>HG992177.1:23497625-24697625 GCA_905220545.2 Melitaea athalia | reverse complement strand
ACTACATAGGTACTTACACTAAGTTCAACTCATCTTTGCGCGCGGCGCTATGTGTAGGTAAACCTTGTATATATACAGTGACTTTGTTGCGTGACAAGGGGTACAGTGAAGTGAAAAATATAAATAGTTATTTAAAAAAATTTAAAATAAAAAATTATATCTCGGTGACGAATAGTATACATACATACATACATAAACTCACGCCTGTATCCCGGAAAATAATATAAATAATAATAAAAATAATATATGTATCCCGGAAAATAATATAAATAATAATAAAAATAATTTAGTTTTTAAAGTATGTTAGTAATGTAGGTATACATTATTTAATCATAATAAATATTAATAATATCGAAATTAGCACAATGAAAATATTTACCTGACTCCTTAAAAAAAAATCCGTGAAGAACTAGACATTTTCTTTAACGACTGTACCGGTGGAAAAATGACCAATAAGAAGACGTGTTTTTTGAAATTTCGAATGACGGCGGTCGCGTCACTGCTACACAAATTAAGGCTCAGCGCGCACTAGTGACTTTTGTCACTGTGACAATAAATTCTTTAAACAAAAGTCACTAGTGCGCGCAAAGTGTTATAATTACAAGCGCACGCACACATAGAGCCCCGCGCAAAGATGACTTGAACTGACTATACCTAAATATACCTTCGTTAGATTTTATGAGAGAAAAACAGTTTTAAGGTCACTGAAGTTAAATTATTTACGCCGTAAAAATGACTGAGTACTCAAAGTTCAAGTTCAATTTGCAGAACACAATACACTGTTTGAAAGCAGTAGATATTATTTAGCTGTGAATTTCAGTAAGGTCGAGGTACAACCCCAGTCAGGCTGCTCCATATTTTGAGCAGGAAATATCCTGCTGTGCCCTGCCTCAGGATGTTCTAGATGTAATTGTTAATACTATAACAAAATATAAATGTAATGACTAGCGCCATCTGTCATATTTCATTATCTGTGCTTTGACAATAAATCAGTCTATCGAAACGTCACTGCGTGTATTATTATCAGGTTATGGGCGTACGTGATTAAAAATTATTTTTTGATAGATTTAACGAGTAGTACTGTTTGGTTTTGCGAATAAAATGACGACGAACTATATTGCTAACATTCCAAAGTTAAAAGGGCGCGAAAACTATGAGGATTGGTGTTTTGCAGTGCAAAATGTGTTGGTGTTAGAAAACATGGCGCACGCGGTCATCGAGAAGCTTCCAGCTACACCTACGACTAGTCAAATAAATGAAGATGCTAAAGCTAAAGCGAAATTAGTGTTGACAATTGACCCATCACTTTATGTGCATATTAAGCATGCATCAACAACCTTTGATTTATGGATCAAGTTAAAAAATATGTTTGATGATACCGGCTACACAAGAAAGATCGGCTTGTTACGCAAGCTCATCAACATACGACTTGATAATTGTGATTCGATGACCCAGTATGTAACTGAAATTGTAGAAACAAGCCAGAGATTACAAGGTACGGGCTTCAAAATTACTGATGAATGGATAGGAGCATTAATGTTAGCAGGATTACCCGAGAAATACGGTCCTATGTTAATGGCTATTGAACATTCGGGCATTGATATAAGTGCTGACGTCATAAAAACGAAATTGATGGATATGTGTAGTGATGTTGGAACCGTTTCCGGCGCGGAGAGTGCTTTTGCTGCCAAAAATAAGCAACGTACGAAATTGACAGGAGAAAGGTCAAAAGCGGTCAAAGTAATTAAATGTTATAAGTGTAAGCAAATAGGCCATTATAAAAATCAGTGTCCTAGTTTAGAAACCAGCAAAAGAAAACAATCCAATGCCTTTAGCGCTATTTTCTTGAGTGGAAAGTTCAACTGCGATAGTTGGTACATAGATAGCGGGGCCAGCAAACACATGACAGCAAATAAAGATTATGTTGAGAATCCATCATATAAATGTAAAACCAAAGAAATAATTGTTGCCAACAAAACATGCGTCCCGGTGCTGTGTTCTGGTAATGTGAACATCATTACAGTTGTGAATGGTGTAGAATATGACATTACTGTTTCAGATGTATTGTGCATACCGAGTTTGACAACAAACTTGCTTTCAGTGAGTCAGTTAATTGAGAATGGCAATAAAGTAATCTTTAAAGAGAAATTTTGCTATATTTACAATCAACAGAGAACTCTAGTAGGAAAGGCAGAATTAGTAGAAGGTGTGTACAGATTATACACTAAGAAATCAGAACAGTTATTAGCAGCTACAGCTAAAGTATCGAGTGAAACTTGGCATCGACGATTGGGGCATATCAACAGTACTAGCTTGAATAAAATGAAGAATGGAGCCGCAGAAGGTATCTCATACACAGATAAAGCAGATGTTGACAAATCAAAGTGTATTGTTTGCTGTAAGGGAAAGCAGGCTAGACTACATTTTCAGCCTAGCTCGACTAACACCCAGGCCTTATTAGAACTCATACACTCTGATGTGAGCGGTCCGATGGAAAATGTGTCCATTGGAGGATCCAGATATTATGTATTATTCGTGGATGACTACAGCAGAATGGCTTTTGTATACTTCATGAAAACAAAGTCTGAGGTATTTAAGTTTTTTAAAGAATTCCAGTCAATGGTGGAAAACCAGACAGATCGGAAAATTAAAATTTTAAGAACCGACAATGGCGGTGAGTACTGCAGTCAAGACTTTGAAAGATATTTAAAACAACAGGGCATAATTCATCAAAAAAGCAATGCCTACACGCCACAGCAAAATGGTGTGAGTGAGAGGATGAATAGGTCAATAGTTGAAAAGGCTAGATGTCTAATATATGATGCTGGTTTGCATAAAAAGTTTTGGGCAGAGGCCATAAATACCTCTGTATACTTAAGAAATCGGTCAGTTGTTACCGGTTTAAATAACATGACTCCATATGAAGTCTGGACAAATAAAAAGCCCAATTTGAGTCATGTACGCATTTTTGGAAGCAAGGTTATGATGCACATACCAAAAGAAAGGCGATTAAAATGGGATATGAAGGCTAAAGAACTAATTTTGGTAGGATATGCAGAAAATGTCAAAGGCTATAGGGTTTATGACCCAGAAAATAACTCCGTTACAACCAGTCGAGACATAATTATAATGGAAAGAACCAAAAATTCAGTTGAGATCCCTATAGAGTGCAAGGCTTCAGAGGAGGAACATAGTGAAGAAGAGGAAACTAGAAACACAGAAAGTACAGACACTGAATGTGATGACAATGATGTAACATATATTCCAGAAGCTTCTTCAGTAAGTGACTCATATGAAAGTTTATCGGAAGCAGCATCAGAACCAGAAGATTCTTTGTTAGACTTAAACCAGGACATTCCTAAAAAGCGAGTAAGAAAAATACCAGACAGATTCAACTTTAATAATTTATGTATTGCAGAATCAGATGATCAGAATATAATGGATATTACACTGGAGGAAGCTTTAAATGGACCTGAAAGTAAATTCTGGAGATCAAGCATGGAGGAGGAATTAGAATCATTTAAACAGAACGATGCGTGGGAACTTGTAGATAAGCCTCCTGACTCTACGGTAGTGCAGTGCAAATGGGTATTTAAAAAGAAGTATGATAGTGTTGGTGAAGTGCGTTATCGTGCAAGGTTAGTGGCAAAAGGTTTTTCACAGAAAGCTGGTATAGACTATCATGAAACTTTTTCACCTGTGCTCCGTTATAATACTTTAAGATTGTTATTTTCTTTAGCAGTAAAACTAGATTTAGATATACGTCATCTTGACGTCACTACAGCCTTTTTGAATGGTTTTTTAAATGAATCTGTGTATATGCAAAAACCTGTATTTTATAAAGATTGTAATGATGATGATAACAAAGTATTAAAGCTTAAACGAGCCATCTATGGGCTTAAGCAATCATCACGTGCTTGGTACCAGAGAGTTAATGATCACTTAGAGTCTTTAGGATATTTAAAATCTAAGTATGAACCTTGTTTGTTTACAAAGTTTGAAGGAAATACTAAAGTTATAATAGCATTGTTCGTTGACGATTTTTTTGTATTTTCTAACTGTAAACTAGCGACTGATCAGTTAATACAAAACTTGAGTAGTAAATTTAAACTCAAAGATCTAGGTCAAATAAAGCAATGTTTAGGTTTAAGAGTTCATATGTATAAAAATGTTATAACTGTTGATCAAGAACAATATATAGAAAGCTTGTTAAAAAAATTTAATATGTTACATTGTAAAACTGTGGAAACTCCTATGGAGATTAATTTAAGATTGGAAAAATCTAAAAATAGTTTTTGTGATAAAAAAATTCCATATAGACAATTGGTAGGTAACTTAATGTATTTAGCTGTATTAACCAGACCAGACATAGCTTACAGTGTTTGTTATTTGAGCCAGTTTAATAATTCATATGATGAAACTCATTGGAAACATTTAAAAAGAATTTTAAAATATTTAAAAGGTACTAAAAATTATGGTCTTGTTTTTTCTAAGGATAATTCTTATATAGAAGGATATGTTGATGCAGATTGGGGTTCAGATTCAAACGATAGAAAGTCTTTTTCTGGGTTTTGCTTTAAATTGTCTGGTACGGTTATTTCTTTTGAATGTAGGAAACAAAGAAATGTAGCTCTGTCCTCAACAGAAGCTGAGTATATTTCCATGTCAGAAGCCAGTAAAGAGGCTATTTATTTAAAAAATTTATTGTATGAAATTTTAGGTAATTCAGAAACAATTACTTTGTATAATGATTGTCAAAGTGCACAAAAACTTATATTGAATCCAGTTTACCATAGAAGGTCTAAACATATAGATGTAAGATACCATTTTGTGAGAGAGGCAGTTGCAAATAAGTTTATTAAAATTGATTATTTAGAAACAGCTGAAATGCCAGCCGATATTTTTACGAAAAGTTTAGGGTCTTTAAAGCATAAATATTTCACAAAAAAGCTTGGTATATTACCTATTTCAATGTATTTATGATTTTGTTAAGAGGAGGTGTTAATACTATAACAAAATATAAATGTAATGACTAGCGCCATCTGTCATATTTCATTATCTGTGCTTTGACAATAAATCAGTCTATCGAAACGTCACTGCGTGTATTATTATCAGTAATTTATAACTGATTTTCTTTTTCCATAAATACTTTAATTAACACTAATATGTATATGTTTTAGTTTTAACTACGCTCAAAAACTCCTACGCAGATTTTGACGAAAGATTTTGCGTAAAAAGAAAAGCAAAAATTGTTTGTGTTCCCGTCCCTTGAGTCAAAGTCTAAGTAATTTCCCTGGCATGCGTTGGCGCGAAACGTTATACTGGCATTGAAAATGTTTGCGATAGATCTGAAGAATTCCTCAGTTTATAGCGCTCGTTAAATTGATCGTTGCGCGCGGCCGTCTTACTTCGGATCATGGATGAAAGGCTGTTAAACATTAATAGAATCAAGAGATTAATTGTAATTTTTACTTTTATTAAATTAATTATTAATTTGATATGATAACATGAAATGTCATAAGTGAAGTTTTTGAATGTTAAACTAATTTTACCGTGTAAAAATTACGATAAAAATTGCCCATATAATTATGTTTCTGGCGTGTGTAGGTACGTAGTACGGTTTCATTTTACATCGTGGTGGAGCAATGCCGATTCTGGTACTGTTTTACCAAGCTGTGGTTGCTATTAATAAAAATTAATTATTATAATTTAATCGTACTAATAAATAATCTTAATGACATAATGCTTCAAGATATGTAATTAATTTACATGTACATGTATGTAATTACGTTTGTCATGTACTTACAAGTATAATGAATAAAACACAATTTGTTATGTTGACAGGCTCATCTCGGCTCTTTTAATTCAATCGATTTATTTACTTCTTTTATCTAAGCAAGTTAACAGTCATAACCACCAGACATAACAAAATATTGATGTAATATAAAAAAAAAAAACGAGCGTGATTCAGACCACACGACTGAAGTAAAACTTACGAAACGTAACTATCTAAACGTAACGTTTCTATCTTCACCAACTTATATCTCCCTCTCAACTTCCGTTCGCCTCACCCGATGAAACTTTTCGTAACGCTCTCGCCACGCATTCACCAGCTTACTCACCAAGTCAAGCGTGCTCAAAGAAGTTTTGCTTCAAAAATCCACATTTCTCTAACTATAAAATTCGAATTAGTTCGCCTCGTGTGTCACTAATAAATGTAACATGTAATTGTTCTGATCACGTGTTGCATCGCTCTGCGCCGCACGTAGATGCCGTCATTGTTTCACAAATAGCTGTGAAAAGGCTACGCAGTCGTGGCTCGGAAGGATTACATTATAGAATGAAATTGCGATTGGATACACAATATTTCTGAGTGTGCAAAAATTGTGTTGTACAATTATTATTTTTCGCTGTAACATGGCTGTAACACATATTATAAATTATGGACCTTTAATCTACTCTTTTCAATTTCAATGTCCATTATAATACTTAAATCAGTGTTGGTCAAGATAAATAAGCTTTAGAAATGAGGTCGAAGTATGCAGGGCACAGCAGGACCTGCTCAAAATATGGAGCAGCACGACTGGGGTAGTACTACGACCTTACAGAAGATCACAGCTAAATAATACTGTTTTCAAGCAGTATTGCGTTCCTGTTGGTGAGTTAGGTAACCAGAGCTCCTGGGGGAGGGGGTGGGGGAATGGGGATAGGGTCGGCAACGCGCTTGCGATGCTTCTGGTGTTGCTGGCGTCTATACGCTACGCTAATCGCTTACCATCAGGTGAGCCGTACGATTGGTTGCCTTAGTCCCATAAAAAATATAGTGTATACATATACACTTTGTTTTATAAAGACATTTATCATCACCAAGGAAATAAAAATACAAATTATAAAAGTTATCGAATAAAACCAGTAAAATTTTCCTTTAAGTGAGGTATACGAAGGAAAAACACTTCTCTAATACAAGCTATCGTTGTGTGCGTAAGGCTCCAAACCTCTTTATACGGATGAAAAAATATTATTTCTCTTGCTACAACGACTCACTTTGACAATCAGCTGAATTATATTGATTTCATTTAGGCATTCTTTGAGTTTATATGAAATCATCACTAACAGTTGCTCAGTATGAGATATCCTTATAATGAAAGAACTTTTTCGGATTTTATCGCGGATTATTAAGTTTTATAGATGTCCGACGTTTCGGATACTTTACAAGTTTACAGCAACCATGGTCACGGAAGGACAGTCCCGAAAAAGTTGTTTTCCTTATAATGAGTGAAATTCGTGGAAACATTAGAAAACAATATGAGATATCCTTACTTATGTAGGTACATTGAATTTTTGTGTTTTAATCACAATATACCTTAGTGATACTTACCATCGCATAAAACGTCATATAAGATCATCTTGTACTTTTCGGTGTAAAATTCAGTTTGTGTGCTTTATTTCTTGATTATAATGCTTAGATTACTGATATTTGCATTTAACAGACTTCTTTAATTTTTATCAATTGTTTTCAGTCCTAGGAATTCAAAAGAAATTCTGAGATTAATATTACTACAATATGTATTTGTATTCGAAAAGACCTTGTTTTATTAGCTTTATACAAATTCTCTTACATAGCGTCTTATTACAATGATAGGTTGTTAGCGAGTTGCCTGCTTAGTACAATGTGCTAAAATACTCGATTTTGTTTTTACAAATACATCTTTCAGAAATGCGCATAAACTTCACGGCCGTCTATTTTGGTTGAATCAGATCTATAAAAATTTATCGGCCGAATACTCTAACAATAAAATACATCAAAACCTTAACAACAACCGCTTTGGTGTAGTAGTGCTAGTAGTCGCCTAAAACACCGAAGGTTTGCGGGTTCGATTCCCGCTCGAGATGGATATTTGTACAAATATTTATTTCCGGTTTGGATTTCTGTCTTTGTGGGATTCCTCACCGTGACTCGGGAGCACGTTAAGCCGTTGGTCCCGGTTGTTATTATAAATACCTGATAGCGATCGTTATTCATAGTAGGGAACATATCTGCCAACCCGTATTGGAGCAGCGTGGGGGATTAAGCTCTGATCCTTCTCCTGTATGGAGAAAGAGGCCTATGCCCAGCAGTGGAATATTACAGGCTGAAGCGAATTACGTAGTACTTAAGAAATCTAAATTTTTATTCGTTTAGCTTTAGCTGTCCCAGAAGGGAGAACGAAGGGGAAGGAGCAAATAAATCATTTACGTAAGCTGGACCACCAACGATGAGAGCTACACGCTCCGCTTACGTGACTACAGCTCCGAAACACTAGATTAGTTATTCTCACTCATAAATCTCTTCATTATATATGATACGCCGACAAAAATAGCTTCATTGATCGCTGTGTTAAAAGTAACCATTCTTTTGTAGTCCCTTGTAAAATACCAATATGGCGGATATTGATATCCCACCAACTTGCAGTGATTCTAGAGAACCCTTTACACATTTCTTGAAGAGAATAGAGTCCAGCTGTGGAACTTTTTCGTTTATTTGTATATGATGAAGCCACGGTCGTCATGAGCAACAGTTATAGCTCACAGACATCAGACATTCGTGTCCGAAGGACGATGACGATAAATGGACGCGCTAGCAGTCTGCAAAGATAGAGATGTTAACGCCTACATTCTTCTACCGCTACCTAAGGTGTCTTGTACTTTTTCCAGCCTAGGCATTAACTAGAGGTTTTAAGTGATATCTTGACTGTCGTCAGAGTTCATTAGCCTGTAGTAAGCACTTGCATAAGTATTGTTTTTAATACAAATTATTGATTTAACACTTGGATGTCTGGCGCGAACTTGGAGAGGCATATGTTCAGCAGTGGACTGCGATGGGCTGACGTGTAAGTGTGATTTACCACATAAAGTCATAGGCACAATTTCTTATTAAATATAAACCTCATTTTTGTCGCCAATTTTTACAACCTCTCGGAACCCTTTTAGTATTCTTATATAAAATAAAAAATGATTTGCGTAACGTAACGTGAAGATAAAGTAATTGTATCAGAGATTCGATTTGTATGTAAATTTTTCTTTTAAAAAATACAATTTTGTAACTAAAATCAAGTGTATTTTAGCGAGACGTAAAATTTTAAAAGGTTGTTGAGAAGCGTTTATTCGAAACATTAGTGATTTATTTACCAAAAAAGATTTTAAGCGTAAATCTGAAGAAGTTGTTTGTTTGTTTGAACTAGCTAATTTCAAGAGCACCTTGATTACTTCTTTCAAGACGGGCTTTAAGGGCTCCGTAACCAAGACGTCCCCAAAAAGAATCCTAATATAAAACCTTCGTTGTTCATTTGTCAGTACGTTTCTCACAGGGTTCTATAGAGTCTCGCAGGGTTGTATGATTTTTGTAATTATAATAACTTTAACTTATACAATCCACTTAATACACTTAAAAAATCCATACAGTAAACAATAAGTATATAATGATTAATATAAAATTATAAGGCTAATGAATTATACGAAAATAATTTAAAAAAAAACAATTTTCTTTTAGTTTTTAACTAGAGCTCAGCGGGACTTAGTAAAAATATTGTCACACGTACACAGAAAATATCTTCTTAGTTTTTAAAGTATGAAAACAACACGGGTGAAAACGCAGGACAGTTACACACGTAAAATCGAGTTACTTTAAAAGTTAAACAATTTCCGTAATCGTAAAATTAATGCTATTACGTTTACGATCATTCCGACGAGGCAGTAAACTTGATGTATATTTCTAATCGAAGCCACGTCATGCGATTGCTTTCGATGCTGTGAAATGAATCGCGTTCCCGTGTAATGATATAACGTTTATTTCTTGTACTCATCTCATAGCTTTGTTTTATGATATCGATTTGTATTTTCGGCAGCTGAGATGATCGCACACGTGAATATAGAAAGGTTAAGGTATAGATTCTTTTCAGTGAAAATTCAGATAAAGTCATCTGTAACTACTTTTAAACTTTCGCGTTGCATTATTATATTTTAATGTTCTCACGGGGATTAACGCGAACAAAATTTTTTGGTAAAATATATTACCAGGCAGACTGCCTGCGACCACGGCTGGTGTAACCTAGCCGAAACGTCAGGCCCCAAGGTAATATATTTTACCAAAAAATTTTGTTCGCGTTAATCACCGTGAGAACATTGAAATATAGAGTCATCTGTAGCTATATATTTTTGTAGGTATATTATAATTTCCGCATATGAATGTCTTATCCTAATTATTGATCTTTAATTATTTTAATATGAATTCATAGAGTAATGTACTCGTATTTTTATTGACATCGAAAATTTTAATTATTGTATTTTGATAAGATTGTATATTTCTATTTCTACATTTATCATTTTTTTTAAATTGACATACCTACATAATGTGTATTTTCCTTTTTTCTGATTGACTTGTGTCTGGAGTAAAGCTCTGTAAACTTGTATGTATGGAGAAAGTAAATAAATAAATACTCAAAATTAATATCATTTCACATTTGTCTATGTCATTAAAAAATACACAAAAAAACTTATTTCGTCAAGTGGTTCTCGTGTTTATGTGTATTCTATATAAAAGTACTAGCTGACCCCGCAAACGATGTTTTGCCATATAATTATGTTATTAACTCCCGCAACCCCCCCCTTGTGCATGGAACTTCGTAAAATCCGTTCTTAGCTGACCTCTACTCGGCGAAAGGAATATTTCTACCAAATTTCAGTTCTCTACGCCTTATGATTCCAAAGATATCGTGATGAGTCAATAAATGGGTGGAAATCTCTTTTATATATATTTATATAGGTGTATTTTGTAGCATATTAATGCATTGTTATCAAATATAGAGGTATAAGAGTGCTTACATAATTGTTTCCTTTACTTAGCGTAGAAAAAGCGCAGCCTGCTTGGAGGCTTGCAAAAACGGTTAGAAATAAACAAACTGAATTATCCATTTTACAATAACTGTTAAGACAGTTATAGTAGGATTTTTAAAATATTACATTTCAGAGATTGAAAGGGATGTCTAGGAGTTTTCAGTTGAGACTTTGATTGATTATAGAAAATAGTGCAAACGCATCGGTTTGTGGAGGAAAGTATCATATTACAAATTATATTTGATTGATCGACGTCTCGTCGGGTAAAATCGTATTTTATTAATGCGTTGTCGTACTTTTGTCACTATGTGTACTTTATGATGATTCCATTGTGTTTGTGCTAATATTACAAAGAAGAATAATTTGTTTGTTTATTTGTATGGATAGAGTTTAATGTACTGAAGCATTTTAGTTTATTTTGAACCGACTTCCAAAAAAGGAGGAGGTTCTCAATTCGACACGTATGTTTTTTTTTTTTTTATGTATGTTAGCTCAGAACTTTTGACTGGGTGGACCGATTTCGATCAATTTTGTTTTAATTGAAAGGTGTTGCGTGTCATGTGGTCCCATTTTAATTTAATTGAGATCTGACAAGTACTTTTAGAGTTATATCTAATAATGCGTATTTACGTGACTACTTTTTCGTCGACCTACGTTATATTATACCGCATAACTTTTTACTCGGTGTACCGATTTCGATGATTCTTACTTTAATCGAAAGCTAATACTTGTTTTGTAGTCTTGTTTAAATTAGATCGAAAACTGATTACAACTTTTTGAGTAATCTTTAATAGCGCGTATTTACTTGACTATTTTTTCGTCTTATTACGTTGTATTACTTGTCGATGTAATTGAAGTCGGTTTTTTTTCGTTTGCGAGCAAACACAATTATGTTGTTAAAGTATACAAATTTTTTCACATTAATAATTACTATTAAAATGAGTAAAAAAATATCTTTAACACACACTAGCAGCCCGCCCCGGCTTCGCACGGGTATTTAACGCTTTTACTTTCTATGTATATCATATATATTATGTTAGGACTTTATAAGTAGATTGTAAAAGTTTTGAAGTAAAACTTTATTATTTTCGTTTTAGCGCATTCAAATAAAAGCTTGTTATTTAAAAAGGTTTTTTACTTTTAATTTTTTTTTATTGAATTGGAGACAAATTGTTACGTAAATTCTAATGATTACGAGAACCACTCTGGTGTGGTCCCTGTCGGCGTCTTAAAGTATATCGGCGGTTGTTAGTTCGATTCCGCTCGACATGGTATTTATATATTTGTACAAATACAAATATATTTATTCGGTCAGGGTATATGCACCGTTTTAAGATGATGTTAAGCTGTCGGCCCCGATTGTAATATACCTGATAGCGATCGATGCTCATAGTAGGGAATATATCCGCCAACCCGCATTGGAGCAGCGTGGTGGATTAAGCTCTGATGCTTCTCCTACATGGGGAAAGAGGCCTATGCTTAGCGGTGGTATTCTACAGACTGAATCATCAAAATATTAAAAAAGTTCTCTTTAACATTAATAATAATAACACTAAAAGTTTGTTTAGGTGCATACAATAAATACAATTATATACCAGTTTGTACCGGATCGAACTAGTTTGACCTGGAACAAATTGGTTTATCCTGCGCGCGCCATTTATATTGTATAAAGTTTATACTATAAACCGATTGTAATAGTGGGACGCCGCGCATTATCTTGCACTTTTGTATAATAATGTGCTTAAATCTTAATTTTCTTTGCTATATCAATGTTTTAAATATTGTTAAAAAATATAGGAACATTCATTAAAACTAATAAAATCTGACTTTTTTCCAATTTAAGTCTGGTTTTACCGTGTTCTGGTTTTTTTTCTGTGTATGTTTTTCTTGCGCCTATATTGACTTTGTTTTAAAACTGAAGGCACTGAGTTAGCTGCTACCCTTAAGTTCTTTGACTGAAATCAACCAACACTCTAAAAGGTTGGCATTCAAGAGGTGATGGGTAGATTAGGTCGCTAAATTTTCTCGACGTAGGTTATTAACAATCAATAAAAATGAAAAATACCTTTATTTGTCTTAACAATAATTGGTGACGAAATCAACTGTATAATAAGGTGGAATAGAACATCTGAATATCCACTAAATTCGAACATTATCTTTATATTAATACGTGAAGCAAAAACTTTGTACCCCTTTTTACGAAAATTGCCCGGACGGAGGAGTATGAAATTTCGTACACTTATAGTTTATATAGAGAAGGAGTGCAGAACTCTAATACTTTTTTGAAATTATGCATAAAAAAACTTTAAATCAATAAAAAAAATATTACAAACTACCATGTATTTGACACACACGCATATAATTATACTCTTTTGTTTATTAGTACAGAAGTAAAGGCTTTGACAATAGAGCCTTAATAATGTTCAAACTTATAATTTAAATTAATTATGGTCGAATGTCGACCACTAGCGACAACTAGTTTCCGTAATTTTATGATGTCTAACACCAATTTCTTATTCAGAAAACGATATTTTTATATTCACGACCCCTTATATTACGAACAATATTGAAGAAAATAAATATGAGAACCGAGCTTAAGAGGATTAGTTACTTTACGCGTTTCTATTTCCTTTTCATCAGATATTTTTTTGTTCTACTTTTTCCATTCCTATAAAAATCCTTTCAAATTAAAAAAAAACTTCAAGGATGCTTTGTTAAAGCAATTTCCAATGAATCTACATTCGCTCAGGGATTCAATATTCCCCATAAAGCTCTGCTGAAGTTGTATATCGCTGAAAGCTCTGTAAGGTTTAGTCTTTCAGTGTGCGCGCGACCGCCGTGGTAAAAGCTCGCTTCAAGGCTTTGTCGCTACGACGTAGAAGTTGACTGTGAAACTGTGGTGAGTGCTTGCGTTTTTACTTGAGTCGATGTAAATACAAGTTATTGTAACTATTATAATATACTTTACATAGTTAGCTTATTTAGACAGCTGTTCAATTGGTTTGGTTTATATAGGTTAAACTATACATATAACGATATATAAGAATATAATTTATGTTATGTTTTGATACAAAGTTTTTATTCTTACTAAGAATGTTTTAATTTCGTGCAATTAAAAATTGGAGAAAAAAATCGTTACTTGAAAATTTAACATTTGTTTATTTATTTTTTATTGTTAATTATTGTTATTCATTAGTAAACGACTAAGTTGTAGCTACATTTGTGTTAAGAAAATAAAAATGCTTCTATATTTACTATTAATTATTTTCAAATTGTATGAATACAGATGCCTGATGAAGGTCTAATTAAAGATCGAAACGTCGCATAATTTATGATTTGATTCTTTGATTGGCAACCTCAGTCCACTTCCCTACTAAATTTGAACATCAATATTATTTTCAAAGTTTTGAAATAGACACAAATAATATTTTACATATCATTGGCTTACTATACCTATAAGAAAAAATAAAAAAATACCATACCATACCATACTACATTGCTTACACATTTTTTTTCCAAAAAGTAACTATATTTTTGGAAAAAATATAAATTTCGTAGTAGGTTTTAACGGAATACATTAACCGAAGCAAGACCTATGTTGACTTAAATATGGAACGAAGGTACAACCTCCCTACCTCACATGCGAGATCGGACCTAAGTACCTAACCAACTATTCAACAGACTTCCAAAAAAGGCGGTTGTTATCAATTTGACTGTATTTTTTTTAAATGTGTTAGAACTTTTTACTGGACGGACCGAGTTTGATGATTTTTTTTTAATCGAAAGGTGGTGTTGTCATGTAAATTTAATTTAGATCTGACAAGTACTTTTTGAGTTACTACTAAATGTTTACGTAATATTGCGTTTTTGCTTGATTATGTTGTCGTTGAATTTCGTAGTATATACCTCGTAACTTTTTTTTACTTGCTGAATTGATTTCGATAATTCTTTCTTTAATTGATGGCTGGTGCTTGTCAAATAGTATCATTTGAATTTGATTGAGATCTGACAAGTACTTTTTGAGTCATCTCTAATAATGCGTATTTACTTGACTATTTTTTCGTCGACATACGTTGTATAACTAATCGATGTAAACGAAGTCTTTTGTATTTTGTTTGTGAGCAAACACTATTATTACATATCGTTTCCATATAATTGTCCGATAAAGAAACGAATAGTAAACATTTTATTATTTATTTATCAGATGAAAGTGAGTCCTATTCGGTATACGTAATGGATTCTGATAAATACACAGTGTGTCATCGTTAGTCGAAGAATGTAGACGAACTTTATGTTTTTTTTTATATCTTTATTTAGGGACTTTTATACATATGTACATGACAGTCCTATACTAACTTATCTATATAAAACTAAAAACTTTAACATTTTTAGATAAACTAAATTATAACACTAAATTATTACTAGATCTTAACTTAATACTACTAATAACAAACTCTAGTACAGTTTTGGCACATTGGGATGTTGGTTCAGACAAGATCTGATTGAACAAGCCGACTTCCAATAAATTCAGACCTAAATTGGACACCAAATCTCGTCTGCTCCGTTTGTAGCGGACGCATTCCATCAAAACAATGTTGTACGTCTTCTACATAATTACATAATTCACAGTTTGGCGAGTCTACTTTTTTCATTAAATATGCGAATTTATTTAAAGGAATGTGTCCGGACCTTAGTCTTAGTGCCGTTACAACAAGTGTACGTTTCATATTCGTATTAGCAAACCATGGTATACGAGGAGGCTGACACTGTATCGTTTTATACCAAATGCCTTTTTCAAGAGAGCGTTCGTCAAAATATTCTTTAAAAATGTTATTAATTTTATGTCTATATTTTGGTAAAATTTCCGAAAAGGTTGGTTTTATGCAAATAATTGATCCATCAATAGCTGCTGCTCTTGCTAATCGGTCAGCCTCCTCATTGCCAGACAGACCAATATGTGAAGGTACCCATTGGATCTTTAAAACAATATTACTTTTTTGACATTCTTCTATTTTGTTTAAAATGGAATATGCTAAAAAGGTACCTCTACCACCCGAGGCGCATTTAGCAATATGGCAAATGGCGCTTTTACTATCAGAAAATATAACGACATTAGTACCTGCTAAATTACAAAGAATATATTTTAAGGCTTCCAAAATAGCTAATAGTTCAACTGACATTAGAACTTTATGTTAAATAAGATAAATAAGAGGTAGGGATATATCCTGTTCAAAATCTGGAGCAGAGTGACTGGGGAAGTACCTCGATTTTACAGATCACAGCTAAATAATACTGTGTTGTGATCCTGTGGTGATGTCTGTAGCCGGTTTTTGGTGCGAATATTTATGTTTGTGTTTGTTCATGTAAATTATCAAAATCGAAGGTTCAGAAATTAAATATACATATACTAATATTATAAAGCTGTGACTTTGTTTGTTTGTTTGAACGCGCTAATCTCAGAAACTACTGGTCCGATTTGAAAAATTCTTTCAGTGTTAGATAGGCTATAGGCTATTTTTTTTCAAATTAACGCGTGTGAAACCGCGGGGGCACAGCTAGTTAGTACTACAAATGGTATAATTTTAATAGCCAATTGTGTTTTAGGTTAAAATAAACGGTTTTGGCTTAAAATACCGTTCTCAGTAGCATAAGAAAAGCCTATGACTTATTTAAAATTATTGTTTAAAAGGTTGAGGTCACCTTAATGAGCAACCTTCATTAAGTGGCACTAAGAGATTAAGATGATATGAATTGATCGTTGATAGAAGCTATTATGAAAGAAAAATTTCTGATCAAAAGAAATTCTCTGATCTAGATATAGATAGGTCTGAGTCTAGAATATTCTCTGATCAAAGAGAGTTCTTGTTATATCAGAAATTCGGGAAAACTTGTCTAATTAATCGTTATGATTTTGTAACTCAGGTCGGTGGATCTTATCCCTTTAAATTATTATTTTCTTCCTGACTACATTGAAATCTTAATGTACAACATAAACAAAATTAATGACTGATGATGAACTTCGGAAAAACTCTTTACCAAGACAATTGTCATCAGGGGTCAATCATTGTCGTCAATAAAAAAGGTGTGTTTAAAATGAGTGCTTTCCTTTAGTTAAGCAGTATCATTTTTTTAATATTGTTACGAATACACAAAGTAAAGGAGCTTGCGCCATCTAGCGTGGACCGGTCAAATAAAAATAAAAATACTGTACCGCTTCCTCTTTACATTTTTTTTTGTCAAAATCACTGATATGGTTTCTGAGCAGGCATATAAAACTTATACCTGCAGAAATTTTAAAATAAATACTTTAGTAAATAAATTAACTGTGAAAACATTTTATGACAAGCTATTATAAAAATATCCAACATGATAAAAAGACGATAAATTAAAAAGTCAACTGCCAGAAAGCTTGTCTCAAAATAAATTTCCCGAAACTTTTACATCAGTTAATTTTTGAAATAAGATTGGTGTAAAATAGGTATGACGGCTTAAGTTATGGGTAACGGTATCTATCTCTTACTGTACTGTACTAAGTGGATTAATTATCTGTTCGTTTGCTCTTTATACAAAAAAAATGCATGAGTCGGTTCCGACGCGTGACTGAAGAACAAAGAGATTACCATGATATTAAAAAAAAATTTGTGTAAGCAATTCACACACCGCAGAAGTAAAAATTCTGAAAAGTCGTAAGAAGGTATGCCGTTACGATTTATTCTATCGACGATGACCATGGTCTAGTAAAAAAAGTCGTAAGCGCCAGGTAAGTCGCGTCGTTAAGTGTTTTGAGCAGTAAGTGATTCTATCTCATTCTCACCTATACATATATGTGTTTATTTATTTATCGTGGCGTATTTTCGTTTCATCGAGTTTCAAATAACAACGCTTTTAAAGAAGTTTCACTTCAATTAAATGTTCCATAACATTAATCAAATTATAATGAATCACTACATTTTATAAAACAAAGTCGCTTCCCGCTGTCTGAAAACTACGCAACGAATTTTGATGAAGTTTTTTTTAATAGATAGAGTATTCAAGAGGAAGGTTAATATGTATAATACATGCATAATATAGTAGAGAAGCACTGATCATTTTTGCAACCGAGCGAGCCGGGGCGGGTCGCTAGTTAATATAATAAAACAAAATATGTGCATAAAATGTTGTATATAACTTGATCTGTTATTTTATCGCTGCGAATTTTTTTAAATCAATAACTGTTGCGAAAATTTTGACGGATTCGTTGACTGACCTACTTTGATATTTGTTTTAAAACTGTGGCTTTGAGCTTGACTTTGTGTTTGTCATAATATCACATTTATCTAACATGAATAAAAAGTAAAATAAACGTAAATGAATGATGAAATATCATGCTCAAAATCTGGAGCAGCCCGACTTGGTTAGTACCTCGACCTTACAGAATATCACAGCTAAAGAAGAGCTTAAATAACACTGCTTTCAAGTAGTGTTGTGTTCCTGTGGTGAGTAAAGCGATCACAGCTCTTGGGGATTGGGAGTAGGGGTAGGGAGGAGTGGGGGTCGGCAACGCGCTTGCGATGCTTCTGGTGTGCAGGCGTCTACGGTAATCACTTACCATCAGATGAGCCGTACGCTTCTTTGCCGACCTATTTTTTATAAAATAAATAAAATTAAGCACACGCACGATCTTACAATACCAGTCAGTCAGTCAGTCAGTTCAGCCTATTGCAGTCCACTGCTGGACATAGGCCTCCCCAAGTTCGCGCCAGACATCCCGGTTTTCCGCAATCCTCATCCAGCCTACGCCAGCAATCTTACGAAGATCGTCGGTCCAACGGGCCGGAGGACGTCCCACACTGCGTTTGCCAAGACGCGGTCTCCACTCCAGGACACGTCTGCTCCAACGGCCACCGGTCCTGCGACACAGATGACCAGCCCACTGCCACTTCAACTTGCTAATTCTGTGGGCTATGTCGGTTACTTTCATTCCCTCGCGGATAGTCTCGTTTCTAACTCTATCTTTGAGAGAAACCCCAAGCATAGCCCGTTCCGTTCCATTGCGCGTTGAGATACTAGATTGCAATTTGCAATACCAGATATATGTATTGTTTTTATTATTAACATTTCATCCAAAAACTATAAATACATAAAAGCAGCGTCAAACAACCATTCAAAATACTTTCAAAAAGGCCATTTGATCATTTATGAAACGTGTTTGTAGTATTACAGTTGTTGTCTCAAAGACAGCTGTCGACTGTTTTCTTTGTCCCTTGAAAGCGATTCTCTCTACTACAAGAGTGTGAGCAATTACGATTGCTTTTTTCTTTGTTCATGTATGCCCTACATTTCTTTAAAAGAGACTGTCACATATAAAATTGTAGGCTCTGAAGCCAAGTTTTTATATATGTGTTACTATCGACCCGCCCCGGCTTCGCACGGTTGCAATGCTGAAACTAAATACTATCTACAATAAAAGATACGTTAGAAACCTCTAAAATTACCAGTATTCCTCTACTATATTATGCATGTATTATACATAAAAACCTTCCTCTTCAATCACTCTATCTACTAAAGAAAACCGCATTAAAATCCGTTGCGTAGTTTTAAAAATTTAAGCATACATACGGACAGACAGACAGACAGCGGGAAGCGACTTTGTTTTATAATATGTAGTGATTATTTCTCTATATATATGTATATATATACTAATATTATAAGGCTAAAGAGTTTGTTTGTTTAAATGTCCTAATATCAGTTACTATTGGTTCGAATTGAAAATTGGTTGTCTGTAGAGTCGGTTTACGGACTAGAGTTTTACATGATAACGTCATAAAGAAACATTGACGAAAAATTGCATACTTTTATGAATTATTATCACTGAATTATCATTATTTTGTATAAAAGAAGGAGTTAATTAAAAATTACAATGTAAGTCACAAGCCCACGCTTGGTAGATCGTGCCTCTCTATCTCTTGTTCCGCGCTCTCGCTTGCACGCTCAGGCTCAGGCGGAACGTGACATTTTTTCGTGCGTGCAGCAGCTGGTGTTCATCGATTTATAAGATGTCAAAAATATATTTTTGTTTTGGATAGTCCATTTCCCGAGGAAGGCTATAGGCTGTATAACAACACGGGTTAAACCGCGAGGCACAGCTTTTAAAAAGATACAACGAACAATTTAAAAGATAAGACGGAAATCATTTAAATTTAAGTGAAAAACATAAATTATTACTTGAAGAATGTGACAAATCGAAGCAAACCTATGAAGCTGACATCAATGAATTAAATTTAAAGATTACCAATTTAAATTACAGTCTTAACGAAATGACTGAAAAGTACATCTCTGCTAGGAGATAGATTAGTGAACATGAATTGGCATTGGATGAACTCTTAAAACTTTTTTTTTTTTTTTTTTTTTTTTTTAATTAGATAGGCTTGCGTTTGACCACTATTTCACCTGGTGTTAAATGAGAATGCGGTCTAGGATGGAGCACGCTTACCTAGAAGTAGCCTATTCACTCGCGACTTACAGATCCCCAGATTGTACCTATCCGGAAACACAGACGCTGGTAGAGAGTTCCATTCTTTAGCCGTACGCATCAAGAATGTGTTAGCGAATCGCTTAGTGCGTATAGAGGGTATGTCAACCATGTAAGGGTGACGTAACGCAGTGCGTCTGGTTGTACGAAGATGGAAGGGGCAGGGGGGAATCAGGTCGTGGAGTTCCTGCGCACACTCACCGAAGTGTATCCGGTAAAAGACCGACAGGGCTGCCACCCTACGCCGATGATCCAAGCTTTGGAGCTTAGCTGCGACCAGTGTATCATCACCAATGAGTCTCCTGGCTCGCCTATCGATAGACTCGAGAAGTTCAAGCTGGTATTTTGCTGAGCCGTCCCAAAGATGAGAACAGTACTCCATACAAGATCGAACTTGAGCTTGGTATAAATTTAAGAGCTGTTCCGGAGTGAAGTACTGTCTCACCTTCGAGAGGATACCCAGTTTTTTGGCAGCAGTTTGGGCCTTTGCTTCTATGTAGGTACCGAAATTTAGGGTAGACGATACAGTAACGCCAAGAAGCTCCAGGTGGCTGGCTATAGGCACGGACACACCCCGGAAAGAGGGAGTCAGGTGGAAAGGACTCCGCTTTGCGGAAAAGAGACACGCCTGGGTCTTAGAGGCGTTGAACTTGACCAGGTTTGCGTCACCCCAATCAGAGACAGCTTTAAGGGACAAGTTCAGACGCTGGATCATAGCCTCCCTCAGCGACTGGATCTCTAACCCACCCGCTCGTGCATCGGACATGTAACGCTCAACAACGGTGCTGTCATCTGCATATCCAAAGGTACCGGGTTTGAGCAGGTCGTTGATGTGCAGCAAAAATAGTGTTGCCGAGAGTACAGACCCCTGAGGGACCCCGGCATTGATGGCCAAGCGATCGGACTCGCAGCCGTCTATGACCACGCAGATCGATCGATCCCTCAGGAAGTCAGATATCCAGACACAAAGCGAAGTGGGTAGGCCGTAAGAAGGAAGCTTGCTGATAAGGCCGTCATGCCAAACCCTGTCAAATGCCTTCGAGATATCGAGTGAGACCGCTATGGCTTCTCCGTGTTTTTCAATAGCCTCACTCCAAATGTGAGTGGCATACGCAAGAAGATCACCCGTGGACCGATTGCGGCGAAAACCATATTGCCGGTCACTGAGAAGGTCGTTCTCCTCGAGGTATGTGAGGAGCCGGTTGTTCAGTATACGTTCCATACTCTTACAGAGTATGGAAGTTACGGAAATGGGTCTATAATTGACAGGGTCAGCTCGACTGCCCTTTTTGGGCACAGGCTGCACGTTAGCTTGCTTCCAGGCTTTCGGCACATGGCCTTCCGCTAGAGAAAGACGAAACAGGCGTGTCAGGATTGGAGACAACTCAGGTGCACAAGTTTTAAGTACTATGGCTGGTATTCCGTCAGGGCCACTAGCTTTATTCACATCTAGATTGCGCAAGATTTGAAGGACCTCTTTTTGTCGAATTCGGACTTCGGACATAGACGTCTCAAAACGAATCGATGAAGTTGGAGGTGTGGCGCTACCTGAATCTAGACGTGAGGATTCAGCGAAGAGATTTGCAAACAGGTTTGCCTTCTCCTCAGCGGTATGGGCTAGTGAACCATCGGGTTTTAGCAGTGGAGGTAGTGAGGGGCGACAAAAGTTCGATTCGACCGACTTAGCCAGGGACCAAAAAGCTTTACTGCCAGGTGGGTATGATGAAAGTCTAGTCCCAATTCTGCCTATGTGGTCAAATCGAGCCTTCCGTAGAGCCTTCTTGCAGGACTTGGCAGCTCTGTTATAGGCTTTCTTCCTCTGACCCACGTCTGTTGCCTTGTGGTTACGTGCGCTGACCCAGGCCAGGTAAGCAATGTTCTTTTGTGCTTCAGCTCGAAAACAGTCAGTGTTAAACCATGGACGAGCCGCCTCCGAGGCTGACGCGTCAGTGAATGGAATGTAGTACTCCATTCCCTGACGCAGCACATCAGCCACAGCATTCGCACAAGACGAGGGATCATTAGAGAAGAAGCAGACCTGCCGCCACGGGTACGATGCAAAAAAAGAACGCATCTCATCCCAGTCTGCTGACTTGTATCGCCATATTCGCCGGCTGCCTTTGGGGCAGGGATCGGGCGGTGAATGGACGGATACAGACTTCACCAAACAATGGTCGGAGCTGCCCAAAGGTGATGAGACAGATACCGAATAGCGGTCAGGATCCGTGGTCAGAAGAAGGTCCAAACAGTTGGCAGTATGCGAGTCAACATCGGGTACCCTAGTTGCTTCCTGGACCAGCTGAGTGAGATTGAGTGTTAATGCGAGTTTGTGAATCTCTTTACCAGCGTGGTCAGTGTGCTGGTATGGGAATAGCCACTCTTGGTGGTGGGCGTTAAAGTCCCCCAGCATTACAAGTTGAGCAGTAGGATACCGATGCAGAGCCGCAACAGCCGCCTCACTAAGGTGTTGCATTAGCCTGGTTGTCTCCAGATCTCCGCTGTGCGACCGATAGACACAGACATAAAGAATTTTGTCCATTCCTGTGTCCACCAAAACCCATAGGTTGGAGAAGCTGGGGTCTTCAAGATTGCGGAGACGCCGGCAGCATATGTCGTCGCGGGTGTATAAGCAAACACCTGCGCGTGTTTTAAAATTATGCTCCAAGGTATATCCCGGGTAACATAAGTATGTTGTGTCAGACGGACTGCCGATCTGCGTCTCCGAGAGGAACAATAGGGCCGGTTTCTCAGTCTCGAGATGGTGGTGGACCGCAACGAGATTGGAGTGCAAACCCCGGATGTTGGAGAGATGCACTGAGAGTGAGAGGGAGTGCAACCGCTGTGCTGCCTTGTTTTTGTTCCTCTTAGTCATGTAAGTTTGCGGGTGAAGGAAGGCAAGAAGAAGGCAGTGAAACGAGGCTCCACGCTACTAACCCCTAGACTCTCACCGACTTGCCGCGCTGGAGAGGGGATTGGGCCGGAGACTGCGGGGACGCCCGAGCCCCCCCGGAGATGTCCACCGGGCCCTCTCATCCGGTCGCCAACCGGCACGATGGCGCATCCCGGGATTTTTCGACAGTTGGCGGGGCAGCCTTTCGTGTGTGGCTGGCACATTAATTGGGCCCCCAACTACCTGCGGTCGGCCAGCGGTGCACCGTGCCTCGGATCCCGCTACCCTCCGGAACCAATCACCACAGCGCAGTGGCGCCAGTGCAAGTCAGACTGGTGAATTTGCGCGGAGCAACTATTTCGACCCAACCTCTTAGTCGGCTACACCGATCAACGTACCGAAACACGACAGACGCTTGACGGTACGACAACTATATAGTGTTATAAAACTTTCGAAATACAATGAAGATCGTTTCAATTCTCTGATAAAGCATGACTATCAATGCTTAAACATAGTTCATACAAAGCCTTCATGTGAAATAAGAAAAGATGATGTCAGCTCCGTAGCTACTATGCCTGTACCCAAAAGAAAAGTAATGATGTTTAGCGATGAACTAGGTAAAAATATGGGTACAAGGTTGAACCATATATACAGAAACAGTACAGTTTGCAACTTTAGTATGCCGGGTGCCTCAGTAGGTGAAATAATGGATAGGGTTCTAAACGCTACGTATGAACCCTCCACTACCTTAATATTACTATTCGGTAGAAGAGGAAACTTAAAACAACAGAAGTTATCCTCTTATTTAGACAAATTATGTACACTTAACGTAGAAAATATTATTTTGTTCACATTCCCATATATTAAGGGTAACTGTAGTGAAAATAGAATACGATATAAATTAAATCTATTGTTATACAACAATATTGGGAATAACAATGTGACATTTAACAGTAATTCAAAAAATTTATTTAAATTAGTTGACATTAATTTAATTTTTAAAAATGACTCATTTGTTATGAGACAGGATAGATTTATTCTATCTACTTATTTTTACCCGACTGCCAAGGAAGGGTTATGTTTTTCGCGCGTATCTTGTATGTATGTATGTATGTATGTAATATTCTTAATTACCTCATTTCTCTAGAACCGCTGAACGGATTTGCATAATTGAGATATCGTTAGATTTGTCTTAGCAGCCCAAGTGTTCTTAGATAGGTGACATTAAAAAAAAACAAACATGGCGGCTGTGCGAAGCCATTGTAGTTGATGAAGAAATATTTTTTTTTTAGAATACTATAGTATGGGTATCAAATTAAAGGGCTCAATACAAGGATTTCGAAAATGTATATTATGATTATTATTACCGTCATAATAATAAAGAAATAAAATAAGAAAGTTTAAAAAATGTTGACTTTGCTCTTTCCGTTTTTTACGCAGGCGGGTTTTTTGTTTTCTTTTAATTATATTACTTGTTATAAACAGATAGCATGTTTGCTATCACATTTTTTACTTCTTGACATGACTAATAATTTAACAGCTGCTTCTATTGAGCAGTCAAAAACATTGACATACTCCAGTAGTACCTGTAGTACTACTTATAGTAATGATAATTTAAATTAAGTGAGCAGACAACAGAGGCAAAAGTCTCTTGCAATCAACTACAAATAAAGAATAATATATTAATTGAGCAATATTTATGTAACAAGCATTGTTTAAACTTGGTGCATCAAAACATACAGGGCCTGTTGGGTAAGGAACTGGAACTAGAACTTTTTTTGAATAAATATAATATTAGTATAATTTGTATTACCGAACATTGGCTTAAAGAATACCAGGTTGTTTTTAATTTTGATAAGCACCAAGTTGCCAGTTCGTTCTGTAGGAAGACAGCTATACACGGTGGCTCATTAATTATAGTCAATAAAGACCTAAAGTTTAAGGTTCGTAGAGATATTGTAAGCCTTTCCGTTGAACGAACTATAGAGATAGCCTGTATAGAGTTAGCGCATTGTATAATAGTCAGTATTTATAGACCACCCAGTGCATGTTACGAACAATTTGAAGCAGTATTAGAAGAATTATTAACGAAGCTAACTGCTAAACGTAACAAAGACATTATAGTGTGTGGTGATTTCAATATCAATTTATTGGATGATACCTTACTTGGTCATAGATTTTTAACTCTGTTTAAATGTTGTGATCTTACTAACCTCTTCCTCGAGCCTACTCGAATAACTAGCTCTACTGCCACATGTATTGATAATATTTTTACAGATGGGACTCCGTCCTTCTCTGCAATAATTAATAAATTACATTCTGATCACTGTGGCCAATTAGTCAGCTTCAATTATAATATGGAAAAGGAGGTTAGTAAGAGGAAAGTGGTCGTTCCAGTGAACATGAAACGTATGGAGAGATTTAGAAACACTATTGAAAACCTAATAGAGATACCATTAGTCGGTGGTCTAATGACAAATATGGAGTTTTATGCGGTCATATAAACAGTGTTTTTAAGACTGTATTTACACCAAAAACAATCTCTCCTAAGTATTATATGTCATTCAATGATTGGGCGACTCCGGGAATCTATAAAAGTAGACAAAAATTGTATGATCTCTTACATGAGAAATCATATAACACAAACATTGTTTTTTGTAATTATATTAAAAACTATTCTAAAATTTTTAAACTTGTTTGTGCCGCGGCCAAGTCAATATTCATTAGAAATAAAATTAAATCAAGTAAAAACAAAATTAAAATGACTTGGAATATTATAAATGCCGAAACTGGAAGAGTTAAAGAACGTAATGGTGTCAGTGAACTCATCATTGACAATCACTCCATTAAAGCGGTTAATGAGTTGGCAACAGCTTTGGAAAAACACTTTGCCGACATTCCACTTTCGACAACCAAGGCGCTTATATCATCGCCCGAAGTCGCTGAATCGTTGCTTAAACAAAATGTAAATGCGTGCAAAGGTGATTTTATTTTCAGACCCATAGATGTTAATGAAATTGTTAAAACTTTTAAAACTTTAGAACTTAAGAACACCGCTGACCTCTGGGGTATATCTGTAAAAATTTTAGGTTCAATTGTAGATATCATAGCACCCCACTTAACGATTATATTTAATGAATGTATAATGAGTGGTGAATTTCCTGATCTTATGAAGCATAGTAAAGTTATTCCTTTGTTTAAGTCCGGTTGTCATACAGATCCAACTAATTACAGGCCTATTTCAATTCTACCTGCCTGTAGTAAACTATTTGAAAAAGTGATTCTCAGTCAACTTTTAAATCATTTCACAAGAAATAAACTTTTACATAATAAGCAATTCGGTTTCACTAGAGGACGCTCCACAACTGATGCCGGTGTTGAGCTTTTTACATCGATTGTCAATGCTTGGGAGGAGTCACGCGATGCTCTAGGTGTATTCTGTGATTTATCCAAGGCATTTGACTGTGTTCATCATGACACCTTGATCAGGAAACTCAGTCACTATGGCATTAAAAATACCGCACTAAAACTTCTGAGTTCTTATCTTAGTGATAGAACTCTGAGGGTTGAAGTAGATGGTACTAAGTCATCTGGGTCTCATATACAGATGGGGGTCCCACAAGGCTCAATTCTTGGTCCATTTTTATTTTTAATATATATTAACGATTTACCATTTTTAGTAGAGAAGAGGCATGAGATTGTATTGTTTGCTGATGATACTTCTTTAATATTTAAATTGCGTAGACAAGAAATTAACTATGACGATGTAAACAATGCTCTCTCTGAACTGGTTCATTGGTTTAGCGCAAATAACTTGCTTCTTAATAGTAAAAAAACGAATTGTATTAAATTTTCTGCTCGAAATGTAAAACAAGTTGATGTGCAACCAGAACTCAATGGTGATAAACTCAACTTAGTTAACTCAACCGTTTTCCTTGGAATCACCATTGATTCAAAGTTACAGTGGGGACCCCATATCTGTAGATTGGCGGATAGACTGAGTTCTGCAGCGTACGCGGTTAAAAAGATACGATTATTAACGGATATCGATACAGCCCGATTAGTTTATTTCAGCTACTTCCATAGCATAATGTCCTATGGCATTTTGCTATGGGGCAATGCGGCTGATATTAGTGTCATTTTTATTCTGCAGAAAAGGGCTATCCGCTATATTTACAAAATGGGATGTAAAGAATCTCTGAGAGAGAAGTTTAAAGAGATCAACATCCTGACCTTTGCATCGCAGTATATTTATGAAAATATAATGTATATACGGAAAAATAGGCATTTGTTTATTAGTCGTAGTGATCGAAATGCCTCAAATGATGTAACACTCAGGAACGACCACAAATTAATATTTCCTAAATGCCGGCTCAAGAAAAAAAGTAGTTCCTTTATAGGAATGTCTATCCTTATATATAATAAGATTCCGGCTGCGCTTCAATCTCTGCCTTTTTTGAAGTTTAAAAAAGTTATTAAGCGAGTTTTATGTAGTAAAGCCTATTATACCATTAATGATTATCTCAATGATGAAAAGGCATGGGATTGAATAAAGCTCGACCAGGCTATGTCTATGACCCGCTGTAAATAGATAGTTACATATATTGTGAGCAGGTGGCATGTGGTAGTCTCGGCACGCACAATTGGCTGTCTCGTGTTGTCCTGATTATTTCATGGTCCACTACTGCGTTTTTATCTTGTATCTGACTGCATTTTTTTAAAAGAGTACCGAGAGTTTTTTTTCCTCCGGCTTTTTTTCTCTCGGCCTACATTAGGGAAATTGTTATTTATTGTAACATTTAATAAAGCCGAGGATAAAGTAGGTAGGTAATGTCTACCGAGACATTATAACTTAATATTTTGACTAAGTTAAGGCTGCTTATAACACTGGGTACATTACGTAAGCTTGTAATGTATCTAGTGTTAAGATATAAATTTTATTTTTTATTGTTTGATTTCTTGCTGCCTTAACTTTTGTTATTTTTGTTTAGTTTATATAAATGATATTATTTTATTTTTTGACTTTCGTTAAGTGTGTGATATGCACCTTATGACGAAATAAATGATTTTGAATTTGAATTTGAATTTTGATATAGGATACGTTGTATCTTTTAAATTTTCTTTTAAAGCAGTATGGTGGTAAACGAGCGAACAGTTTTTTAAACAGTATGCCGTTATTGTAGATCTCATAACAAGTCTGCACTCCTCTTTTGAAGAACCTTACACTATGAATATAAAGAACCAACAAGTGATTAATTATGAAAATATGTACCTTTTATTATGGAGAATTCGTTAATACAAAACTAACAATTACAAAATTATAAGTCTAACATTTAAATTAAAAAGCTTCTTCTAAACAGGAAAGATAGGGCTTATTCAGCTGTGAGATATTCATAGACACGCAATAAAAAGGTCAAATGGATTATAATGCTCTTAACGATAAGTCAGTCTTGCAGGAACGAAGCCGTATAAGAAGCAGAGTTAAAGCCTATAATACTAAAAATACAGTAAAATGAAACTAAATAATGAACTTAAAGTAAGGGCGTAGAAAACAAACTTTTCCAAATTTATTTATTTATTTTTTGCGATAATGTACTACTTATTTCAAAATTACTTGTCATCGTGTAATAGAATTCATAGTGTGAAAGCAACTAATCTCTGTTGATGCTAGGCGTATATTGCGATTGTTGGGGATTGGAATTGGGAAGAGATCATTCTTACAACCGGTCTCTTCCGTTCGTACATTTATTTTTATTACATATACCTATTATGCGGGCTTTACACGCTACGATAAATTGTAACAATTTATTGAACGATTTATCGCTCCAACAAATCGAAAGAGTAGAGCACTTGTTCACTCCAACTCCAATCCCAATAAATCGCTACAATTTCCCGTTTACACGCAACGATAAATTGTAACAATCTGGATCCTTACGATAAATTGTTACAATTTATCGTTGCGTGTAAAGCCCGCTTTATACACAAATTTGTTAAACTACAGAGCAACTTTGTAGTTAGAATTAACTGATAAAGCTTCACTTCAGCCTGTAATATCTCACTGCTGTCGATAGGCCTCGGTCTCCATGTAGGCAGGAGAAGGAAATTAATTAAAATATGAATCAACCTTAAAACTTTGAGTTTTTGACGCTAGTTACTCTTTCAGGATAAGAAAGAGACCAAATCGATTCCTATGAAACTTATAATTAGCTTAGCTTCAGCCTGTAATATCCCACTGCTGGGCTTCTTCTCTCGTCGTTTCTTCGTCTCTTTCCCCATGTAGGAGAAGGATCAGAGCTTAATCCACCATGCTCCTCCGATTCGGGTTGGCGGACATACATATATTTGAAGATCTACAATAAGTCATTGGACACTTATTATAACATTCCACGCGCTCATAACTCACGAGCAAAACAGCGATGCAAAGCTAGTCCATGTATAAGTTGATTCCAGAGGAGTTTATGGTCGAAATCAAAATTATCATTTACAACCACAGTTATAAACACATAATAGTAACAAGGAAATAATACAATCGTATATTTATGAAGATGGAACCGAGAATAACAGTGTTCGAGACACATTTACGATCTTTTGTCCATTACTGTCTTGATATAACTTATAACAAGGTCATGTTAGCTATGTGAACACCGTAAATGTAGCTAATGTTTTAATCACAATAACTGCACTGTGAAAGATACATTAATATTACATTAATTGTGTTAAAAAAGTTTGACTACACATCTTGTATTCTTGGATTATACGAGCACCATACATTCGGAAATATTTGCATGAAGTTGTTTTTGAAGCATCAAAAATTCAAAACTAAATAGCACAAATCGAATAAATTTCAAATTTTTTTTAGGAAAAAGGCCTATAAGTTGTAAAAAAGTTTGTGTTGTTTAAGTTTGTGCTTTCAGCAAACCAAACACATTTCTTGTTACTTAAACACTCGAGGGCAAAGTACAACCCGCATTGGAGTAGCGTGGAGGATTAAGCTTTGATCCTTCTCCTACATGGGGAAAGAGGTCTATGCCCAGCAGTGGGATATCACAGGCTGACGTGCGCAAATAATAACTAAAGTTGGATTCTGTCACAAAATGAGAGTTGTTAAATAAATACATTGTAACAGAAATATAATAATAGTTATTGAGAGAAATGACGCAAGCTGACCATCACCTATTGTCACGGCGAGCACGCGAATCTCCCTGACATTGTTCGCATTGAAGGTAACAGAGGCGGGTTTGCGAGATAAATTTAGTTTTCATTACAAATAATTTACAATAGTTACCTACTGTGTGTGACGCAGAATGGCTGTCGTTTTATTGTTCATAATATTTCACGTGATAGTATAAAACAAAGTCGCTTCCAGTCTTTCTGTCCCTATGTATGTTTAGATCTTTAAAACTGCGCAAAGGATTTTGATGCGGTTATGAGAAACCCTGATAATTTTAGAGGTTTCTAAGGTATCTTTTGTTGTAGATAGTATTTAGTATCAGCATTGCACCCGTGCGAAGCCGGGGCGGGTCGCTAGTTTTCATTATAAATAATTTACAATAGTTACAATGTGACGCAGAATGGCTGTCGTTTCATTGTTCATATATCACGTGATATTAGACGCTTTATGGCGTTCTATTTACACTTGTGACCAACTCTTCTGTTGTTGAGCGAACAATAGCGGCGAAGTATTGAACACAAATCATCACGTCTCTGTTAAATTGTCTACAATATAATGTAATAAAATTGAGTTTATTTGTTTGAACATTTTGTATTTTAACTATTCCGCGGTGCTAAAGAGTTAAATCAATAAATAAAGCTTTAAAAAGATATCTTTGTAACTATTGGTTGAAAATATTAATATGTCTCCTTGCAAAACGGTGTTAAGTCATTCGATACAGTAGAATTTTCTAGCTAATCATATGAGTTGCTTTCTTATTAATTGCGCGTTGTGAAAAGTTTAAATATGTACATACTCCTTTTTCCCTTATACCACAGAATTATTTTTGAAGTGAAAACTTCTTTAGTTGGGCACTTTGGTAGGGTGGCCAAATGATATACATAATAATTATATACTCTTCGTTTTTACACGCTTTTTATTAGCTTCACCTGTATGTTTGATAATATGTATGCTTGTAACTTGTAACCGACTCCTTTGGACTTTATTTTGACCCACTCCTAACGTTCAGATTTCATTTAAACTTGGTAGACTTATTGAGGACCGATGACAATAAACTAATTTGATAAGATTATTCCATTATCCTAACGGCTTGGCACAATAGTCGAGGCTTTTCTCGCTATCCTTTGGACTTCATATTAAAGCGTGTTTTTTAGTTTTTTTAAACTATTAGATACTTATTTCTAAGTTATGGTTTACCGATGTGATATTTAAATGTCAAGGGTATTTGATCTAAATATAGATTGTTTTTCTTTCTAGTTCTTTTCTTTCTAGTTCTATTAAAAATAGGGATGAGGTACCTACGTCACGTTGCTCCACAGAGGATTGGCGAATGTATAAATCTAAGAATAATTTCTCGACGTAATTATGCAGAGTCAGAACGACAAAGGAATATTTTTACATTTTCTTAAGTGTTCAGGGAAATTAAAGGGCAAAATTAGAGATGTATTTTGAATTCAGTTTTAAATTCTGAATTACTTCGAGTTTATTTAAGTTTTAGTAGATACAATACATTATTTAACTGCCAGATTTTTTGTAATTATTTCTTGTAAATGTATTCAGATTTACATTTTGGTACCGGCATGTAAATTAGCCGCCGCGGCGGGCGCCGCCGCGTTGGCGCAGTGGTCACAGCACTGGTTTGTGCCTATTGCGCTGGCGGTTGCGGGTTCGATCCCCACATATGACAAACATTTGTATTGGCTATACAGGTGTTTGCCGTAATCTGCGTGTTTGTGCGGTCCTTGTGGGTCTCCCCACCGTGCCTCGGAGAGCACGTTAAGCCGTCGGTCCAGGTTGTTATCATGTACACCTGATAGCGATCGTTACTCATAGTAGGGAATATAACCGCTAACCCGCATTGGAGCAGCGTGGTGGATTAAACTCTGATCCTTCTCCTACATGGGGAAAGAGGCATATGCCCAGCAGTGGGATACTACAGGCTGAAGCGATGTAAAGTGGTCCAAATAATATAGAAACTATACATACAGTACACACAATTTACTTAATTTGAAACTTTGACAATAAACATTTGTGATTTTATTAACCTAGAAAGGGAAAGAAAACTTATTGTTAAATTGAATTACAACAGTTACACAATGGAGGATCTATTTCATCTCAGACTCATTAACTTGTAGATCTACTCGAAGTAACGAGCATAAATCGTTGTTTTACTTGTACTTTGTCTCGTAAATAATAATTAGCTGTCTGCTTCGCTTTGTTATGATGTTTCGTGTTTGGTATTATTTTTAATCGACTTCCAAAAAAGGACGAGGTTCTCAATTCAATTGTTTTTTTTTTTTATGTACACAATTATTATTATGTTACTTCAGAACTTTTGACTGCGTTGACCGATTTCAATGATTGATGTTTTAATCGAAAGCCTATGCTCTTTTAAATTTGATCAAGATATTATAATGAGTACTTTTTAGTTTTTTGTAATCTTTGATGACGCGTATTTGTGACTGTGCGTACTCACGTCGTCATATATCGGCATTCAGTAAAACTACTTCGTTTTGGATTATCGATCTACTATAATATATTTTATATTCTATTTATATTTCTATTTTTATTTATATTTCGCGATATAAGATAATAATTCGGCTATAAATATTTTTTATAAATAATTTTGACGACTCTTGTTTTAATCGAAAGCTGATGTTTGTCGTGTGGTCCCATTTAAATTTGATCGAGATCTGATGACTACTTTTTGAGTAACCTTTGATAACGCAGATTTACTTGACTATTTTGCGTCTACTTAGGTTGTATGTCGATGTAATTGAAGTCGATTTTTTTCGTTTGTAAGCAAACACAATTATGTACACGGAGGGTTAAATTTTTTTATTTTTTTTTTAATGTTACTAAGTCGACAAACAAGCGTACGGAACACCTGATGGACGATGGTAAGTGACTACCGCAGCCTATAGACACCTGTAACATCATAAGCGTCCGTTGCAAGCGCGTTGCTGATCCTATCCCCAGGAGCTCTGGTCACCTTACTCACCAACAGGAACACAATACTGCCTGAAAACAGTAGGTACCCCAGTCGGGTTGCTCCATATTTTGAGCAGGAAATTTCCTGCTGTGCCCTACCTCAGTGAAATTTATTTTTATTATTTAAATATCCATGTACAAAAGACATTTTTTTATTACAATTAATTACATATAAGTATCTACTTTTAAATTTAAAATATATTTTGAGGTTAGGTTTGTATTACATTAATTAGTTATTGACGAGAATTTTTCCACAATAAAATTTACTGAGTCGTCTAGACCGCTTTTTAGAACACTTTGAACGCCTTCAAGGTTAAATACTGATCTTTAAGAAAATATTCATTTATTTATTTATTTTTCTTTAAACATTTTTTAGAATGTGACATCAAAGTGACCTAATAAACGACTATTTGACATTACATTTTTATAATTGAAAAAATAAAACATTAACAATTCCTGAAAAATGAGGGTAGATATATTTTTATTCTTATATTATTATTATTATTTCTTTGCATTCTCTGAGAACATTTACCATATGTAGTAATGTATATTTTTACACCATCGGAAAATAGAGATTTCAACGAACGAAAAGGCTACCGACTTTTTAAAAAAGCTGATATTTTGACGTGAGGATTTTTGATTGAAAATGAGTGCTTTTTCGATATTGATGTCAAAATAAGGTGAAATAATAAATATTAAGAAACTAAACAATTACAGTGTGTTTGGGACATAAAAAGGTAAGTTTTCACCAAATTTCATAAAAAACAAAAAAAGATAAAAAAAAAACCAAAAACTTGGATTTTTGAATTTTTTACATAAAAGGTTATGTAAAAAAAGGCAATGTGACACTAAAATTTACATTTGGTGCAGTTTATTATTTAACTAGCTGTGCCCGCGACTTCGTTCACGTGGAAGCGTGGAAAGTAGCCTAAGTTAGTTCATATTACATCAGCTATCTGCCAGTGAAAGTCCCGTCAAAATCGGTCCAGCCGTTTCAGAGATTAGTCGGAACAAACTGACAGACAGACAGACATACAAAAATTGTAAAAAATGTTATTTTGGTATATGTACCGTGTTTACATCCATATGAATTTAGTAAAAAACGCTTATTTTAATATTACAAACAGACACTCCAATTTTATTTATTTGTATAGATGTATAGATAAATGATATACAATTTCGCATATATTTTCGCTCCTCGTTTAAAAGTTAACTAGGCGTCGTTAACAAGTCGCACACAAGTTATTGCGTGCCTGTGCTCACAAGCTCACAGACAGATTTACCTCCCAGTTACCCGCCTGTGTATTAATTGCCCATCTTTACTCGTGCGTTGTTCCGAGATATAGGGTTACTAGGGACATGTTGAATTATGGTGTGTTATGGTCACAGTAGACCAGTTGTTTTGCACCATGAGGGTCTTTTAGAGAGAAACGAAGTTTATACCTACGCCAGTATTCAAAATCAAAATCAAAAACAACTTTATTAAAATAGGCCCCAAGAGCTTTTTCGAATTGGCATTTTACAAATTAAAATTTTAAATTGATTATTCATGAATGTAAAGCTGCCACCGATTCGGAATGTAGATTCTGCAGAGAAGAATCGGCAAGTAACACCGCAGTTACTCTTTTGAAAATAATATACGAGTATAAACTGTGTTTTAGTACAAAATTAGTAATATCTTGCATGAAATACAGCGCCACTGTCCACACATCTTTATCAACTATATCATATTTATTATTTATGTCAAAAATCTAAATAATTAACTGAGGTTGGGTATAGCAGGAAATATCCTGCTCAAGATCTGGAGCAGCCTGACTGGGATAGTACCTCGACCTTACAGAAGATCACAGCTAAATAATACTATTTTCAAGCAGTATTGTGTTCCTGTGGTGAGTAAGGTGATCAGAACTCCTGAGGGGAATTGGGGATAGGGTCGGTAATGCGCTTGCGATGCTTTTGGTATTGCAGGCTTCTATAAGCTACGCTATTAATCGCTTACCATCAGGTGAGCCGTACGCTTGTTTGTCGACCTAGTAGTATTTTTGTACTTTTAATAAGTCAAATGTCAAACCAATCAATTTCATATTTTTCTCAATATTTCGCCATTATACCGTAAATAAAGACGCGATTCGCTCTTCCACAAGATAATTATATCATTCGTATTATTCACAGTCTAAATATGAGATTATTGTTTATTTATTATAATTTAATTCTCACAGTGAACAATTAATTAATTATAGTTGTTTGTGTTCGGATAATAAATTAGAAGTACAACAAAAAATCAATTAAATAAATAAATAATTAATTAAATTTGAGACAATGATTAGGCATCGAAGTAATTGTTATTTTATTACATGTTCACGAATTTGTAATTGAGTTAGAGACTGAAGGCCTGTTACACCGCTGTTGATAACGCTATTGAGTATTGACGGATGACGTTATCAGACACGTGAAAGTTCTCTTCTCAAGAAGAAGAAAAAATGATCTCTATCTATGCTAATATTATAAAGAGGTAAAGTTTATAACTTTGTTTGTATATACGGGGTAATCTTCGCAAATACTGATCCGATCATGAAAATTCTTTCGCTAACAGAAAGCTACACTATTCAGGAGTGACAAGATAAAAGGAAAAAGATAAAAATATATAAAGATTTCAAATCAGCACGATTTCGCTATTTCTTTTTTATAATATTCCTTGAAGGGCAAGGATTGTTCTTACGAAGAGAAAAATTTAAAAAATTGCCTGAAAAAGTTTTAAATCAACACTTTTCTATATTTCCATACAAAAGATTCGTAATAATACTTAAAAGTCAATTTGAACTTTAATACCATATCATAAAGTTTAAGTGTTAGTGGAGGGGTTCTGGGAAGGATAATAATTTAAAAACAATTCAACTGTTAGGCGATACGAAGTTCGCCGGGTCAGCTAGTATTTATATAATTATATACTAGCGGACCCCGCAAACGTTGTTTTGCCATATATGTTATTAACACCCTTAATCCACCCCCCTTATTAATTAGGTGTATGATAAATAGATGTTGGTCGATTCTCAGATCTACCCAATATACACACAAGATTTCATAGAAATCGGTCCAGCCGATTCGGAGGAGTATTGTAAGTATTGTAACTAACATTTGGGCTAAGATCCGGAATATAACAAAATCTTCCCTCATCTGTTAATTAGATGAAACAAGTTTTTATAGGCTGATTTCAATATTGTGAATTTATAAAAACAACCTCTGCCACCATAAGCCTGCTGCAAATAATAATACAAAAAAAAAATTTTTTTTTCTTCTAATAAATCTTTTCCCTTTCACGTTAATTACATGTAGTAAGCTAAAACCGTCAATATTTTACATTATATACCTGACTATAGTAGGCACCCATCTCTATGATTGCTATACTTACCTGCAGCCAGGTTACTCTGACTGAGGTTACTGACCTGGCTGCAGGTAAGTGTAGCAATCATAGAGATGGCTGCCTACTACAGTCAGGTACATAATGTAAAATATTAACGGTTTTAGCTTACTACATGTAATTAACATGTGAGGGAAAAGATAAAAAAAAAAAAAAAAATTGCAGCAGGCTTATAGTGGCAGAGGTTGTTTTTATAAATTCACAATATTGAAATAAGCCTATAAAAAATTGTTTCATCTAATTAACAGATGAGGGAAGATTTACCTTCTCGGATCTTAGACCAATTGTGACACGAGAATTTTATATTTAACATTATTTTATCTTTTTCACCATCGACACTAAGTCCGCGATCTGTGAACAATATAGACAAAGCTGGCCATTATAATAAATTTAATAAACCACAGGTCCAACCAAAAGAACACCGATTCCAACCAAGAATGATCCGTGAGTCTATAGAAATAAAAAAAAACAAACATCCAAATTTCAATAGAAAAGATGGCTAGCCATTACTATCTGCTTGGTATCCCAAAATATTTAAATAAAAAAACCAAGAATAATATTCCACATTTTAAAGATTCAGTTAGCACTTTCTGCGTAGAGGGGACTAATTAAAATATTGATGTAACATAGGGTAGTTTCGAATAACTTTGTAACGTTAGGACGTCTGACACCTCAGTCCTCCCGTGACCATGGTTGCTGTAAAGTATCCGAAACGTAGGGCATTAAATTCAAGTGTGCACGTTTTACCCTTTCTGGTCAATTTATCAATTATGCTTTATGTAGGTTAAAGCACAAATAATGAATAATGAAATATTTATAGCACTTATCAACTTATTAGCCGTGACCAACTTACAGACAACAGAGACGCCAAGAAGTTTTATGTTTTAAGTGCTTGTATTACTCAAACCACATGACACAATGTTTACTGCAAACAAATAATATAATATCTTCAACTATGCTGCCATCCTAGTATTTTAATATTGTTTTGTAAGCAAAGCTTAAATTTTATAGAAAACTAGCTTCTGCGCGCGACTTCGTCGGCGTGGAATAGGACCAATTTACATGATTTGTGCGAAACTTTACCCGTTTACGCAGCGGAAGCTCTCAAAAGGAAAAAAACCCCGATTTTGAAACATTCTTCATTAGTGCTGCGCTCTTATTGGTCTTAGCGTGATGCTTATAGCCTTCCTCGATAAATGAGATATCTAACACTGAAAGAATTTTTCAATACGGACCAGTAAATCCCGAGATTAGTGCGTTCAAACAAACAAACAAACAAACAAACAAACAAACAAACAAACAAACAAACAAACAAACAAACAAACAAACAAACAAACAAACAAACAAACAATCAAACAAACTCTTCAGCTTTATTATATTAGTATAGATAAGTTTAGAAAACTGTCAGTAATTCATTCCTTGCAGTGACCTCTTTATGAAAAATTGAAAATAATTCACCACGCTACATCTGTGATGGATGGCGGTTATAATAAAAAATAAAAACTACATATACATTTATTTTTATTTTTTATTTATTATCTCCTGTGTCGGGGGTCCGGAAACACACACAATATACCTACATGCACAAACGCCCAGACATTAAACATCTGTATGGCTAATACAAACGTTTTCTATGTGCGGGGATCGAACCCACAACGCGTCGTCACATCATGACGACATCATGTAGTCACTATGGCTATAGTATATGATATATCCACATCACTGGAAAGAGTCATAACCGCAGGCTTGCAGGAAAGTTACCTTGTTAGTTAGTTATTGTACAAAAATAAAAACACTACATTTTATCTATACACGCGACATTAATATTGATGAGCGGGTGTGAATAAACGACCTTCATCGCTGAAGACAGTTTCGATGACCTCGAAGGACCTTAAATTAATGCATGTAGACTTATGATTCAAATGAGCACACTAAGGAGTTTTTTATGTAAAATTGTTTTAAGAGTATTCCACAGTCAATACAACAGGTAAATTTTTCAATGTCAACATTTCCTCGTGATCTTATCACATTAAAAAAAATATATAATTAGTTCCGCAAACAAGCGTGCGGCTCGCCTGACGGTAAGCGATTACCGTAGCTAATCCTAAATCTATCCCCAATTCCCTCCAGGAGCTTTCGTCACCTTTCTCACCACAGGAACACGACACTGCTTGAAAGCAGTATTATTTAGCTGTGATCTTCTACAAAGTCGAGGTACTTTCCCAGTCGGGCTGCTCCAGATTTCGATCAGGATATTTCCTGCTGTGCCCTACCTCATTTATCAGTATTTTTTATAAATTTGCTATTTTTGTATAAGTATTAATATATTGTATAATTAAACTTTCCATTGCACGTCACTCAAGTAGTACTGAACTCACACAGTATAAGTGAACTGAAATATATACTCACTCAGAAGCAAAAAGGAAAAATCTTTTTTTATGTTTACGCGAATTTCACTCATTATAATGAAATTACTTATCCGGTTTTTGTTGCGGTTTATTAAGTCTTTTAGATGCCCGACGCGATATTTCGTATACTTTACAGCAACCACGGTCACGGGAGTCGGGGGTCGGTCAGTCCTCCCGTATAAGGAAATATCATTAGTAAATAATGATATATTAGACGCCGCATTGGCGCAGCGGTCACAGCACTGGATTGCGATTGGCTGTTGCGCGGGCGGTTTCGGGTTCGATCCCCGCACACGACAACATTTGTACTGACCATACATAAGTATGTTTGCCGAGGTCTGGGTGTTTGTTTGTGCAGTCCTTGTGGGTCTCCCCACCGTGCCTCGGAGAGCACGTTAAGCCATCGGTCCCGGTTGTTATCATGTACACCTGATAGCGATCGTTACTCATAGTAGGTAATATGTCCTCCAACACGCATTGGAGCAGCGTGGAAGATTAAGCTCTGATCCTTCTCATACATGGGGATGAGGCCTATGCCCAACAGTGGGATATTACAGGCTGAATCGTGAAATAATGATATAACTTAAGACTACCCAAAATAAATACACTACAACAGAGGGTCAAATATGTCTGAACTGTTTTCAGTAATTACCAATGTCAAATCAGGATGAAAAAATTCAGAAGGAGATTGTTTGGCCTAAATCATAAATACAAGTAACCTAAATAACATGTTTGTAGCAGTACACGCAGAAATAATATTAAAGTAAATATTAATTTACTAGAATTACATATTTAGGTCAAGATCAAACGATTTTAGTACACGCTTTATTGACATAAATAGCATATAACCGAAATTCTATGTAAACTTATCAGTTCAGAATATTGTTTTAATTTATGTAATGGCAAATGTTTGAAGCTAAATAATTGTGTTTGCTCGCAAACGAAAAAACAAACCGACTTCAATTACATCGACAAGTAACACAACGTAGGTAGATGAAAAAATAGTCAATTAAATACGCGTTATCAAAGATTACTCAAAAAGCGTTCATCAAATCTCAATCAAGTTTAAGTAAGAATCATCCAAATCGGTTTACCCGGTCAAAAGTTCTGAGGTTAACATACATTGACCAAAAAAAAAAAATTATAATTGAGACCCTCCTCCTTTTGTGGAAGTCGGTTAACAAACCGTCAAACCTAAGTACGATATCTTCTGTTGGCACCTTGAGCGGTTGAGGAAAATCATTTGTATGGTTTTGTCATTTACTTTACTTCCTTGAAGAGCGTCCGATATTTCGTATTCTGAAGTCGATTACTGTGTGTAGTTTCCCGTTTCCTACTACGGAATAAATATTAGTGTATCATTCTACGACTCATAGGAGACGAAAAGTAGGTAATCTTAAATGACAATACTATGCGATCCGTCTGCTCTATCACATAAGCTGGGTTTTTGTAGTATAGTTGTATTTTAGACTAGCTGACCCGTGCCCACTTCGTTGGGTGCTAATTATTTTTGAGATGCAAAAGTTTTCATCTCGCTCGCATTTCTCTAACTTGATTTACATATACTATTATTTTTCACTGATTTTTTTCAATAACAATAAAATATAGCCTATTTCACTCCTGAATAGTGTAGATTTCTGTTAGTGAAAGAATTTTCATGTACGGATCAGTATTTGCGAAGATTACCCCCTACAAACAAACAAAGTTAGAAACTTTACCTCTTTATAATATTAGTATAGATGAGAACTTATTACAAAAGCGGGCACTTGATGTCGTTGAGGCTAGCATAACCCAAGGGTAACTCGAAAACTATAGAATACAATTATGTACTTGAATATCTTTTTGAACAGTTAAAAATATCGTGTTACCGTAGAAAGTATTGCTATCATTAAAGGGTATTACGAAGGCTGAGGCGAAAGCGACCATTGAAAGGCTATACTTCCTCGTGGACCTTCAGAGGCGATATTTATTACTGCGTAACTAAATCTCAGCGGGCGACCGACCGCACTCTCTGATGCTGGTTCATCACTACGCTTATAGCATCGTTAATAGCTATAGAGCGATGAGTTATTATAACTCGCAGTTGAATAGCTATCAAGAAATCGTAAATAATTGTCCTTGTTCGCAAACAAAAAACTGAACCGACATCAATTACATCGACTACTAACACAACGTAGGAAGACGAAAAAATAATTAAATACGCATTATTTGAGATAACTCAAAAATTACTTGTTAGATCTCAATTAAATTTAAATGAAACTACATGACAAGTTGCCAGTAAAATGTTCTGAGGTAATGAAAAAAAAAACAAAAAAAAAAAATACAGTCGAATTGAGATCCTCCTCCTTTTTTGAATCTTTTTACCCGACTGCCAAGGAAGGGTTATGTTTTTCGCGCGTATCTTGTATGTATGTATGTATGTAATATTCTTAATTACCTCATTTCTCTAGAACCGCTGAACGGATTTGCATATTTGAGATATCGTTAGATTTGTCTTAGCAGCCCAAGTGTTCTTAGATAGGTGACATTAAAAAAAAAACAAACATGGCGGCTGTGCGAAGCCATTGTAGTTAATGAAGAAATAATTTTTTTTTAGAATACTATAGTATGGATATCAAATTAAAGGGCTTAATACAAGGATTTCAAAAATGTATATTATGATTATTATTACCGTAATAATAATAAAGAAATACAATAAGAAAGTTTAAAAAATGTTGACTTTGCTCTTTCCGTTTTTTACGCAGGCGGGTTTTTTGTTTTCTTTTAATTATATTACTTGTTTGTAATTTTATTTATAAACTAGCTTCTGCGCGCGACTTCGTCGGCGTGGACTCCGCTCCTATTGGTCTTAGCGTGATGATATATAGCCTATAGCCTTCCTCGATAAATGGGCTATCTAACAAAAAAAGAATTTTTCAAAGCGGACCAGTAGTTCCTGAGATTAGCGCGTTCAAACAAACAAACTCTTCAGCTTTATAATATTAGTATAGATCAAACGATGTTAGTAGAATTATTTGAAAACGATGTTTTCAAAATCGTCTATAAGTTAAACTGACATGAAGTAAATAAAAATGCCATCAAAAATGTTTAAATAAGAGAATTTGCGATAGTATATTATGTCTTTCGACTAATGAAAGACGGACCTAACTCGTCAGTCATTTAGTACGTAAGTCGCATCCTCATCTTTGCATTACGTACGCGTTTTGACATACGTTAGCTTAGAATAGAGCCATTAAGCAATACTTTAGCTGGTTCAAGAAATATGAGAAAATTTCTATATTATAGAGATGAATTGTTGGTTAACTTGGATACGTCAATCTTTATTTAAATATCGTAATAAAAATGGATTGCAATAGACCTCTGTTTTATAATCGTAAAGCAATATAAATTACTTGAAAGATTTGACAAGTTTTATATTAAACACATCAAAAGAGACCTGATAATATCCCATCAAACAAGTTAGTTAATAGATAATTATAAACCTAAACATCCAAGTACTTATCAAAAGAAAGTGCACACAAATAAATTTGTTTTATTTGTCGCGTTGACTAAAGTAAAACTTCTTTAGCTCCATCTAACTTAAATCTCCCTCTCAACTTCCGTTCACCCCACCCGATCACACTTTTCGTAACGTTATCGTCACGCATTCACCAGCTTACTCCCCAAGATAAGCGTGCGTAAAGAAGTTTTACTTCAAAAACTATACAATACTAGCTGACCCGGCGAACTTCATACCGCCTAACAGTCGATTCTTTAATTATTATTTTTTATACTTATCCTTCCCGGAACCCGTCCACTAACACTTAAACTTTATGGTATGGTATTAAAGTTCAAATTGACTTTTAAGTATTATTAAGAATCTTTTGTATGGGAATATAGAAAAGTGTTGTTTTTAGACTTTTTCAGGTAATTTTTTAAATTTTTCTCTCTGTAAGAACCGTCCTCGTACTTCAAGGAATGTTATAAATAAAGAATTAGCGAAGCTGTTCTCGAGATTTGCGCTTAGCAACACATTCAGCGATTCATTTTTACAAATATATAGAGATTTAGTTGTTAAACTACGCATAAAATCCTTCCATCAATTAAACGTCACTAAATACACACGTTGATTGAACAATCTGGTTACGTAGCACGTGATCTGCATACAAATACCACCAACTGTTCTGTCGACCACAACTTGTACAGTGTGACAAATCTATCTTCATTTTAATTCAAACCACGTTCGTACAATTGCATTATAATATTGCGTGTTCGTTCGAAACGAGATTTAGTGTGTTTTAGTAATAAACTGCTTTAGTAAACAAAACTATATTAAATAAATAAGTTTTCTTTTCAATTGATTTGAAAATTACAAATCTCGGTGAAAATATTATTTATACTTAGAATAAAGCTGTAACAAGTATAATGTATAAAGTATAATTCTGTATGGTAAAGATATTTTGAGAAATCGTGAAGAGGGTGCTTTTTGACCGGTAAATAAGTGAAAAATATATTTTTTAATTTTGACTGTCTGTTGGTCTATATCTTAACCGCATATCAAGGAAAACTATTAAAGTAATGTTATTGAAACTTGGTATCATTTAAGTTCACGTTATAGGCAAGGATTTCTTAGCAAGACGGAACAAACATCAAATGCTTATTTGTTTTTAATTGTAATTCATTAATGCGTGGTTCGATATTATTTTATTTTTACGTGTTATGAAGGAGCTATTTAAAGATTGTACCTTGAAAATTCCAAGGTTATTGGTTTGTTAGTTCTGAAATGTCAAAGGACTTAAACTTTGCCTGAGGGGCGTCTAGAAGAAATAGCTATTATTCATGTGCTCTTAGAAGTTTTGGAAATTTGTTACAATTTAAATTATTATTTTTTTGATTACATAATATCTGTTATTGATTGAAATACATAGTTTGGTTATTGACACTGGATGTTGTTTCAATCGATTTCTTGGCAACTTTTGGGATAAGCGGAACTTTTTGACAATTGGTTATTCGAAATGGTCATACCAACTTTGACTTTGACTAGCCCGTTGGCGCAGTTTGTAGTGACCCTGCTTTCTGCACCGGGGGTTGTGGGTTCAATTCCCACCCCTAGTCTGGGTGTAATATACATATTTATTTATATATTTATATATGTATTATTTATAAGCATGTTTATCAAAAAAAAAATGTAGCTATACCAGTCGCCTGTTACCTATATATAACACAAGCATTAAGTTGCTTACTTTAGGAACAGACGACCGTGTGTGTAATGTGTAGATATTTATATTTATTTATTTATAATTGGCTGATGCGCTAGCGCCTTAACAATGTTGCGGACAGCCATATGTCCGTATAAACCATACTACTGTTGTGGTCTGGCGATGTGTCTGTATTTGTTGTTTGTTTTTCCGGACACCTGATTCAGGATTCTTATTAAAGTGAAACTTTTATTCTATCGCCCCAAAAATTTTCGTTTATCTATCGCATGTCGCATGTCGCAAGTGTTCCGAGGTATTTGTATATTTTGATCTGTGTATTAATGTACATGTTTTTATTCACTAAAGTTTCCACAAACCCACAATTCATATATGCTATGTGTGAAGCGTTAATTATTTTTATCTTTCGAGTTACGGTACTTTCTAAACTTCATGTACAAACTATTCTGTAATTCATAACACGGCTGTGTAGTAATAACAGCAAATATTTAGTAATATCTGACACGCAGAGCGTTCATATCAAGAAAATCTCGACTTACAATAGGAATTTTAATAACATTAATTTGGCAGGAGCTAACCTTAATATCGAATATTGCAGAAAACATATTTTCTAATTGTAATAAATTATGATTTACAAGTATTAGAAGTAATATGCGCGATGGCCATGACTTTTTTGTTTATTCAGATCAGGGTTGGGAAAACAGAAAAAAAGGACTATATAACTTTCAAAGCAGCAAGGATATAAAGTTGAAAATATTGTTTGTTTGTTTGTTTGGACGCGCTAATCTCAGGAAGTACTGGTTCGAATTTAATAATTCTTTTTGGTTGGATAGTCTATTTTCCGAGGAATAATATAGGATATATAATTTTTAGTATGTTTCTTCCTCAAATTAACATTAGGTACCCTAGTAAAGTAATATTACGCTATTTGTACTTTTAAATATTATACGGTTGTATTGCTTTGTCGATGATAATGTAAATGTGTTTCTTTACTTTCGAGCTAACATAATCTATACTAATATATAAAGCTGAAGAGTTTGTTTGTTTGGTTGTTTGTTTGTTTGTTTATTTGTTTGTTTGTTTGTTTGAACGCGGTAATCTCTGGAACTACTGGGCCGATTTGAAAAATTCTTTCAGTGTTAGATAGCCCATTTATCGAGGAAGGCTATAGGCTATGTATCATCACGCTAAGACCAATAGGAGCGGAGTCCACGCCGACGAAGTCGCGCGCAGAAGCTAGTTATTCCATAAATATTTATTTTTAATTATTTAACATAATTATTTATAAATATTAGTTCTTTAAAAATTTGCTTCTCGAACATACTTTTTGTGATTATATTTTAACTTTAACCACATTTTTTTCTCGTTTATGTTGAAGGAAGCCGTTACCGTACCGTTGTATCTTAGTTTAACTTTAACTCACATTTCTCATGTAAGTGAATTTAATCATGGAAAATAAAGATTCATAAACAATAAACCGTAGTCAATTCCATCAGAAACTAAACACGTCAAACAGTTGTCATATACGCGTCAGTTCACCATAAATCCATTCATATGCAGGATTCGTAGCGCTGATTGCCTCACGAATGCAATTGCGAGAAGTGTGAGGACGTGTCTCGGGACACATTGTTGCAACTACTTCAAACAAGCGCTAATATCCCAGGTCGATTTAAATCAGACGAGCGAATGCTCATTCTATCCCCACTATATTAAATTCTTTTAGTGTAAACAGGCGTAGAGCATTCTTTCGTTGTTACACAATATGAATACGAGTTTTCGTTCACACATAAAGATCAAGAAAGAATGCTCTTGTTCTAGCTCTAGCTCTTTGCTCGTTCGGTCTAAACCCACCCTTATGCGACTTCAAATAAACTGATGACACTATCATCAAATCTGCTGTCAATTTTTCATTTTCAGCTGAAAGCGCTATGGTAGGCATACGAACAAAACATCGTTTAAACGTTTGCAGCGCTATCAAAAATCTAGCAAATGAAAATGTACTAACGTTGTAAATTCACGTTCTGATCTTTAATTTATTTTCAAAAGGTTTTTTGGAGTTTACTTCTTAAGAATCGATTTTTATATAAGGCCCCTGGTATAAAAAAATATGAGAAGTAAAATCTCCTGAACGAATGACCTCGTTACGTTTTTTGCGCTATCTATCTGCTACGACGTTTACGACGGTACCGGCTACGACGGTTACGACGGTATCGGTTATGACGTTTTCTAATAATGCCATCGATAGATGGCGTTATTTTGATTTATTTATTTACCATTTGATATGGTATTAATCTTTTACTTAGACTTAAAGTCTTTTTTGTGCATATTTAGAGAGTTGATCTGAAGAAGTAAACTCCAGTCGTGCGTCGGAGCTGACACACTTCATGTCGTGGTGTATAATTTATTGTCTGACATCTTATCTATTTAAAATTTATTTTTATTTTAAAATTTAATGACACCCAGCCAGGCGTCACATAATAAACCAAAGAGATTCTTTAAGAATTTCTTTACAATATATAAGACTAGCTGACCCCGCAAACGCTGTTTTGCCATATATCTTATTGACCCCCACAACACCCACTTGTGAGTGGAATTTCGTAAAATCCGTTCTTAGCTGACCTCTACTCGGCGAAAGGAATATTCCTACAAATTTCAAGTCTCTACGCCTTATTGTTCCAGAGATATCTTTTTTATATATATTGATTAGTACAAATTGTATGAATGTTGAAGATTTGACACTTGTTAAAATGACGAAAACAGCTAAACTCGTGAGGAAAAATGTCTTAGGAATATTACGTACAAAAAGAATCTTGCAAGAGCATCTGCTGTTGGCAACTTTCATCGACAAATACTCTATCATCTGGTGAAAATGAACTTTAGTGCTTTAAAATAAAGTTGATTTCGAATATTCAGGAAATGTGATTGTTGCATGCGCGTCAGCATTAAGATAAGGATTTGACGGAATCGGCTTATTGACTTGTAGATTGTTATGTGGGATATTCGTTTGTTTGATGATGTAAGAGATTGAAAAGTCTGAAGATACTTTGAATCTCTTTTTTTACTATCGATATGTAGTTTGGAATTTTCCACCAGTACTTATATAATGTTAGAAGATAACTAAAAATGATGATGCTCTAATATCAGTGTCTGTCAGTCCGTATATGGTTTTTGTTTTGTAATAAAACTCGTAATACAAATTATTATTATTTTTTATCTTAAAAGGTCAGCAAACAAGCGTACGGCTCACCTGATGGTAAGCGATTACCGTAGCTTATAGACGTCTGCAACACTAGAAGCATCGCAAGCGCTTTGCTGACCCTATCCCTAATTCCTTTCCCATTTCTTACCAACAGGAACACAACACTGCTTCAAAACAGTATTATTTACCTGTGATCTTCTGTAAAATCGAGGTGCTACCCCAGTCGGGCCGCTCCATATTTTGAGCAGGAATTTTCCTGCTATGCGCTACCTAAGTTTAGCAGGACGGTAGGATGTGTGATACGCCATTCTTTATTCAACAGTGTAAAGCGTAAATAAAAAATGTCAGCCCATTCCTCGCCTTATTATAAACAAACTTCCTTATTATTAGTGATGTAAAAGGTATTTTTCAAAATTTAATGTTCATTGAAAATTCGACCTGGATCCAAAAGGCTATAGCATTTTTGATCGATTCCTTCCCGCGATAAATGTTTCTTAGGCTACACTGATTTGTTAATGATGTTTGTCCTTGTGTCATTAGTGTTTCTGGACTATTGACACAGGATCATTACTAATTATAAGATTTATTCATTCCGAAATGTGTGGGATTTATTTAGAACTTTCAATCCTTAGGCCTATGTCTTCTAATTCTACATAAATTTGAAGGAAAAGTCAAAAGAGTACTCATTACGTGTTTACTCTTTATTTTTTTATCGTTTTTATAGACATCTTCTAGGCAAGCGCGCACCATCTTAGGCTGCACCTACACTTACCATGTGGTAAGATCGCAGTCAAGCGCTAGTCTATATATTAAAAAAAAGTCCTCCATGTCCTCTTATATTTATGCTCCAAAGAAGACATAACGATACAATATGCGCGCCATCTGTACGTCAGTACACGACGGCAGTTCAGCATGACTGAGGCATGTATCTACGTCAATGTTACATCATAGTAGTTCATAGTACTTATGATTGTTTCAGCTACAATTTTTCGCCTATCGTTGTTTTGTGTACAAATTGTTAAATTGACTGTTACTGTTCCAGCTCAGTTAGCATGAGTATGATTTAATAATAATTATACTAACGTAAGTGGGTTAATAGTTTTTAAACATAAGCCGTCCACTGATTGAGATCATATGCATAGATCAGAGATGTCAAAGATACACTCCCCCGGGCCGTCAGAAGGCGCGGGTTCAAATCACGCTGCATTGAAAAATTTTGATATGATTTAAAATGTTTATAATTTCCTCATATGTGGGTAACACAAAAATAAAAATAAAACGAGGTATGTTTTTTGTTAATATGTTTGTAAGTTTGTAACGGACTCCTTTGGACTTCATTTAAACTTGGTAGACTTATCGAGGACCGATGACAATGCACTAATTTGATAAAATTATTCAATTATCCTAACAGCTTGGCACAATGATCAAGGCTTTTCTCGCTATTCTTTGGACTTTTCTAACGTTCAGATTCTCTACTTTTTAGTTGGGTTTATTTATAAAAGCGTGTTTTTTAGTTTTTTTTTTTAACTAAGTATTTATTTAAATAGATTTTACATTTTTAAAATAATTTGATTACGTAACTTCAAAATGCTTTCAAGCGATTATGCGTTAAAGACTTAAAACGTGCTTCTAGTAGATCTGCAAAATTTGCTTTTTAATGAGATCTTGAGACGCAGTCAATGGCTTAACTGAAGTTTTATGACAGTTTGAGTAGTTACACACTAAAAGTGAAGTCTTGTAGAGTAGTTTCGTTTAAAGTATGGCTGTTCCTCGTTTTTATGACTTCTAGAACCAAACGCTGAGAAAATTTTAAAAGCATTTCTCTAAGAAAATATTGATCAGTTAGAATCGTTTCGGTAGCCTTGTTTATATTTTTTACGCTTCAGCCTATAATATCCCACTGCTGGGCATAGTCCTCTTTCCCCATGTAGGAGAAGGATCAGAGCATAATCCACATGCTGCTTCAATGCGGGTTGGCGGATATATTCCCTACTATGAGTAACGATCGCTAGCAGGTGTACATAACAACAACCGGGACCGACGGCTTAATGTGCTCACCGAGGCATGGTGGGGAGATCCACAGGGACTGCACAAACACCCAGACCACGGCATGTGCGGGGATCGAACCCCCAACCGCCTGCGCAACAGCCATTATTTACTTAGTAGTGACGTAAATTTCGACTTTCATCATTACATTTCGCCATGACGCCATTTTCGAATGTTCCCCTCGATTTCTCTAGGATGCCATCATCAGATCCTGGTTTCCTTATTATGCTACAACCCTTGGCATATCTCCTTTCCAACAAAAAAAGAATGATTAAAATCGGTTCATAAACGACGAAGTTATCCGCGAATATACATAAAAAATATATACGGTCGAATTGAGTAACCTCTTCCTTTTTTGAAGTCGGTTAGTAATGCATTGATAAATAAATACAAATATTGCACCCAGACTCAGGCGGAACTCAAAACCACAACCCCCTGAGCAAAAAACAAGGCCACTATACAAACTGCCGCAACGGGCGAAATTTCGGCCTTGGTCTCTTTTATGGCTGAAGCTGAAAATCACGTGGATAATGTTAATCATGTGATATGCGTATACTGAAGTTAACATAATATAAGTATTTCAAGCAATTACATTCATAAAATAACGGCTTATTATGTATATATAAGGCTTATCGCAAGTAACATATAATGTAATGACTTAGTGTTTATCCTAAACGTGTTTTTCACGTGAATTCTTTATCAAAGGCCATGAGTTCAGTTATAACTGAGCTGTTTATTTATGTCAATTTAATTTATATCAATGGGAAGACATATAAGCTTACACTCCGTTTGAAGGTAAGCCTTAAAAGCAGGAGTATTATAAGCCCATATCGTCAGTTAAAAAGTCTTGTATTTTTTTTAAATCGCCATTCTAAGCAATAAGCAATTTAACTCGTAATACAAATTATTCTTATTATTTTTTGTACTACTTGGTCGGCAAACAAGCTTACGTCTCACCTGATGGTAAGCGATCACCGTAGCTTATAGACGTCTGCAACACAAGAAGTATCGCAAGCGCGTTGCCGACCCTATCCCCAATTCCCCTAGGAGCTCTGGTCACCTTACTCACCAACAGGAAGACACGGACAACACCGCTTGAAAACAGTATTATTTAACTGTATTTTCTGTAAGGTCGAGGTACTACCCCAGTAGGGCTGCTCCATATTTTGAGCAGGAAATTTCCTGCTGTGCCCTACCTCAGTTTACGCAATTTCATATCGTGACTATACAACAACTGTAGTAAAGGTGAAGCTACCGACAAATTGGAAGATGGTTTCTGTTGAAAAAAAAAGATGATCAACTGATACTCTTTAAAATATTTAAATGAATTTTAAAACTAAAAAAAAATTTTTAACTGAGGTAGGGCACAGCAGGAAATTTCCTGCTCAAAATATGGAGCAGCCCGACTGGGGTAGTACCTCGACCTTACAGAAGGTCACAGCTAAATAATACTGTTTTCAAGTAGTATTGTGTTCCTGTTGGTGAGTAAGGTGACCAGAGCTCCTGGGGAGGGATTGGGGATAGGGTCGGCAACGCGCTTGCGACGCTTCTAGTATTGCAGGCGTCTATAGGCTACGGTAGTCACTTACCATCAGGTGAGCCGTACGCTTGTTTGTCGACTTACTAACATAAAAAAAAAAAAACAAATACGGTCCGAAAAACATTTGATTAATAAGTATATATATGTATGTTATATCACCTAATAACCTTCCAAATAAAGCTTTAATTGTTTGTAATTTAAACTTTCCAAGGGTGTTCATAAGTTTAATATTAAAACAAGTTTTTTAAAGTAAAACTTCTTTAGGCGCATGAGGGGTAAAATTTGAGCGACCGGTAACGCGGCGGCGTCAGTACTTGGATGGGTGGTGGTGGGAACACCGCTTGACGTTGGCTTTTTGTTTTTTTTAATTCGTTTTTTAAATTAGTTTTTTTTTTTAATTAGTTTGCCGAAGAAGTTTCACTTGTGACATGTGTACTTTGTACGTAGGTAAGCATTTTTTTGCAGTTCGGTTTTATCATCTTGTTTGTTTTGTTGTTTTTCATTTTCTTATTTGCACGTTTCTTAATTTATTTCAAACGGATGGAAGTCGTAATTGACGTTAATGATTATATTTCACTCTTGTTTATTTTATAACTTTTTCTGTGCTGCGTGCGTATCATCTCTAATAAATGAATAGTTAGTTTATATGATAATATAAATGATGTAATTAATGGTTTAAATAAATAAATAACTAAAAACTTTGTTTATTTTGTTATGTTGTGTCACATGTTTATTTATTAGCTGAAGCAATGTTAATATATAAATAGCAATTGTTCTTACTGTACAGGAAAATATGTACTTATATGTTATAATTATTTCATTTAATAGAGATTTTATTATTATTGTCAAAATATAGCCTTGAAATGGACAGACACCACACGGTTTTTTTTCTAAAATTAAAATTGTAAACTATAAATAAATAAATAAATAAATAATAAATGTTATAGTAGACTATGAATCCCTACTAACATCAGAAGCATCAAATCATGACGTGGACTTAAAAAAGTGATTTTCAACTGTATACTAAAACTAACTTTATAATCAAAACGTACATAACAGTCAAAGGTATATTACCTCATACGCGGTGATACTGGTCTAGAACTAGTCGTTAGCGAACGTGACTGCATCTAATATGGAACTGTTACGTGTTGTGTCCGTCGTTACTGACATTGTCGATGTATGAAATTAGTTTCGAATTGTCATTGTATAACTAATGACTGAAGATGACTTGAAAATTTAACTGTTGAGGTAACAATGTTTAAAAAACTTTTTTAGGTAATAATATTTTTTACAATTTTTTTTTTTTTACTATGATAAAACTAATGCGCGTTGGCAGTGTGGTCGCAGCAACTGACTTCACGCACGGTCAATGATTCGATGATCACTGAGGTCAAATGTATCTATACTAATATTATAAAGAGGTAAAGTTTTTAACTTTGTTTGTTTGTAGGGGGTAATCTTCGCAAATACTGATCCAACCATGAAAATTCTTTCACCAGGAAGCTACACTATTCAGGAGTGACATAGGCTATATTTTATTGTTATTGAACAAAAAATTCAGTGAAAAATATTAGTATATGTAAATCAAGTCGGAGAAATGCGAGCGAGATGAAAACTTTACTATATATTGCATCACAAAAATATAATAATTAACGCCCAACGAAGTGGGCACAGGTCGGCTAGTAAAATATACAGATGTATACAGTAGAGGTCAAGTCGAAGGGAAACGCGCCATAGGGAGGACACCAGCAAGATGGTCCGACGTCATCAGGAATGCAGTGAGGGGCAGCTTGAACCGTGCAACACACGCTGCATGCATCGCATTCAATGGAGACAAGTCATTGGTGGTCGTGATCCTCATCATTGATCGAACGAGGAAGAAGAAGAAGAAGAAGTAGAGGTCTGGACATTTGTGCTTCTGTTGTGTGTTATCTGACTCTTGGCTGGAACATATGTTTTCAGTGTGTATTTACTGTGAAATAGATTTAAATAAATAGCTCGATGATAACAAATATTGCAGTTCAATTATTAACAAATACTGTTCCGCCCATTGTACTTCACAGTCTGTAAATGATATTTGTAGTTGTGATGTACAATCACTACATATTATAAAACAAAGTCTCTTCCCGCTGTCTGTCTGTCTGTATATATGCTTAGATCTTTAAAACTACGCAACGGATTTTGATGCGGTTTTCTTTAGTAAATAGAGTGATTCCAGAGGAAGGTTAGATATATTTATAATACATGCATAATATAGTAGAGGAACACTGATAGTTTTAAAGTTTTCTAGTGTGATGTCGTAAATAAATACATTTATGCGCTTAGATTGCAAATATTTATTTTATATTTTATATTTAGTATCAGCATTGCACCCGTGCGAAGCCGGAGCGCTAGTAAAGTATAAATAAATAAATAAATAAATAATGTGAGTTAAAGAAGGCAATGGCAAACTTTAAAAAGAAAATGTACAGAGGTAAATAGCTGTGTTTATTCTCTAACAAGAAAAAAACGTCTTCAATTTACATGAACAAGTATAGTACAATATACGTTATTAGAGATACCTTCGTCAGATATAACTGAATCTTAAATGAGTTCACACGAGAAGCACCAGCTTTTATATAATAATTTCTAACAAAAAAAACCGACTTCAAACAGGAAACTAAAAAGTAACAAATAAATTTACTTAGCACAAAGTAATTCTTATTTTGATTTAGTTAATCAGAAATTATAAAATAAATATTTTATAACTTTGAAGTCGGTGCCTTCAGTACTATATCCACCACAGATATTCACCGAATTTGTGAACTTTATGCCGTGCGCGGTCTCCGAATACTATTATAAGAAGATAATTAATTACTACAGGATAGATATTCCGTAATAATTACCTGCCAATATTAGCTAGAGGGGTGAGAAAAATTGATAATACCTATACCTAGTTATTGTTTTACTTGGCACCGACTTCAAAATTATAAAATATTTATTTTATAATTTCTGATTAACTAAATCAAAATAAGAATTACTTTGTGCTAAGTAAATTTATTTGTTACTTTTTAGTTTCCTGTTTGAAGTCGGTTTTTTTTTGTTAAAAATTATTTTATTTTACAATTTTTAGTGATGTGTAGACCTAATTAGGATGCTTCTCGGCAGTATTAAGTAAGCCCAACAAAATAAAACGCTTCAGCCTGTAATATCCTACTCCTGGGCATAGGCCTCGTTCTTCATGTAAGAGAAGGATCAGAGCTTAATCCACCACGCTGCTCTACTGTGGTTTGGCGGATATATTCCTTACTATAATAAACAATGAATAAACGCTTCACACTCAACGGCTCTCAGTAGGGTTTTCTCCTGTGTCGGGAGTCCGGAAACATACACAACACACAAACACAAACGCCCAGACCACGAAAAACATCTATATGGCCAATACAAATGTCCGTCGTGAGCGGGGATCGAACCCGCGACCGCCAGCGCAACAGCCAGTGCTGTGACCGCTGCGCTAACGCGTCGTCATAAGTACCTACTATATATGAGTAAAGATCGCTATTAGGTGTTCGTGATATACAACCGGGACTGACAGCCTAGCATGTTCTCCGGGACCGAACCGAAACCTACAGACCGAAAATAAATATTTGTATAAACATAAATATACACTCCGAGCGGGAATCAAACCCGTGACCGTCGGTGTTTAGGCGCCGCCGACACGGCACATGCACCATTATATCAAAGCGGTCGTCAAACAACAAAAAGTAACTGCTGTAAATTATTGAGGAATTCCCTCGACTATTTATGGGCTCCATCATCAGACCTGTAATGGCACTTTTAACTCATATGGGTGCAAAGTTCTCATCAATAGAAATGAATGAAGCTCAAACAGCAGGTGATATCTGTAAATAGTTGAAGATTTCCCTCAACTATTTATGGGCTCCATCATCAGACCTGTAATGGCACTTTTAACTCATATGGGTGCAAAGTTCTCATCAATAGAAATTAATGAAGCTCAAACAGCAGGTGATTGCTGTAAATAGTTGAAGATTTCCCTCGACTATTTATGGGCTCCATCATCAGACCTGTAATGGCACTTTTAACTCATATGGGTGCAAAGTTCTCATCAATAGAAATGAATGAAGCTCAAACAGCAGGTGATTGCTGTAAATAGTTGAAGATTTCCCTCGACTATTTATGGGCTCCATCATCAGACCTGTAATGGCACTTTTAACTCATATGGGTGCAAAGTTCTCATCAATAGAAATGAATGAAGCTCAAACAGCAGGTGATTGCTGTAAATAGTTGAATATTTCCCTCAACTGTCTTTCGACTCCATCATCAGATCGACTCCAGACCTTCATTAAATAGTAGTGCTTTATAGTAGTTAAGGAAAAAGTGATAAAACGCACTAGTCGTCACTACAATTTTCGAGGGTTCCCCTCGATTTCTCTGGGATCCCATCATCAGATCCTGGTTTCCTTATCATGGTACCTAAGTTGGGATATCTCCTTTCCAACAAAAAAAGAATTATCAAAATCGATTCATAAACGACGAAGTTATGCCCGAACATACATAAAAAAAAAAAAAAAAAATATACGGTCGAATTGAGAAACCTCCTCCTTTTTTGAAGTCGGTTAAAAAGACATCATCATGATCGGTACGCTCAGAACAAAATTATGAGGTAGCACAAACAAAAATACAGTCTAATTGAGAACCTTCTTTTTCGAAGTCGATTAATAACAATGACACAGATAAAAATGTAGATGCTATACGTATATACATGTACATATGTATGTGTATCTACGCTGGTTGTCTTTACATGTCACAGGTGCGTCGGATTCGCGTCAATCGGATATTGAGAATAACAGGGTTGTCTCTGTGAAAATTTGTTAAAAATACTTATTAATTATTACGTAATGTTTTTAAACGCTGTATATAGTTGATATTTACTTGACCATTATAACCAGAAAGTAGTAAACGCCAAACTAAAAAATATAAAATAAGACAATGACAAAAAAATGACAGTTTAATTTTTATTAATTTTAGTTGCTATTTAATTAATATTTCACAAGTATATTAACAATTTGATTTATAAACAAAAAACAAGGTTTTTGCCAGTGTCACCTGTAAATCGCTGTAACTAAGTAAAGACAGTGCTGTGTGGTTACGCTTACGGCACTAAAGAATGTAACCACCCCCTCTCTTCCCGTGGGTGTCGTAAGAGGCGACTAAGGGGTAACACAGTTCTACTACCACCTTGGAACTTAAAAAGCCGACGGATGGCGCGATAACCATCGATGCTGGCTTTGATATACACAGGCCAAAGACGGGCAGCAGCGTCTTCGGTGCGACAAAGCCAGCCCTGCGGTCACCAACCTGCCTGCCCAGCGTGGTGACTATGGGCAAAACACATGAGTTCGCGTCATAATGTCGGGTGCGAACTTGTGGAGGCCTATGTCCAACAGTGGACTGTGATAGGCTGTAGTGGTGGTGGTGGAAGTAAAGACAAGTGCAACTGAGGTGGGCACAACAGGACATATCCTGCTCAAAATCTGGAGCAGCACAGCTAAATAATATTGCTTTCAAGCAGTGCTGTGTTCTTGTGGTTAGTAAGGTGACCAGAGCTCCTGATCCCTGAGGAGAGTCGGGGATAAGAGTGGCAAAGCACTTGCGATACTTCTGGTGTTGCAGGTACTACGATAATCGTTTAACATCAGGTAAGCCGTATGCTTGTTTGTCGACCTAGTTGTATAAATCTTCTTCTATTACTAATAAAACATAATCTATATATATAAAAGAGATTTCCAACCATATATTGACTCATTACGATATCTCTGGAACCATAAGGCGTAGAGACTTGAAATTTAGTAGGAATATTCCTTTCGCCGAGTAGAGGTCAGCTAAGAATGGATTTTACGAAATTCAACCCACAAGAGGAGGTTGCGGGGGTAAATAACATGTATGGAAGAACAACGTTTGCGGGGTCAGCTAGTAAATAATATACAACTACATATATTTTATGCTCCGACAGCCCTGTCCGGACACGTCCTGTATTTCTCGCAACGCCTTTGTCACCGCTGACATAGACTGCCGTCTGCCACTATGTATTAGTTTGTATTGACTCATTGTGCTGCTCTAAACAGGTGTTCAGAACTATATTGACAGCGTATTTGGCTTATAGATTCATTACGGACTTGTATTAGCACGGTTATTGTTATTAAATAAAAAGTGACCGAGCCTGGCTCGGTATTTTCATTTAATTTTTTGTTTTTCTTTTTTTTTTCCTCGGTATTTTTATATTTTAATTTTATTTAAATAATAAATCACGAGTAAAATAAAAAAAAAATAAAAAAAAATTAATCTGGAGACTGAGATTCGAACTCGGGTCAACACGATTTGACACCCGCCGATTTCCTAATTACGCTATCACTGCTATGTTGACAGTAGTGAAATTAAGCTTCGTATTCTATTGATATTTTTTCATTGCCTAAAAACAGGGATAAAACGATATTTTTTTAAAATGAATCCTAGCTAGATCAATTTTTTGCCCCCGAAATCTCCTGTATACTGAATTTCACGAAAATCGTTGGAGCCGATTCCGAGATTCAAATTCTATATACATATATATATATATATACAAGAATTGCTCGTTTAATAGTATAAGATATATATTATACTTTATTTAAGGTTTTAAAACCGTTCTGAATCGTCATTTTTAATAGACTTCCAAAAAGGGAGTAGGTTCTCAATTCTTCAATATGTTACCTCAGAACTGTTGACTGGGTGGAACGATTTCGATGATTTTTTTTTAATCGAAAGGAAGTGCGTTTCATGCTATTAAAATTTAATTGACATCTGATGACTACTGTTTAGGTAATCTTTAATAATGTGTATTTACTTGACTATTTTTTCGTGTACCTGAGACTGTGAGCATACACAATTATGCAACAGTATAAGGTGATGATGAGCATGATGATAATATGAAACTTCCACTGGAATCGGAATGTAGATCCTGCGAGAAAACCGACAAGAAATATTTGCTACTTAGCTTACTTTGTTTATTTATTTTAGTTTATTAACACTTAGGTAGCGTAATGATATAACTTTATTAATAAAAAAGGTAAAACATTACGTAATTATAATTATGAGTATTTCTTCGAAAGAAGCGTAAAACGTACATATATGTTTCATAAATAAGAATTATTTAAACAGAAATACAATATTAGATTCTGAAACCATTGTATCTTTATTAACCAGTTCATTATTACTAGTAGAGAAAAAAATCCTGTCGATTGAATTATTTAGAATAGGCATAATACATTATGCTACGGCACACAGAATCGGTCTAGCAACGATATACAAATTAAATCGAAAGCTGGGGAGACAATAGAGTGATCCAGTATACATACAGTTACAATAATCATACACCCACAGCTGTCAATAATAATACTTAATGAAGACATGATCTACTTGTGACTGTTCCTATTATTGTTTTTTTTTACATCTACTTCTAAATCAGATCAGAGTTTGCTTGTTTTTTTTTGTTTGTTCCACTTTTGCGATTTAGCCTCTTTGACGAATTTCAACTTGGCTTTGCCCTCAAAAAAAAAAAAATACAATAGTACCTACTATTTATAATTGTCCATTGATCGATTTTATTTTAAATAGGTAGATATTAAAAAATCACACGATTTTAATAAAGTAAAAATAAATAAGTAGCGATAATTTTTGGAATATCAGAGAAATTGACATATTATTTTAAATTTAATTTTTTTATGTAGTCTCGATTACTCAATATAACTTCGCGTTGATAATATTCGAAATTGCTAGTGTTGCATCACTTGAAATTTTAAATACAGTAAATTTTAATAAAAATAACATTAATTACAGGGTTGACGATCATTACATTTGTGAGGAATTATCAATAAACGAGTATTTTAATTAATAATAATTAACAAGCAAATCTTATGCGATAAAATTGTAAGTACTTATTAAATTATCAGTCACTATATTACTTCGTATTTCATTACCGCCATACTTGTAGATACTTGTATTAAAAGGTGTTAATTTGTGAAATTTCGTACCAAGTTGAATGTAGGAAGTCAAAGGCCATGCGAACCCGGAATTATGTACGTTACCTTTTATGAAAAATATCATTTTATTAAATTCCTTACTGCAATTTTGTATGCATTTTTTCTCATGTAACTTGTTTTCTAGATTCCTCATCAAGGGAATCATTCACTTCAGAGAATAAAGGTGTTAAGATAGTTTTATAAATCGAAGTAGTTTTTTTTAATTGATAAAAAAATCATAGTAAAAAATGTATACACGAATAATTATTTTCTTTATACCTCGAATAGAACTTAAAATTACTTCGTTCCTATTTGGTGTCCCACGACACCGTAAAATTTATAAATTAAAATAACAACATCGCATTACACTAATAGCTGTTTTAAATTTTCCTCAATCAATTTATCCTTGTTGTATGGTAATTATTTTATGGAAACAAGTGTCCAATGTACTGATATCCCTAATAGTAGTAAGTTGGTAGTAAGCAAAGGTACAATTTTATTATGCTTTCAACCAACTTCAAAAAAGAAGAATGTTCTTACATCGACTGTATTTTTATGTGTGCTACTTATCTCATAGCTTTTTTGTGTTTATGTATTTGTATGTTTTTTTTTTAATTATTTAAACGCTAGTGCTGTCATGTGGTTCCATTTTGAATTTGATCGAGATCTTATGAACTTTTTTTTTGAATTTTCTGTAATATTAATAATATAATAATATCTTTATTTCACAATGTGAGTACTAAATTACAATGATAATGTGGAAACAATATCAGAAATAATGAGATTAGCACCTGTAAAAGAACGAAATAATACTTTATGATTTAATTGATTATTTTCTCGACTACCAACGTTGTATTACTTGTTGATGTTAATTGAATTCGGTTTTCTTTCGTTTTCGAACAAACACAATTATCACATTATATATAAAAGATTATAACGGTTTGAAAAATTATATTTTAATGTTTTTTTTTTACAACAATAAATGACTTATCTTATTAACAGTTAGTTTCACATTACAAAGTACAAAATTTTCTTTAGGAATCACGAGTCGAAACGATGTTAGTAACTTAGTGCGAAGATGAATTAACGCCAACTGACACGCTGAACAATGGGTAACTGTCGATTGAGATCTAGGCGAGCAGATTGTTCTACTAGTCGTGTCTTCTGCTTGTCGCGCGCTGGTTTTAATTAAAATCTCACTTGTATTACACTTATATGTGGTTTTACCTTTTTTAATTACAATAATTTATAGTCGGCTATGCTATATACGACCGCTCTGGTGTAATGGTGCGTGTGCCGTGTCGGCGGCGCCTAAACGAGTGGATATTTATTCAAATTTCAAATTCAAATTCAAAATATTTTATTCAGCATAAAATTATTACAATTTCTTACTGAACGTCATGAGTCTACTACCAGTTCGGAAAGAAAAACCTCTGACCTGAGAAGAACTGGCGAAAGAAACTCAGCGGGACTAATATCATTTTTTTTATCGTAATGTTTTTTTTTCCAAAGCAGATTGTTTACAATAATTTTATAGGTTGAAATAGCCTGGCGGCGATCACATCATTCCCAAGGCGTACTGTCATCTATAAAATCGTTAATCGAATAATATCCTTTAGTACACAAACGTTCTTTCACATTTTTTTTTTAAATTTGGCAATAGAAGCTTTTTGAACGTTTTCTGGGAATACTACGACTATAAGCTTATATATTGTCCATAGAAGGAATTACTGACTTGGCGTAAGCGAGTTACAGGCATTACAAGTTTATGTTTGTTCCTAGTATTAATGCTATACATGTCGCAATTCCTGGGAAATTTGTATATTTTTATGAACATACATAACATTTTCGTACACATATTGAGAAGCATATAATCTATATATATAAAAGAGATTTCCACCCATTGACTCATCACGATATCTCTGGAACCATAAGGCGCAGAGACTTGAAATTTGGTAGGAATATTCCTTTCGCCGAGTAGAGGTCAGCTAAGAACGAATTTTACGAAATTCCACCTACAAGGCGGGGTTGCGGGGGTTAATAACATATATGGCAAAACAACGTTTGCGGGGTCAGCTGGTATATAATATATGCTTACAACTGATCTGTCGCCACATAATAGACCATTTGCGGCCGATCCATTGTCGTACATGACATATTTGAAGCGACACGATTGTATTGTATTGTGAATAGAACGTTGTAGCAATACATGTAAATACCTGTTATATATGTTGGCGATTATGTACTATATGTCTTGGTGACAAACTACATATTTGTATGTTTAGTGGAGTATGTTTCACATGTGTACAAAGCGACATGGCTCCCAGATTGGTTTCTGGTATATATCGTTTGTTTTGTTGATGTTTATATTAATTTTTATCGTATGAACATGTAATAAATAATTACGCGGATGTGTCTGGATGGTACCTGTATGTGAGAGATTTCTAAAAAACTTATTATTAAGCGTTTATTTGATAATAAAAAAATACGATCAAACACAGTATGTTTTAAGGGTGTAAATAAAAAATATAATAAAAATGTTGTACCTAAATCGTGTACCTACACGAGGTATCGTATGTAATCGTAGGTAAAAGATTAGTAAAGATTTGTAAAAAACAAAAAAAAAGAACGAGTGTGTTTTAGACCACACGACTGAAGGAAAACTTCTGTAGTTTCCCACGAAACCTAACTGTCTCTCTTTTTTATCTTCAATAACTTATATCTCTCTCAACTTCCGGTCAGCTCGCTTGATCACATTCTTCGTAACGCTCTCGCCACGCATTCACCAACTTTCTCCCTCAAGTCAAGTGTGCGTAAAGAAGTATTACGTCAAAAAACTTTATTGAAATATTTTGTACCTACCTAAATCGTAGATAAAAGATAAGTAATTTATACAATAAACAAAATGTACCGGTACAGTGGTCACCGTGACTCATTGTCAATATTACGTGAGCTCGATTCCCGTTCGTTACAAACTTTTGTAACACTTTGTTTAGGCATCTGTTATGTTTCATCGCATTCGGTCGGCTGTTCCTAATGTGAGCAACTTTATGTTTTGTTTTAGTTAACAGCTATTGAAGTATGACGCCGCGTTGGCGCAGCGGTCACTGCACTGGATTGAGTAGTGTGTTTGTACCAGTTCTGGCTCACGAGCCAGAACTGGTACAAACGGTCGGTCCTCTGATCGAGTGATCCTAAAAAAAAAAAAAAAAAAAAAAAAAAAAAAAAAAAAAAAAAAAAAAAAAAAAAAAAAAAAAAAAAAACAAACGGTCGGTCCTCTGATCGAGTGATCCTAAAAAAAAAAAAAAAAAAAAAAAGGTTTTGGGGTCATCTAAATCGATTGCACGCATCCATTTTGTGCTAACTCTAACGATTCGCGACTTAGGTTTCTACATTTGCAAACTCCAGTACCCTTAATTACCTCTATTGTCTGCTTATCTATCGTTCCTCGAGCATCGTCGCTATTGTGCTCCATCCATTGTTTCTCGAAAAAGGTCGTTGCCGCTCTTATCTGTTTCTAATGATGCACCTTGCTTATCTGTGCTATTGTATTATATTATTATCATTCTTTGTTATTCTCAATGTATATATATATATATATAAAAATAAATAAAATTGGAGTGTCTGTTTGTAATATTAAAATAACCGTGTTTTACTAAACTCATATGTATGCATACTCAGTACATATACCAAAATATTTATTTATAATTTTTGTGTGTCTGTCACTGAACAGTAACTATTTTGTAAAGCTCCACGCGGATGAAGTCGCAGGCACAGCTAGTCATAAATAAAACTCATACTTTTTTTTGTTACAATTTTTATTTCCAAAATGTTATTGCTGATTATGTATAAAATAGGAGCGAAACATCTCATCCACTAAAATATCGTTGTACAATGTGTTCCCTGTAAAAATGCTCGTAAAACTGTGCATTGAACATCCCCGAAACTTATACAGCAAATACATTAAACAATATTCGCCACAAACTGAAGTCCACTCATTCTGAATCATATCAACATTCCAGTCCCATCTTTTACAATTCCTTTTTAAAAACTCTAGATGATATCGTGCAGGTGATCGTCCGTATGAATCAAAATATTGACCGATGCCATTCGTATCGATATGTAAAGCTATCCAATGTGAGCCTGGTTTATCATCTGTATCTAAATTGCATATTATATACGTTGGTACGTGGGTATACATGGGCAGTCTATTAGCAGCATAAACATTATTTTCTAGACTGTTGTTGTTGTACATCTAGTGTATCCATGATATTACTGCTATTAGTAGATTATTACTGTACCAATCTATTCAATGGTTAACATAGGAATGATTAATTATATTGATTTCTAAATATTAAATCATATTCCTTAGTGATAATTTGTATGATTCATCAGCGTAGCGCGTCTCGTCAATACGAAACATACTTTCTAAATATTAAATCACATTCCTTAGTGATAATTTGTATGATTCATCAGTGTAGTGCGTCTCGTCAATACGAAAGAATGCGAGATAAGCTTGTTGACTCATAAAGTTACATCAGTTTCACTGTGGAAATACCTTAGATAAGATATATCCTATCGGTGCTTTATAAGGGCGAGCAGCTGCCATTATGGAATCAGTGTATAGTCGTTTGACCGCAGTGGATCTACCAATACTACGTTTGTATTACTTCAACGCTTCAATGGACCCGGACGTAAGTGTTTATTCTCTTGACAAACTTACTTTTCTTTCTGTTGTTTTCTTACGTGTGTGTGATTAAGTGTAAACAAATTGATATTAACATGATAACTGTGTTGTTGCAGAAATCATTCAACTTCGATGAAAATACCTATAAATATTACTACTCGCCACTCTCCCCTCAAGAAGAGAGTGATAACATCGTCATTAATAATGGTGAAAAAAGAAAATCGCAATCGATTGATCATTTTTTTGAAGCTCAATCAAAAATAAGAAAGAGGAAGCTGTTATCGTCAACCGTAGCACGAGCCGCTAGAGATGGTGTATCATACATTTCTACTAATTCCGACGACGGAGATCAAGCGACGCATCTCATAAAAATTGAAATATACGATATGAAGAAGCTATGCAAGATTCCAACTACTGATCATTGGAAACATGCTTCCACGAGGATTAAATATTATGTGAAGAATAATGAGGATAGCATCTACGACAACACAAACACCCTCGTATACAATATTACGAAGACAATAGCAGAAAGTGAAAAAGTTAAAAAATACTTTTTTAACAATGACAGTCATTAGTTGATCATTAGTGAATTCTGTTTACTTAAACATTCCTTAGTGATAATTTGTATGATTCATCAGTGTAGTGCGTCTCGTCAATACGAAAGAATGCGAGATAAGTGAAAAAGTTAAAAAATACTTTTTTAACAATGACAGTCATTAGCTGATCATTAGTGAATCTGTTTACTTAAATTACTTCTTTGTACTCATTATATTCTTTTTCTAATCATTTGTAAATCTATAAATATTGAACATTATTCGAAATTGGGTATCAGTTGGTGAACCAACACTGAACAGTAACTTACTCGGCTACCTATTTTTCTCTTTACTATAAAGATGGAAAACTTCAGTGAAGTATGCACCAGTGCTTTCTTTTCCACACCCATGGAAGAGAATATGGAACTGTTCAATAGTGAATTGAATCAGGAGCTGTCTAAAGTTTGTGATGAAATGGAGAAAGGTGAACTGTACGATTCATCATATGATGCTGAGTTGTATAATCACTGTGCAATGGTTGAAACACAGTTTATGTAAGTAAAATAAATTACGATCATAATTTACACATTGTCTTATATCGTCTTTTTATAAATTTAAACATTTTTACAGTCAACCACTACAACTTGGAAAAGGTATGGAGCGAACGAGTAGCGAAGAACTCAAGATCATAAAAAAACCAACAATTGAAGGAGGAGCATCTACCTCTGCAGGGAACAGTGTCGGTAGCGACAATCAAGTGGAATGTCTAACGTGTCATATATTTATCAAAAAAAGGTATTTAGCTAATCATTTTAAAAGTAATGTTCACAAAAATAATCTTTTAAATTCCCATAATACTTTATCAAACGTTAATGTTATTGAATCTGCTTTTGGAAATAGAATTTTAACTTACAAAATCAAGAATAAAGTAGATCATTCGACACGAGTAAATTTTGAAACTCCTGAACTATTTTTAGATTCTATTAAGGATGATATTTTATTTTTAATACAAGAGTGTATTCATCAACACATAATTTTTAAAGTAAATTTCATATTGCATGCTGATTTTGTTCAACAAACTAAAGATATTCATGATACATTCGATTTTCAAACATTTAACTATATTATTTGTCAAGGAGATGACTTAAATATTTTTCTTTCATCTTTAAATGATACAATTACTAGTAAAATTAGTGCATTTGAAAAAAAAGATAGTGGATGGAGTCTAAAAAACATAAAATCTATAGACATGAATGTTAATAAATTCAACCCCCTACGCGGTACTTCATACTTAGATCTGCCCATTGATATCAAATTAAAAAAAGCTGTTATAAATGTAAAAAACAAAGATTATTTTTGTTTTAAATGGGCGTTACTCTCAGCGTTATATCCAGTAAACAAAAACGCGGATCGAGTATCATCGTACGTTAAACATGTAAATAAGCTTAAATTTGATGGTATTTCCTTTCCAGTTAAAATTTCTGACATAGCAAAAGTAGAGAAATTAAATGATATTAGTATTAACGTTTTTGGATTAGAATATATTAAAGAAAAACGGTGTAATTCTATCGTAGGCCCATTATTTTTAACAAAGTGTCGTAAAGCTAGACATATAAATTTATTATTTCTTTCTAAGGATATGAAAAATCATTATTGTTACATAAAAAATTTATCGCGGTTAGTCAGTAAACAAATTTCAAAAGATGGTCACATCATGTACATTTGTGAAGCATGTCTACTTCATTTTCCATCTCGGGAAAGGTTAAATAACCATGAACAATACGATTGTGCACACATTTGTACTGAATTACCAAACAGTGAAACTTTAAAAAAGAATTGGTTTGGTCAACCTATTTCAAATGATAAAATTAAATTTGATAGTTATGAAAAGAAGTTAAAGATACCATTCGTGATTTATGCTGATTTTGAAGCATTTTTAAAACCAATAGAATCATGTTCTAACGATCCATCCAAACCTTTCACGCATAATATTCAGAAACATGAAGTGCATAGTTTTGGTTATTATATAAAATGTTCATTTGATAATAAATTATCAAAATATGTAACATATTGCGGACCCAACTGTGCACAAGTGTTTATGGAAAGTTTATCTAACAATTTAAAAGAAATAAATAGACTTCAAAAATGTCCAGTTCCGCTTACAAATCAAGACAAAAGTCATATTTCAAATGCAACCATTTGTCATATTTGTGAAACAGAGTTAACAGAACTTTTTTATGATTTTGATTATTACACTGGTAGTTTTATAGGTGTTGCTCATGAATCATGTATCTCGAAGTTCAAAACACCACGTCATATACCAATATTTTTACACAACCTTAGTCACTATGATGCTCATTTTATTGTTCATGCATTAAACTTTTGTGATGGTGAAGTCGAAGTTATCCCTCAAAATAAAGAAAAATATATATCCTTTTCCAAAAAAATAAAAATAAATAACCATGAAATTATATTGAGATTCGTAGATTCATTTAAGTTTTTACCATGTAAATTAGAAGAATTAGCCAAAAATCTCAGTAATGATCAATTTCAAGAATTACGTAGAAGTTTTCCAAGTGATGAAGATTTCATTCGTTTAAAACGGAAAGGGGTTTATCCATATGAATTTATGACTAATTATGATAGTTTAAACCTAACGTCGCTCCCTGAACAAAAAAATTTTTATAGCTCACTCACAGATTCACATATTTCAAATGATGATTACAATCATGCTAAAGATGTTTGGGAACACTTTGGTTGTTGTAATATGTTAGATTATTCAAACTTGTATTTAAAAACAGACGTTTTACTTTTATCCGATGTATTTGAAAACTTTAGAATGCTATGCATTAATACTTATGATTTAGACCCTACCCATTATTACACAGCCCCAGGATTAAGTTGGGATGCAATGCTCAAATATACAAAAATAGAATTAGAACTTTTAACAGATTATGAGAAAATTGCATTTATTAGATCAGGTATCAGGGGTGGTGTATCTCAATGTAGTAATCGTTATGCTAGAGCTAATAACAAATACATGGAGGATTATGATGCAGGGAAACCAAATTCGTATATCACATATTTTGACGCTAACAATTTGTATGGTTGGGCTATGTCTCAATATCTTCCTACTGGTGGATTTGAATGGGTAAATCCGAAAACAGATTTTAATGTGTCTGAGACATCGGACTTCGGTTTCATTTTAGAAGTTGATTTGGAATATCCAGATGAGCTTCATGATTTACATTCGGACTTTCCTTTATGCCCAGAAAACATTTGTGTAGGCAATACTAATGAGAATAAACTAGTGCCAAATTTAAATAATAAAGTTAAATATGTAATTCATTACAGAAATTTAAAGCAGTGCATAGAAATGGGGGTTAAATTAACTAAAATTCATAGAGTATTAGAATTTAAACAGTCTCCCTGGTTGAAAATGTACATAGATCTAAATACAAAATTCAGAACGTTAGCAAAATCAGATTTTGAAAAAGATTTTTATAAGTTAATGAATAATTCAATCTTCGGTAAGACTATGGAGAATATTGAAAAAAGAGTTAACGTAAAATTAGTTACACACTGGGAGAACCAGGGTAAAGCTTTAGGTGCTCAAGATCTAATCGCTAAACCACAATTTCATAGTGTTTCAATATTTTCGGAAGACCTTGTTGCAGTTCAGTTGCGAAAGACTAAGTTAATATATAACAAACCAATTTATTTAGGGTTTTGTATTTTAGATATTTCAAAAACATTAATGTATGATTTTCATTATAACTATATGATTAAAAAGTTTAGTCATATCAAATTATTGTATACAGATACGGATAGTTTAATATATCATATATTTACAGATGATTTTTACATTGATATAAAGCCTGACCTTTCCTCATACTTTGATACCTCAGATTATGATACAAATAATATTTTTGATTATCCAAAATTAAATAAAAAGAAGTTAGGTTTTTTCAAAGATGAAAATAATGGTAAAATCATGAAAGAATTTGTGGGTTTAAGATCTAAAATGTACGCTTTTAACTTAGAGAATAAGACTATAGCCAAGGCAAAAGGAGTAAATAAATGTATCACTAAAAAGATGACAATGAATAGTTATAAGTCTTCTCTATTTAATAAAAAAGTGCAATATTATAGTATGCTTAGATTTAAATCAATTAAACACACAATTTTTACACAAAAATTAAATAAGATTGGTTTATCGTATAATGACACAAAGAGGCATATTTTAGATAACAATATTGAAACATTAGCTTGGGGTCATTATAAATTGTGCTAAATGTTAATAGTTTTTACTTTTATGTCTGTGTGTGTAAATAAAATTTGTACTGATCATAAAATTATGTAGTTTGTACTGATTGTAAATAATGTGACATAGAGTTTATTACATATTTAATAATTGTTTGATTGTATATAACTTAAGATAATTGTTTAAAATTCTCATGTACTAATTGTGTTAGAAATAATATACAAATCATTCTGTTTTATATATATTAATTGTTTAAACCAAAACTTTCATTTTTTATTTCACCCCCTAGAACCTTAGACGTGTGTAATGTTTCACTTTATCCATCCGTTTACTGCTATTGTAGCAGGACCAAGTGGATGTGGGAAGTCAAATTTTGTAACAAATTTCATAAAATCAGTTACAGAAATATGTAATTGTGATTTTAATCAGATCACATGGTGCTTTGATGAAATGCAACCTTTATATAATTTACCAAATGTTAACTATCATCAAGGAATTCCAAATCTTAATATGTTTGATGGTGAAAACCCACATCTTGTTATTATTGATGATCTGATGAGAGAGTCTGATGGAAGAATTGTGGATATATTTACAAAAGGTAGTCATCACAGGAATCTTAGAATGTATTCATAACGTTTTACAAGGAAAGGTACCTCTTAAAGATCAAGATAAACAAAAATTGAATAAACATAAAAATATACTCCGTAAATTGGTGCGTAAGTGTAAACATAAAATAAGAAAAAACATAATTATACAAAAAGGAGGAGCTTTCTTACCAGTAATATTAGGTGCAATATTGAGTGGATTAGTAAGTGGACTAGTCAGTTAACATGGAAAATGCATGTGATTTAATATTTAGAAAGTATGTTTCGTATTGACGAGACGCGCTACGCTGATGAATCATACAAATTATCACTAAGGAATATGATTTAATATTTAGAAATCAATATAATTAATCATTCCTATGTTAACCATTGAATAGATTGGTACAGTAATAATCTACTAATAGCAGTAATATCATGGATACACTAGATGTACAACAACAACAGTCTAGAAAATAATGTTTATGCTGCTAATAGACTGCCCATGTATACCCACGTACCAACGTATATAATATGCAATTTAGATACAGATGATAAACCAGGCTCACATTGGATAGCTTTACATATCGATACGAATGGCATCGGTCAATATTTTGATTCATACGGACGATCACCTGCACGATATCATCTAGAGTTTTTAAAAAGGAATTGTAAAAGATGGGACTGGAATGTTGATATGATTCAGAATGAGTGGACTTCAGTTTGTGGCGAATATTGTTTAATGTATTTGCTGTATAAGTTTCGGGGATGTTCAATGCACAGTTTTACGAGCATTTTTACAGGGAACACATTGTACAACGATATTTTAGTGGATGAGATGTTTCGCTCCTATTTTATACATAATCAGCAATAACATTTTGGAAATAAAAATTGTAACAAAAAAAAGTATGAGTTTTATTTATGACTAGCTGTGCCTGCGACTTCATCCGCGTGGAGCTTTACAAAATAGTTACTGTTCAGTGACAGACACACAAAAATTATAAATAAATATTTTGGTATATGTACTGAGTATGCATACATATGAGTTTAGTAAAACACGGTTATTTTAATATTACAAACAGACACTCCAATTTTATTTATTTTTATATATATATATATATACATTGAGAATAACAAAGAATGATAATAATATAATACAATAGCACAGATAAGCAAGGTGCATCATTAGAAACAGATAAGAGCGGCAACGACCTTTTTCGAGAAACAATGGATGGAGCACAATAGCGACGATGCTCGAGGAACGATAGATAAGCAGACAATAGAGGTAATTAAGGGTACTGGAGTTTGCAAATGTAGAAACCTAAGTCGCGAATCGTTAGAGTTAGCACAAAATGGATGCGTGCAATCGATTTAGATGACCCCAAAACCTTTTTTTTTTTTTTTTTTTTTTTTTTTTTTTTTTTTTTTTTTTTTTTTTTTTTTTAGGATCACTCGATCAGAGGACCGACCGTTTGTACCAGTTCTGGCTCGTGAGCCAGAACTGGTACAAACACACTACTGGATTGCGATAGGCTGTTGCGCGGGCGGTTTTGGGTTCGATCCCCGCACACGACAACATTTGTATTGGCCATACAGATGTTTGCCGTGGTCTGGGTGTTTGTGCAGTTCTTGTGGGTCTCCCCACCGTGCCTTGGAGAGCACGTTAAGCCGTCGGTCATGATTGTTATCATGTACATCTGTTACCTACTGATCGTTAGTCATAGTAGGGAATATATCCGCCAACCCGCATTGGAGCAGCGTGGTGGATTAAGCTCCGATCCTTCTCCTACATGGGGAAGAGGCCTATGCCCAACAGTGGGATACTACAGGCTGAATCGTGATCGTGAAGTATTCAGTAACTAGACCAAGCCCAGACATGCCAATCAAAAATCTGCCAAATCGGTCAAGTGGTTTATTACCAAATCGAATTTCGATCAAAGTCATATGATGTTCTTTGAAGTTATCACAGATATATTCGACAGCTATCTATTAAATCCAGATATGGATGAAATGAATTTCTTCTCAATATTTTTACTGAAGTAGACCTGAAAAAATATTTCGCAAACCACTTCTGGAGATAAGTAACCTACATTCTCTTAACGCGATCTGAATCTAATAAAGATAATAGCAATATCGATGGTATCTCTGCGAATTAGTGACTCATCACCAAATTGTATATACAATTATATCAAGATCTGTCTAGTTTTATAGGCAAAGCGTATTTAGTACAAGATTATATAAATGATAATTGTGTTTGCTCACAAACGAAAAAAAAAACTGACTTCAATTATATTGACAAGTAAAACAACGCAGGTAGACGAAAAAATCGTCAAATAAATTCGCGTTATCAAAGATTACTCAAAAAGTCGTAATTAGATGTCAATCAAAGGTTATTGGGCGGAATCCGACCCGGTCGCGGACATGAATGAAAATGGTATAAAATGAAAGAGTGTATATTCACCTAACATTATGTATAGTTATTTTATTTTGAATCCACGGGACAACAAAGTTTGAGTCAAAAATATATTTATTCAAAACATCGAATACTTTTAGGGTTCCGAACATCTATAAGGAAAAATCTGAACACTTATATTAAGAAACTAGCTTCTGCGTGGAATAGTTACTTTTGGCTAACGTTAACTTTAACAAAAAAAAAAAAAAAAAGTCGAATTTCAAACATTCTGCATTGGTGCTCCGTTTCTTTTAATCTTAGCGTGATGAAAGCTAGCTCGTATATCGCTATAGCCTTCCTCGATAAAAAATGCGCTACTTAACATTGTTCACCACCCACATTCAAATTGGACCAGTAGTTCCTGAGATTAGTGTGCGTTCAAGCAAACAAACAAACTCTTCAGCTTTATAATATTATAGTATAGATATAAGATGTCGTTATAATATCTACTAAAGGGTTTTAGCAAGTGCATGTAGCTGCTAGCTGCCCTGCGTGATCAAATCGGCGTCGCTCGTTGTCATCGCTGGCGCATTGTTTCGTTCGTTTTATCGCAGTCCTTCGTTATCTTTCGTTGAGATATGCGATTCCCCATTGAAGCCCCAGCGGCATTTATAGATTAAATAACGGTAGACATTGATCAGGCCGAGTAGGTGACAATGTAAAATGTGAATTTTCGTTTTCCTTTTTTTTCCAAAATTCCCACAACCCACAAGAAAGCGACCCTTACAATGATAAACTAGATACATTTGTCATAATATCCTCAAAATTTCATGTCTGTCCGCCGTGGGTTTTTCTCCCATACAATTTGCCCATTGTCTTTTAAAAGATACCACAAAACAAGTATCAGCTTTCAAAATTATCAACATCGGTATACTCAGTAATAAGTTATGCGGTATAATACAACGTAAGTTGGCGAAAAAATAATCAAGTAGATACGCATTATTAGATATATGTAACTCGAAAAGTACTTGTTTGATCGCAACTGAACCACATAACACACACCACCTTTCGATTAAAATAAAAATCATCGAAATCGGTCCACCCAGTCAAAAGTTCTGAGATACTTAAAGAGTAACTGTTGAATTTGGTGTTGATTCTTCTCAGCAGTACCTAAATACAACTACTACACACAACTACAACTAAGGTAGGGCACAGCAGGAAATTTCCTGCTCAAAAAATGGAGCAGCCCGACGAGGGTAGTACCTCGACCTTACAGAAGATCACATCCAAATAATACAGCTTTAAAGCAGTGTAAGTGTTCCTGTTGGTGAGTAAGGTGACCAGAGGCCTGGGGGGAATGGGGGTAGGGTCGGCAACGCGCTTGCGATGCTTTTGGTGTTGCAGACGTCTATAAGCTACGGTAATCGCTAATCATCAGGTGAGCCGTACGCTTGTTTGCCGACCTAGTTATATAAAAAAAAAACATACCTAATCGGTGGTAGCTTCGCTTTAACGTATACTGTACAATTAGCAAAATGACAATTTAGAGAAAAATGTCCAATTTATTTGACAGGCTGTCTAAGACTCTTAGCTTCCTAAGTTGACTTCAGCCGGGCTAGCATGCGTACAACGAGATAATCTCTTGACGAGAGAGATAGATAATGTCTACATCGACTATTACCCTAGCATGCGCAATACGAGAGAAATAATTCTCTTCCGAAGACAAAACGGAACGGAAACGCCATGGTATACAAAAGATATTATAATAATATTTATAATTTTAATATATTTCGTTTATCGTAGTCTTTCTAATATTGACAACGAGTAGTTTATCTTCTTAAAACGTCAAAATCACGTCAAAATTCGACAAAACTACGATAACTGAAATTTCTTGTTATCTCTTCAATTGTCGTGACGAGAAGAGTATCACGTGCACGCATGCTAGCTACTGTAGACATAAAGAGATAATACGAGAAAAGGGGTAGACAAACTTTTGTCGTGGCGCGCATGCTAGCCCGGCAGGACTGGCTTATTTTTTGATCAGAGAATCAAAATAGCACTTAAAAAGAAAAAATACTGCCAACATACAAACATTCCAGACAACAATGATTTATACCATAAATTATCTGTAAATAATTGCTTTTAAGACAATACGAGTATTAAATATATACTCATCGTTAATGTCATAAATGATGTATAGATAATAAAAATTATACACGCTTGACAGAACATCTATAAGCAGATAATGAAAATGATAAATTTGGTTTAATTAACGTTATGATTCTAATTTTAAAATGTGATACGTCTCCGTAAAGGTACCTTTATTAATCTTGAACCACCAAGATTGTTCTCACGATAACATTAACGGTTGGTTCTTATTTAAATGATTTATAACTTAAAAACCGTTTAAAAATCGTTAAGTTTTTTAATTATTTTTATTTTTAATTTAAATAAAAAAGAGTTCGATTTCGCACCGAGTCTGGATGAAGTAAATGTATATAGAGGATTATAAAAACAAAGTATTTATGTCAGCAGGATATTACCTAAAACAGGCATTATGTTGCGTACTTTAGGAATAGACAAATTAGTGTTTACGTTTTTGGTCGTAAAACAGGAAAGTAATTTGGTTAATTTAATCAACGTCATTAAATCAATATTAGGTAATATCGATGACCGTTGATCCGTTCATTAATTTACGTAATTAAGCTTGATACATTATCGGTTAAATGTATTCGATGTACCTACGTTACATTATGTAATAAACTGAAGTATATTGAAATGGATATTATAGGAATAATTTGTTTAATAGGAAACTAATAGTATTATAACAACAGTACTGGTGTAGTGGTGCGAGTAGTCATCTAAAACACCGACGGTTTGCGGGTTTGATTCCCACTCGGGATGAATATTTGTATTTATACAAATATTTCTTTTCGGTTAGGATGTTATTGACGCCGCGTTGTCGCAGCGGTCACAGCACTGGATTACGATTGGCTGTTGCGTGGGCGGTTACGGGTTCGATCCCCGCACACGGCAACATAATAATGTGTTTTGGCCATACAGATGTTTGCCGTGGTCTGGGTGTTTGTGCAGTCCTTGAGGGTCTCCCTACCGTGCCTCGGAGAGCACGTTAAGCCGTCGGTCCCGGTTGTTATCATGTACACCTGATAGCGATCGTTACTCATAGTAGAGAACATATCCGCGAACCCGCATTGGAGCACCGTGGTGAATTAAGCTCTGATCCTTCTGCTACACGGGGAAAGAGGCCTAAGGCCTAGGCTGAAGCGTTATTTTCAATATATAAATATTTAACTTTATATGATTATGTTTGCTGGCAAACGAAAAGTTACACGTCGATGTAATTGAAGTCGGTTTTTTTAGTTTACGACAAAACACAATTATTTACTTATATATTTGTAAAACGAAGTGGGTGGAGTCGGTGGCTGAAGCTTGTTTATGTCAAGCTATCTGCCAGACTAATTAATTACTCATTATTTAAACAAAGCCTGACCTTCAAAAGGCAATTTGGATTTTAATGTTAGCTATTGTTAATCTAATTAACTAAGCACGTACCTAACTTCTAAATATAGTTACGGCATTTAAAATAAAAATTCGATTTAAGTTTTAATTGAAAAAAGAAAGAAATCTAAATGTCATGTTGATTTTTAGAAAGAAACTTTACTTATTGAAATATAATGTTATTTTATCTAGCAAAATAAATTTAACTCTTTAAAAATAAATGAAATTACAAAAGAACATTTTGTATGGAAATGCCTGGTCAGATCTGCCGAGTTAGCGGGAACCGAACGTTAAACCATGCTATCTTATTCGTAGTTTCTGTCACTTGTTATAACTAAAGGATTCCGTTGATAAAAAATGGGGCAACAAAAATAGTGACTCGGCTTTAATAAAATCAATAAAATCCATTATTGAAATAATTAAATCAAAAACCAAGCATAATAATATGCCACAGATTAAAGACTGAGTTAGCACTTTCTGCGTAGAGAGGACTAATAATTATAATATTGACGTAACATAGGAATAACTTTGTAACTTTAGGACGTCTGACATCTCAGTCCTCCCGTGACCATGGTTGCTGTAAAGTATCCGAAACGTCGCGTCGGGAATTTAAAAAACTTAATAAACGATAAAATCCGAAAAAGTTGTTTCATTCTAATAAAATTAAAATAAAAAATGACATTTAGGTAGAGGGATCCCTAGTACATTTTTTTTACCTGATCACTATCAAGCTAATTTTCCGTGAGTAGCTTCATTTTGATGAGACGAACAAAAAGTTCCTCTTTGAAAACTCTCGATTGTGGTAGATAATAGAGTTAGCAGGAGATAGAGCAGCAGTGAACGTAGGACCGGGATAACGTACCACGCAATTTGGAGGATAATATCACCATCAAATTATATAAATATTAAGTAACTAAAAGAAAAAAAAAATCAGCTGGTTAGTAATAATTTTTGATGACCTCGTAAGGTCATCAAAAATTGATTTTTTTTCTGTTTTTTTTTCTTTTATTTAGTTATAACTCAATCGAGAGTTTTCGAAGAGGAACTTTTTGTTGGTCTCATCAAAATGAAGCTACTCACGGAAAATTAGCTTGATACTGATCAGGTTAAAAAAATGTACTAGGGATCCCTACCTAATTAGTCAAGTAGCCTTCAAAAGCATTTCTGAAATGTCATTTTACAAATTATAATTAAACTCGTTTTAATAAATTAATTCGGAATGTAGATTCTGCAGAGAGAAGTCAGCAAGATATTCCGCAATTAGGTACTTCTTTACAAACCTTCAATCATACAATCAAATCCTGAACATAATTAGTAATTTAAATAATATTTTATGTAATTAGTTATTTCTAAAAACTCGTGTATTGGATGTTTGAAACGTGTCTTTGTTCATTGTTGTTTAAAATAAACGTTTGTTCGCATTATTTATGCTAATTGGACAACCTACTAGTCTAAATAATTGAAATGTAATTACAAGAATTACTTAAACTAGCATAAATAAAGATGTACATTGGAGATATTTACCTTAAATACAGAATGATTATTGCGTAATTTGATTTTTGAAGTTATATATCTTTTGGCACGTTCGGGAAAAACGATGAGAGTAAATTTGTATGATGTGTGCGCACACCGTCACAAAAAACCAACACCCTGAAGTTAGCTAGTCAACGAAGAAGAAGTTAGCAACGTGAAGTTAGCTAGCTAATGAAGTATAACTTCTTACGTGACGTGCGTAAACAAATACACACTCACTTTTTTTTTAATTACTAAAAAAACAAAGATATACACGATTGCGTTGCATTCAATTTTCTTAGTATTTAATAATATTTTATTTAAAAAAATTGTGTGCGTACAAAGTACACATGTCAGAAGTCAAACTTCTTTGGCAAACTAATTAAAAAAACGAATTTAAAGTATTTACAAAAAAAAAACAAAAAAAATGTGTGTGTGCGATTCACACACTATAGAAGTGAAACTTCTTTGGAAAACTAATAAAAAAAACTAATTTAAAATTAGCGGCTTGCAGCGCGGCCCGACAGTGCCACGGAAGAGCGCGGCGTGCTTCAAAAAATCAGCGTCACGCGCTGTTTCCAAGCGGTCACCCATCCAAGTACTGACCGCGTGACGCGTTGCCGCGTCGCTCAAATTTTACCCCTCATGCGTAATGAAAGGAATTTCACTTCAAAAATATTATTAACTTTTTACTTTTAAACAATGAACAGTTAAGTCTTAATATAGATATTTATAATATTACGCTGACATTTCTCAACGCTGAACAAAATTAAAACTTGAAACATGACATATTTTAATTAAATTAACAAATCAGTTTTCTCAAAGACCGCCGTGAACAAGCTCGGCAACAATTCAGAATAATTGTTTATATGTTAAGCAAATGTATAAGTAGCGCTAATTAACGAAGCGAGGCAAACGCTGGGCGTCGTTAGATTGCGTCATATGTTAATTTGTAATTAAGTTACGTTGAAGAAATGTCGCAATGTTTGTTGAGCTTCGTTTGAACTACGACTGAGTATGTGACAAAAATGTCAATGTCTTATTGCTGTGGTTGATGAGCTTATTGAGGAGACCACAGCGAGTTATGTCTTGCTTAAATATGGAGCAGTTCGACAGGAAAGTGTAACTTACCGGAGATCGCAGAGAAATAGTGTTATCAAGTAATTTTATGTTTCTGTAGTAAGTAAGGTGGCCAGAACTCCTGAGGATGACAACAAAGATAGAGTCGGTATTGCGATTATAAAGCGGTGGGTGACCCAGGCGTCCATATAGACTAGGTACGTACTTTTTAGCCGACTTCCAAAAATGGAGGAGGTTCTCAATTCGATTATATTTTTTAATCGAAATGTGGTGCGTGTCTTGTGGTCCCATTTAAATTTAATTGAGATCTTACTAGTACTTTTCGAGTTACGAGTATATCTAATAATGCGTATTTACTTGACTTTTTTTTCGTCGAGCTATGTTGTATTATACCGTACCTATAAATCACTAGGTGTACTGATTTTGATGAGTCTTATTTTAATCGAAAGCTGATGCTTGTTTTGTCGTTTCATTTAAATTTAATCGAGATCTGATAACTAACGATGATTGTTAACACGTATTTACTTGACAATTTTTTCGTTTACCTACGTTGTATTGCTTGTCGATGTAATTGAAATCGGTTTTTTTTTCGTTTGTGAGCAAACACAATTATAATGCTTTTATTGCGACAGGATACGGTAACTGCTTCCCAACAGGCAGAGCGTACGTTCGTTTGCCACCGTAATGGTACGATGTCACTGATTGAATAGATTTTTCTAAATTGTCAATTAAATTCGACCATTACAATGTCCACACTTAACATCAGCACCGAAATATCGTTAGTTTCATAATGACAATCGACAATCGCAGTAAAATAAATACACAAATATTGCATTATTATTCGGTGCAGGATTACTTAGTTGATAGATGTGTGGACGTAGTGACGCTGTATTTCATGCAAGATATCACTAATTTTGTAATAGAACACAATTTATGTATTATTTTCAAAAGATAAACTGCGGAGTTCCTTGCCGATTCTTGAAGTTTGAATAAGCTACATTCCGAATCGGTGCTTCACTTTTAAAAATTTAAAAATATAATCACTTTAAAATTTAAATTTGTAAAATGATGATTTTGATATCCTTTTAATAATATTTTTCTACACTAAGTAACGTGATAAACTAGTAAAAGTCCTCAAAAGACTCGACGTTATTATTTTGCTATGTATGCAAACAAATGTTTTCATTCAAAGTGAATGTTGTCGCAGTTAAGCCTCTCAGCTACCCGTCTGACACGATCGGCACTTTAGCGCTCGTCTTCAGGCATAGTTACATAAATACTAGAATATATATTATATACAGGATATATGCTTAAGAAGAGGATTCTTTTCTGTAGAATTTGCATGCCGCTGGTAGCATCACAAATTTAATTTGAACAATGGTGATTCGAAAATATGTTTTAAGATTACTTGTATGAAGTAATTGAAGTGAGGCAGGGCACAGCAGGAAATATGACTGGGGAAGTACCTCGACCTTACAGAAGACCACAGCTAAATAATACTGTTTTTCAAGCAGTATTGTGTTCTTGTGGTGAGTAAGATGACCAGAGCTTCTTAGGGGGATAGTGTCGGCAACATGCTTGCGATGCTTCTGGTGTTACAGGCATCTATTAGTTAAGGTAATCTTTTACCTTTCGCTTGTTTGCCGACTTAATTGTATGAAAAACAAGTAGGTAATTATTGATATTGATAAAACCTACAAGCATGAAATCCATTAACTATACACTTCCTGTCATTTCTAAGCTATATTATACAACTTTTTTTTCAACTAACTGTATTTTATGGATTACAATGTATTTGATATGAACTGGAAAAAAATCGGCCAAGTGCGAGTCGGACTCGCGCACGAAGGGTTTCGTACCATTGACTAGGTAAACAACAGTAGGTACATTTATTTTCAAGTTATTATTCATTATTAAAGTAAATATAAGTACAATTAAGTATTTTGTGAATATTACAAGTGCCTACCTGTTACCATTTATTGATATCGAGCAAAAATAGGTAATAAATCGCGTTTGTTGTATGGGAGCCCCTCTTAAATATTTATTTTATTTTGTTTGTAGTATTTGTTGTTATAGCGGCAAGAGAAATACATAATTTGTGAAAATTTCAACTGTCTAGCTATTGCCGTTCTTGAGATACAGCCTGATGACAGACGGACGGACGGATGGACAGCGAAGTCTTAGTAATAGGGTTCCGTTTTTACCCTTTGGGTACAGAACCCTAAAAAGATCAAAATGGTTGAGAGCAAAATACAATGCTATATTTGTTGCAGCGTTTCTGTGATTTTTAGCACACAGAACGAGTGAACGACAATCCTGTCTTCCTGATCTTAATATTTATTTATATAGATTTTAAATGATACTCGATTGAATTAGGTAAAATATTAAGGTAGGTAAATTTTTAAAATTAAATCTATACTAATATATAAAGCTGAAGAGTTTGTTTGTTTGTTTGTTTGTTTGTTTGTTTGTTTGAACGCGGTAATCTCTGGAACTACTGGGCCGATTTGAAAAATTCTTACACTGTTAGATAGCCCATTTATCGAGGAAGGCTATAGGCTATGTATCGTCACGCTAAGACCAATAGGAGCGGAGTCCACGCCGACGAAGTCGCGCGCAGAAGCTAGTTCTAAATAATTCTAATTATTAATTACGTTATTTTACGTTTAACGAGAATTTTAGCAAGTTACAAATAATGTGATATGTTGAAATGAAAACTGTTTTGAGAGGCAACGTAGACACAGCTGTTGTTTGTTAGAGTTAATAACTCTACCAATATTTATAATAATAATAATAAAAAAGTTTATTTCAGACTGTACATCCATAGTGTATTAGTTAGTTAGTTTATGACTCTTTAAGACAGCGCCATTTTAGCTCACACAATAAATCCCGAGTGATTCTTGATTTATAAAAGAAATCTAAATTTCAGTCCCATCCTTTCGTTCCTTTTAAAAGTCGTTACTAAAACTACACTCATGACGTAATATCGTATTACCGATGACGAGTATTATATTTATTACATTTACTTAAATAAAGGTTTTTACTCAAATATAAAGCTCAGGGAAACAAAAGATTAGCTTACATTTACGAATAAAACTTATAGACCTATCTAGATATAGAATTTCGCGTATATAAGAGAATTATTAGAACGTAATTTATTTTTCCTATCATTTTCGTTGTATTCTCTTTCTTTTGCAATGTGTTTCATTCTACTATAAATTTCTTTGTTTTCAAAAGCTAAAAGCACTGGTCTATTATATGTATATACATTCAAAAATAATAAGTTACATTAAATAGAAATACAAAATATAACAGTAATGTGTTAAACTTAACGTTGCTCTAGTAATTTAATTTTTTGTCAAGAAAACGATTTTTAATAAAAGAACAGTATTTACATAATAGAGTCTCAGTAATAGTAAATGCGTAGAATTTTTGATTGTGAATAGTATTGACATTTCACATTAGACGATATTGCTTAAAATACGAAATCAGTTAAAATAATCCATACATCGACGACCGCTCCATGGTGTAGGTATGTGACCGGTGGTGCGTGTGCCGTGTCGGCGGCGCCTAAACACCGACGGTCGCAGGTTCTGTTCCCGCTCGGAGTGGATATTTGTGTTTGTACAAATATTCATTTCCGGTCTTACTGTTAGTCCGTGTGGACACAAGGACTGCACAAACACCAAGACCACTTTAAGCATCTGTATGGCCAATACAAATGTTTATCATGTGTGGGGATCGAACCCGCAACCGCCAGCGCAACATCCACAAACCAGCAGATGTGTGTGAGAACTGAGAGATCACTTCGCAAATTCGTGAATAGAATATTGTAGGTTTTAGTAGAAGTCGTAAAACAATTGTAGAACTGCGTCCTGAAATTTGTAAAGAAATAATTAAAAAGATACAGCCTTAAATGTGTGATCTCTCAATTCTTACAAAGTACCTTCTAAATCTGAGAAAATATTAAGCATAAACAAGATCTTTGCTTATGGATATTTAGTAGAACTTTATTTATAATGAATCCACTATAAAACATGTTAAAAAGCGACGTGTACAATAAAATACAATGTTATTTCATTGATCTCTCAATTCACACAAGTTAGATTTGTGTTGATGGCGGTTTATCTTTAATTTATTTAATAAATCCATATTATTTCTATTTCACATTTTAGTAGAAACTATAAGGAATTTTGTACAATAAAGGGGACATCACAAATATGCCGCTATTCCATACAATTTATATTTGATCGTGATCTCTCAGTCCACACGTTTCAAAATATTTGATCATTTGTAAAACTATAAAAATAACACCTACATAAATGCTGTGATATCCAATATTTTGTAGAAAAGTTCTACAAAATACTACATATTTTTTATTATGCATTTATGGCGTAAATAATGAGCTAATCAGGTTTTTTTATTTCTATAAGAATAGATCGAGTAGGGTGTACATACATTGAAACATCTTTGGAAATTACAAATTAAAGAACTGAGAGATCACTTCGCAAATTCGTGGATAGAATATTGTAGGTTTTAGTAGAAGTTGTAAAACTTATCATTTGTAAAACAATAAAAATAACATCTACATAAATGCTGTGTTATCCAATATTTTGTAAAAAAGTTCTACAAAATACCACATATTTCTTATTATACATTTATGGCTTAAATAATGAGCTACTCAGGTTTTTTTTTTTATTTCTATAAGAATAGTTCGAGTAGGGTGTACTGTATACATTGAAACATTTTTGGACATTACAAATTTATATTTCTTGCTAGCTGACCTGGCGAACTTCGTACCGCCTAACAGTCGATTCTTTAATTTTTTTTATTTTTTTTTAATACTTATCCTTCCCGGAACCCCTCCATTGACACTTAAACTTTAACATATGGTATTAAAGTTCAAGTTGACTTTTAAGTATTATTACGAATCTTTTGTATGGGAATATAGAAAAGTGTTGTTTTTAGACTTTTCAGGTAATTTTTTAAATTACTGACATATTCCTACTATGAGTAAGGATCGCTATCAGGTGTACATGATAACAACCGGGACCGAGGGCTTAATGTGCTCTCCGATGCACGGTGGGGAGACCCACAAGGACTGCACAAACACCCAGAACACAGCAAACATCTGTATGGCCAATGCAAATATAAGGAAAGATAAGAAAAGATAAGATAAGATGATAAGGAAACCAGGATCTGATGATGGAATTCCAGAGAAATCGAGCGGAACCTTCGAAAATCGTAGTGACGACTTGCGTTTGTTAATTATTTTCGTCTACTTACGCTGTATTACCTGTTGATGTACAATTGTATAGAATAGCGGCATATTTGTGATGTCCCCTTTATTGTACGAAATTCCTTATAGTTTCTACTAGAATGTGAAATGGAAATAATATGGTTTTATTAAATAAATTAAAGATAAACCGCCATCAACACAAATCTAACTTGTGTGAATTGAGAGATCAATGAAATAACATTGTATTTTATTGTACACGTCGCTTTTTAACATGTTTTATAGTGGATTCATTATAAATAAAGTTCTACTAAATATCCATAAGCAAAGATCTTGTTTATGCTTAATATTTTCTCAGATTTAGAAGGTACTTTGTAAGAATTGAGAGATCACACATTTAAGGCTGTATCTTTTTAATTATTTCTTTACAAATTTCAGGACGCAGTTCTACAATTGTTTTACGACTTCTACTAAAACCTACAATATTCTATTCACGAATTTGCGAAGTGATCTCTCAGTTCTCACACACATGTGCGGTGTGACGCCAACGCGTTGTCACTTTTAACTAAAATTAATTAATTCATACAAATATAATATTGGTGTATAAAATGACGACTAAACCGTCCTATTGAAGTTTATTTGAATAAATTAACTTTTGATTTTGATTTGTGCTATGTGGCTACGGCACTAAAGAATGTAGCCTCCCCCTCTCTTCCCGTGGGTGTCATAAGAGGCGACTAAGGGATAACACAGTTCTACTACCACCTTGGAACTTAAAAAGCCGACGGATGGCGGGATAACCATCCATGCTGGCTTTGAAATACACAGGCCAAAGACGGGCAGCAGCGTCTTCGGTGCGACAAAGCCAGCCCTGCGGTCACCAACCCGCCTGCCCAGCGTGGTGACTATGGGCAAAACACATGAGTTCGCGTCATAATGCCGGGCGCGAACTTGTGGAGGCCTATGTCCAACAGTGGACTGTGATAGGCTGAAGTGGTGGTGGTGGATTTTGAATAATTCCTTACCAATGTTAACTTAGAAACTAAAACCTATTAATACTACGTATTAGAAGGTAGAAGATCAGGCAACTTGAGAGGTAGAGTCACTCTACCTCTCAAATTGCCTGATTTACTAGACTGACTTGAACTCGTAATTCGTGCGTTCAAAGCCGATGAAATAACATTGAAATTTTGAGAGCTCCTCAAATAATTCATATCGTACCTTTTAAAGGACAAGTGTTTGAGGAAAACATAGTTCTTGACGTGGAAGTATATTATCGTCCATTTGTACGACACGAAAAGACTGTTACGGAAAATATAGGGATACTATTGTAATTGGTAAGGAAATTATAACTAGGTCAACTGGGAAAAACAAACATTTGTACGTGAAGTTATAATAACACACTTAATTGTATGTAAAAAAAAAAAAAACGAGAGTGCTTTAGAAAACATGACTGAAGTAGAACTTCTTTAGCAATAGGCCTGCACTGTGTCTTTATAGAAAGCGTAACTAGCTACGAGAGAAAGAGAGAAAGAAAATGTATGCTCGGACATTTCTCTCTTGCTCCATTCGCCTCGCCCAATCACACTTTTCGTAACGTTCTCGTCACGCATTTACGGCTTACTCCGCAAGTCAAGAAGTTTTACTTCAAAAATATAAATATTACATAGAAAAAATTTAAGCAAAGTATATTGAGGTATAAAGAGCGGTCTAGTTGCTGATACGTGAACTCTACCAGACAATGTAGAGACAAATCGTCGTGTTGTTATATAGGTGTAAATTGTTTAATACAAGCGATTACTGGAAATATGTATGTATACACACAAACAAACATACATAGAGACGTATTTAAATACTGGTCAATATGTATATTAATTACAATATAAATTGACTCCATGATTATCTATATTACAATATAAAAGAGATTTCCACCCATATATTGACTCATCCCGATATCTCTGGAACCATAAGGCATAGAGACTTCAAATTTGGTAGGAATATTCCTTACGCCGAGTAGAGGTCAGCTAAGAACGGATTTTACGAAATTCCACCCACAAGAGGGGGTTGCCGGGGTTAATAACATATATGGCAAAACAACGTTTGCGGGGTCGGCTAGTTATATATACCTACGACGTAGATCATTTGAGTCACGTGTGACGTGACCTAAGGTCTTAAAATATTCTTTGACGAACTTGACAACAGCTTTATTTGGGTTGGATAAAAAATTAAAAATACAATATTATTACAATTTTAGATAAATAGAAATGAAAGCAAAGCGTCGCTAACATTGAACTAACATTGAAATAGAAAATTGTCCATTTGTATCAATGTAGAGATGACAACGCACTATCAATAAATTAACATCAGTTATAATTTTACACAAGGATATAATTTGCGATTAATTTGCAATCTAGTCATTACTAGTTTTTGCAGTCATTACGTTAATTGAAACATTCGCTCTATATAATGTCATTAATTATGTATGAGTCGTTTTTTGCGATGTTTCTAGACAATTTTTTTGATGTACATAGAGTACTTACAGTACCTTTTCTAAAAGATGCGTAATCTTTTTTGTTATGAGCATATTCAGTGCTCAAGAAGCATGAAAACTTATAATGACTTACTTAATTTTAATTAGTTAACTGTTAATTTAATATTGTTTATATGTTTGTAAGAAGTACGTTTGGTTTTTTTTTTGTTACTTTCTTGATTTGGATTGTAAATTTATTGATATTTAAATAGAGTTTTTGTTTTCACAACAGGTTGCTGACGGTGGATTAGCTCCGCGACGTAACAGAACATTAAAATCAAACTCGGGATCCAGTGACCGGTCGCGCGCCCGCCGCCCGCGTCGGCGCCATACCTCCTCCGCGAGTCGCGCGAACCGCACGCCTGCGCATGCGCCGATCGTGCTCCAACGAAATATTTCTAGTGTTGCAACCACAACCACCTGCCGTACGCAATACTGTTGTAACCGAGTGACTCGAAGCTGATTCTTAATTAAACGGATTTTTGTAAATATTTTCCAAAAACGACAAGTGTATAAGTAAGTGCTGGCTACATTCCAAACCGGTGTCGTTCTTTAATGGACGAGGTGTGTTACTACTGTGTGTGTTTTAAGTTAGCTAAGAAGTGACTGGTTTAATGCTCTGTATCGTGAACTAGATAAAAATATAAATTCAATCGTAGTTACGACCATAACTGCTCAGCTGGCAGGAATATCCAGAATGTAAAGTTGCCAATTAAAAGTTAAGTCCTCCAAGTGAAAATGGCTCGCGGTGCTTTGAGCGAAAATGAACGCCATTGCCTAGATGCAGGAGCAAAAAGTCAACCGGAGCGATTGCAAGATGCAGAAAAAACAATTAGCGATTGCAAACCTAGCGGTCTGAGAGTTCGCTTCCTGGACGAGGAGGGCAAAACGGAAAGGACGGTTAGCGCAGATTCGGTTGACTGCGCTGTTTCTAGGGTGAAAAAAATTCATATACTAAAAAACAGAAGCTCCAGCGAAACGAGCATACTGCTGAGGAATCCGTCTCTTATCAAAAGGCGAGCCTCCTCCGAGCGCCGGTACAGCGACGGTCAAACAGACACGTTAAATAACAATTCTCTGAGCGAGAATCTTAACGGAAAATCGGGAAACACGGAGAGTTCCGAAACGACTAACTACGGTTCGGACCATACCAAAGAGAGCCAAAACTTTAAGAAGAACTGCAACGTGTACAGTGTTAATCAGGCTAAAACTTTGACTCCGGAGCGCAAGAAATCGATTCCTCTGACGATACCGAAGTTGATTGCTCACAGAGAGAACGTGCAAGGGAGATCGATTCTGCCTAACGAGGTCTGTTTGGCTGATGGAGTTTCTGGAAAGGATTTTACGGCGAGAGCCATAGGAAGATTATCACGTGGCTTGGGTAGGCTTTTACGTCGCACAAATAGTGTTCGTATCAGCGAACCAGATCCTGTCTACAAGGTGGCGTATCTCGGAAACGTGCTCACCGGCTGGGCTAGAGGTAAGTCACATAAATATTCATTCGAATATATAGAACTTACTACATATATGATCTTTGATCACAAAATATGCAATAGTCACTTAAGCAATCATAAAGCAGTGTTTGTCTCTAGCGTATAATTCAATACAAATAGGAATTACCGGAAAAATCAATAGAATGTGTTAATATTGTCATTGATAATGTATTTCAATAATAGACTCAAGTTAGGTTCATGTGGAACGCCTATTTATGGTTGCATTGTCAGAATGAGAAAACTCCATTTTTTCTTGTATCGATTATGCGGAATTTAATGAACGTAAGCCATATCGACATAGCAGAATAATTAAAGTTCTATGAGCTAACTATATTAGTGATTCAACCTTCACTGATTGTATTATTAAATACAAAAGTGTTCTAACGCTCGTATTTAATTAAGTTTTGTTCAAATACGATAACTTGACCAAACATAAAATGCATATTCCAATACCATATCTAAACTTAGCGCCGACCACAGTATTATCAAAGTAAAAAAATGTGTTCGCTGAGGATTACTTTGTTTGATATTTACATAAATAGAAATAAAGCATTCGTTTATTTTTTTATCGAAGAGTGAAGAAGTTCAAAGAGTTTTGGTTTTTTGATTGTTGTCTAGTAACTCTTTAGCCAATAGCAAATTTAAAATTTGAAACATTTGTCATGTTTTTAGGTTCCAAATCCACTTTTTGGACAAAACCAAAATTTTCTTAGGCTTGTTTCTTTAATAATTTTAAATTATTAAAATGAATAGTCGTATAATCAGTTTATTTCTACCTTTTATTTTTATATAAGTGTTGTAATTCAATGCCAGGTGTTAAATAAGTGAAAAAAATAAAATAAATAAAACCACGTATGTCATTACAAAATCTTTTAATCTGATAAATGTTTGTACAACTTTCAACAGAACGATATATCAGATTATTTTAAAGTATTAACAACGTTATTTTGTGAAACCTTCGCGCAAGTAGAGGGTATATAATGTAGAGGCCATCTATGCGTAAGTAGCTCAAGGTACGATTCTTGGACCAGAGTAATTTCGTTTTCATGATATTAATGAATTTTCAAACTATGAAAAACACTGATTACATTAAAGACATTAATAAAAACAATTTAAAATTTAATAGTTAATTTATCGATCATTCTCTGAATAATACATAAGTATTTTTGCGATTAATTTTGTTTTTGGGTTTAAATTTCGTGTTTAAAAAAATAATCTCTTCTAGTTTAAAACGTCAACATGTATATACAAAATTACCTAATCTAATCTAACATCAGATATGCGTTGTTTACATTATTATTATCGTTAATATGTCATACCCAATCCCGTGAAAAACAATTGCTCTCTTAAACGAAGAATTTGATACATCTAAGATACAGTGGAAGGCTGAGAGTAAATGATATGGAACAAAAAGTGACCATCACGCATTCCACCGACTTTCATTTCTTCCACGCCACGCTCGTTATCTGCGGCGTCGAGTGAAACTGAATTATCATTAAATGATCTGTTTGTAACGATAACGTATCTGACCCATATTATTGTAAAAATAACATCAGGTACATTTGTGTTTACTTCTCTTATCTTTGAATTAAATGTTTTTAATTCTGGCGTTATGACGACTGTTGGAGATAAAACCGCATCATATGCTGTGATTCATGTTATTATTCATATTATTACATAATAGTTTCCGCTGTATTTTTTAATGTCAATGCTCTTATTTCTACACTTATAACAATAGCTTCTTAGTGTGTAAAATTTATTTTTAGTACAATAAAAATAATAAAAATAATAAAGTACATAATTATCTACATCAATCCTTATGAATTAGAATTGAATAAACTTCTAGGAATCAGCATCACAGCTTTGAACATTTCATTTTAATTTCTAATTATACTACTTACCAATTTTTGACATGCCTTTGCTAAGCATTATAAATGAAAGGAATTGATATAATATTATGTTTTTTTGTTTGAAAGTGATAGTATTTAGCTTCCGTTCATTTTATCAGCTCTTGTCTGTTTCACATCCTTTGACTATAATTCTTAAACACATAATTAACATTTACTATCTATCCGGTCTAAAAAAGAGAAGATTCTTATTTACGAAAATTATTCGAAAACAGGATATTTACCATGTTTATTATTTTCTTTTTGCGGAGCTCGATATTTCGACATTGACTGCGAATGTCTTGTTCACGAGACCGAGTAAATATCCCGTTTCCAAATAATTTTCGTAATAGTAGTAACTATGTTAATCTAAAATCTTATAGATTCTTATTTAGTCTGAATTTTTTGTATTCCGATTTTGATGACTTTTTTTTACTACTTTTTGAGTAATCTTTGATAAAGCGTATTTACTTGACTATTATTTCGTCTACTCATGTTTTATTACTTGTCGATGTAATTGAAGATGGATTTTTTTTTTCGTTTACGAGCAAACCCAAATATTTTTATTTGAGAGCAAATACAATCTTATACAAACACGATGTGTTGCAGATGTTTGCGTTAATGCTTGTGCTACGTTTATTTTTGTGCCGTTTACCGTAGCGCTCGATCTTAGCCTATCTTTGTTGATAAGTCTTGTAATCTATTTAAAGCAAAAAAACTTCTGATAATTATAATAGTATACAGTAGTATATCTCAGGGTTTTATATTCAATACTATCTATAGTATTATTCTAAAGCTTAAAAGTTTTTTTGTTAAAACGCGCTAATCTCGTTCGATTGAAAAATAATTTTTGAAGTAAAAATTCTTTGCGCACGCTTGACTTAGGGAGTAAGCTGGTGAATGCATGACGTGAACGTTACGAAAAGCGTGATATTTCTCGACAAACGTTAGCAACCCTAGTTAAAGAAAATCACTATCCTAGCTCTGTTATATGTTATTTAAATACATCATACGAATGAATATTTCATAATTTATTAGCATATTTTTTGTTACATTTTTTTTAAATTTTACACATTTATTTCATTACTTTATTTGATGTGTCATTTTCAATTTATTCATTGATATATAATAAACACTTACCAAAGGATTGTTTACGCATATTATTTGACATTAAATGGAATGGAATATTTCTTAGTAAGTAGAATTTTCTAGAACTATGCGTTTGCGAGTAAAGAGAAAGCATTATTTTATCAATGTATCTGAAATGACGTACAATTTTTAAGATTAGGTCATCAATCATAAAGCTTGTTATATAATGTATTGAACGTAATTCGCCGCTTACTGATAAATATTATCTCGTATATAAGCTAAGTTAGTAATAACAAGTAATATAATTAAAAGAAAACAAAAAACCCGCCTGCGTAAAAACGGAAAGAGCAAAGTCAACATTTTTTAAACGTTCTTATTGTATTTCTTTATTATTATTACGGTAATAATAATCATAATATACATTTTTGAAATCCTTGTATTGAGCCCTTTAATTTGATACCCATACTATAGTATTCTAAAAAAAATTATTTCTTCATTAACTACAATGGCTTCGCACAGCCGCCATGTTTGTTTTTTTTTAATGTCACCTATCTAAGAACACTTGGGCTGCTAAGACAAATCTAACGATATCTCAATTATGCAAATCCGTTCAGCGGTTCTAGAGAAATGAGGTAATTAAGAATATTACATACATACATACATACAAGATACGCGCGAAAAACATAACCCTTCCTTGGCAGTCGGGTAATAAGGCTATTAGACACTATCAGCAGGAAGTGAAGAAGTTTCTTAAGTTCTGATTCGTGTGAACTATTGAACAAAAACTTTTGGTTTCACAAAAAACAAAAATGCGTGCGTACAAAGTACGTACACATGTTAGAAGTGAAAATTCTTTGGCAAACTAATTAAAAAAAAAAAACTTATTTAAAATACAAAAAATAATTTGAAATTTGAAAAAAAAAAGCCAATGTCACGCGGTGTTCCCAGGCGGTCACCCATCCAAGTACTGATCGTCAGTTCGTTCAGTTACCGGTCGCTCAAATTTTACCCCTCATGCGCCTAAAGAAGTTTCACTTTAAAAACGTATAGAAACTTTTATCTGTAAGATATAGTTATAACATTATTAGTGACCGGAAAAATCCAATTGAATCAGTAAATAAGTTGATAATGTTTAATTTTTGTTGGTGTTTCTATGAGGAAAACTTCATCTTTCGGAAGTAACTCTTAGTCATTTGCTTGTCGAACCGCTGTGACAATGTTTGGTATATTTACACAAACGATGGTATTAAAATAACTATAAACATGCTTTACTTACTATTAACAATTTAAGATTAACTGAGGTAGCGTACAACAGGATATATTCTGCTCAAAATATGGTAATTGCTTGCCATCACGTGACCCGTACGCTTGTATGTCAATCAGTAGCCCATAGTTGAGGGAAGTTGTTTTTTTATATCGTAATTTTTTTTTAAATTACAAGTATCTTGAAAGTACTTTGAAATGAAATTTGAAGGTTATATTATTTATAATTACTCACTACTAAGTACGTATGTGGTCATGTTAAATTAATGTACTTTTTTTATGACATCAAATTGGTATATCAAAATCGTATTATATATTTTTTGTCAATAAATCGTGATGTAGTCATTACTTTAAAGCTCTTGTTGTAATGAAAATCATACACATTGTTGTAAATTAAAATAAAAAAAAAACTATTCTCATATTTATTTTAATATATTAAAATGAGAATGTAATATGTTATTTCCTTTTCTATACAGAATATATTATTAAAATTTTGTTCGGTTAATTTGCAAGTATTTATTTTAATTTTTACTAGGTACCTAATATTAGTTTGTATGGGTTATGTAGTTTATAGAAAACCATAAAGAAGATCACAGCTCAATTTCTCAAGTAGTGTTGTGTTCCTGTTGTTGAGTAAGGTGGCCAGAGCTCCTGGGTATGCTGTGTCAGGGTTAGTGTCGTTCAAAGCGTTCGTAATGCTCTATAGACTAACGTACGCTAATTTGCTATAATCTATATCTATACTAATAAATATAATAAAGCTGAAGAGTTTGTTTGTTTGATTGTTTGTTTGTTTGAACGCGCTAATCTCAGGACCTACAGGACCGATTTGAAAAATTCTTTCAGTGTTAGATAGCCCATTTATCGAGGAAGGCTATAGGCTATATATCATCACGCTAAGACCAATAGGAGCGTAGCACTAATGAAGAATGTTTCAAAATCGGGTGGTCCTATTCCACGGGGACGAAGTCGCGCGCACAAGCTAGTATTTATATATATATATATATATATATATATATATATATATATATATATATATATATATATATATATATATATATATATGTATATATATATAAATCAATTGCGGTTCGTTAGTCTCGCTAAAGCTCGAGAATGGCTTGACCGATTTAGCTAATTTTGACCTTGAAATGTTTGTGGAAGTTCAGGGAAGGTTTAAAAGGTGAGAAACATAAATAATATGTAACGGAAAATACTAAAAACGACGATTTCATTTTCCAATACAAAATGTTCCTAGCGGGGTAATTTAATGTCTTTTGTTTTCAAAAACGTTGTCAGTTGGTTGTCAAATATTTATAGGTGTGTAGAGGAAGTGTTTTGTGTATATTTTTCATAAATATACGTAGGGAGGTGATACAAAGATCACCGGGCCATCTAGTAAAATATAAATATACCACAGTGTAAAGAAGAATTAAGTACGTCAATAATAATAAGAACCAATCAGTTTGTTGCTCGCTACGGTCGTGCGGTCATCGGATAACGACAGGGTCGCTCGAGATAGTGAAAGTTCATACAATATGAGATACATCTTGTTTTTAAACGACTGAGTAAGGAGGTTATGTTATTCGACTAAATATACGTAGGTATTACAATTTGTGTTAATATGTAGATATTTTGTGTCTCTCAATTTTATCAGCATTACTATCAAACAGAAGGGAATGTCGGAATCACAGAGTACATTGAATATACTGGTCGGAATTAAAAGAAGTTTAGTTTTATCTCTAGCTGTCTATCTAACTGTTTCACATAGAAATTTTTATAATTTTGTATATAGTATCAAGTGTTTTATAAATAGTATCATTACATTGTAACAAAAGTCGCTTCCCGCTGTCTGTATGCTTAGACTCTTAAAACTATGCAACGCATTTTGATGCGGTTTTCTTTAGTAAATAGAGTGTTTCCAGAGGAAGGTTTATATGTATAATACATGCATAATATAATAGAGGAACACTGATAGTTTTTGCAACCGTCCGAAGCCGGGGCGGGTCGCTAGTATATACTAAAAAAACTATTTTTTTTACATCACACATGTTTGAAATAAAAGTGTTTGTGAGTTGATCGAATCGTTTTTTGAATACAAAAACTGGTTTTTAAACGTGACGTTATTACATAATTACAATGTAACGTTACTACGTATGCGTTACTAGCTTTGCTCGTGTTACTTGCGATAACAGCTATAAAATTATTATTAAGACTTTTGACTTTTAATATTATAATTAAATCGAAATATCTTCGGCATATTAACTTCCATACATAACAAAAATAATATAATATGTCTCAATTTTTCTGATTGAATTTTTTGTTACTATTTTTTTTAATATAATGGTTTAGGTTTTATGTTTTTTTTTTCAGAAGTAATATACTTTTTTTTAATGTTGTTGCTGTGCGGAAATAATTAATTTGAAAAATAATTGATTATATTTTGTCCTTGTGAATCACGTTTTTCTTCGTATATTATTTCTGATAATTTGTAATTAAAACACCATTGTTACCGTAACACTAAATTATGTGTTAATTAAATAATTATAGTAAGTATTATTTATAGTGACTTGTTATTTTTTGTAATTTTTTACAGTTTTACGTACATATTATTTTTTTTTAATTTGATCGTGGGAAAGAATGTTAATAGAAAAAAATATCCACAGCGTGTGTAAAAACGTGCGAGACTGTCTTTTTTGTCAATTTCAGATGATAATTAGAATTATATCATAATTTAATCATGAATTCAAGGTATCATGTATGTCTTGATTCACATCGTATAATTGTATTAATTAATTACATATTCCAATGGTTTGTTTATTTTTAACCATCCATGATAATAAGGCTTAAACACATTTTTAATTGTGTTTTCGCGGTAGATAATAATTTGGGTTAAAGATGAAGACCTTAATATCGGAGTCAATGCACACATTTTATTAACACATATGATCAACAAATTACAGTTCGATTTTAAATACCTTACAAATCCATCACTTTTAATCGACTCCAAAAAAAGAAGGTTCTCACATCGACTGCACCTTTTTATGAGTGTTATCTCGTAACTTTTTCAAGTTTTTCATTGTGTCATGGGGTCTTAAATTTGAACGAGAGCTCACTACCTAATTGTTTATTTATTTCTAAGTAGGTACCTTGATAATTTTCACATTTTATTACTTCTGAGTGAAAATTGAAGTCGGATTTTTAAAAAAAAATAGTATTAAAGTCACGTTTTATTACGCAACATAGAAATTTTAAAAGATGTTCGTCTTGTTAAATCCATGACTACAATTTTATTAAGCTCTCTAGTCTACAGGGTATTAAAGTGTTATTATCAATATTTGTAGAAACGCTTAAAAGACTTAATTCCAAACACTGGTATTATGTAAATATCGTACAAAGTGGTTGTGAGTAATTGTTTGCATCAAGATATTGTCGAGATGTTATTATCTTAAGTCTAGAAGATAAGTATTAAGAAGATCAAGGCGATACGTCATACATCTATACTAATCTATACTAATATATAAAGCTGAAGAGTTTGTTTGTTTGGTTGTTTGTTTGTTTGTTTGTTTGAACGCGGTAATCTCTGGAACTACTGGGCCGATTTGAAAAATTCTTTCAGTGTAAGATAGCCCATTTATCGAGGAAGGCTATAGGCTATGTGTCATCACGCTAAGACCAATAGGAGCGGAGTCCACGCCGACGAAGTCGCGCGCAAAAGCTAGTTATCGATAAGAGTGTTTGTTCAAAATATTTGGTCGCCCGCTTCGGTTGATTAGCGAATATATGCGATGATATTATTAATCTTAACGCTAAACATATTTAGGACGTCATCAGCTAATGTAATTAACGGAAAGCTTGTGCGATATCGTTTGCTCAAAATGTTTAATTTGTTAGTTTGCTTGGTGATTATCGTTGGTAGAATCACTTTTTAAATTTAATACAAGATGAGGCGTATCGAACATTGTGACATAACAAAATAATATTAGTTTTCTTCGACAAAATAGTAACTATTTTATCCAGAATTGGGTCCGTTACTTACTAAAGCATAGAGCACTGTTATCTTAGCTGTTTATAATTATTTTCCTATCAACACTGATCTATTTATGACATTATAAAAGACGAGTGTGATTTAAACCACACGACTAAAGTAAAATTTACGAAACGTAACTCTATCTCTTTCTATCTTTACTAACTTATCTCTCCACTTTTCGTAACGCTCTCGTCACAAATTTACCAGCTAACTCCCCAATTCAAGCGTGCGTTGAAAAGTTTTACTTCAGTAATTTAGAACAAGTGAAAAGGCACTATGTTTACTGCTATTCGAATGAAATTTGCACAGACACAGACTAAATAAAAATAAATATAAGTTAATAAACCTATAAAAGAGTATATGTAATGTAACACTTTTTATTTATTTAATAGTGTGTTACGAAAATCAAAGATTTCATAAGTTGAAACATGTTTTGATAAATGTATTAAGTATGGATATACGAAACATACTTAAATGTTAGCAGACACATTAATTTGTAAATGTTAATTGATCGGTCGTTAATATCGAGACAGAATTGAATAATTAGCTTTAATTGGGTCAACTATAGTCTTATGAGGAAAAATGCGTACTTCCAAACCGTATTATTCTTAGACGACTTCAAAATAATTGTGCTTGTTTGCAAACGAAAAAAACCGATTTCAATTACATGGACCAGTACCTACTACAACGTATGTCCACGAAAGCAAAGTAAATACGCGTTATCAGATATAACTCGAAAAGTACTTCTCAAATCTCAATTAATTTAAATGAAATCACATGACACGCACCACCTTTCGATTAAAAAAAATCATCTAAATCTATCCACCCAGTCAAAATTATGGAAATGTCGTGTTATAATACATAGCGTAGGAACATAGCTTTACTTGACTATTTAAGGAAGGTTATATTTCTTTATTAATACCTACATTATTTATGTATACATATTAATGTGAGCTTGATTTATAAGCGAACCTGTTTGATACTTTGTAATACATTAAACTAATTTAGACCAATATTAATCGCACTCTCGAATATCGCTTTTTTTAAAATATATAGACTAGTGCTTGACTGCGATGTCACCTGACGGTAAGTGAGGATGCAGCTTATGCGCGCTTGCCTAGAAGATGCCTATTCACTCTTGATCTAAAGATACCCAAGTTATAGTTAGTTGGAAAAACGGAAGCCGGAAGGGTATTCCAAACTAATTTAGACCAATACAATTCTCGCTTGTAATCGTTTCGTGTATAAAATGTATTCATTTCTGTTCTGGATATTTAATAATTTATCATTGTGAGTATCGCCTCCGTGTCAGGAGAACGTACGCTGGAAATCGCTATATAAACACCAGATATCAGCTGATTACTTTTGGTAAAGAAAGTAATCCACAGTTGAGCAGGCTGATTATATTCTATAGACCTATTAGACCGGTTGTCGTGAAGGCGATTTTAAATGAAATGAAATATAAACATTTATTTCGCCATCAGGCACACCCACACACTTAACGAATAACGATGTAATATCATTTCCAAAAAAAAAACTAAACAATAATAAAAGATAGTTAAGATAGCAAAATATCAAACAATGAATTGATTGAAGGCCAGCGTTATTTTTACGTGGCGCGAACTATACCTACATACCAAGTTTCATGCAAATCCGTCCTGGCGTGGTTGAGTGGCACAAGCCTCTAAAACCTTCGAATTTATAGCTAATATTTAGTTCGTTTTTTTTTCTTATTGGATAATAGTGTTCCTGTAATATTATTAAATATCTAATAAGGTAAATAACTAATAAGAAAAATTACGATTTCATAACATTTTTCAATCTCAGAATTGAAATGATAACTATTTTTAGTAGTGTGTCATAATTTTCAAACTGTTTAAAATACGATCCAATAGGTACTTATAGGAAGTTCTAACTTCAGTTCAGCCTATTGCAGTCCACTGCTGGACATAGGCCTCCCCAAGTTCGCGCCAGACATCCCGGTTTTCCGCAATCCTCATCCAGCCTACACCGGCAATCTTACGAAGATCGTCGGTCCAACGGGCCGGAGGACGTCCCACACCGCGTTTGCCAAGACGCGGTTTCCACTCCAGGACACGTCTGCTCCAACGGCCATCGGTCCTGCGACACAGATGACCAGCCCACTGCCACTTCAACTTGCTAATTCTGTGGGCTATGTCGGTTACTTTCGTTCTCTCGCGGATAGTTTCGTACCTAACTCTATCTTTGAGAGAAACCCCAAGCATAGCCCGTTCTAACTTGCACTGCACTAATTTTGTAATCCTTCAACGGTTCTTTCAAAGTATTATGTAATAAATAAAAAGATAATATAACTAACTAACTAAGATATGTATAACAATAACATTTGATCCTTTCATCTTAAATTGTATTAAATTGCTGTTAATTACGAGAACTATTATGGCGATGATATTATGATGTAATTTAACGTTGCCGACTTTATAAGGATATTCAGTTTAAAAAATATAGAAATATATTTTAAAATATTATAAAATAGTTACGCGCTTGATATTTTAGTATGATAATTTTTTTTTTGTATAAAACTTTTAAAAATATTAATAATTAACAAACATTAAAATAAATCTTACGATTTTTATTTTCAACTAGCTTCTGAGCGCGACTTCGTCCGCGTGGAATAGGACTAATTCTGTCATACATGATTTGTGCAAAAGTTTAACCGTTTACGGAAGCTCTCAAAAGGAAAAAAAACCCGATTTTGAAACATTCTTCATTGGTGCTACGCTCCTATTGGTCTTAGGCTTAGCGAGATGATATATAGCCTATAGCCTTCCTCGATAAATGGGCTATCTAACACTAAAAGAATTTTTCAAATCAGACCAGTAGATCCTGAGATTAGCGCGTTCAAACAAACAAACAAACTCTTCAGCTTTATTATATTAGTGTAGATAATTTGTTTTATTTTAAAAGATTTATAATAATCGTTCAAAGATTTTACATCTATGAGACTATAAAAAGTATATAACAAGTAAACACTCCAACTCCTCCCGATGTGTATATTTTATAGCACTTTAAAAGTTATCCTTACTTACACTTTTCAAATATAAAAAAGTTGGCAAGGGTAAACTTGTGTCTAACTCTGCCAGTCAATCCAGATGTTGTGGGTCCAACGACAAAAAACATCAAACATAGCCAATACAAAAATCGTGAGTTGTCAAACCCGTTACCGCTGTCGTTACACAGTGTAACCACAGGCCACAGTCACATCTATACTAATATATAAAGCTGAAGAGTTTGTTTGTTTGAACGCGGTAATCTCTGGAACTACTGGGCCGATTTGATGAAATTCTTTCAGTGTTAGATGGCCCATTTATCGAGGAAGGCTACAGGCTATGTGTCATCACGCTAAGACCAATAGGAGCGGAGTCCACGCCGACGAAGTCGCGCGCAGAAGCTAGTCATATTAAAATCAATTATACAACAAATATTATTGTATAATACAATCAATTAATACGAATCTCCCTCAAAAACTAATAGGTATATAAAAGATTTTACAGCCTCAAATTGTATTTATTTAATTTAAGGTTATTTCCTGCTTTTTACATAACAACACGTAGGTACGACGCTATTACTTCATATACATGCATAAGTTCGTGTTTCCGGACATCGATTGTAAAGATATATTAATTAATATTTTTTTTAATTCAATAACGACTAGTCAATATAGTCATATTTCGGTTTTATCCGTGTGATTTCCGTTAACGTGATAACTGAGGTAGGGCACAGCAGGAAATATCCTGCTAAAAACCTGGAGCAGCCTGCTCTTGCTGTGCCTGTTCGCCTCGTCCGCTCACATTTTTCGTAACGCTCTCGTCACGCATTCACCAGCTTACTCCCCATGTCAAGCGTCCGTAAAGAAGTTTTATTTCAAAAAAGTTATTTCATTTATTTATATTTAATTTCAGTTAGATAGTAACCAATGGGGGTCCAAGCAAAAAATAATAACCGTACAGAAACGTGTTTTTTCGATACTTTTAGCTAACTCTTAACAAACATACAATGTCAAATAAAAAACTGGTCAAACAATTAGAAGTGATGGTCTGAAGTACATATCATTTAAAATCTGCAGTATCCTTTTAAGGTAAACCGCAGATTTACGTTGCTCATATAATACTAGCGGACCCAGCGAATTTTGTATAGTAATATTTTTAACCGACTTCCAAAAAAGGAGGAGGTTCTCAATTCGACACGTATGTTTTTTTTTTTTTTTGTATGTATGTTAGCTCAGAACTTTTGACTGGGTGGACCGATTTCGATCAATTTTGTTTTAATTGAAAGGTGTTGCGTGTCATGTCATCATGTGGTCCCATTTTAATTTAATTGAGATCTGACAAGTACTTTTAGAGTTATATCTAATAATGCGTATTTACGTGACTACTTTTTCGTCGACCTACGTTATATTATACCGCATAACTTTTTACTCGGTGTACCGATTTCGATGATTCTTACTTTAATCGAAAGCTAATACTTGTCTTGTAGTCTTGTTTAAATTATATCGAGATTTGATTACAACTTTTTGAGTAATCTTTAATAGCGCGTATTTACTTGACTATTTTTTCGTCTTATTTTGTTGTATTACTTGTCGATGTAATTGAAGTCGGTTTTTTTTCGTTTGCGAGCAAACACAATTATGTTTGTAAATGCTTCGATTTTCCTTAATTCTCCTAAATTTATTTTGGCACGAATTTCGTCTTAACAACAACGTGCAATAAGAATAGTTTGTGAGAATGGATCAATGTATGTTTGTCACTCTTTCATAATAACTGATCTGTTATTACGAAACTTGATAGTTGATACACAGATAGCTGAATATCAAAAACAACACATAGGCTATTAGATATATTCCTATTTATATTCCGATATTCACATGGAATTTGATTTTATGTTCTTAAAATTGCGAGGCACGTTAAATATAATAAAAAAAAACATATGCCATACACTCATTAACCTTCAATAGGACTTACTCCTATGTCGAAGGTCCGGAAACGGATGACTATCGGATGGATAGACGATAGAGCCTGAGAAAGGACGTAGGCTACTTTTTAATGCGAAAAACTGGGTGTAAGGGGTTGAAAGATGGGGATGAAAAGTTGTATGGAAGTATCATTATTTTTAGAGCTAGAAGCTTGAAACTTATTTTTAGGCTGTTGATTCGATATAAATAAATGTGAATTCAAAGTTTGTAAAAGTTTTACCCTCAAGGGTGTAAAATAACAATAGGGAACAGAGGATGAGAGTTTGTAAATATGTGTGGAAATATGTGAGGTTTATCTTAATGTTTTATAAGTTTGCGACAAGAGGCAAAATATTAGAGCTATGTCCAAAGGCACTATTCCACGCGGACGAAGTCGCGGGCACAGCTAGTGTAAATTAAAACTTCCGTAGAGATCATCTCACAGTTGACTTGTTTATTTAAATGTTAATTATGTTTTAATGATTTGTGTCGAAGATAAAAACCCACAAGGAAAGATCAACTAATAAACAAACACTTAGGTATCAGTCAATTTAAGTAGAGGAAAAAGCTTCTATTATTCTTATTAGATACTTATTTAAATATTAGCTCGTAATTTACTCCCCTTTGTAATTTTCTGATTAGCCCATATGGATAGCGAATGATGTTTTAAAGGAACTTTTTAACCCTCTATACCTCTTGGTGATACATGGTGAAGTGAGGTGAATAACCCATAATAAAACGAAAAATAATTACACTATCTGACTATCTCATTACAGCCCCCCACTCTTGTGATATTTCGTGATTTTTAACACCCCCTCCCCTTCTCCTTTCGAGTCTTACGTGATTAATTGACAACCCCTATGTTGTGACATAAAATTTTACCGTTTTCTCAACATTTATCAAAGTATTGATTATAGGGGTATTATGTAGCCTATGCTCTTCTTCACTGTATAATTTCCAATTCAAACTACTTAACACATCATAACTTGAGAACGACTTTACTGATTTTCATATTTTTTTAAAATTTTCTAATATGTACTTTGTATAATCTTTTTACGAAATAAAAATTTAAGAACATTGCGCATAAAATTGCAAAATTACAAGAAAATTTTACGGCTATTATGATTGATTTTTTAGCGCGTATGATGACAGTTCTTACGTTTGACAGTTTGCGCACCGTAAAAAATATGGGCGTCGAATTGAATGGCATGAAAAATAACATGCCAAATCACTTACAACATGAGTCTGAGGAAGAGGAGAACATGTTGTGCCGACCCTATATAAATAGGATAAGGGCAGGGAGATGATGACAACATAATTATATAGATATCATTAAGGAGTGTTACTTTGCCTGTACACAGTCAAGAGAATTTTAAAGTCATTCTGTACTGAACTGCTGTTAATACCGCGAAGCTATTAGACTAGCAACAGTCTTTTCATATTTGATACAAACAACAATAAACTCTATTCCATACGCAACAAAGTTCATTTAACTTAATAAATATTTAGATGTGGTAGCGTATACGCCGCGAAGCGTATCTGTGGGACCGTTCAAACAATGAACGTAGGAATGTGATACGAAAAAATGAGAAAGAGAGGTTTATATACGTGCGAGAGAGATGCAAGATTCAGTTCAACTTGCGCTTCCGCTGTACGAATGGGGGGAATCAGGTACTATCGAGAACTCCCGGCAGGTGACGTTGTACTATAAAATTACCGAAAATTATGTTCTGGAACGTTAGCTATGAAGATAAGGGAAGACCGTGGGAGGTCAAAACTTTAAATTGAACTTCAAAATAATTCTGCTTAAGATACAATTCTAATACACTTTACTAAAAGTATTAGAGTACCTACTTTAAGAAGAATTAGTTTGGAGTTCGGTTTGTTATCGAACTCCTCCAAAACGGCTTCACCGATTTGTAGGTCTGTGCAAAGGTCGTAGACTATTTTTTTACCCCTAGGTGATAATAACTTTCCTATTGACATGGCAGAAAAAACTATAAATATACTGGGCTTCACGATCACGATTCAGCCTGTAATATCCCACTGTTGGGCATAGGCCTCTTCCCCATGTAGGAGAAGGATCGGAGCTTAATCCACGACGCTGCTCCAATGCGGGTTGGCGGATATATTTCCTACTATGAGTAACAATCGCTATCAGATGTACATGATAACAACCGGGACCGACGGTTTAACGTGGTCTCCGAGGCACGGTGGGGAGACCCACAAGGACTGCACAAACACCCAGACCACGTCAAACATCTGTATGGCCAATACAAATGTTGACCCGAACCCGCAACCGCCCGCGCAACAGCCAAACGCAATCCGATGCTGTGACCGCTGCGCCAACGCGGCGTCCTGGCGATACTGGGCTTAGCTAGTAAAAAATAAATATAACATAGTTGTGTACGTATCATCGTCATCTTTTTCTAAAATTGGAAATTAATACCCATGTTTTTAGATGTCATGTTTTAACATCCAACTAATAACGTATTTATAATTACTTAGATATGCTTTTCATTCATCACGTTTTTTTGGCACACACAGATTCGGAACGGGAATCGAACTTACAACCCTGGAGCGTATAGCAGAGTCACTGGCAACTGCGCAAAAAATGTCGAACAACTCAAAGTAACAATACCTACGTCGCAGATAAATATTTTCTCCTTAACTTACCGGTATAATATAACCGGTAATCGATATTACCGGTTTTCGGTTTCTTCGTTTTAACAAAAATGTCTGTTTCTTTAATATCATTAATTCACACAGAACATTATTCAGAATTTTATTTAAGACAAACTGCATTGGTAACATTAACTGCAAGTTCAGTCATTTTGCTCTGTTTGTACGAGTTGTAGGAGAATTTTTCACAGTCTAATTTTTGAACCTTTAAAAAACTATTATTTTACGAAGTTTCAATTGGATGCGCATACATTTTTAACCGGTTATGTTCTCAAATCGACTGTATTTTTAAGTGTGTTACGTCATAACTTTTTACTGGGTGTACCGATTCTAATGATTCTTTTTATTTTTTTACATAGGTAATTATGTTGTGAATATCGGAGATCTTTGTTTCGCTCCATAGGAAAATTTTGATCCGTGGTCTAAAAGTTTTCTAAATAAATAAATTGAATTAATTCGATATCATATGTATGAAGAACAAAAAAAACGTTGATTATTTAATTGATTGGTAATACTAATTTGGTAGGTATATATTTATCTGAATACATGAACTCGAAATACATAACCATTTTTAAAGCTAAAAAAGGAGTTCTAAGATTATAGCGTTTAAATAAAACAAGTTTTATAACACTAGACCAGGTATTTAAATAAACATTTCGAATATTGTGTAGCTGCGTTTCCTTCACTTCGTACGAGGAAGTTAAAATATGACAAAAATAAAACTAAAAACAATAAAAATACTGTTCCTAGTAAACGAAACTGAATTATCAATAAGTAGGAACGAAAAGAATAATGCAAACAAGTAATATAATTAAAAGAAAACAAAAAACCCGCCTGCGTAAAAAACGGAAAGAGCAAAGTCAACATTTTTTAAACTTTCTTATTGTATTTCTCTATTATTATTACGGTAATAATAATCATAATATACATTTTTGAAATCCTTGTATTGAGCCCTTTAATTTGACACCCATACTATAGTATTCTAGAAAAATTTTTATTTCTTCACTAACTACAATGGCTTCGCACAGCCGCCATGTTTGTTTTTTTTTAATGTCACCTATCTAAGAACACTTGGGCTGCTAAGACAAATCTAACGATATCTCAATTATGCAAATCCGTTCAGCGGTTCTAGAGAAATCAGGTAATTAAGAATATTACATACATACATACATACATACATACAAGATACGCGCGAAAAACATAACCCTTCCTTGGCAGTCGGGTAAAAATGCTACCATCGACTTATTAAATATAATTATAATAATTATAACAGGGCATTCTTCGCAGAACCATTATACTTATTAGGCTTATAGACATCACGTTGTGCAGCGGGGGAAACACTTGTAAAACCGCTTTATACGTTTTTACGAAAATTTGACTGTTTATTATTCGCAGTGTGATTTACTTACAAATACAGATACGGCAACACTTCACGACTCGACGCGATCGACGCGAAAACGTTATTCAATTTCCAAATAAGTTGCCCAACTGTTGCAGAAATTTCTAGAAAATTCCAGTAACCCGTAAATGCGTTATGCTATCTTAAGCTATCACTTCAAGTATTATCTGAAATGTATCGCATCGTTACGCATCGAATCGTTTGCTTCCAATCCGATTAGGTATCTTCGTACCTAATCGTGTTCCTTTATCATTAACTAGCTGACCCCGCAAACGTTGTTTTGCTATAAATGTTATTAACCCCCGCAACCCCCTCTTGTGGTGGAATTTCGTAAAATCCGTTCTTAGCTGACCTCTACTCGGCGAAAGGAATATTCCTACCAAATTTCATGTCTCTACGCCTTATGGTTCCAGAGATATCGTGATGAGTCAGTGGGTGGAAATCTCTTTTATATATATAGAAGATTTACTTTTCTGGTAACTATTTGGTTAGATCTGTTTCATGTGTTTGCTGTAATAGCTCTCGTCGTAATATTTTGTCTAGGTGACTGTTTTAACAATGATAACGTTGTTTAAATAGTTTTTACCTACCTACATAGAAACAAGATTTAAACAAAATATAAACAAACAAAGTACTGTTGCTATAGCAACATTGTGTTTTTTATTATTTATTTAATCCATACTAATCCATACTAATATTATAAATGCGAAAGTAACTCTGTCTGTCTCGCAATCACGCCAAAACTACTGAACAGATTTAAATGAAATTTGGTATATAGATATTTTAGAGTCTGAGAAAGGACATAGGCTACTTTTTAATGCGAATAAAAGAATGTAAGGGGTTGAAAGGTGGGAATGAAAATTTGTATGGAACTATGTTCGTGTTTCGTAACTGTCAAACATTTAATGTTTATCCCGTCGATATGGTAAACTCTCCGATAAAATTAAAGAACGTATTTAAATAAAGGTTTCGAATCGACAACATATATCCACAATATACTATGTATAATAATGTCAGTAATGAAAACGGATTGACATAATATGTATTGGTTGTCAAATATAAAACGTAGTGGTTATATACTCTGATCAAATATTTATGCGTGCGTTCAGAAATTTATTTAGTGTAAACTAAGGAAAATATATCAAGCTAATTAAATCTTATACTATTAAAAAAGGAAAGCATTTTTTTCCTTCAAATCAACGCAGGTGAAACCGCGGGGCACAGCTAGTTCTAGATAAAGAAGATATGACAATTATGTAGAGTCGCTTTAATTCAATCGCTTACTTCATTAAAATAAATATATCTGTACTAAAATGATTAATGAGTTACTTGAGAGTATTAAAGTTTTTCCTTTTTATCCATTATTGATTTTGTAAGCGTTTCTCAATAGCTTTATAAGGTATGTAGTTATGTACGCCTATGAAAACTGGTTTACATATAATGTACCGATGTAATATGTAACGACTTATTAGAATATTCGTAAAGATCGAGCTAAATACGTCGTGTCTTTAATTTATTATTCTATTTTAATTAACTATGGTCAACATAGTTAGCTATAATAGTACAAGTTGTATGAATCTTTCAACTATATACTTTTATGATTTCAAAGACCTAAAGATTTGTTATCTGGACGAACATCGAATTCTTTGATAGGTAATAATGGTATTCCAAAAAATTGAAGCTACCGCCGATTCCTAACGTAGATTTTATAGAGAAGAATCGACAAGAAACTCGGCAGTTACTCTTGTGAAAGTAATATATAAACAACTGTGTTTTAGTACAAAATTACTAATATCTTGCATGAAATACAGCGTCACTACTTACATTGAAATGGTTTGCGTAGGCAACTTAGAAAATACACACTCAAGTGTAAAAGATGTATGTTTTAAGCCAATGTTTTGTCGTAAAACTGCAAAAAAAAAACTCGTCGTCAAGTTCGGACAGTCCCCATGGAGGAGAAGTCTGGCCTTTTCGCCGAGGCCAGCCTGTCGCTGGAGGGATCCTGTTGCCTGCAGATCCGGGACCCTCCAATTAAAGCGGCTGAAGGCTCCCGCAGGGGGTTTAGTGCGGTAGTGGCACCCCCAAGTGCTGAGTCCGACATACGGTCTAGGACTGCCTACCCGGGCGTCCTGGATATCCCCGTAAATGGGTTACCCTGCGATATCAAAAAAAAAGCGATGTAGTTCCTGGCGCAATCTATAATGAGTTCTTCGAATTAAAATAATTGGATTTCGTGATAAAATATAAAAGACAAACATTCTTATTAAGCACATTAGCCGACCCGTGCCCACTTCGTTGGGTGTTAATTATTTTTGTGATGCAAATATATAGTAACGTTTTCATCCCGCTTATTTCTCCGACTTGATTTACATATACTATTATTTTTCACTAAATTTTTTGTTCAATAGCAATAAAATATAGCCTATATCACTTCTAAATAGTGTACCTTTCTCAGATCAGAATTTGCGAAGATTACCCCTTACAAACAAACAAAGCTAGAAACTTTATCTCTTTATAATATTAGTATAGTTAAACACATTACATAATTATCGATATTATCACCGCGGAATACACGAGTCAAATGTTAAGTCTCATTTTTCCTTATCAGTTCGTTTTTGAAGGAATTACCAGTGTGATAAAAGAAGATAACCTTTAATTTTTCCTCGTAAATATAGATTTAAAAATACAATCGACTTCCGAGATTTTTCTGTTGTATTAACTTTATGATTAAAAATGCTTTTTATTGATTACTAGGCTCTGACCGCGACTTCGTCCGCGTGGATAACTTACAATTTTACATGAAAAAAAACCCGATTTTTAAACATTCTTCATTGATGCTCCGCTGCTATTGGTCATAGCGTGATGATATACAACCTAGAGCCTTCCTCGATAAATGGGCTATCTAATACTGAACGAATTTTTTAAATCGAACCTGTAGTTCCTGAGATTAGCGCGTTCAAACAAACAAACAAACAAATTAACTCTTCAATTTTTGGGAGTTTCGTTCTGATAACTTGGCATAAATGATGGCATACTACATGGTATTTATTTTTAAAATACCAGTATTAAACTCATCTTATATGTGGCATTATGGGAAAATATTTTAACCTCTACTTTTAACCAGTAAACATTTTATATGAAAATAACTAGCAATGAGAGAATCATCAAAAACGAAGCGACACTACAGCTCTTAAGCAGAAAAAAAGTATGTTAATGACGAAGAGAATTAAGGAGCGCAGATGTCAACTGAAGACCGGGAACTAATTCTTTACCAATTAGCAAAGTACTAATTTATGTCATACTAAAGTTCTATCAGGATTTAGAATTTTATTCATTAATATGATTTATTTTTGTGTTACCCACACATAAGGGAATTCTAAAAGTTTTTAATATCACATCAAAAATTGACCATTCCAGCGGGGATCGAACCTGCATCTCCGACTGACCGTGTCGGTGCTCTAGCCAATTAAGCTATGGAATAATGGAACGATGTAAGTTGTAACCATAAGGTCGAAATTTTTGACGCGGTCGCTTATAACCGAAAAATCATCATATCGAAAATTTCGATATTTCATTTCGTTAAGAACTAGACAGAAAAACAACCAATCAGATTTTAGATCCAACTTGATAAATAGTTCGTTGCGACCTCGATAAGGCTGTCATAATATTCGCTCGGTTGTTAACCCACATGTAACCCGACCGACGAGGTTTTTGCTGCTTCGATTTCGCTTTCCGCATTTCGTTACTATCCATGCATTTCTTGCACCTAATGTTTATTTGAACAGCATTTATTGAATATTTGAACAGCGTTAATAAAATGAGCATCTGATTCTAATTTATTTGGTTTTATAAATCATAATTATTTAATTTGTTTTATTAACGATTTTTTCAATTTACAGAATATCTTAAATCCAATAAAATTAATATATCTAATAGATAGTATATGTGTCTAAAAGACGTTTAAAAAACGAGTGCTATTGAAATCAGGCGGGAATCGAACCCGCAACCAGAGGAACAGAAAGCAGGGCCACTACAAACTGCGACAACGGGCTAGTCAAAAGTCTATATGTGTTAATGGTAATTTGGCTTTATAACCTAAATTATACACACGTCCAAAACTCCAAAGAAAATACAATTTCAGGCGAATTTCCTATTTATTCATATGAGAATGAAATGCTTAATAACAATGCTTAGTAATAACTTTACAACTTCTAAGATAATTTGACACGTAATTCTTTTTGTAACTTTTCCGATGAGTCAGGCTTTTGGCATACTATTCAATCGCTTGTAACTTGTCACCTTGCTTTTTTGTAAGGGCAAAGTGTAATAAAGATGCGATTTAAGAATTCTTTACTTGTGTTATGAACTTATGAATTATAGTAAATTAATTATTCACAGGATTAGTGGTTTTACTTAGAAGTATTCTTGCGTAGTGTATTTGTGACTGATTTTCGAAGGAAAATACGACACTATTTTACCTACACAAAAATAAAGCATTATTTATTTATTTATTTATACTTTATTGTACATCACAACTACAAATATCATTTACAGACTGTGAAGTACAATGGGCGGACTTATGGCTATTTAGCCATTTCTTTCAGACAACCCAAATATATATTCCCTACTATGAGTAACGATCGCTATCAGGTGTACATGATAACAACCGGGACCGACGGCTTAACGTGCTCTCCGAGGCACGGTGGGGAGACCCACAAGGACTGCACAAATACCCAGACCACGGTAAACATCTGTATAGCTAATACAAATGTTTGTCATGTGCAGTGATCGAACCCGCAACCGCCAGCGCAACAGCCACAAACCAGTGCCGTGACCGCTGCGCCAACGCGTCGACACCTACTCGTTTAATGTGCGGTTACAATTTATGAAAATATAGTCAAGTAAACACGCGTTATCAAAGATTACTCAAAAAGTAGAGATTTTTTTTACAATTTTAATAATTTGACTTCATCTTGAAGTAATAGGAACCTGTTATTACGTGATCTCTATCATAAATTATTACATTTTAATAATACGTAGGTGTTATGACTGGTAATATTTGAATAGAATTTTTATGCGAATTAGTTTTCAATGAACTCACATAACTTAGTATATTTGAATACAATTGTTGCGTATCGAGTTGTTAGATATTGTTTTATAAAAAAATGCGTGTAATTCAAATAAAAACTAAAATAACTTAAAAAAAAACAATTAAATAAAAACGAATTAAAAAAACGAATTGAAAAAAAAACCACCTCACGCGGTGTTCTCAGGCGGTCACCCATCCAAGTACTAAACGTCATGACGCTGCCGCATTACCGAACGCTGAAATTTTACCCCTCATGTGCCCAAAGAAGTTTTACTTTAAAAACTTCAACAGTAAAATTTTCAAGTCATCTTCAGTCATTAGTTATATAATGACAATTTGAAGCTAATTTCATACATCGACAATGTCAGTAGCAACGGACACACCACGTAACAGTTCCATATTAGATGCAGTCACGTTCGCTAACGACTAGTTCTAGATCGCTATCACAGCGTATGAGGTAATATACCTTTGACTGTTATGTAAGTTTTAAATATAAATTTTAGTTTTAGTAGGTAGCATATTTGCAAGTCGTTATAACCTGTGTTTAGGACAAGATTGACTTAAAGTCAAATATGTCATTGTATTTCGACTATAATACTAGTTTTGCGCCACTGCGTTCAATGATTCTTAGAATTAATAAATTTTTTATACAACTGGGTCGGCAATCAAGCGCTAGCTCACATGATGGTAAGCAATTACTACGGTAATATATCGAAATACATATTTATATATATAAGCCGTAGCTTATAGACATAAATATGTATTTCGACTATGATATTAGTTTTACGCCCCTGCGTGCAATAGTTCTCAGAATTAATAAAAAGTTTATACAACTGGGTCAGCAAGCAAGCGCTAGCTCACCTGATGGTAAGCAATGACCGTAGCTTATAAGACGTCTGCAACACCAGAAGCATCGCAAGCGCGTTGCCGACCCTATCGCAAAGGAGCTCTGATCAACTTACCTTCCACAGGAACACGAAACTGCTTCAAAACCGTATTATTTAGCTGTGATCTTCTATAAGGTTGAGGTACTTCTCCAATCGGGCTGCTCTAGATTTTGAGTAGGATATTTCCTACTAAATGTGTCATTGTAATACGATAACATAAGTTTTGCGCCTCCGCCGCCCATAAAATATTATAATGGTTCTTAATATATGTATTATCAATTGTATAATTATGGACCTTACAGACAGTCAATCAAGACATGTTAAACTATTTCATCACTTCAGCCTATCGCAGTCCACTGCTGAACATTGGTCTCCCCAAGTTCACGCCAAAAACGGTGTAAGCTCATGTGTCTTGCCCATAGTCAACACGCTGGGCAGGCGGGTTGGTGACCGCAGGGCTGGCTTTGTTGCAACGAAGATTCTGCTGCCCGTCTTCGGCCTGTGTATTTCAAAGCAGCAGTTGGATGGTTATCCTGCCATTGCTTGGCTTTTTAAGTTCCGAGGTGGTAGTGGAACTGTATTAAACTATTTATCTAAACTTTATTCACATAGATACGTTTAAATGAAAATGAAATGTAATTAAAATCAACTTCAAAAGAATGTCTATACACGTGTATTCGACTTCAGTTTGATCGTCTGACGGTAAAGTTTTTTGTTTCAATTTTTTATTTATTTAAATACAATCCATGATTAACGGTACATTAAAAAAAAACTTTTCACATGCGCCTCTACTATATACGTATATCATTTACGTATATCATGTACAAAAACATGCACAAGTTGAAAAACGTGTAATTCAAGGTCCTCATTGAGTTTTAAAAATAACACATTTTATCCAGCTCTTATCAGGATAAGACAAGATTCACAACTGTTACACAAATATCATTCTTATTTCCTACGTAATAACGACTTTCATCCTTCAAATTTATCAGAATAAAGCTACACGTGTATAAGAATATGATACGCCTTTTTAGTTCTTAAGTCTTTCCAAGTTAGGACTGTTTTGCTGTGATTGTATAATGTAGGAAATAGCGCTACCACTGTTCCCCATTGAATGACAAGTGAGTTTTCAATGACATTATAACGCATTCAATTTAGGTTTTTAACTTTTTAATATGTACGCCGAGTGTGTGTGTCCGTGAACTTTTAATGTACTTTTTAACCGACTTCCAAAAAAGGAGGAGGTTCTCAATTCGACTGTATTTTTTATGTATGTTAACTCAGAACATTTGACTGGGTGGACCGATTTCGATCAATATTGTTTTAATTGAAAGGTGTTGCGTGTCATGTGGTCCCATTTAAATTTAATTGAGATCTGACAAGTGCTTTTAGAGTTATATCTAATAATACGTATTTACTTGACTACTTTTTCGTTGACCTACGTTGTATTATACCGCATAACTTTTTACTCGGCGTAACGATTTTGATGATTCTTACTTTAATCAAAAGCTAATACTTGTCATGTAGCCTTCTTTAAATTAGACCGAGATCTGATTACAACTTTTTGAGTAATCTTTAATAGCGCGTATTTACTTGACTATTTTTTCGTCTTATTACGTTATATCATTGAGCTATTAATAAATAAAAATAGGTAAAAAAACTTTTTAAGTTAAACGGTTTTATGTTAAACATACATTGCAATGTTTAAGATAAATGTACTAAAAACCAAAAAATAATAAAATAGATACAGTCATGGGAATTATAAAGATATGCATAGACTAGACTAAAATAAAACCGTGGGGCACGTCAATTGTCTACAATCGTTGATTAAAATGTTTGTTTTGTAATGTTACACTATAACATCTCTTTTATTTACATGGAGTGTATAACTATTGGAATTTCCATGAGCAAGAAAATAGTAAGTAATTTCCTCACCGTCTGCGGGCCAACTGCCTAACGACGAATTAAACGATTCTTCTATCGCACATTAACGGCCGATTCCAATATACGATCTCAAACCATTTTTACCGATCTGAGGTTAAGTTTGCAATCTAAATTTTAGAGAAACCGTTTCAATAACTGAACCATAGATTGATTATTCAATCCAAAACTGCAATCGATCCGTCAGAGGCACCAATCCGGATTCGAACGGTTTTCGGATTGTCCTCTGTATGAAAATGGCAGTTGATGGGTTTCAATAACCAATCTTTTGACTTTGACAAATCTCTTTTGACTTTTTTTGACTTATCTGTGATCCAAATTTGCAATCCCTAACATTTGGTGGATTTCGTTGCGATCTTTTATTATTTTTCATATTTTTCATCAATTACCAAGAATTAAATCAGCTTAATACCAATCCGGCATTCAATATTGTAAAAAATGTACAGTGATAGTGAAAGTGACTTGGAGTTGGAAGTACTAGAACAGCTTTCAGATTGGGATGATGACGAACTTCCTCCGGTGCCTCGTAAAAGTTTTACGCGAATCAACCACTTGCACTTACTAAATGAAGCTGAATTTACATTTAGATTTAGAATTAATAAAGCTGCGGTAGAGTTACTTTTATCAGAAATTATGCCATTTATAAAAGTAACCTCAAAGCGGTAAGTAAACAATGTCTGATTATCTACTGTTGTGCTTCTATTACCAGTTATCAATAATACATTTATGAGGATTTATCATTAAACTATGTTTATTGTTTTCAGAAATAATGGGGTCTCACCGCTTCACCAGCTATTGCTGACTCTTCGCTTTTATGCATTAGGCACAATGCTTATTGCTGTAGGGGACTTTGTAGGGGTGTCAAAGTCAACAGCATGCAGAATTGTCCAAGATATTTCAAAATCAATTGCAAAGCTATATAACAAGTACATTTATATGCACCAAAACAGTGTAAATAAGTTTTACCAAATAGCCCATTTCCCACGTGTTCTTGGTGCAATAGATGGTACTCATATACGTATACAGTCTCCAAGTTAGTAAATTATATATTTATAGTTTAAAAAAGGTACTTTTTATAAATTTGTTAGTTATGTAGAAATGATATACTTATAGGTTTTTTTTGAGAATGGAACGTACGGGAGGGTACAGATTGATCTCCAAACGCTCGTCGAAACTCGATCGGCGATTGAAGATCGTTGTATTGAAACGCAGATCGAGGATCGATCGAGAGAAAGAATTCTATCTCGGATTGCCACGATCTCTAGATCGAAGTTTGAATATTGGAATCGGCCGTAAGTCGATAATTTGTAGACAATTGACGTGCCCCACGGTTTTATTTTAGTCTAGTCTATGCATATCTTTATAATTCCCACGACTGTATCTATTTTATTATTTTTTGGTTTTTAGTACATTTATCTTAAACATTGCAATGTATGTTTAACATAAAACCGTTTAACTTAAAAAGTTTTTTTACCTATTTTTATTTTCTAGTTTTTAGTTTTTATTTCGCATTCTTTGATACCCATATTGGTGGGATTGATAAAAAATTGTTATCAGCCATTTGGTAGCGGCGGCCATCTTAGATTTCAATTCTGCATAGTAAATTGTATTCTACTTGTTGAGACCTTTCATTTGATACCCATATTGATGGGATTGATAAAACCTAAGTTATCCGCCATTTTGTAGAGGCCGCCATCTTGGATTTTAATTTTATATAGTACATTGTATTCTACTGGTTGAGCACTTTCATTTGATACCCATATTGATGGGATTGATAAAACCTACGTTATCCGCCATTTTGTAGCGGCCGCCATCTTGGATTTCAATTTTTTATAGTATATTGTATTCTGCTTGTTAAGCCCTTTCATTTGATACCCATATTGATGGGATTGATAAAACCTACGTTATCCGCCATTTTGTAGCGGCCGCCATCTTGGATTTCAATTTTTTATAGTATATTGTATTCTGCTTGTTGAGCCCTTTCATTTGATACCCATATTGATGGGATTAATAAAACATAAATCATCCGCCATTTTGTAGCGGCGGCCATCTTGAATTTATAATGATAATGAATAAATATAATTGTATTGTCACCAAAATCCAAAGTGTATACAAAATTTCAGATTAATCGGTTGACAGGAAGAGGGTGAAATTTGAATTACTAAATTTGACCCAAGAATAAATAATAAAAAATAAAACAAACGGGGTGAGCTGAATAAAACCGTTTAATAATAGCTCAATGCGTTATATTACTTGTCGATGTAATTGAAGTCGGTTTTTTCGTTTGCGAGCAAACACAATTATTTGTATTTAGGTCTTCGTTGTATAAAATATAAATATTGTAATAAAAATAAAGCTTGGAATAGGTAATCGAATTTTAATAAATAAGATTCTATTTTTTCTGCATTACAGTCATAAATGACAGGATATTTTTTGTTTGTAAGCTTACAGTTGTTTATCTTACCATCTGTACAGTTTCACCCGCCTAATTAGGTAAGTCTAAGTTTAAAAGTCTAAGTTATATATTGACTAAGTTATTTATTAATAAAAATCATTACATGGTAAGTGTTATCCAAATCGAAATATTGTTAATTACGTTTATAAAACCTATTTATAAAATTAATTAGTACATTTTAGATACGTGATTATCGGAAGGAAATCGATGTCTGCTTTCACGACCCGCTATAAATAAGGCTACTAAATTTCTATGTTAAACTTAAAATAAACGTAAGTTAAAATAAGTAACTTTTATTTGTAAAGCTAGCGACCCATCCCGGCTTCGCACGGTTGCAATGCTGAAACTAAATACTATCTACAATAAAAGATACGTTAGAAACCTCTAAAATTACCAGTGTTCCTCTACTATAATATGCATGTATTATACATAAAAACCTTCCTCTTGAATCACTCTATCTATTGAAGAAAACCGCATCAACATCCGTTGCGTAGTTTTAAAAATGTAAGCATACATACAGACAGACAGCGGGAAGCGACTTTGTTTTATAATATGTAGTGAAGATATCTTATCATCGGCTTAGTTAGCGCGCTACAAAGAGATAAATAGACTGGAATGGGATGGAACTGGGATGCGGATAATTAGTTCCTCTGGTTACATAGTTGAACGTATGTTGAGACTCAGATCTAAGTCTAAGTATGAAGTAATATCTAGTTCAGAAATGTATGAGAGATCCATACATATAAAATAAATCTTATATCAAAAATTAATTCACATTATACGTTTTACAATACAAAATAACTTATTAATAAAATTCGTAATGTTATATCTATACTAATATATGTATAATGCTGAAGAGTTTGTTTGTTTGTTTGTTTGTTTGAACGCGGTAATCTCTGGAACTACTGGGCCGATTTGAAAAATTCTTTCAGTGTTAGATAGCCCATTTATCGAGGAAGGCTATAGGCTATGTATCATCACGCTAAGACCAATAGGAGCGGAGTCCACGCCGACGAAGTCGCGCGCAGAAGCTAGTAAGATTATAAGAAGCGATGAAATAAAAAAAGAAAAAAAAATGATTGGATCTTAATTCGTCTACTGCATTGGTATTATTACGAGTCTTATATATATATATTTATGTAACTAGGTTGGCAAACAAGCGTACGGCTCACCTGATGGTAAGACGGTAGCCTATAGACGCCTGCAACACCAAAAGCACCGCAAGCGCGTTGCCAACCCTATCCCCAATCCCCCAGGAGGATATTTGTTTTTTAAAAAAGATTAGGAAATAAAAACACAGTATTATTTGTTAAGAATCGTTGGAAATGGATATTGGAGAAACATGTTTAATTAACGAACAAGAATTTCATTTAAGAAAACGAAAATAATTTTTTTTTTAACTTATCAATTATGGGTTTTATTTTGTTTTGCATCTCAGCGTACTTCTAGCGTTATCAAGTACGCCGTTATCTCAGTAATGATGGGAGAACGTACAGGAAACACGTGTTAATTGGCATTGCATTAAATGAAATGTCTGCTTTGCAGTGATGGCGATAGACACGCAAATAGGTACTGATGTACGGTCTCGATAATCTTTGAATTTTACTAGCGGTAGATTACTGACCTAGTACATATGGATTTTATTTAAAAACTAGCTTCCCGGACAGACTTCGTTCTGTCTGTTATGTTTTTTTTTGTTTTTTTTTTTTAGTATTAAAAACGTAAGTGGGATTTAAGAAACATACAAAAAAAAGTTAGCCGAATTGGTCGAGCCATTCTCCAGTTATGCGCTTAGCAACAGTCATTTTTATTATATAGATAACTTTAGGAGGAAAAACATACATATATAACTGAAAACAGCAGTCAATAGCACATTGGTTTGATATGTATGGACAAGGAATGCTTCTCGTAAGAATTTTTTTTCAAATGAAAATACAAGCATAAAAAAATTAACATAATAATTTGCAAGAAAAATAAACAAAAGGCGATTTTATCGCTAAAGAGCAATCTCTCCCAGACAACCTTTAGAAAACGACATGAAAAAGGATAAAGCGGAAAAGTTTTTAGGTAGGTTATTTACGAGTTTATAACTGAGGTAGGGTACAGCAGGAAATTTCCTGCTCAAAATATTGAGCAGCCCGACTAGGGTAGTACCTCGACCTTACAGAAGATCATAGCTAAATAATACTGTTTTCAAGCAGTGTTGTTTTCCTGTTGGTGAGCAAGGCGGCCAGAGCTCCTAGGGGAAATCGGAGATAAGGTCGCACTTATGAGGCTTCTGGTGTCGCAGACGTCTATAAGCTAACGTAGTCGCTTACGATCATCAGGCGAGCCGATCGCTTGCTTGCCTAACTAGTTATAAAATAAAAAAAAAAATAACGATTATTTTTGAGATAACAGCTGACTAAAATGAGATACTCTTATGTTATTTTAAAACTTAATTTTAACATACAATTACTTGTGTATTCTCATTGTTTTCAAACATTTCCATTTCAATAACAACATTTCTTGAAATAATTTCGTAAATTCTATACAAAGATGTAAATACTAACTGTCCACTATTGTTCCTAAACAGGCTTACAATTTACCTACACATGTTCCATTGTTTACGCCTATGTTACTTATTCGCGAATAATTACAAAACATAATAGGCCTTGACTTCGAACATAATTTAGTCTGAATAAACACATTGTTTTATGTATTGTAATGAATGACAATAATATAATGTATATTTGCTAATTTTTGTTGGGTAGTTTGTTATTTAGTAATTGTTTTATATATTTTCCAATAGATGACGCTTATCAATATTTCAGCATTATTTTTTTATTAAATTTAATAGTCTTGTTATTTGATATAGGTTGAAATTTGTAGCACATTTTTATCCAATAGAAATAAATATGAATAAAGTTAATAGTATTTAATAACATATAAAACAAAGTCATTTATTTATTAATTTACATTTTCTAGTACCTTAAAATTATATTGCGCCATCACAGCTAATCGTGAAATCACAGATAATAAACAAATAACATAAAACTGTCAATATTTGTAAAAAAAAAATTAAACTATTAAAACCTTCAGTGGGCCTTAAGGAACATAAAAAAAAAATTTACCGAATTGGTCGAGCCATTCTCGTTTTTCTTTATATAGATTATTCAATAGATATAAATTCAATAATATTTCCTGAATGGAAGCCAGCGCTACCCACACATATTTATTTGCATATATTTTTGGAGTCCTATATTTTACTTTTTATATTCTTATAAGCTTTTTTATATTTATTACTCTCTTATATTTGGTATACACTCCACGTTTCTAGATTCCAATATATTATATTTCTCAGATAGCTTTCAATACAGTGAAGTTATAAAAAAGGCCCAATAATTCTTTTTAACATGATCCTGTGCCTTTGACTTTATGTGGTTTTATTAAAAAAGTAAATTGAATAGAAAAGGGTCTTATACGGTTTCGAAAAATCGAAACGGTAGGAAACCTTATTCGTGCGACAGGATATTGGATGTTATTTAATATTTAAAAATTGATAGATAGATTGATAGGTTTAATGGCTTTCAGATACTAAAAATTGTTAAATAATTAATACCTGTCAACTGAAAATTGTCACTTTGACAGATTTATAATCTGTGCAATATTTTCTATTTTGCATTGTCTATTCTATAAACTATTCTGTCGACACAAGTAAAATACAATGAAAATACAATTAAAATAAAATTAATTTTACTAATATTTATTTGTTAAAATGAAAGTATTTGATATATATTATGTCTATGTCTATATTTTTTCTACGCCGTCTTTAAAATTAAACACCTTTTTCTTTGACTGAATCTGTTATTCTTTTGACATTAACATTGGCGAAATCGTTCGTGTTATTTTGGCACCCAAACCAAATAAATAGTTTTTGTACCTTTTTTATATTTGGCTAATAAGCCAGTATCAAAGGAGTGATGATTTTAATATTTCTGACAGACGATAGTTGATAAAAACCAAATTAATAAATTGACGTTTGACGATTAACCACACGGCCTTCTGTCTGAAGTAGACTTAACTAGAATTATCTAGTCTTCCACTATACAACACATGAAATCTATATAATTATTAATACGTGAAGCAAAAACTTTGTACCCCTTTTTACGGAAATTGCGCGTACGTAGGAGTATGACATTTCGCACACTTATAATTTATATAGAGAAGGAGTGCGGAATGCTAATATTTTTTCAAAATTATACATAAAATGTACATTAAATTAATAAAAAAAGCATTACACACACTACAGCACTCACACACGCATATCATACTATTTGTTGATTGTCAAAGTCTGTAGTCAAGGGTAAATTTTTTAAAAAAGGTTCTTTATTTTCATAATTATTTGGTTTTCTTTAATTTAAAATTTTTAATTATAGTCGAATTTCGACCTCTGGGCGACCACTAGTATTTTATTATTATACCATATTTCTATTAATCGCCATAACCATCAGGTTTCCCATAACAAATACAATATCTGTAAAGCTATATCTACATAAGTTGCATTATAATTCGATTAAGTAAAGAATCAAATTGTTTCAAGGTCAAATCGAAGTTTTGCAATAATACATTCGAATCTACGACATTCACATAAAATTATTAATTTTTTTCAATAACTAAATTTTTAATATAATTTAACATTTTATACATGAATAGTGAGAACTGCGTCTCGGTGAATTACCGTTTTCAATATTGTTTCAAATTATCAAAATTTTCGTTTTAATTACTCAAACAAATTAATTCTCTTACGTTAATATCACGAATAGGTCTTCATTAGCATTAGAGACGATTCGATGAAATTATTAAAAATAAAAAAAAACTAAGATTAATAGGTAGGTACATAGATGTTTACGTAATAGCTGCTTCAGTTTCCTGATTAAAAATGTAAAAAATTGTCTATTTTCAGTTAAATAAATTAAAAAATTAAAATTTCATTAATTTTACGATTTGATTTTATTATTTCCAATTAATATTATAATTTAATTTATGATATTGTGTATTATAAAACAGTATTATAATTAAGTAATAAATCTCATTTTGCTAAACTGTCACGACTCGCATTATCCTCATACGAGGTGTATAGTAGATCTTGACCTGAATATTTAAGCTCGCACATTTAGTCCATTGAAATGTTACATTTTTTTGGGCTTACCTTGCGTTTGTCAGAGGACGCAATTTTATTTTTTAGATATGAAGGGGGGGTTAGTCTAATGTTAAATCCAAGTTTGTGGGTTTGTAGTCCTTGTGCAACGGCCGCCATCTTGAAAAAAGAGTTTCAATGGTTTTTATGGTTTATCTGCCAAACTATAAGTCTCACAAAAAAAAATATTAAACATTTTTTGTTGCAAATAAAATTATCTACAACTTATGTTAAGTAATTTTTAGTCGTAGAATAATTAAAAAAAAGTTATGAGTGAAAAACCATAACAATTTAAGAGAAAAAAATCTATTTGTCAATAAAACTTTTTTTCTAATCATTATACAAAAAAATAATATCAGACCATTTTTATAGACAATATTTTAAGGAACAATTTTTATCAGGAACATTTTTAAATTTATTTATCATTTAAGGTTTTACAACGCTGCGAAACGAATACTATTCTTCAGTATTCATAACAATACGTGAATATAAATATTCATGATTTGCCCTAATTTTTAATCACCTTGTTATTTTCTTATGACGATCTTTTTAATTATTGATAGTAAAATATTGTTAATGTATAAATAATTCTTGATTTGACACTTACGAGGTGGAGTCTGGAGGCGCGTTTTTTTTACGTGGTATCCGCAGTAGGCATAATCCACGGTGATTTTCTAAATCACAACTACTGTCCTCGATCTTGCGGTGAGGGGCTGGTTGGCTTTCTATATTAAATACTTGAGGGAGAACCGAAGAAGAAAGTGGCGTAAATTTCTAAATGTGTGTAAATCATTTTCTTCAATTAATTTCGAGAGCTCCATTATTTTGCTGCAAGTCTCCCCATAAATAATGATAAAAAAAAATGTTCACCAATGATAGTGAGCAGTGCAAGGTCCACTATCTTCGGGATATGGGTCGAAAATTTTGATATGATTTAAAATCTTTATAAAGTCCACTATCTTGTTGAGGAACAACGCCGTTCCACTTGCTAACTCTAGATGTTTCTCCAGGCTTTTCAGAAATTTGAGTTTACCCATATTGTAAGCACCTGAAATTGTGTCACATCCTGAAAAAGCATGGAGAAACAGCAAGTTATACGCAATAAGGTCTCCGTACATAAAACCACTTCACACTTTTTGCTAACTTCCTTCTCCGGTTCCCCCTCAAGTATTTTATATAGTAAGCCAACCAGCCGCTGAGCCGCAGCTTGGTCCATCAAAAAGACCGAGGACAGAGTAGTTGTGATTTAGAAAATCACGCGTGTAAAAAACGCGCCTCCAGACTCCACCTCGTAGGTAGAGTGTTAAATCAAGAATTATTTATATATTAACAATATTTTACTATCAATAATTAAAAAGATCATCATAAAAAAATAACAAGGTGATTAAAAATTATGCCAAAATATACGAGTATTCATGTATAGTTACAAATACTGAAGAATAGTATTCGTTTCGCAGCGTTGTAAAACCTTAAATAATAAATAAATTTAAAAATGTTCCAGGTAAAATTGTTCCTTAAAATATTGTCTATAAAAATGGTCTGATATTATTTTTTTGTAAAATGATTAGAAAAAAAGTTTTATCGACAAATAGATTTTTTTCTCTTAAATTGTTATGGTTTTTCACTTATAACTTTTTTATTTATGATTCTACGACTAAAAGTTACTGAACATAAGTTGTAGATAATTTTATTTTCAACAAAAAATGTTTAATAATTTTTTTTGTGAGACTTATAGTTTGGCAGATAAACCATAAAAACCATTTGAACCTCTTTTTTCAAGATGGCGGCCGTTGCACAAGGACTACAAACCCACAAACTTGGATTTAACATTAGACTAACTCCCCCTTCATATCTAAAAAATAAAATTGCGTCCTCTGACAAACGCAACCCCAAATGTAACTTTTCAATGGACTAATTACATATTAAGATTATTCTTACTCCGAAATTAAATTTACTAATTCTAGGCCTTAATAATTAATCTTACTATTGTCAGCGAACGTAAATAGACGTAATTTAGAACAATAACAATAGGCTTCAAAATACATAGTTTTTAAACGGATATTTTAAGTTATATTAATTAATTATTTATTATAGTTGGCGTGAAGCTACCTTCCCTATTCGGAATGTAGATTCTGCGGAATATATTATGTGAAATATATAATTATAATATGCAAGAACCTAAGCAGGAACTATGGTGGCCAATGATATCCCCTGTATCGTAGCACGATTTTATCACTCAGATACTTGTCACGGTCTGGGTGTTTGTGTTTGTGTTGTTTCCGGTAGTAGCTTCACTTTTAACTATAACTAATTAATTAAAACTAAAAAAAACGTGAGCGCTTTAGACCACACGACTGAAGTAAAACTTCTGCTCAATAGGCCTGCACTGTGTCTTGGATATACGAAACGTAACTGGCTATGAGAGAAAGAGAGAAAGGAAACATTTGCTCGCACCCCTTTCTCTTGCTCCGTTCGCCTCGCCCGAACACACTTTTCGTAACGCTCTCTTCACGCATTCACCAGCTTACTCCGCAAAATAAATTTTACTTCAATATAATTTTAATTTGTAAGACGACGACTCAAAAACGATTTTGTACGCTTGAATAAAGTAATTGAGATGAAAGATAAATAAATGAATGTGTATATGTATAATTGTATACATATATCTACCTAAGTATATCGTTAAGGTCTCACGACACGGTGGGCGCGGTATCGAATCTTATATCGATACAGAATAATGATATATTTCGCAACAGTTATTCTGATTTGGTAATGCTTGCAAAATACGTTTACGAGATAAATTAATTTATAAATACTTATTAAATTTCAAAATACAGCGAATACAGGCTAACGCCCGCGGTCTAGTTAATTTGTTAATGATATTATGATTAATTTTAAATTAACTTAAATATTTCTTAAAGGTTATTCATTTATTGGTGTTATCATTACAAATTGTCACAATCATATTATATTCGAAAGCTAATGGTATTTTAAAAAAAAATTTTCTTTTGTTTTCTTAATATGTAATTAAATAGCTGTTATTTTGAAATGAAAAGCATTGCGCTTTTTTCTTAATTTGTAATTGTATGTCAGCAATACTCATAATATAAAAAATAATATAATATTATGTACATTTAAAAATTACTATAAATCAATGCTATAAATAGATAAATGGCGCCAAAATAGCACAGATTACGTACCTACGTCACGTAGTATTCTACGTAGTATTCTACGTGACGTACTCGTACGTTCTCTATTGAGAAGACACAAAGGAGATTAATTGTTGCCGTCGAGATTACAACCTCAATATAATTTTCGGGACAATTGCGACCATTCTTGCTTACAAATTTGACATTTAAACTTATCAACGAAACCAACTGCTACACATTTATCAAAACGTGTTGAAAGGTCAAGGTTTTAAAAAGGTTAAACCTTCTTCAGCCAGGACGGTGTGTGTCTTAAGAATATTGTATTTCTTCACTACAAGGGTGATATTATACTATAGGGGTGAAGAAAGCAAGATCAAATTATGTTCGTCGTCGGGACTGTTCAGAGGTGAGCCGGACAGTCCCCATGGAGGAGAAGTCTGGCCTTTTCGCCGAGGCCAGCCTGTCGCTGGAGGGATCCTGTTGCCTGCAGATCCGGGACACTCCAATTAAAGCGGCTGAAGGCTCCCGCAGGGGGTTTAGTGCGGTAGTAGCACCCCCAAGTGCTGAGTCCGACATACGGTCTAGGACTGCCTACCCGGGCGTCCTGGATATCACCCGTAAATGGGTTACCCTGCGATATCAAAAAAAAAAGATCAAATTATGTTGATAAAAATGTTAATAGTGACTGAATCCTTGATATATTGTAAAAATATTTGTACTACACGCACGCTTTTGGCAACGCACTTGCGAGGCTTGTAGTCTATATGCTACGGGAATCACTCACCATCAGGTGAGCCGTACGCCGTATAATAAAATAAAAAGCGCCTTCTATATCTAGCGAGACTAGGCCTTTACCCAGCATTGGGATATTACTGGTTAAATCGTAACTGTACCTTTAAATGCAGTCCCAATAATGGTACGAAACGTATCAAATAGAAAATAAGAAAATGCAAAAGGGTTTTGTTTTCTAAAACAAAATCACAACATAACAAATTAGAACGAGATATTTGATCGTTGACAGAGGACTCAAGGCTTTGAGTACCTCGTTAATTTTGTAATTGTATTTGATTCGACACTCGACCCTTGAACAAGTTTAACGATGTACTCGAATTACATCATCGAGTTTATAATATAATGAGTTGTTTTCGAGATTAATTAGTACATTAGATTAAAATGTAAAGTTCCACACCGTTTAGTAGAATTAAATTACTGATAAAGAAGTGAACTGTTTAATCTGCGATAAAGTAATCTATTACATACTATTGTAAAAGAATATTCTAGACCAGTCGTTCCCAACATACGGCGTAAGCTCCCTAGGGCGGACAATTTGAATTTTTAGGGGGGGGGGGACAATTTGAAATTTTTGGTGAAAATAAATTCCATTTTGACGATTAAATAGTGAGGTTTACAGAAATTTGGGTCTATTTACTTTTATTTCTTTGGCAAAAAAACTTTGAGGGAGGACTTTTTGCAAATTGGGAGGACAATTTTGACTTTTTAGAAAAAAGATTGGGAACCACTGTTCTAGACTAACTGTGCCCGGCCTATTGCCTATAGCCTTTTTCGGTTAATGGACTATCCAACGCAAAAATTATCTTTCAATTCGAATCAGTTCCTGATTAGCGCAATTAAACAAACGACTAAACTTTTCAGCTTCTTTATATTAGTATATACACATACACAATGTATAACCAGTCTAAAAGCTTTGGAGTTTTTTGAATTGTTAATAACATTTTATCACATATAAAATAATACACTCGAATAGAGAACCTTCTCGCCAATGCCTTGAAAAAATTTCACATATTTTCTATGAGTAAGTTATGTGTATAAAGCCTTACCAATCATACAAAACCTTAACCACCCCAAGTAAATACGGTATATCTATACTAATATAATAAAGCTGAAGAGTTTGTTTGATTGTTTGTTTGTTTGTTTGTTTGTTTGTTTGTTTGTTTGAACGCGCTAATCTCAGGATCTACTGGTCCGATTTGAAAAATTCTTTCAGTGTTAGATAGCCCATTTCTCGAGGAAGGCTATAGGCTATATATCATCATGCTAAGACCAATAGGAGCGGAGTCCACGCCGACGAAGTCGCGCGCAGAAGCTAGTTTTGTATATAACTCATATAAAAATAAAATAAAAATTTCTAACAAGTACAATTTCTTTTACACATTAATATAATTATATTCTTATTTATCTTATACATATTATTTCTATACTAATATAATAAAGCTGAAGAGTTTGTTTGATTGTTTGTTTGTTTGTTTGTTTGTTTGTTTGTTTGAACGCGCTAATCTCAGGATCTACTGGTCCGATTTGAAAAATTCTTTCAGTGTTAGATAGCCCATTTCTCGAGGAAGGCTATAGGCTATATATCATCATGCTAAGACCAATAGGAGCGGAGTCCACGCCGACGAAGTCGCGCGCAGAAGCTAGTTTTGTATATAACTCATATAAAAATAAAATAAAAATTTCTAACAAGTACAATTTCTTTTACACATTAATATAATTATATTCTTATTTATCTTATACATATTATTATATAACTAGCGACCTGCCCCGGCTTCGCACGGTTGCAAAAACGATCAGTGTTCCTCTACTATATTATGCATGTATTATACATATAAACCTTCGTCTTGAATCACACTCTATCTATTAAAAAAAACTGCATGAAAATCCGTTACGTAGTTTTTAAGATCTAAGCGTACATAGGGACAGACAGACAGCGGGAAGCGACTTTGTTTTATAATATGTAGTGATTTCGCATTTTCCTTGAGTTATTCAATTATGAAACGACGAAACGCTTTTCTTAACCTTTCAATACTTTCGTAAGATTCTCGTTAAATTTTTCATTTGCTTCAAAATTCCTGTATTTACACAAGAAAGAATACGAAATACTAGAACAAACATTAATTTATCGTTCTCGATGCATACGTAATTATACAATACAACTTACAAAGGATAAGGTTTTAATGAGCCTAGCAAGGAATTCGTTCTACACTTCTAGTACAGTTTGTTTGTTAGCGTGTCCTTGCTACGGCCGTCGACACACTTATTGCGGTTCACCGGTTAGGGTGCCGATACACTGCGCGTTCATATTCCAGTTCATTGAACGCTTGCGTTGAATCCTTAATTATTATGATAATTTTATGCGATGTTATTGTGTTGTAAATATTTTGTAACGGTTAATTGATTTCAAAAGACAGGATGTTATTAATTTTGTTGATTTTTTATGTGCTTGTAAAATGTTTTGTATAAATATTAGTTTAAAAAAATATGCTTAAACATAAAATATGACGTTTTTAATCTATAGATTAATACGTGAAGTAAAACTTTGTACCTGCTGTTTACGAAAATTGCGCGAACGCAGGAGTATGAAATTTCGCACACTTATAGTTTAAATAGAGAAGCAGTGCAGAATGCAATTATTTCTTTAAATTATGTATAAAAATACATTCAATCTACCATGTATTTCACATACACACGCATATTAACTTTTTTTAATGTAACTATGTAACTAGGTCGGCAAACAAGCGTACGGCTCACCTGATGGTAAGACCGTAGCCTATAGACGCCTGCAACATCAGAAGCATCGCAAGCGCGTTGCCGACCCTATCCCCAATCCCCCCCAGGAGCTCTGGTCACCTTACTCACCAACAGGAACACAATACTGTCTGAAAACAGTATTATTTAGCTGTGGTCTTCTGTAAGGTCGAGGTACTACCCCAGTCGGGCTGCTCCATATTTTGAGCAGGACCCTACCTCAGTTAGAACTCTTTTGTTTATTATAACTTATGATTAAAAAAATTAAATCTTTTGTTACGAGTTGTATTTGTTAAAACTATTGTTAGAAACATTGGTGTTAAAATATTTACTTGATTAACGATACATATAGATAATAATTTTATATATACAAATTTAAGTATGCTAATAATTATTATTTTTATACAAAAAAAAACATTAACGTTAAAGTACTTAACTTAAACGTTCAAATTTCAATATACTCGTTGAAACAAATCTGATGATAAAAAAAAAAATTAACATCAAGCTGCATAACATAGATTTACACTAACGTTATGATGAATAGATTGTGAATTGTGATGTATTGTACGTTTCTAACGTAATGTTTGTAAGGTGCCTTAGAGTTTGTGCCATTATCCTCCTTAATGAGATTAACGAGGTCAGTAAAAAACTTAAAACATCTTTATGTTAAAAACTACGAAATAATAATAACACAACTAGCTGGTGCGGGGCAACTATATCTATATATCTATAGATATGTTTTATCTCGTTGCAAGTGTCCGAGTTAACGTCACGAGATGCGAGAGAAAGTGCGCTTGCGCATTCCGACGCACTGCCGATAAATAATGTTCAAATAAGGAATACGGTTTTAAATTGATTAAGGACACTGAAAGTAAATGTCTTCCTGCAGAATATTTTGCAATATATTTCACTCGTTAATAACCGTGTCTTCGTCTGCGTTGCTAAGTTTTGGCAAGTAAATACGCGTTATAAAAGATTACTTGAACAGTTTTCACCAGATCTCGATTAAATTTCAATGGGACCACGTGACAGGCACCAACTTTCGATTTAAACAGGAATCACCGAAATCAGTCAACCCCATTACAAAGTTCTGAGATATCAGATAACATAAATAAAAAAATATACAGTCGAACTGAGAACCTCCGTCTTTTTGGAAGACAGTATTCAGTTATATCACAATTCACACTGTCGTCTTATATTGTTATTAAAAAGACATTTAACGCATTAAACGCATTAACTCGTTCCAGTTAACGGACGAAATGTGTTGAAAATCACACTTTCGCTACTAATATTGGCATTAGGACTAACGAGCTGTTTGCAACTTTGTCTGTTTTAACGAATAACACGATAAGAAAAAGCAAGTTATTGTTAAGTATTAATGAGCATCTTAATTTTATAGAGAACTAGGGACCCGCCCCGGCTTCGCACAGTTGCAAAAACTATCAGTGTTCCTCTACTATATTATGCATGTATTATACATATAAACCTTCCTCTGGAATCACTCTATTTACTTAAGAAAACCGCATCAAAATCCGTTGCGTAGTTTTAAAGATCTAAGCATAGGTATATACAGACAGACAGACAGACAGCGGGAAGAGACTTTGTTTTATAATATGTAGTGATGATAGTTGGCGTGAAGCTACCATTCCTGTAGAATTCCTGAATGTAGATTCTACAGACAATATATAAAGCAATATAATATGCAAGAACCCTAAGCAGGAACTATGGTGGCCAATGATATCCCCTGTATCGTAGCACGATTTTATCACTCAGATACTTGTCACGGCCTGGGTAATTGTGTTTGTGTTATTTTTCCGGTAGTAGCTTCACTTTTAACTATAACTTGAAGATCTAAGCATATATAGGGACAGACAGACAGCGGGAAGCGACTTTGTTTTATACTATGTAGTGATAATAATATGATAATATGAGCATTTGTAGTACATAAACCTTGATAGTCATATTCTTGTTAGTAAGCACCGGTTATAACGGCTGGAAATCCGTTTTGATAGGTAAATATATTATAAACTCATTTCAAAAAATATTTTTTAATAAATAATGTTAGAAGCAATGTTAGAAATGCGAAAGTTTGGTTAGATGTTTGTTACTCTTTCAAGCAAAAAGTTGTAAGCCTGTTGGAATAAAACTCAGTACATACGTATGTATGTATATACTATATATCTACAAATCCAGAATAGCACTTAGGCTATTTTTATATTGACATTTTCGTTACGCGGGTAAAAACGCAAGGTGTCGCTAATATTGCATTTTTCGTCTGTGAGCCTGATATAGTTAATAAATTATTTCATTCGATATTTATTTATAGTACTTTATCATCTATGTTGTAGCCAAAGGCACAATAACTGAGGCAGGGGTAGCCCGCCTGGGGTAGTGTACCTCGACCTTACAGAAAATCACAGCTAAATAATACTATTTTCAAGCAGTGTTTCGTTCCTGTTGATGAGTAAGGCGACCAGAGCTCCTGAGGGGAATTTGGGATAGGGTTAGCAACGCGCTTGTAATGCTTCTAGCGTTGCATACTCTATAAGCTACGATAATCGCTTACTATCAGGTGAGCTGTACACCTGTTTGCCGACCTAGTTATATAATTATATAAAAAATAATAATAATTGAACTCTTTACATAAAAACTCTTTTACGTCTTTTTCTTTAAGTTATGGTTTTACCATAGTGAAAGTGCAAGAGCGACTTACCATTACTTGTCAAAGTTCAAGTGAAAGCTCTATCGTTAAGTTAGCTTTAAGCTAACATCACTCCTTTTATGTATAAAGGGTATGATTTTCACTCGTTATTTTATACAACTTTCCTTCGATAGGTTCAATAATAATTGATGAGAATTTATAGAGATGGAAAAATATATGTTATAAGCATCGGTGACTTTCTAGATAATATATTTGACTGGTCCTCTAGAGTCGTTTTCAGAGACCTTGCTTTGAATTTCACTATGTGGGTTCAAATCGAGTCTGGTTTAATATTTATGTATACTAGTGGTCGCCTAGAGGTCGAAATTAGACAATAATTATAAATTTAAATTAAAGAAAATAAAAAAATAATGAAAATAAAGACCGTTTTTTAAAAAAAAATCCAATTTGACTACAGACTTTGACAATTATCTAACAAATTAGTATGCGTGTGTGTATCAAATACATGATAGTGTGTGTAATGTTTTTTTTTATTGATTTAATACATTTTTATGCATAGTTTAAAAAAAATATTAGCATTCTGCACTCCTTCTCTAACTATAAGTGTGCGAAATTTTATACTCCTCCGTCCACGCAATTTACGTAAAAAGGGGTACAAAGTTTCACGTATTAATATATAGAAGATTTGATCATATAAACAATTGATAGAGTTTAAAAAATAATGCCAGTTGCCTGATACCTGAAACACTAGCAATAATTTTTCTTAATAATACATATTATTTTATATAACTAATTAAAATATTACGCGTAAAAATTTACCATTTTAATTTTGCCAAGAAATAACAAGTATTTCTGACAATTTCTACTTCCTTAAATACCTTTATTTCCGTCACGTTCTCCAATTTATCATTTATGTAATCCTTTTCCGCGAATTCAGAGTGAAATAATCATCGATTACGTTTTAAAACTCCTAACCTTTTTATTTCGAAAGTCGGTATTCGCTTACCCGTTCGTAATGGTCTTTCGCGCTAAATTAGTGTCGTTTCGCCAATTAGTGGCGGTCATTCGGGTACTTACATACATATATTTAGTCTGTTCGACTCCTAAATGCGTTCTTTCCAATGGGCCGTATTGTAAGTGTTATAGATGACTTCTGCGTGAAAAATAATTCCTAACACCACTTCAGCCTATCGCACTCCACTGCTGGACATAGGCCTCCACATGTGTTTTGCCCATAGTCGCCACGCTGGGCAGGCAGATCGGTGACCGCAGAATCGTCTTCACACCGAAGACGATGCTGCCCGTCTTCAGCCTGTCTATTCCAAAGCAGTTGGATGGTTATCCCGGCATTGGTGGACTTTATAAGTTCCAAGGTGGTAGTGGAACTTTGTTATCCTTTAGTCGCCTCTTACGACACCCACAGGAAGAGAGGTGGTGGCTATATTATTTACTGCCGTAACCACATAAGCGCTTAATATTGACCATTTTTGTAAACACTTTGTCCCATACATACAAACTTGAACACACCATAACTACATGTATGATAAATTGATTAAAATTTATTTATGATAATTATTCGTTATTAAAAAGATGTCAATGTTGACAATATTTCCAATATTTTTGTAATATGGTAACAATGTCAACCGCTTACATACATCGCTTAAAAAACTTCGTTAATAACTTTCACTGACAAAAAAAATCTTTAAAGCTTAGCTATTAATTTTAAGTTTATATACTTATATAGTTATACTGATAATTAAAAACTGCTTCCAAGTTAACTATAGCTGACGGAATTATTGCGAGAGAAGCAAAAATATTTACCTCACAACTTTGTACTTAATTCAATACAAATGAATAAATATGTATATGAAGGTTAATCAAATTCATTGATTTAATATGTATAATCAGTGAGTGGAACTGAGCGGGTGAACGCTGAACAGTATTTAAAATATAACTGTACCAGAATAATCGAGAACTTAATAGTTTATTAATGTTTAAACAACTAGACGTTTCGCGCGTTCTTACCCGTTTTAGTTTCGAGAGTGAGGTTAGTTAGCAACAATGGTAACTAATATACTATTATAAGTCATATTGTGACGCTAAAAGCAAGTGGTATATCCAAACAAATTTCCAAAACAATTTCGATTAAATATACTAGACGTTTTTCGAAGCAAAGCTACGCTTTTCTCGCTCGCCTACTTATAAATGTTAATTTACCTACCCATTGAATAGAAATAGTGAATATTCCAGTCGGAGTGTACGCCACTATGGCTCGCAGGAATTCGTTCCCGTTACCCTAACGGGAGCGGAACATTGCATTAACCACTTAATCGGTGGGCTCGGAACACGGACTTTGGTGGAAAAACTTGTATGTTCGGGATATTTGGCATGTTTGTCAAGTTATTTGTCTTTGAACATGGTATCAAAGTTATAATTAGAATTATGAAGATTATAAAACAAAGTAAAAAATAATTCTTGTATGGAAGATGACTAACAAAAGCTATAATATAAAAAGCATAACACTTGATGTTACCTTTCATAAAAATATGAATATATCTTTTGACATAGGTACATTTGACAGTTAATACTTGACGCATACACGGCATACAGAACTGCACTCTATTAAAAAAAAAAAACTGACTATTAATTCTATAATTACTATGGCATTAGTATACTTATTGCTTGTGTTGTAGCCTGTAGGTAACTGTTACCTACAGGCTACAGCCGACTGTTAACCAATTTTGTTTTTTTTTTTTATAAATATTCATAGAACAATACATTTATAAATACTTAATATAATGCTATAATTAATTAAATGTATCCTAATTTACTTGTTATTGTTATTGATACTAATTAATATATTTTTTGTTACAGGTATGTACGAGATGTGATCATAGTTTTTAAAGGTATAAGTTTACATTTAAGCTAGTTTTAAATTGTAGATCTCCTTGCAATCGCGATTTTCGTTAAACATACCTTAAAATGGAAATATTTATTGGCTTAAGCGTATTTACTTTGTAGTTTATTTAATAATGTATAATTAATTTGATTACCGTAGGAATATACGACCCTGTGAGTATGTTATAAGATAGGTATATATTTATTTAATTATGTAAAAAAATTAAGACTTAATAGTACGTACGTAATAATTTACATTTTCCTGGGCTTTTTACATGTGAATCTATACAAATAAAATGGTAGAGATCTGTCGAACCAGACAGATTTTACTTAAGCGTTTTAATTTACGGAGACACGTAATAGGCGTTATTAAGAAATAAAAAACGATACTTTAATATAATACACAGTAATGTTAATTTACGGAACAACGATTTCTATAAGCCTTACGTGTTTTGAGATGTACATCTTGCTGTGAGGTTTTATAAATATTGTAAGCAAGGCAGACGAAGTCGCGGCTATTACTATACATCACAAGCCATTTCCAACGTTCCCCGCTCTCTGTATCGGGTTTATGGAACGCATTGGGTTAATACAAAGATTAACTTAACATAGAATGCCCGCATTTACATTTATGCACAAATACCTAACTCTAACCTCGATCTAGGATTCTTTGCGAGTCATTGAACTCTCTGAGAAATATTGTTTCCTATTACTACTCTGTGATATGTGATAATATATATGTGTTATATGCTTGTTTCGTTGGTGTATATATATTTGTAAATAGCTGCACGCATGATTTCTTTCGTAATCATAATTTTTTTTGGAGTTTACTCCTTAAGATTTTCATATAATGCCCCTGTTATGAAAAAATATGAGTAGTAAAATCTACTGAACGAATGACCTCGTTACGTTTTTGTGCGCCATCTATCGGACCAGTATTGGGTTCTAATAGATGGCGTTATTTGATTCGTTTATTTACCATTTGATATGACATGTTTTTTTTAGACTAGTAAGCCTTTTTTGGGCCTATTTAGACAGTCGATCTGAAGGAGTAAACTCCAGTCTTGCGTCGGAGCTAACACACATTTTTTTTCTTCGTAAGATAATTAGAGGTGAAATTTTTTTAAATTTTCCTGAGATTACCTAATAATCATTTTTACAATATTATCATATATGATCTCATTATTTATATTACGTGTTCAATGTTGATATTGTTATGTCAGTGCTATCTGTTTGATATAAAATTATTTGTGACCGATGTTGGTCTTAGTTATTCATAGAATTAATAGAATCATGTCAACATAAGGACATGTTTGATAATTTTTTCGTTATTAGTATTGATGTTTATTTAAAACTAGCTGCCCGGATATACTTCGTTCTGGCAATAGTTGATGATAATTGTTGATAAGTGTATTAAATATTATTTAATACTAGCTTCTGCGCGCGACTTCGACGGCGTGGACTCCGCTCCTATTAGTCTTAGCGTAATGATATATAGCCTATAGCCTTCCTCGATAAATGGGCTATCGAACACTGAAAGAATTTTTAAAATCGGACCAGTAGATCCTGAGATTAGCGCGTTCAAACAAACAAACAAACAAACAATCAAACAAACAAACTCTTCAGCTTTATTATATTAGTATAGATTGAGGTAATTTTCTAGTATTAATTATTAATCTGCGGCGAAGGTAAACGTGAATGAACTTACGCGTTTGGAAAGAAATTTCAAACGATACATTATATATTTGATAATGGAAAAGAGTAACAGATTAAGGCCCATCTGAAATGATCAGAATGCCTTGTCAGCTATGGGTTGTCGGATTTTTCGAACTGAAATTAGTACTATTTTATCATAATATATAATCATGCGGAACAAGTGTACGCCATAAGTAAGGAATATAATTACCATGAAAACGTAACCATAGTCAGTCAGTCCAGCCTATCGGAGTCCACGGCTGGACATAGGCTTTCCCAAATTCGCGCCAGACATCCTGGTTTTCACTTAAAACCCAAGACGACTTAGTAACTCCAGCCTTTGAATATCAAAATGCGTCCTTAATGAAGCAATTACGTGGAAAGCTTGAAAGTGCTATTAATAGTGCTTATCTTCAATGGCTAGCTTTTCGAGGACCTTCAGATAATTGAGACGGAAATTTCCTTAATTTATTACCATCAACCTTTCGCAGAGGGACGTTTTAATAAATAGCTTCGTTTGACAAAGAAATATCTGTAGCCTAAATTTTATTTCTCTTCCTAATACCTAATTTATTTCTAAACATTTTTGTTCAGATATGCTTGTTATGTACCCTTCAAGTTTATAGCATGCGATAAAAAATCCTTATACGCCCATAACTGTACCTATATGGGATTATTTTTATGAGAGAAAAGCACGTTATAAATGTTCGTTTGAAGTATTTGTAAGAGTAACTATCAGATTTTTTTTTGACTTAGTGGACACTGTGTTACATCACATGATAATTTTCAACAATGTTAAAAGGTACTTATATTCACATGGTAGATATTAAGTGTTTGTAAAGCTCTTGAAAGTAAAAAACATTTTGTATATTTTTCAATTTTAATTTATTTTAGGCTGCCATTACGTTCGTGTTTTTTTTTTGTGTACCTGCCACACTTGATCGGCCTCGACTTCCATCGCACGCCACATGTTATTAACCTCCTTAATCCCCCCCCCTTATAACTTAGGGGTGTGAAAAACAGATGTTGGCCAATTTTCAGACCTACCCGGTATGGACACAAAATTTTATAACAATCGGTCCAGCCGTTTCGGAGGAGTATTGTAATTAGCATTGTGACACGAGAATTTTATATATAAGACTAGCTGCTGCCCGTGACGTCGTCTGCGTGCGTTCACTGCTCGTTCCCCGTAGGTGATAGCGTGATAATATGTAGCCTATGTTCTTACCCATCTTCTTAATAATATTCGTGCCAAATTTGAAGTAAATCCATGCAGTACTTTTTGAGTTTATCCCGGACATACATTGACTTTCCTATCATTTTATTATAATACTAGCTGCTGCCCGCGACGTCGTCTGCGTGCTTTCACTGCTCGTTCCCCGTAGGTGATAGCGTGATAATATGTAGCCTATGTTCTGACCCGACTTCTTAATAATATTCGTGCCAAATTTGAAGTAAATCCATGCAGTACTTTTTGAGTTTATCCCGGACATACATTTGAAGAAATAAAGGTTCACTGCTCGTTCCCCGTAGGTGATAGCGTGATAATATATAGCCTATGTTCTGACCCGACTTCTTAACAATATTCGTGCCAAATTTGAAGTAAATCCATGCAGTACTTTTTGAGTTTATCCCGGACATACATACAGACAAACAGACAAACAGACAAACAGACAAACAGACAAAAATTCTAAAAACTATATTTTTGGCTTCGGTATCGATTGTAGATCACACCCCAAGTATTCTTTTAAAAAAATATTCAATGTACAGTTTTGACTTTTCTACCATTTTATTATATGTATAGATGTATAGATTGATAAAAATCTGGTATAAATCGATTTAATTACTACGTGGCGAAGTCTATATTTTATATTTACGTTTTAAGTATTTTTTATAAACAAAACCAGAACGAACAATAATTTTATTTACCTATAATTTTTTTACACGAAACCAGACAATTTTTGTTACTTTTTATTTTAATGTTTGTTTATTTCTTATAATTTTTACGATATTTAAAAAGAATTGTATTGTTTCCGTATTATATAGGAAATGGTAAGAAATCAAATTGTACGACAATCGTAGTAGAAACCTGTTCAATATATTTAAATTTTTATTTATTCTCGAATATCAAAGAACTTTTAAGATATTTGACACTATTGTATTGACGTCAGTGACCATTAGGAATAAAATATCTATGTAAACTGTTTTTATATAATTTAATTAAAAACAAGTTTAAATATGTTGCGTAACTTATGTTAAGCGAGTTAATGTTGGTAACTTAATGTTTTCTTGTTCAATATATTTCCAAAATGGCAGTACTGTATAACTGTTTTTGTTTTTTCTTATATCAAAAGTATTTCTTTTTATATACTACTAAGTCGATTAAAATTTCATGAAAATGGAATTAATTAAATTATTTGTATAAAAACATTATGAAATTAACGCAAACTTTGTATTTATGTAGTCTAGCAGCATTGTATTAAGTACATAATATACAAATATAACAAAATAAATAACTTTACTTTCTTACTGAGGTAGGACATAGGTAGTAGTATATATCCTGTTCAAATCTGGATGAGATGGAGTCTGGAGCAGCCGGCTGGGGTAGTCCTTCGACCTTACAGAAGATTATAGCTAAATAATACTGCTTTTAAGCAGTGTTGCTGTTTCCTGTGGTGAGCTACTGAAGGGGCTTGGGGATGGGGTCGGCAACGCGTTTGTGATGCTTCTGGTGTTGCAGACGTCTATAAGCTACGGTAATCGCTTACCATCAGGTGAGCCGTACGCTTGTTTGCCGACTTAGTAGTATATAAAAAAAAAATTTATCGTAACTTGAAAAATACCAAAACTATCAAAATCGACTTAAAAATTACAAAATAAAAAGTAGTTGTTTTCGATGAAAGATTACACAATCCTTAATTAAAGAAAAATAAAAATATTTTAAATATTAATTTTAAAAAAGTATAAACTGATTAATGTTCGGGTAGAGACTTATTAATGTTTCTCGAGAACAAACACAGAACCTGTTTTTTAAAAACCGACATAAAGGTACAAGAAGAAATTGTAAGAGTAATTATAAATAATCCTTTATATGGTAACCCGAGGTCTCAACGACTGTCAATTATATGCAATCACTTTTTTGTCACATCATTGAAGACTTCTTTTATCTCATAACTAGCGACCCGCCCCGGCTTCGCACGGGTGAAATGCTGAATTTTGTTCAATAACAATAAAATATAGCCTATGTCACTTCTGAATATTGTGGCTTTCTGTTAGTGAAAGAATTTTCATGATCGGATCAGTATTTGCGAAGATTACCCCGTATATACAAACAAAGTTATAAACTTTACTCTTTACAATATTAGTACAGATATAGATAGATACGTTTATTTTTGTATTTATTTACGAAGTGCTTTTTGATATTTAAAATTTGGAAAATAGATATTCTTTATTCGAATATGGTTTTAAAATTCTACTCAATCCTAGATTTTATTAAAGAGAATCGACTAGTTTAGAGTGAATATACTTACAACCGGTAAGAAACTGAACGAACATTCTGGTAAAATTCAGAACATAATGTTATAATTATCTTTGTTTTATTATTCTTTAAGCTAAACGCTGAAAAGTACTTCTACCTCCCATACTTAGGTTGTAGGTTGTAAGTTTACAGGAGAGTTTTAAGGGTACGTTAAACAAAATAAATACAGTGAACATTGGCGAAATAATCTGTGCTATTTCGAAACTGTTGCAAGTGTCATTAAATCTTCTATCTAAATAAATATACAGTGAAGGTTAATTCTAAGATAATTAGAAGTAATTCCGTTTTGAAAACAAAATTGTATTTATTGTTTTCTAATGTTTACGCGAATTCACTGATTATAATGAAATAAATTTTTCGGATTTTAGGACAGTCCTCCCGTGACCATGGTTGCTGTAAAGTATCCGAAACGACGGACATTTAAAAAACCGCGATAAAATCCGAAAAAGTTGTTTAACTACAATATTATTGTATTTTTTAAAAAAATTTAATTGACTATAGGTATTATTAAACCAAAAAAAAAAAATACTCTAACTACAAAAACGTTGGATATAACACGAGAGAAGTCAGGGCAACTAACTAGCTATCTATTATGAGTATAGTATTGACCACGAGTGGTACACGTTGACCATGACCGAGCCATCCCATTCTACTCTCGGATTATGAGGCAGCCTGCCTTGGATCCTGATAATGTCACACTTCACACGTGTTGTCGTTCATGGGTAATATTCCATAACTATTACTCATAGAATGTTGTTTTATAGCCTATGTTCATTCTTGAAAGCGACTCCTCTGGATCCGTCAAATTATAGTGAAGAAGTATGATAGAATAAGTTCCGACTTTTATTGCTCATAAAAGTGTGTATGGTCAGCGTGGGACGCCTCGAGACAATAACAGGCCCAATTTATTGAGAATTACGTGACAAGTTAAGCTCAGACTTTTATATTTCATAGAAAAAGTGTCTTTTGCCCAGAAATGGGACGTGTAAAAACATTATTTAGAGCAATATGTAAGTAAGTATTAATATTTATGGCTACGCTTACGACTGATGAGTTTGTATCGGCCATAGAAATGACTTGTGTGTCGCGTGCATGTATTGTGAGGCGTTTAGACATCTGAGCACAGATTACTAAATAGTTATCTACTACCTGAGATAAAATTTTCTATTCCATTACATGATAAAGATGGTGGACTTAGTTACGCTGTAATACTTACATGCAAAATATTACTAATTTTGTACTAAAAGACAGTTTACATTTTATTTTCAAAAGAGTAACTGCGGAGTTTCGTGCGGGTTTTTCTCTGCAGAATCTACATTCCGAACCGGTGGTAGATTCACTTTAAAAAAACTTATTAATCACATTAAATTTAATTTTTGTAAAATGACGATTCGAAAGTGCTCATGGGGCCTATTTGAATCAAGTTATTTTTTATATAGACTGAGGCGTTTTTAATTGATGTATAAACAAAATATAATTATTATGATGTTCATATTTTATCACCAATTGTTGAACTAACATTAAAGATGAAGTATGATTGATGATTTAATATATCTAAATATAATTGTTGTTAACGACATATTGTTACATATATAGATCGTTTTTATTGCTTGCTATTGTCACAAGATCTGGTCAGGTGTTCGGGATGGCCCAGTAGATAAAACAGATGGATAACTGAAGTTTTTGTTCAATAATAATAAAATATAGCCTATATTACTCCTGAATAGTGTAGCTTTGTGCTAGTAAAAGAATTTTCATGTTCGGATCAGTATTTGCGAAGATTACCCCCTACAAACTGTTATGAGTAGTCTATGTCCGAGTCAAATGTCAATACTCACTGAGCTGTCATGTCTAGTTAGCACTCTGACGTCCAATGTCTCTTACTTATTAATGTCGTCTTGAATAATTATATAAAGTTATATTTGTCCAACACCGGAGTTTCAATTATAATAAGCCAATATCAAACATGGTGCCAGAAGTGGTCTCAGAAGACATCTCATAAGAAAATAAATTCAAATTGTCAAGTCAATGTCGGAGGTCAAAAAGGTCGAACCGCGTGGCGAGCGGGAAGAGGCAATGTCGTCGTCAAAAAGGCTTAATATAGCTGGAAATATCAAGCCCATGAGCCTGGAAGGCAATCTGTCGTCGAATTGGAAGAAATGGTACCAAACTTTCATTATTTTTCTCAAGGCAAGTGCCATATACGAAGAGTCAGACGCACGCAAAGTAGCTGTTTTATTACATTTTATCGGCACGGAATGTCTCGAAATATTCAATACATTCAATTTAGACATCGAGAAAATTACATTTGGTCAATTAGTCACTAAATTTGAGGAATATTTTGTACCTAAAAGAAACATAACCTATGAATGCTATAAGTTTTTTACAACTAAACAAAAAGCTGAAGAAAGCCTGGAAGACTTCCTTACAACATTAATAAATAAAAGTAAGTCGTGTGAATTCGGAGATTTACAAGATAGAATGATTAAAGACATTTATATTACTAACATGCATGAAAGTTTTCAATTTGTCCGTGAGAAACTATTACTTGAAGAGGATTTAACACTAGAAAAGGCTAGAAACTTGTCTAAAACAATAGTCTCAGCTAGATCTCAGGCTACAGAGTTCAAAAAGTCAACTAATGTCTTCTATCAACGTCAATCATTCAGTCAGACAAGATCTCAGGCTTCAGCCAAGTCTCAGTCTTCAGCCAGGTCACAGTCAAGGGCAAGGTCACAGTCAAGAGCAAGGTCACAGTCAAGAGCAAGGTCACAGTCACGAACAAGGTTACAGTCTCAAGACAAGGAAATGTGTACTCGGTGTGGGCAACAGCATAGATATATCTGCCCTGCGCTAAAGGCTAGGTGCAGACAGTGTCACCGTCTAGGTCATTATCAGGCATACTGCAGGTCAAAAACAGTGAAATATATACAATTAAGTCAAAATGATGTAAACAATTTGGACTATAAAGGTAAAGATTCAAATTATTTGTTCGTCGGACACTTGAATTCATGTCCGTCTACAATTTCAGATTGGAGTGTTAATCTTACAATTAATAACATAAATGTACAATGTATTTTAGATACAGGAAGTGATGCTAATGTCATGTCATATAATTTGTTTAAATCATTGAATGTCAATCAAAATTTTTCACCTTGTCATGCTAAAGTTACATCTTATTGTGGAAATACCATACCAATATTAGGTCAACAAAAGCTTGAATGTACTTTTTATGTTAATAGTCAACTTCAGTCAAAAATTATTAACTTTATTATTGCAAATGTCTCGTCTCCAACTGTCATTGGTAAAAATACCTGTTCAGAGCTAGGTCTTATTAAAAGAGTCTTTAATATTGAAAAGTCAAGTGGTTGTCAAAGTTTTAGTCAGAATTATGATTCAAAGTTAGTTCCGAGTCAGAGTCATAGGTCAGAGTTTAATAATTGTCTTGTCAATAGTCATAATTGTCAGTCAGAGTCATATAGTACAAATAATAAGTATAAAAATCTGTCAGAGTCATATAATAATAATAATTATGAACAGTCACAGTCTTATAAAAGTAATTGTCATGTTCAGTCACATTTACAGTCATATTATATTAATAAAAATGATAATTTACAGAGTCTATTGTCAAAGTATAAATCTGTATTCGATGGATTGGGCTGTCTACCTGGTGAGTGTCATATCACTGTCAACAGTGATGTTCGTCCTAAAATTGATCCACCGCGGAAAATTCCATTCTCATTACACGATAGACTGAAGAAGGAATTGGACTATATGGAAAGTCTGGATGTCATTACCAAGGTTACTGAGCCAACGGCATGGGTGAGTTCACTTTTATTAGTTGAGAAGAAAAATGGTCAACTAAGAGTCTGTCTTGACCCAAGAAACTTGAATGAAGCAATATGTAGATCTCATTATCCTATACCTACTATTGATATGGTACGGTCTAAGCTTCATGGCGCGTCACATTTTTCTACTCTTGATGCAAGTAGTGGATTTTGGGTTATTTGTCTTGATTTGGAAAGCTCAATGTTATGTACATTCAATACCCCATTTGGCCGCTATAGATTTAAAAGGCTACCTTTTGGTATTAACTGTGCCCCTGAAATATTTCATCGAATTATGACAGAAACATTTGGTGTATTACCTGGAGTCATGGTGTATGCTGATGATATTTTAGTCTATGGAAAGAGTCGACAAGAACATGATGAAAATTTACAAAGAGTGTTTAAGAAAGCTCAAGAAGTCAACCTAAAATTTAATAAAAGTAAGTGTAAATTTGGTCATACACAAGTCAAATACTTAGGTCATATATTTTCACAAAATGGAGTGTCACCTGATCCAGATAAAGTCCGGGCTATTAAAGATATGCCGTCTCCTGTCTGTATCAAGGATCTTCAAAGATTTCTTGGTATTTTAAATTATCTGGGAGGATTTATAAAGAATTTAGCAGAGGAAACTGAACCTCTCCGTCTGTTATTAAAAAAGTCAAGCGAATGGTCATGGAATGAAAGTCACGAAGCTACATTTAAACGTCTAAAAGAGATTATTTGTCAGGCGCCAGTCTTATCACATTATAATGTTAAAAAGTCAGTAGTCTTGTCAGTTGATTCAAGTCAGTCAGCAGTCGGTGCAGTCTTGCTTCAAGAAAATCATCCAATTTGTTATGCATCTAAAACGTTAACGTCAAGTCAGAAACGCATGGCACAGATTGAAAAAGAACTGTATGCCATTGTCTTTGGATGTATTCGCTTTCATCAATATATTTATGGTAAAATTGTCACTGTGGAAACAGATCATCGTCCATTAATTACTTTATTTAAAAAACCTTTAGCTGAAGTTCCAACACGTCTACAGAGGCTTATGCTTAGAATACAAGCCTACGACTTAAAGGTTGAATACAAACCTGGTACTAAAATGTACATAGCTGATTCATTATCACGAGCAGCTTTACCTGAGTGCAGTGAGGATGAACTGGATGAAGATGTCAAGGTTCATGTCAACATGCTTGTAAAAAATTTACCTATTTCAGAAGAGCGTCGTCAGTGGCTTACCGAGGCTACAGAAAATGATGAATGTCTACAACTACTTAAGCAGTACTATGAACAAGGATGGCCTGATAAAAGGTCAGAAGTCAATAAATTAGTCTTGCCTTATTGGAACTGTCGTCATGAAATACATTCAGTCGGAAATTTATTGTTGAAAGGTAATAGTCTTATAATACCTACAAAATTAAGGTCAGAAATTTTGAAAATTATACACAGTGGTCATCAAGGCATAGAAAAATCTAAAAATTTTGCAAGAGGAATAGTATATTGGCCATTAATGTCACATGATATACAGCAGTGTGTGGAAAACTGTGAAATCTGTCTGTCACACAGAAATAACAATCCACCAGAACCTCTAATGTCACATAAAATATGTTCTTTCCCATGGCAAAAGGTCGGGATAGATTATTTAAAATTCAATAATCAAACCATACTTGTCGTTGAAGATTATTATTCAAACTACATAGAAATTGCTTATGTTAGTTCAACTGGAGCCAAATCATTAATAAATGCATTAAAGCCTATATTTAGTCGTCATGGAATTCCCTTAATTATTAATTCTGATAATGGACCACCGATGAATTCACAAGAATTCAAACAGTTTTTAGAGTCTTGGAATATTACACATACTACATCTAGTCCATACCTGTCTCGTTCTAATGGATTAGTAGAGTCTGGAGTGAAAATAGTCAAACGCATACTTACCAAATGTGCTGAGTCAGGTGAAGATCCGTATCTTGCATTGCTGCAGTACCGAACAACACCTAGAAATAACTTACCATCTCCTGCTGAGTTGTTAATGTCTCGTCGTCTCAGAACACTTATACCTACTGTTGAAACACACCTCCAACCTAAAATAATGAGTCATAAAATCTACAGGAAAATAAAACAACAAAATAATAATAAACAAAAATTTTATTATGATAAAAAATCAACAAAATTGTCTAAAGTAAAGAAAGGAGATAAAGTCATGTTTAAAAAGTCACCAGAGTCAAAATGGCAACCAGGAAAAATAAGAAAGAAATGTGAACAGCCTAGATCATTCATTGTTGAAGCTCCAGATGGGTCTACATATAGAAGAAATCGTCAACACTTGTTACCTTCTCATTCGTCTAGTCCAAGTAAAGAAAAATTATTAGAAAAGAAAATAGAAAGTCCAGTAAGTAGTCAAATTAGTCCAAAGAAGGAAATGAGAATGGAAGATAAAAATAGTAAAGAAAGTAAACATAAGGGAATTATGAGAACAATGAGTGGTAGACAGGTCAAGCCCCCAGTTAGATTTCAAGATTGTACGTATGATTAAGTTAAATTTAAAATATAATTTTTAAGTCTGTCAGTCTATAAGTTTAATCAATATCAGTCATATTATAATATTATTAGTTTGTCAATTGTCAACCAGTCAGTCAGTCTTAATAAGTATAATATTGAAATGTCATGTTTTTAAAAGAAAAAGGGAGATGTTATGAGTAGTCTATGTCCGAGTCAAATGTCAATACTCACTGAGCTGTCATGTCTAGTTAGCACTCTGACGTCCAATGTCTCTTACTTATTAATGTCGTCTTGAATAATTATATAAAGTTATATTTGTCCAACACCGGAGTTTCAATTATAATAAGCCAATATCAAACACAAACAAAGAAAGTTATAAACTTTACCTCTTTACATCTTTATGTATACTTTATATCTTTATCTATACTAAATATTAGTATAGATAAACAATATAGAACAAACAAAGATGACGGACTCTCATGATAAGAAGATTTTTAAGAAGCTGCTTTGATAATTATAAAAATGTTCTGTCATTAGAATATACAATGTAAGGCGTAGATTAATATTAAAAAAAAACAACGCCGTTAATAAACCTAACATTATCGATCAAAATAAAGTGTCAAAAATATTTGCACTCTGAAACGAGACTGTTTTATATTTTTCAATATTTTTTGCATTTTCACTGGACCGTCATTAAGTCATGTGTCAACGTTTTTCTTTTATACTTACAAAACTAAAATTTATTAAAAAATAAATAAATAAAAGGTATCATATTTCGAAAATATGGTATTAATATCGAAAAAAAATGAAAATTTGAACAAGATATAACTACTATATAATACTATAATATATAATACTAACTTTAGAACTTAAAAAAAAAACAAATATTGAAGTTATTAACTTTTATTAATCTGACTTGATTACCCGCAAACCCGCAGTGGAGGAGTGTGGTGTATAGAGAAAGAGGCCTATGCCCAGCAGTCGGATGTTACAGGCTGAATTAAAAAATAAGTAACAGTAGTTATTGAAAAAATAAAAACAAAATCTGACGGCGTTTATATAACTCGACATTTTCATTCGTTCTATTCTATTTTAACTCTGAGTGAAAGTCTGTTGACGTGCTGTTTAATAGAGTTGGGAAATTGCCAAAAATACGCCCGGCATCTGTTTGATACCTGTCAGTGCCGTGTTTTATATATAAGGGAGATAAATAAACTAACGTTAAATAATTGTGTTTGCTCGTAAACGAAAAAAAAACTGGCTTCAATTACATCGGCAAGTAATAAATACAACGTAGCTAGACAAAAATCATGACATCACACACACACACACACACTACAGCCTATCACAGTCCACTGTTGGACATAGGCCTCCACAAGTTCGCGCCCGACATTACGACGCGAACTCATGTGTTTTGCCCATAGTCACCACGCTGGGCAGGCGGGTTGGTGACCGCAGGGCTGGCTTTGTCGCACCGAAGACGCTGCTGCCCGTCTTTGGCCTGTGTATTTCAAAGCCAGCATGGATGGTTATCCCGCCATCCGTCGGCCTTTTTAAGTTCCAAGGTAGTGGAACTGTTTTATCCCTTAGTCGCCTCTTACGACACCCACGGGAAGAGAGGGGGTGGCTACATTCTTTAGTGCCGTAACCACGCTCCCATCAGCTTTCGATTAAAAAAGAATCATCAAAATCGGTAAAAAGTTCTGAGCTAACACACATAAAAAACAATCGAATTGAGAACCTCCCCCTTTCTTGAAGTTAGTTAAAAATGTATTTTTTGTTTACAAAAATGTCAAAATAATTGGATCCAAAAACTCTCCGTACTAAATTCCTTACCCTTTTCAAGATTTTTGTTAAAAGACAGTGTTTATAAAAACAAAACGAAGGTCGTCGAAAAAAAGGTTGTTAAAAATTCGTTGTTATTTAAAGCTTTCATTTATATATTTATAGTAAAAAAAATATAATTGATTTAGTAATATTTTTTAATTGCAAATCAACGGGGAAATGCTGCTAGAGTTCATTCCGCGCTGACATAATTATTTACGGGTTAATAAACAATTATTTATTATAATTATAATATATCTATACTTAATATTATAAAGAGGTAAAGTTTATAACTTTGTTTGTATATACGGGGTAATCTTCGCAAATACTGATCCGATCATGAAAATTCTTTCGCTAACAGAAAGCTACACTATTCAGGAGTGACAAGATAAAAGGAAAAAGATAAAAATTATCAAAATTTTCGACCGAGCAGGATTTGAACCTGCACCCTCTGACGTGCCGTGTCAACAATTCAATCTAATCAAGCATTATTATTTGCCTTAGAAATTAATTGGTGATTTTAAAACATTTATATTTATCTGATTTGCTGAAAATAGTGAGAGTGTATTGGAACATATCAAATTTCACCGTACCCTTCTTATGTGAAATGGATTATAACGCCCAACGAAGTGGGCACGGGTCGGCTAGTATAATATATACATGTAACATGTATATTATAAAGAGGAAAAATTTATTATTAGAACTGTAGGAGCTAGGACTAATGAACTGATTTTGGAAGTTGTTTTACAAGTAGAAAGCTACCTAACCAATACCAGCCTATATAGCCAGTGTAATAGGCTGTGTTCCTTTCGCCAGTTCTTCTCAGGTCAGAGGCTTCTTTTTTCCGAACTGGTAGTAGACTCATGACGTTCAGTAAGAAATTGTTATAATTTTATGCTGAATAAAATATTTTTGATTTGATTTGATTTGATTTGATATGTTCTGGGCTGATATGTTCAAATAACACTGTATCCATCGGCCTTCAATCATTAAAATATTCTTGAATATTTTCGTTTGTTCATACGCTAGAGTCAACACGGATAGTTTATCTGTTTTTATTATCATTACTCGCGATGATCTCAAGCACTTGTATTTTCCAACTTATAAGTTCAAAGTTTATACAAGTAATGAGTAAAAAATATGTAAACATTATGTGTGTTATAAAGATATTATATCGTAATGATATAATAATTGTCAGTACTTTTTATCATTATAAAAACAAGTTGTCTGTTGTGATTCTATTTTTATATATTTCTTATTTATCTTTTATTCGATATATTTCCTTATTATTACATTTTTAAATATATTTCTTATTTATTTATTCTTTATTGTACAAGTAATTTAATACAGAATTGTAAAGTAAAAAGTATAGTAAACAATGAGGCGGCCTTATCATTCGGTAGCGATTTCTTCTAGGCAACCTTAGGGTTAAAAGAAATGTTTTATAAATAAAATAAAATAAAATAAAATTATAAAAAAGACAAATAAAAATATACAAAAATAGTAATCCTCCGGTGGCAGGTTGAGGCCCAGGCCGCCGGTAGTTAAGGCTCTAGGCTAAGGAACCTCCTCACAATGCGGGCCGTTTCAAGCAACACTGCCTTTTGAATTCGACCCTTGATTCAACAGTCAAGCGAGAGTTCCTTAAGGTGTTGGTCGAAACTCTTCGCTAATAGACCATTGACTGATACAACAATAATATAACCTAATTTTTTTATTATTATTATTTGCTTATCTGTTTATTTGTTACTAAATGTGACAACTGTATAGTAATATAATGTATTTAATATCTATATCAATAGAGATTATACATATTATGTAGGTGGTAAATAATCATGTGTGCGTATAACGCATTTATAAATTGTAGTTTTCGAAGTTTTTCAAAGGCACAAACCAAACTTTTTCTAATTCTAATACCTACCAAATAATGAACAATAATAATTAAACATTTCATACAAAACTGACAGTAAAGAAATAAATATTGATCCTGGGGGTTATACATAATGTGGTATCCCACAAGCGACGAATTAAGCTCTCCTTTATACCCAGTAAGATTTGTGCCCTGCTGTGGGACATTATCAAGCTCTTACGTAGAACAATACACCAATAAAACCGTTGAATGCGTTCGTAATAAGTCATCTGATGTCATTATGAATCATTATAACACACCCTGGTCTTCAATTACTAACACTTGATTAACCTTATTACGTTAAGACTTTTAGTAATAAATACCTCTAGTAACTTTAATAGTTAAATATAGTTATTTAACTATGGTTATGGTCTCAACATAAATTTAAAGTGTTTATTAAAAAGAAATTAATACATAAAGCGTATTATTCGGTGCAGGATTACATAGTTAATAAATATCTGTGGACTTAATGACTTTGTATTTCATGCAAGATACTCGTATTGCTAATTTTATACTAAAAACTGCAGAATCTACATTCCGAATCGGTGGTAGCTTCACTTTTAAAAATAATAATCACTTTAAAATTTTAATTTGTAAAATGACGAATCGAAAGTGCCTTTGAAGCGTATTTGAGTAATGTTATTTTTAATATGATTTGATTTCTTTAACCATAATTATTTTTATTAAAAACTTATTTTTATAAGTATATGTATATAAATATCGAAATCGGAAATAATATTTGTACAAATATACCTAAATATCACGAGCGGGAACCGAACCCGCAAACCTCCGATGTTTTAGGTGCCCCGTGCCTATACGGACCACTTCACCAGAGCGGTTGTTATTTGTGTTAAATTAGTTTATTAAAGACTGACATAGTCAAATGTGTGAATTCAAAAGTTAATTTGTATCCTACTTGATTATATACATACATATAATCACGCCTCTTTCCCATAGGGGTAGGAAGAGACCACTTCATTCCACTTGCTACGATCCTTACATACTTGTTTTGCTTCGTCCATTTTCATTATTCCTTTTATACATGCTCTTCGGTTTAGGGTACTCTTGACCTGGCCTTTTTTCAAGACGTCCCTAATTTGGTCTCGAAACGTCCGCCTAGGTCTACGTCTACCCCTTCCAACACTTCCATTCACACTTGCCTTACCTATACACTTTTTTCGTCAATCGTTCTTCATTCATTCTCTCAACATGGCCAAACTATCTCAGCATACCTTTTTCAGTTTTTGTCACTACATCTTCTTTCAGACCAACTTGATTATATATTTCTTATTTATTTGGCCACTAAAGTATCAATGAAAATAACAGAATAATAATTATGTACCCTGAACACGCACGTCATTCCATTACCGACCGTCGCGTCGTCAGTATGAGAATCGCTGAGTTGTTTCCACTCGATCGCGTTTGCTTCAATTTTCGTGATCTTTCTATTCAAACTTTACCTTTTTTTTCACGCGGTAAATTTCCAGATTTTTCCGTATCTTGTTTTTAAGATTCTTGTAATGAAATAATTCTTTCTATTTTTCCGTTTTGAAATAAAGAAACTATTGATTTTAATTAATATCTTATTAACAAAATAGGCAATAAACTTCTGTACTAAAATCTAACCCGCAATGACAGTAGGGTAACCTTTTAATTATTAACCATTTCTCACCGATTTCTGATTTTTTCAAAGTTAATTTCTATAATTACAAATTGACAAAAGTAGAGTTGTCGCCATAAACAGTTAACAACATCACGACACCTTTGTATTCAAATACACACGAACCACCTCAGAAGTAAAAACTTCACAAAAATGGTAACATCAATCCGTTTAAAACCACATACTCATGTGGTTTTTTGCCTGATTTTACCTCGCTCGCCAAAGTATTCGTTGTTCTATGTTTTGAATGATTAAGTTGCATGTAAATCGTGGTTGACACTCACGCGCGGCTCCGGAAGTATGGCGTCTTGCCTTCCGTACTATTCTTGAGTACTTATCGAGAATTTCTATTGATTATCACCAAACACACGTAATCTGACCTTTTCTTTTAAGCACACATAACACGTGTGACGTGTTTGTGTTTGTGTACTTTGTATAGTGACAGCTTGTTTACGGAATTTTTAGTTCATCAACCGTCTGAATCTAAAAACGTCTTGACCTCAAATGCTAATAAATTGATAGGAATATTATTCAAATTAAATTTAATAATAATTAACATTTTAAATCATATCAAAAATTTTCGATCCAGCAGCGGGAAAAAAAAGAAAAGAAAAATAATTTTTGATATGATATAAAATGTTTATAATTTCCTCATGTGTGCGGTAACACAAAAATAAAAATTAAAACGAATTAATAATTAACTTCAATAAAGTAGGTCAAAATTGTCATTGTACAAATAAATTATTTATTATTTAATTTAATTAGTTACATTAGCTGTAGCCGATCCGGAATATAGATTTATCTGGAACCAGAAAGAATCTCAAAAGTTACTATTAAAAAAATTGTCAATATATCAATCAATAACTTTAAATTTAGTAATATGAAAGCCAGCGTCACTATGTCCAATAGGTTTCAGAATTGGTCTTCAAGGTTAGAGATAATATCTATTGATACTGGCAAAGCTGTCACTTAAAATCTAATAACAATAAACAGAATATATAGAAAACATTTACTCTCTCGAAGTGACAAACTTAGAAATATTGTCACTAAACGGGTGTTAACTAAGTAATTTATTCTTCGCCGAAAAAACCCTCAAAACTAGACTTTATAAAACTAATAAAAAAGTCGTTACGTCTGCGGATGTATTCATTACTAGCTTGTGCGCGCGACTTCGTCCCCGTGGAATAGCACCACGCGAAACATTCTTCATTAGTGCTACGCTCCTATTGGTCTTAGCGTGATGATATATAGCCTATAGCCTTCCTCGATAAATGGGCTATCTAACACTGAAAGAATTTTTCAAATCGGTCCAGTAGATCCTGAGATTAGCGCGTTCAAACAAACAAACAAACAAACAAACAAACAAACAAACAAACAAACTCTTCAGCTTTATTATATTAGTATAGATTACAATAAAAAAACTACTACTTTCAAAATGCACCTGGAGTTCAGCGTGATTCCAGCTTGGAGAAACTCTATTTGTTTAAGAATTGACTTCCGCTCCACGTATCTCTTGAAAGTTTCTTGTGGGGTATTGTTATTTTTGTCCAGTTTGCGAGGAAAGTGCGAATTTGGCTTGCAGATGCGGAGATTCCGCGCTCGTGACCGGAATGCCTACAATCGCTACCGGAATCAAGACACGAAGGTCGACTGTGGAACTAATCCCAACAGAACGTACAATGGATAATTATATTTGACAGCAGTGAAGTTGTCCATGCTACGAAATACTTGTAATATCATCCGTGCTACTTTGGTACTGCTGGAGGCTTTTAATTTGAATGAATAAATGATAGCAGTAGGGATTGATGAGTCTAATTAGTAGCAATAATACGACATTGTCTCGTACTAAACCAGACTGAGCTACCAATTTGTCACAAAGTTCTTATTGCTGGACGTAATTATGTAAAGAGCTGGAACGTCACCATGGTCTTCTGCAGCAAATTATCCAACTAAGAGCTACATTCGCCATTAGATTTTAAAGGTTATAACCGATACCAGCTCTTTTACGTGCGTTTAGAAGCACAGTAAGAAGATCCAAACAGACAAACACATGGACTTCAACCAAGCATTAGTATAAATGCTAATGTTTTGATCTGTGGTCCCGAACGATATTCGTCAACAAAACGGTTGGTTTACCGTAAGATACAGGTTTGCTAAGTAGGTATTGAAAGTTGGCATGATGGTTCAGATCATTGTTCAAATTTACTTAAATAATTATAAAAATAGTAAATGACATCGTCGATAATAGATATAAAAAAAACAAAATAATTATGTTCATAAGAACCTACGACTGCTTATTTATAATTTGTCAAAATTAAAATCAACAACTTTATTCAAATTGACTTTTAAAGCTCTTTCAAATCGTCATTTTACGAATTATCAATCTATTCATACGTGAAGCAAAAGCTTTATACCCCTTGTTACGAAAATTTATATAGACAAGGAGCGCAAATGAAAATTTTTTTTAAAATTTAGTATGCATAAAAAATACAATAAATCAATAAATAAAAAAAACGTTATACACACAACCATGTATTTGACACGCATATATACTCTTTTGTTTATTATTATAGAAGTACTAGCTGACCTAGCGAACTTCGTACCGCCTTTTTTTTCTTAAATATAATAATTACATATACCAAAATAAAATATAGCCTATCTTTCAAGTTGGATCAAACTGCACACGGTGTGCAAATTTGATTAAAATCGGTTAAGTGGTTTAGGAGTCCATTGAGGACAAACATTGTGACACGAGATTTATATATATTAAGATAATCTTTGACAACAGAACCTTAATAATGTTCAAACTTATAATTAAATTAATTTTGGTCGAATTTCGACCACTGGACGACCACAAGTTAATAATAATTATGTCATATTGTGAGGCTCAAAAGTACTATTCATATACATATAGTGACTACAATTACAATCTTTATTACAATTGACCTCTCGACCTCGACCTTGGGGGGACAATTTAGCGTAATTAACGCAAGTGCAATTATTATGATTCATGCCATCCGAGATGGAATGTATGATGAGGTCCAATTGATGCATCCGCAGCTCATCTTAATTGGTCCTTTGATGTCTTCCTGGACGCTTTGTTGAGGAAGTACATATTGAATATTTTAGAAAATGGTAAACTAAAATCTACATTAATGCTCTGAACAATATATTTGCTTATCAATCAATTTTGATGCTAAAGACTCAATTTATTTTAAGCATTAGAAAGAGGATTGGTTATTACACGGTCCAGAAACTTGAGGGAGAATATTATTATATGTGTGTCCCGTGAGAACCTATTATTTTTCCAGGATAAAAAGTAGCCTATGTTACCCAAGGATAGCTAAGCTTTCAAATTGTGAAAGAATTTTTTTAAATCGGTCCAGTACATTTTGAGTTTATTCATTACAAACATACACACAAAAATACAAATCTTTCCTCTTTATAATATTAGTATAGATAATATAGAAGAACATATGATCGTATAAAACATCGATAGGCGGCATAATATAATTTTGAGTGAAAGTCTTAAACGAGTTAAAATGTGTGTCAAGTTGGCTTTGATTTTTGCCAATAATGTGAAGTGACCTTCCGTTATAGCGAGCCGTCTAAATGTCACGACGATTTGTTTATAAGAGACGAAAAGATTTAGCAAATATGTTTCTCAAAGAATCATAATGTATTCTATCCTAAATACCATGGAGAGTATTCTATAGATTATTTTTATTCGATGCCGTAATTACCCTTTCATACGAGTGTCATCTACCGAAATCAGGTACTTGGCATATTGCTATATCACTCCACATATGACCACTATTAAAATATAGAGATGATTATTTAATCTAATATTGTTTTAAAATAATTTATCATAATGAATAATTTTATATATTATTGTGACCAATTTACCCGATTCTTCCAGAAGCGGTATAACTGTTTCAAGACAAGTAAAGTAGCCTAAATTTCCTTTTCATCTTAGCATTTAAGATGGCAGTAAACTGGTACTGCTCTGAAGTAGAATAGTGTTCTTGTGGTGGGAATGGTAGCCTCTTGGGTAGGGTTGAGGGTAGGATCGACAACGCGCTTGTGATGTTTCTGGTTTTGCACGCGTCTAGCTATAAAAACCGCTTACCATCAGGTGGGCCGTACGTGTACTACGTACGTGTATATACATATATAAATATCTCCTAAAATGATGACCATAAGAATCCTTCACAGTAAATTCATAAAGGTTATTAAATAAAATGTAAAGTTTTAAAAATTCTACCAAAAAAATATGATTCTTGTTTATATTCTCACATAATCGTTATTCAATCCACATTACGTAAGTATTGGGCAACGCAAACCGTCCACTAAGGTCTCGATGACCCGGTTTACTTACCAAATACGTCAAGCTAACGTACGGAGATGATTCGCCGAACTTAGTGGACAGAATCTAGATTTATTGATGTGACTTAGCAAAAATTGTTTTCCATGTTTTTTTATCTTATAATATAAATAAAATGGACCTCTACTAGAACTAACTTATAAATAAAACTAATCTTAAAAAATAATGTTACGTTTTAAACTTGTGTTTCTGAGTCAACATTGTGTGTGTTCTCCTGTGTTCTCATTGAATATAGGGCCATCAACGCGCTTGCGATGCTTCTGGTGTTGCAGGCGTCTATAAGCTCCGGTAATCGCTTACTGTGGTGAGCCGTACGCTTGTTTGCCGACCTAGTAATATAAAAATATTCAAAACCATTTTTTGGACCTCTTGTCTCTTTTATTTATATCTAAAAATAGAAATTTAAAAAAGATTTTTTTAAAGAGAAATTTAGAAAACTTATATAAATAAATAAATATATGAGACATGTTCTAATAACACCTAATAATGTTATAAATGTTGGACAATGCTTACTCAAGCATACGGTATCGATAAACGACGAAGTACTTTCAAAATAAATAAAATATCTTGTAAGATAGATCTTTAGGATTTTCCTAGCTTCGATACGATACGAAAAGCAAATGTTTTTAGACTTAGACATTTACAACACGAATTATACGTAACTAGAGACCCGCCCCGGCTTCGCACGGTTGCAATGCTGAAACTAAATACTATCTACAATAAAAGATACGTTAGAAACCTCTAAAATTACCAGTGTTCCTCTACTATAATATGCATGTATTATACATAAAAACCTTCCTCTTGAATCACTCTATCTACTAAAGAAAACCGCATCAACATCCGTTGCGTAGTTTTAAAAATTTAAGCATACATACAGACAGACAGACAGCGGGAAGCGACTTTGTTTTATAATATGTAGTGAAGTGTGGTTTTTAAAATGTTTGTAGGTGGTCATTTTGAATTTCTGGTATTTCAGCACGACTGATTATAAACTTGGTAGGAAATTGCATGAGCAGTATGTTAGAATAATCTTCATCCTTTCTCTATATGGCGAAAGAACCGCTGAATAGTCTAGGATCCGCTGTGTAGTCTAGGATCTTTAAGTTTATTTCAGCAGAAATCTTATGTAATGTGTATATGTAATTATGGTTTTTCAAACCAATTAAGTTAAGTTGTAAAAACATGGCAGACGTGCATAGTTATTAAGTATTTATGGCATTTTTATCGTCTAAAATAATTGCTGAATCTAAGCAGGAAACAATTTTAAAAGATCGTTCAAAATCAAGCTTCGAACAAACGAGGCAATTTAAACAATTTAGTTATTTTTAGAACGTAATATGGTCATTAGAGCTGTGTTGTTTTTACTGATATTTATAGTTTTAACGACAAGTACTCGAGATTACATTGAACTTAGGATTCTTACAAAATCACTATCACATATTATAAAACAAAGTCTCTTACCGCTGTCTGTCTGTATAATAATTATATGCCTAGATCTTTAAAACTACGCAACGGATTTTGATGCGGTTTTCTTAAGTAAATAGAGTAATTCCGGGGGAAGGTTTATATGTATAATACATGCATAATATAGTAGAGGAACACTGATAGTTTTAAAGTTTTTACGAGCGGGTCGCTAGTATCTGTATAAAACTAGCCTTTGATTTGTTCTGGACTTCCATCTATGTTGCTAGCCTTTGCTTTGATGCTACTGCTATGCAGTTGATTTAAATTATTAATGTTAATTAATGAGTTACGCTTCAGACTGTAATATCCCACTGCTGGGCATAGGCCTCTTTGCCCATGTAGGAAAAGGATCAGAGCTGAATCTACCACGCTGCTCCAATGCGGTTGACGGATATATTTAATGAATAACAAACATCTATTTTTTTCAACATTTTTTTCTGTAATTAGTTAATTTTTTCGATAATTAGTTAATTTTTTCGGTAATTACTTAATTTTTCTGTAATTAGTTAATTTTTCTGTAATTAGTTAATTTTTCTGTAATTAGTTCATTTTTCTGTTATTAGTTAATTTTTCTGTAATTAGCTTAAGCTGATTCACTGTAATAAGAATGAACATTGTACGCCTTTCAAATTGTTACACACATAAACTTTTGTATTATATTGTATCATTCAATTTGTGAACCTAATAAATAAAAAAAAACTATTCATCCATTTGCATTTTTTTATACAACTAGTTCGACAAACAAGCGCATGGCTCACCGTACCTTATAGAGTATAGACGTTTGGAACACAAGAAGCATCGCAAGCGCGTTGCCAACCTTTCCCCTAAAACCCCCCAGGAGCATTATCGCATTTATCATATTAGTAGGATAATACTGGTAAGAGTAGTAGAATTTTCAACATCTGGGCTTACTTAAAAAGTCATCATTTATCAATAAAACATTTTTCATGAATATGACTGATTAAAACGGTTTTTAAAAAAGTTACTGCATAGTTTTCTTGCCGATTATTCTTATCGGAATCTACGCTTCGAATCGATTATACTTTGTAAAATGACGATTCAAAAATACTTCTAAAATTTATTGGGATGTAGGAATTTTTACATAACTATAGATCGGCAAACAAGCGTACGGCTCCTGATGATCAGCGGTTACGGTAGCTTAAACAAGTCTGCAACACCAGAAGCATCGCTAGCTTGTTGCAGATCCTATCCCCAAATTCCCCCAGGAGTTATGGTCTCCTTATTCACCAACAGGAACACAACACTGCTTGAAAACAGTGTTATTTAGCTGTGATCTCTTGTATGGTATATGCTGCTCCATATTTTGATCAGGAAATTTCCTGCTGTGCCCTACCTCAGTTAATTTGATTTGATGCTTTAAAAACGTAGATTGTTTATATACTACAGAATACTAATAATGCAAGAACAGCTTGCACTAGGCAAGTTTTTAATGCATCCATTAAAAACAAGTTAAACAAGTAAAAAAAGTGATTTTTATTGTTGATAAGGAAAAACTGCTTTAACAGTGAATAATTTATCTCTACTCTCTACTAATAAATAAAATTGGAGTGTCTGTTTTTAATATTAAAATAAACGCTTTTTATTAAATGCATATGGATGTATACACGGTACATATACCAAAATAACATTTTTTACAATTTTTGTCTGTCTGTCTGTCTGTCTGTTTGTTCCGGCTAATCTCTGAAACGGCTGGACCGATTTTGACGGGACTTTCACTGGCAGATAGCTGATGTAATAAGGTGTAACTTAGGCTACTTTTATTTTAGTAATTTATTTATTTTGTAACTCTGCGACCTGAACAATATTTTTCTAAATAGATTCCACGCGGACGAAGTCGCGAGCACAGCTGTTCCTCTAAATGTTGATGTCCTCTATCGCCTTTTTTACCGTCTTATAAAAATTATGAGGAATGTATTTTTAACCAGCTTTAAAAAAAAAGATAAAAGTTATATGTAAAATTCATAATTAGATTTTCAAAATAATGTAATAATTACTCAAATTATTACACACGTTTTTATATAAATTCGTCAGATTTTTTATCCTCCTTTAGGTAATTTGACCCGAATGTCATTATGTACAAGAACCTTGAGAACGCAATAAAAAATAAAATAAAAATACAAAATTAGGGGCTTTGTACCAAACTCGTGTATTTTTATAGTATTTTTTCGTCGTATTATATACAATTACTATTTCTTTTATAAGTATTTTTATGCTAGAAATGACAAGAAAGTATTTTAAGTATATATATATATTCCTATTCTATGTATTTTAGTTTATTATTGAGAATATTAATATTTAGTTATTTTAATATGTAGCTAATTGTTAAAGCTTTAAGTTGAAGACTGTTTTAGGATAATTTTCAAATAAGGAAAATTATTTTTGCGTAAAAAAACCAGCTTCTTTTATGAGGTTAAAGGCTCCAAGACCCGTATTATCTTCGATATATACATATATAAATATACCTAAACATGGATATCGTCTGTTCCTAAGATAGCTAATTTAATGCCAGTGTTATAGGTACCGGTAGTATAAAATTCTCGTGTCACAATGTTAGTTACAATACTCCTCCGAAACGGCTGGACTGATTTTAATGAAATTTTGTGTGCATATCGGGTAAGACTGTGAATCGGCCAACATCTATTTTTCATACCCCTAAGTTATAAGGGGGGATTAAGGGGGTTTATAACATATATATGAGTAGCAAAACAACGTTTGCGGGGTCAGCTACTATAGGTACATCTTTTTATTTTACAAATGTAGTGTATGTATATACAAATACTGGCTGATAAATAATAGGTATACCTATATAGGTACTATCGACAGGGTGGCACCTCAACCTTATAGAAGATCACAGCTAAAAAATACTGGCCTCAAGTTGTGTGTTGTGTTCTAGTGGTGAGTGAGATAGTCAAAGCCCCTGGGGATGCTCGGGGATAGGATCGGCAAAGCACTGCTAATAATGCTCATTTTATTGCTGGCGTCCATATGCTACAATATCCGTGGTTTGCCCCCTTGGATATAAGAAATAATTTATTTATTTATTTATTAAATGATAACTAATGAAAACTACATTAACAATAGTTTCTTTCACATGAGCCATCAATGGGATGTCACTGTTCTTTTAATTACAGTTTATCACAACGTGCATTATCACGTCAAGTAATACAAAGAATTTTAATATAATTTAATTGTAAAATACAAGAATTACCTAGTTAATGAGTAAGTTTATCAATAAAAAAACATCGTTAACATGTATCAAGTACGGTGTGCTACGATCACGATTCAGCCTGTAATATCCCACTGTTGGGCCTAGGCCTCATCCCCATGTAGGAGAAGGATGCTAATCCAGTAACAATTCAAAAATACGTGATAAAATAACTACTAAATTAATACAATGTCGAAAGCACAAAAAAAAAATTAAAAATAAAATAAAAAACAACACATCGAATTCAAATAAAATTAGCCCAGTCGAATTAGCTCAAAAACAAAAATTGGAAGCAGCAATTTTCCTTCCAAAATTATTTTTTTTTAGATTTTCAAAAAAAATTGTAAATCTAAAATACTGATTCGATTGAGTTAAAATAAAAAAATTACCACATCAGGCCAAAATACAATGTCAAAATTATAAAATTATCGAATGTCAAGATTGTAAAATGTTAAAATTATAAAAAAATAACATTAAAAGATATTAATTTAAAAAAGAAGGAAAAATTTAACTATACTCGTAAGACACTTGAAAGGTTACAAATTACATAGTTAAGTCCATAATACAACTTACCTATATCAGTACAATGAAGAGCTGATAATTAAGAGATATAATAATACATATACATATATGTATAACATCCAGGTTTTAGGCCACTGTATTGCTAACTTTTAAATTCGTAGAAAGGGAAGCAGAAACTTATCATAGTTATTGCGTAGCTCATCATCTATACATATGAATAAAATTAGAGTGTCTGTTTTTAATATTAAAATAACCGTTTTTTTACTAAATGCATATGGATCTATTCACTGTGTTGTTGTCTTTCTGTCTGTCTGTTTGTTCCGGCTAATCTCTGAAACGGCTGGACCAATTTTGACGGGACTTTCACTGACAGATAGCTAATGTAACAAGGAGTAACTTAGGCTCCTCTTATTTTAGAAATTTATATATTTTGCGGACGAAGTCGCGGGCACAGCAGCTAGTATAATAATAGCTATATTAAATTATTTTATGTAAGTGTCAGATTACAATCTACATTGTATAGAATTGCCAAATACGATGTCGCGGAGATTTCGAAAAACATCACTCGATGTCATTGACCCGTCCTCGCAACGATGTGTTAACTAATCAATTTGTACAAAACTACAACACAAAATTAATATTTACTAAATACATCACAATATAAAATAATCATTTACCGGAACGAAAACAGAATAAGGTGGAGACAATCACGATTAGTACTACCACAAAAAGGAGTACTTATGTACATAACAATTATCCACGATAAGTTATTGGAAAGACTCGTTGTAATATTTGTTATAAAGATTTCATGAATAAATATATTTTTATTATTGTTATTATTACTTTATTACGGCGGATAAATATCCGAATTTATTGAATTCGCTCTCTATCCACTTTTACAGGGTTATATCTTTGGAATACTAAACAGTGAACCCTTTGGTAAATAGGTATAGATTGCAGCTTATTTCGCCTCGCATTTGCACTCTAGACAAAGGTGCATGGCTCATACATTAAAAGAGATATCTTTTAATGTCTTTGGTGCATGTCATAAAAGATTTTGTTCCAAATTAGAATACATTCTTTCCTACTAAAGAAGGGAATTCTATTCACATAATATTAACTTCTTAAAACGCAGTATCACATACAGGCATTAGCGCATTAAAAAAAGCAAACAATTTAGCTTTTATATATTGATACAAGTAACCAAATTACGGAAACATTTATACAGCTGATGAAAAGAGTGTTTACCTCAACGTTTCATTATGCAACGTCCACACATTTTATATACCGAGAGCATTACATATAAAATCTCTAACTAGAATCTGTTTACTCAACGCTTATACTGCGTAAAGCGAATCTCCATAAAACCAATCCAACGAACGGAATTGTTATTGGACTGTGACTGTTTTAGTGTCACGTAAAAACTTATGCCGGGGTCACACACACCTACAACTTGCGAACGATTCGTGACGAATATTGTACCGAGCGTCGATACACCTGACCAAAGCTTTTATGTTTAGTAATGAGTAACAATGTAATGTTATAGTCTTAAAAACAATACTTGACAATATTTTGTAGACATAAAAAAACATGAATAGGCGGTCGTTTAGGTAAGAATCGTAAGGTTTTAGAATGTTTCTCTAAAATTGATCACGTACTCACCGACTAAGTAGACGTTTGAAAGGACATTGCAAGAAAACTTGCATGTTACTTAAGAATACATTTTGTACATTAAGTATACATTTTTATTTTATTGATATTTTTCTGCCTTAACTTTTTTTATTATTATTATTGTTTAGTTTTTTTTTTGGTAAATGACATTTTTACTTTTCTTTTTTTTGACTTTCGTTAAGTGTGAGGTTCACCTTAAAACGAAATAAATGTTTTCATTTCATTTCATTTCATTTCGAATTTTTCTCAGAAAACCATATCAGCCAAAACGAAATAAATTGACGGATTCAAAATGTTAAGTCAAAATTAGCAAGAAAAGTTTGTGCCTAACAGTGTGATCCTATCAAAATTTTGTGGTGCAGTAAAATATTAAAAAAAGTTACTGGGAAATATACTCGACATCCCTCGCGACTTCATTTGTACTTATGCTTCTGCGAGTCATTTCGTGATATTAATAAAAGACATTAAAATAAATTTAGTATCATATATCAAAAGCAGAAGAAATCAACGATTTTAAATGAAATATAAACCTCATTTTCCCTCATATTACATTAGCTGCGATTATTTATCGAGGAGATCTGGTTTTTTATTCAATTATGAAAATAAATATATTTCAAATACCCTTCATTGGCAGTTTTTCACGATTTATTGCAACGAGTTCACATGAGTTCGTCTACCCGTCCGGACTTCGTCGTTTCGGTCGATTACCCGCAACGGGGTGATGTCGACTTAATTTGTTTCTTTGGACTTATCCTTTTTATTTTACTCAAAAAAAAACACATTCGATTTACTTGTTTTTTTTATGTTCAAATACATTTTTTAATATTTTTAATCAAGTTTGAAGAACTAGTTCTTGTTTATTATTATTTTTTTGTTACATAATATTTTTTTTTAATTTCTTGTTAAACAGTTTAAACTTGAAGACTAGTTTTTGTTATTATTCGTGATTTAAAGATTTTTTATATAGAATAAATTTAAATTATATCATAACTTGATAGACTCCTGCATGATCATACCTTTAAGGGCTGTATGGAAGCACCTTAGCAATAACATATTTATAACCTCTATGTATAGTACTTTACGATGATGGTTATATTGCATTTCAATGTAGGTTTTAAGGAAAATCGTGTTTACCTTTCAATAATATAACATTAAGTTTACTTTGAAAGTGGTTATGTGGATATTGATAGCAGTTTTATGAATTTTTACACATATAAGTATAAACTAACTTCGAATGTGTGTAGATAAAGATAAATAATTTTTATTATTGAAGCTGTAAAAGTTAAAACAGCTTTTTCTATAAATTTCTATAAAAGTTTATCTCCTAGGATTCATATAAATTGAGACGAAAGCTTTAATTTTACTTTTATATGTCAATAAACTACAACATAAAATATGAATCAGTATTTTATTGATATTATCTTAAAGTCACAGAAAATTTTAATTTGAGTAATACAGACTATATCGATAAGAACTTCGTATTTCGTTTCTCAAACTTTTATTAGGAAATTTTCTCCGTCTTTTCTAGAAAAGCAAGTCTTGAATTTATTTGTGTGTGTTATCTATCTATAAAAAACTGTTATAACAACAGTGAAGTGAAGACTTTAGAATAAAATTAAACATAATTTTGATTAAGTACTATTAAAATTTCTATGCATGACCATTGTTTAGCAACGCACTGCACTTTGATACGGTAGAGATGATTGTAGCGGAATCATGTATTTGTTATATTTATAAATATTTTAAAGAAATTTATTTATCAAAAACCATTCAAGAACATTAATTTAAAGGAACAATAGTAGATTACACAGCACGTACAGTTACGTGTTGTGGTCTATGTACATGTTTGTGCTTGTGTTGTAAATGTGTTTCTGGATTCCCGACACATAATTTACATATTAGTAGGAGTCGTAGAGCGTGTAATGTTTGTCAATATAATTTATTATAACGTATCAAAGTAAAATAAGCATAAAAATCTATTCAGTACATTTTTATTATTACATTTTGCATTGCAATATTCGTTATCAGTATCAGCTATTTGTAGTTATTATTTTACAAAGAACGAATAAAATAGAAATAATTGAAAATTGATATAGACTTTGTTTCATAATGCCATTTTCGTAATTTTTATTTGAATAAAACATAAATTCAAGTTCAAGACTTTTATTACGAAATTAATTTGTAATGTACAACGTTTCATAACTGCACGTTTTATTGCGTTTAAAAGCGATTACGAAATCCATCCGCTCACACATGTACGTAATTTTGCACGTTAATGCAATTTCTAATCTGTATTTATTTTGTTTTCAGGTAAACACGTGTCCTTGGAGTAACGTAATTATGCATTTAATTTATACATTTTATGCATCACTTTTTTTTAAATTAACGTAAACGCACGGTCATCAGGTTCTAAGGTAGGAAGGGAACTTAATGCCTATATTTTAGATAACGGCCGGCTGACTGGAATCTGAAATCGAATCGTCACTGCACTACAGGCTAATCGATAAGCCAATTAAAAAAAAAACAAATTTTACTATCAAGCAAAAAAAAAAACAAAATGTTACCTCTGATTAAGTTGGTAAACCTGTTTCAGAAGAATTCTTTGACTATGTGTATAAATAGAGTACCATAGTGGAATGAGTTCCAACCGTTCTTTTTTCAAGGAAACAAGACTAACTCAGCTTTTCTCAAATTCGCAAATTTACCTACATAAAATAAACAAAACAAACAAACAAAATAAACAACATTCTAAAAATTATAACGTAATTCGATGAAATCATACAACTGGTACCACTACAATACAATTTTAAATTGCTTTTATTACAAATATATGAAAATAATTCAATAAACTATAATCTCATAAGAATTATAATTGCACTAGTCAGGTCGTAGCATTACAAATTAATTGCAATCGATGTGTAATAATGGAATTACAACTTTTATCATATAAATACTATAACATAAGGTTCAAAATTGTGTAATATAATTACGATAACACTGTAGTAAGACATTCCATGTCAGGTACACCTGTATGTATCGTTCGGTATGCAACCATTGTCCATTCAAGCGAGTAAATTCTCACTGAGGTATTCTATGGCTATCTCGTTTATCGGTATTTTGGTAAGTCAGTATTTGTAAAATTCTGTACGTAAATAGTTAATTATTTGTTGATAAATAAGGAGTATCTAGTGAATTGATAGTGAATGTGATTGACGACATTAAAAAAAAAAATATTTCGTTTTACTGCCCTGAAATAATAACAGAAAACTAACGTAATGTTAATTTTATCTATATCATTAAATTTAAAAATATGCTAAAATTCGTTTAAAAAAAGCGAAAAAATTTATTTATTTTTCAAAAAAAAAAACAAATTGCAAAATTTCAAATATATTTCAGCAATAAATAATAATAAAATCAGTCAGTTCCGCTTTTTTTATTCTCTTTTATATTACTTCTTGAATTCTAGAAAGTTCTCGTTTTATCACTCTACAGTACTAAAAGTATTAAACGATTATTTAATCAAATGAAGAACAGTGACAAAGGGCAGTAATATCGTTTAACGTCGAGATCTCTTAATGATGTCGTTGACACGAAGTGCGACGACGCCCCCGCGAGACGACTCTAAGATTTTATAGCGTAATTTGTTGGTATCAATTGTTAAAGATTTGATGGATGTATCGTCTATAAATATAAGTGTACATTAGTTTGTTTGTATACAATATAGACATGTTTGGGGAGGGTGTGTGGGAATCCTTAAATAATAAATTCATAATTGCGCCGCTTTGGCGCAGCGGTCACAGCACTGGATTGCGATTGGCTGTTGCGCGGGCGGTTGCGGGTTCGATCCCCGCACACGACAACATTTGTATTGGCCATACAGATGTTTGCCGTGGTCTGGGTGTTTGTGTAGTCCTTGTGGGTCTCCCCACCGTGCCTCGGAGAGCACGTTAAGCCGTCGGTCCCGGTTGTTATCATGTACACCTGATAGCGATCGTTACTCATAGTAGGGAATATATATTTGGGTTGTCTGGAAGAAATGGCTAAATAGCCATAAGTCTGCCCATTGTACTTTGAGTTTCGGTTTTTTACTAAACATATGTAGTTTGGAATTTTCCACCAGTACTTATATAATGTTAAAAGATAACTAAAAACGGTGATGCTCTAATATGTGGTCTGTCAGTCCGTATATGGTTTTTGTTTCGTACTAAATGATGACTGCTTCTTAAATAAGGTTGGTGTTTAGTAGGACATTAGGCTGTGTGATGGTGATGATGTGATACGCTATTCTTTATTCATCAGTGTAAAGCGTTTGACGCCGCGTTGGCGCAGCGGTCACAGACTCACAGCACTGGATTGCGAGTGGCTGTTGCGCGGGCGGTTGCGGGTTCGATCCCCGCACACGACAACATTTGTATTGGCCATAAAGATGTTTGCCGTGGTCTGGGTGTTTGTGCAGTCCTTGTGGGTCTCCCCACCGTGCCTCGGAGAGCACGTTAAGCCGTCGGTCCCGGTTGTTATCATGTACACCTGATAGCGATCGTTACTCATAGTAGGGAATATATATTTGGGTTGTCTGGAAGAAATGGCTAAATAGCCATAAGTCTGCCCATTGTACTTCACAGTCTGTAAATGATATTTGCAGTTGTGAATGTACAATAAAGTATAAATAAATAAATAAATTAATAATTGAAATTGTTTGATTTAATACTAGCGAGATCACAGAACAGAAGCGTTAATAGATCAAATTAATTTACACCTAAAAAAATAAGTGACCGTTTTGGTTTCTAGGACAAGGATTGATTTATGTGACACATTTAAGATAGATCAAAGAAAGGGTTTGGCGTAAGAATTCAATAAAAATAATAGAGTTTCCCGAAAGCTAAACAAGACATATCTGTTGATATTTTCGCACCTGAGAACGCGAGAATTGAGGTAGGGCACAACATGAAATTTCCTGCTCAAAATATGGAGCAGCCCGACTGGGGAAGTACCCCGACCTTACAGGAGATCACAGCTAAATAATACTGCTTTCAAGCAGTGTTGTGTTCCTGTTGGTGAATACGGTGACCAGAGTCCCTGGTGGGAATTGGGGACAGGGTCGGCAATGTGTTTACGATGCTTCTGGTGTTGGAAACGTCTATAAGTTACGGTAGGTAATCGCTTAGGTGAGCCGTACGCTTGTTTGCCGACCTATTAGTTGTATAAAAAATCGCGTCACGTAAACTCATGTGTAATTTATGAAGAACAACAGATAAGTTTAACTACAACAAAACTAAGACCAACCCAACACTCAGCGATAATTAGATTAAGATTTGTTATAGGAAATCTAATTGGAACCAGAATGTTCCACAGAAAATAAGGAAGTGAAAACGTTCAAAGTCAATCTAACGCCGCGGGCATTTTTTAAATCACTGAAGATCTTCCGCGTTAGAAAAACTTAGGCTTACTTCTCATATACCGTGAATACATTATCCACTAATGTAGTTAATAAGGTAAATAATCTCGAACCCTTTTCTTAAGGAATGGTGACAGTTGAAGACACTTTGGTGCAGGGGACGTAGCACCGACTGTTGCGTTTATGATCGTAGATTCGATCTCCATTCACGATAAACTTTTGTGCAGGCCATAAAAATGTTTTTCGTAGTCCGGGCGTCGTGCTTGTATATTGTATATGTTTCTAGACTCAGGACTCCCAAAAAGGAGTAGGTAAATCTTATGTAGGAATACGCTTCAGCCTGTAATATCCCACTGCTAGGCATAGGCCTCTTTCCCCATGTAGGAGAAGGATCAGAGCTTAATCCATCACGCTGCTCCAATGCGGGTTGGTAGATATATTATTTCCATAGCAAGACTTGAGTTAAGTTTCAAGTCTTTTTCTGAAGTTAAAGTGTACTTTATTCAATTCAGTCCAAATTATAGTTTTATTTAGAATCTCAGTTTAGAACTTCAACTTGAGTGCGACCAAACGTTCCACATTACCGACCTTGTTGCAGCAATAGCTATATTATCAGCCATTAGTCAATTACGTTGTTACTGTCACAGTCACATGAAGTAAAATGATGAATTGGTGTATTGTTGATGAGGATTGTTATTGTCTGGATTTAAATAAATGGATGCAAGTGTGAAACTTTTATCATTATCATGTTGTTTCTTAGATGAGGTTGACCTCAAATCAGGGGTGAAAATAAATATAAAATATACTCGTAGTAATTAAAATATGGTAATAATATTGTGACTGTGTGTGAGTAATGTACCTGATAGCGATCTTTACTCATAGTAGGGAATACATCCGCCTACCCGCATTGGATCAGCTTGGTGAATTAAGCTCTGATCCCTCTCCTACATGAGGAAAGAGGCTTACGCCCAGCAGTGGGATATAACAGGCTGAAGCGTGAGTAATGTAACGAGGGTAATCGGAAAAATAATCAATTATGTACCTACTCATTATTAGAGATAGGTAACTCAAAAAGCTCTCTTCAGATCTCGCTCAATTATAAATGGAACCACACGACAAGCCCCAGATTTCGTTAAACAATCATTAAAATCGGTACACCCAGTAAATAAGTGTGTTTGTACTTATGTACGCTCGTAAGAAGTTATACTTCATTGGCTAGCTAAATTTACGTTGCTAACTTCTTCTTCGTTGACTAGCTAACTTCATCGTAAAAATGTACCCTCTTATAACTTTTTCACATTGTGTAGCACACATAAAATGAAAAAAATGAACCTCCTCATTTTCTTGTAGTCGGTTTTAAATTAACATATAAACAAAAAATTAATCTACTTTTTTATTATTATTTTCAAACAATTTGTAGTATAATTAATATCGATGTACACTTGTGTTTACAAGTATATTTTTTATATCACAAACCAGTCACGACGCCACATAACACACCTCAAACAGTAGATGAAATAGCTCTTAACTTAATAGCAATAAGGTTAAAAATACTTTATTGAATTAAATCGTAGAGCACTTTATATGCGCTATATAGATGACAAAAAGGTCATCGTACGAATTAACATATATAATTCCTGTGAGTTTTAATCATTTCGTGGATTGTATTATGGTATCGTAACAATGCTGTTATGGGTGTGATTGGACTAGTTCATGATTAATGGTGTCAAGAGCAAGGAATTAAATGTCGTTTTATTGAGGACACAGCAGATCACTCACTCACTTCAGCCTATCGCAGTCCACTGATGGACATAGGCCTCCACAAATTCGCGCCAAAAATGGAGTGAACGCATGTGTATTGCCCATAGTCACCACGCTGAGCAGGCAGGTTGGTGACTGTCCTTGTCGCGTCGAAGACGCTTCTGCCCGACGTCTTCGGATACAGCAATTACTTGCTCAAAATCTGGAGCAGTCTGACTGAGGTAGTACGTCAACCTTACAGAAGATCACAGACAAATACATAAAAACTATTAAGATTTTGTACTGCACGTTTGTTAGAAGTATCCTAGAGTATGGATCCGAGATTTGGGATCCCCACTATAAAAAGTTCACAAACAGAATCGAGCAACTACAAATGAAATTTGTAAAATTTTTGTGTTATCGTCTAAAGCTACCTTATTCTTCTAATATTTACCCGAATCAATGCGCACGATTCCATTTGCTTCCTTTATACAAGCGGCGTGAAATTGCTGACATTGTTTTTTTAATAAAGCTAATTACTAATAAAATTAACTCTCCGGAACTACTCTCTAAAATTAATTTCATTGTACCATCGAAATCAGTACGGCATTATACACCTATTCAACTCCCTCTGGTATCCACAAATTACTGCCAAAATGCTTTCCTGTGGCGCGCGAGTAAAGGCGTAAATAATCTGTGTAGACTGAGCGATTTTGATGTATTCAGTTCGGGTGTAGTGGTGGCGAGGCGAATATTAAACCAGAATTTCTTCGCATTATATTGTTGATAAATATAATATGTATTGTATAAAAAAGGTTGCGTAACATCTTGACGTGCAATCACTCTGTCCGCATGATATGTTTATTTATATATTAGTCCTTAAACGTGAAACCTATCATTAGCCAGATGTTGTTCAGTTCAATTGCTATGTATTGTTATTTGTGCTGTTGGTTTTCAGAATATTAAATAAATAAATAAATAAATGATGCTGCTCTGAAGTTGAGTTGTGTTCCTCTAGTGAGTAAGGTGTGGCCACCTTCTGGCCAGAGCTCCTGGGGGAATTTTACTCGCGACGGTTTTCTGGGGTACGGTCGGAATCGCATTCGCAACGGTGTTGTAAGGGTATAAGCTAAGGTATAAGGTATAAGCTACATTAAAAAAATGTTATTATTAATCTGTTAACCATCGAACTGTCGTATACTGCAAAATTTTATACTAGTTGTGGTAAATTTTTATCTTTAGCTTTCGGGATTTTTAAAATTATAAAGCAAATTATGCATCTTAGTATTAAAGAATCACTTGAAGAAATTTGATGATACGATAAGTATGCGGTACAGTTGCGTCCGTCTTGCCATAACTTGTCTAACTCCATACCATATTGAATATAGTAATGACTAATATAGCATTAATACCATCTTAGTATGCAAATTAATGTTTTATAGGAGAATATATTCTTCATTAGTTACTTTACTACTAAGTTTTTGCAGCATTTGATACAAAAAAGCAAAGGTATACTGTCAAAGGCCCCAGTAGGGTAAGAATCCTGTGTTAGGCGTCCGTAAACATACACAACACAGCTACAAACGCAAAACAAACGTCAAAACTAAAAATAAAAGTGTGTGTGTACTTATGTACGCACGTAAGAAGTTATACTTCAAGCTAGAGTATTAAAACACTTCCAAAAAAACCTACCACTTAATAACTAGACAATAAGTCCACAACGCCATCTCTTAGAAATGATAAAGACTACTTTCTTGTTTTAGTCCACAACGCCATCTCTTAGATATGATAAAGACTACTTTCTTGTCTGCAAAACTAGCGGCACCTATTCATGTATGCTTGAACTACTTGGTATCCACACGCGCATTGTAAAAATTTACTCTCATCATTTTTCTCTAACGCGCCAAAAGAAGTATAACTTTAAAAAATCGTCACTTTGCCAAGTATGTACTCGTATCAGTACTATAAAACTACCACCGGTTCAGGATGTAGATTCTGCTGAGACGAATTTTTAAGGAACTCAACAGTTACCGTTTTAAAAGTCATGCATTGTTTTACCATTATAAATTCAATTATATCCTCATGAAATGTGCTATCACTAAACCCGAATTCATAATTAGTCTTGTATAGAACAATATAATATGTATTTTGGCTATTAAAGACTTTTTAACATTTAAATTTCTTTAGCACGTATATAAATATACTACGTATATTAATAAGTCGGTATATATATATCAAAACGCTTTTAAAACTAAACCTCAACTTAGTCACTTTCATATCTAATTAAATATAGCCTAGCGCTAATGGATATCACTCAATATCATACACGTACATTCATTCGTTGTGTTGACGCGTCGATATCGCCGTGTTGACAATGAAAACAAATCCATGTATTATGTTAAACATGTTCATCGTCTAATGGAATGACATTCCTTACTTGCGAACAGATACATAATGAGAATAAATAGCTTTTAACGATATAGCTCCACCCCGCAGTTTCACCTGCGTTATTTCGGATTCCGTCGGTTAAAAAGATAAAAAAATGTGATAAAAGTGGCATGTTTGTTATCCTGCAATTCCAGCTATCTGAGTATCAAGTTTCATTAGAATCAATTCTGTAGTTTTTGAATAAAGTTACAAACTATCGCATTTAAAATATTAGTAAGATGTGGTAGAGTTTTTATATAAAAATACTAGCTGTGCCCGCGACTTCGTCCGCGTGGAATTTAACAAAAAGTTATTGTTCAGTTCGCAGAGTTATAAAATATGTAAATTTCTAAAATAAAAGTAGCTTACGTGACTCATTATTACATCAGCTATCTGCTAGTCAAAGTCCCATCAAAATCGGTCCAGCGGTTTCAGAGATTAACCGAAACAAACAGACAGATAGACAGACAAAAATTGTATATGTACCGTGTATACATCCATGATATGAATTTAGTAAAAAGCGGTTACTTTATGAATGAATAATACAATTTCATACAATTCAATCAAATGATTTTAATTTTTTATTTATTCCATTTATTTATTTCTAATTTTATTTAGTTTTATTTTATTTAGTTTTATAAAAATCGAGTACAGGTACTTAAAATACTAAGTATTTAAAAAGTATTATTATTAAGACCCTAAAATAAACAGTTTCTTATCAAAGCATTACGGATCATCGATTTTATGAATAATTGCGAAAAAAATAAAATTGTATAATTGTGTTATTTTTGAACACGAACGAACCCGTGGGCCGCGGCTAGTACCAGCATTAAATGTTATGTAAATGTCACCTGTGGGTGTAGCAATCTGTGGGTTTTGGTATGCAGCTTTTTATTTCACGGTCAAATATATATTAGTAAACAATTATTTAAATATTACAATCACAACTACAATAGATACAGGTTAATTGTCGTCTTTAAATCAATACGACTAGACACATCATCATTTGTTAAGAGCAAAATTTGAGGGATCTTTAGGTAAAAGATTTCTATACAATCTACTCTAGAAACCCCCCCATATTGAACCGCCAGGGAAAAACCTTAGTCTTTCAGAGGGAGGTTTATTGCACACATTTTTTTAATTACTGAAGTTTACTCTGAGATAAAGCGAGACAGCTAGACTTTTCTCAATTCGTTTCTAATCGTAATAAATAGTCATTGAAGCTCTGTTCAGTTACATTACAAAGTTTTAATTACTGAAAGTGGGTCGTGTTTGTGAAGACGCGCTCTTAGACCACTCCTATCGCCATTATCTCAGACTGAAAGGAACAGTCTAGATCTAGAACAATAGCTTTCAATCTGACCTAAAATGCAATCTTCATTTGAAGAGCTGTCTTTAAGGATTTTTTTAGGTATTTTTACCGTCTTCCAAAAAAGGAGGAGGTTCTCAATTCGCCTGTATTTTTTTAATGTGTTGTTGTATTACCTCAAAACTTTTGACTGGGTGCACTGATTTTGATGAATTTTTATTTAATCGAACGGTGCTTTAAATTTAATCGAGATCTGACAAGCACTTTTCGACTAATATGACGATGTGAACTGTACTAATGTCTAATTTTTAATTTTCAATTTTTTTTTTGATTTGGCTTACTAGAGACAGAGTTTGATATTATTTATATTAAAAACAACTGTGTAAAAGCTCATTTACTTGTATTTGTTTGTTTAAAAATATGTGTCATACATTTGTATTGGTCATACAGATGTTTGTCGTGGTCTGGGCGTTTGTGTTTGTGTATTGTGTGTGTTTTCGGTCTCCCAATATAAGAGTTAAGTACCTGGGTGACCGAGCCTAGCTCGGTATTTTCATTTTATTTTTTGTTTTTTTTTTCTCGGTATTTTTATATTTTAATTTTATTTAAATAATAAATCACGAGTGAAATTAAAAAAAAAAAAAGAAAAAAAATTTATCTGGAGACTGAGATTCGAACCCGGGTCAACACGATTTGACACCCGCCGATTTCCTAATTACGCCATTACCGCTATGTTGACGCGTAGTGAAATTAAGCTTCGTATTCTAATGATATTTTTTCATTGCCTATAAACAGTGATAAAACGAAATTTTTTTTAAATGAATCCTAGCTAGATAAATTTTTCGCCCCCGAAATCCTCTGCATACTAAATTTCACGAAAATCGTTGGAGCCGATTCCGAGATTCAGAAAATATATATATATATACAAGAATTGCTCGTTTAATAGTATAAGATTTTAGTAGGGACCGCTCAGTGTGAGACGTTTATTCATTTATTTATAAAACAGAAAATGTTATATAAATGCAAGGCTTAATTATTTTAATAAATCGTTATTGTACTAAAATTATAAATGCGAAAGTTTCTGAGGATGAATGTGTGTTTTTATATCTGTTCCTCTTTCACGCAAAATCTACTGCACTGATTTTAATGAAACTTACGTACTTTTTCTCCCGACATTCCCACGGGATCGGAAATTACGCAGGTGAAACTGCGTGGTGCAGATAATCTCTATATATATAAAAACTAGCCGACCCGTGCCCACTTCGTTACGCATTATTTATTTTTAATAATTACTTCTAACGACGATATCTCAAAAACTATTCATCTGATTGATATAGTGTAAAGGGCAATTTTAATCTGCATTAAATGCCTAAGCTAACTAAAATATTTGTTTGGATAAGGATTAATACTGAACTAAAGAAAATATCTTTAAAAATAACGTAATGTTTTTAATTAAAAATTTGAACATAAAAGTGGTTATTGTAAGTCAACCATAAGAGATAGAGATATGCTATCGCGGACTTTTTTGTAGCATTTTTATAGATTTTGAATTCGCTAGTACATTATACAACTATATCTTTGCTAGTTTAAGCAGCGTTCACGTGGAAAGCTCCCCGATGGCAAGATTTTTTGCGACCTCTTCAACATTTATCGCCGTATTTCTGCTAATTTACATTAAAACATAATAAATTATATACCTAAACCTTCCTCAAGAATCACTCTTTCTATTGTTGAAAACCGTATAAAAATCCGTTGCGTAGTTTTCAAGTTTATCACGTTCAGACAGACAGACAGACAGGAGGACAGAAAGACGCGGCCGGGGGACTTATTTTTATAATAAGTACCTATATATAGATAGATGAATCGCTGAATGTGTTGCTAAGCGCAAATCTCGAGAGCGGCTGAACCGATTTCGCTAATTCTTTTATTATAATATTCCTTGAAGTACGGGGATGGTTTTTACGGAGAGAAACATTTTAAAAATTGCCTGAAAAAGTCTAAAAACAACACTTTTCTATATTCCCATACAAAAGATTCGTAATAATACTTAAAAGTCACTTTGAACTTTAATAGGTACCATACCATAAAGTAAGTGGAGGGGTTACGGCTAGGATAAGTATTAAAAATTAAGGAATCAACTGTTAGGCGGTACGAAGTGCGCCGGGTCAGCTAGTACAATATGTATATATTTTTAAAACAATCTATACTAATATTATAAAGCTGAAGAGTTTGTTTGTTTGTTTGAACGCGCTAATCTCAGGATCTACTGGTCTGATTTGAAAAATTCTTTCAGTGTTAGATAGCCCATTTATCGAGGAAGGCTATAGTCTATATATCATCACGCTAAGACCAATAGGAGCGGAGCACCAATGAAGAATGTTTCAAAATCGGGTTTTTTTTCCTTTTGAGAGCTTCCGCTGCGTAAACGGTTTAAGTTTCGCAGAAATCACGTATGGCAGAATTGATCCTATTCCACGCGGACGAAGTCGCGCGCAGAAGCTAGTAATAAATAAAGTTTGAAATACAAGCAGTCAACGACCACATGATGTAATGTGTGTTAGTATTAAAACGAACATGGGAAATACCTGAACAATGCCTAACGGAATGAGTTACTTTTCGTTCTTAGAACTCAAACTAATGAAAAAATTATTAAACACAAAAAAAAATATTTTTTTAATTTTTTTTTTTTTTTTTTTTGTTATGATGGCAATGAACTTGCTATTCCTGTTATTCAATGTTGTGTGACACAAAAGAGGTAGGTATTTGATTAAAAAAATCTCAGATCTGATGAGTGCTCTTTGGATAATCTTTGATAACGCGTATTTACTTCCCAATGTTTTCGTCTACCTATGTTGTATTACTTGTCGATCAATTAAAAATTATTTTATTCATAAAAACATCATAAAGGCTTCAAAAGCAACATTCGAATTGTCTTTTTACAAATTAAAATTTTAAAGTGATTATTATTTTTAAAAGTGAAGCTACCGCCGAGATACCTAATTGTTGTCTGGATTTTTATCGTTTGCGAGCAAACACAATTATTTTAAGATGTGATCAACAATATAAAGCCATAAAGGCAAATTTTAAAATAGTTGCGTTTAGGATTCACTTCGTCAAACGCAATTCATCGATTCAGTCAGATTAGATATTTAACTATTTACTAGCTGACCCGACAGACGTTGTCCTGTCTTAACTTGTCTATGGGAATATAGAAAAGTGTTGTTTTTAGACTTTTTCAGGGAATTTTTTAAATTTTTCTCTCCGTATGAACCATCCCCGTACTTTAAGGAATATTATAAAAAAAGAATTAGCGAAATCGGTTCAGCAGCTCTCGAGATTTGCGCTTAGCAACACATTCAGCGATTCATTTTTATACATATAGAGAAGAGATAGAGATGACGTCTTTGACACCGCTTTACGTCAAGAATGATAAATGTCAACATAGCGTTAATTGGTTGACCGCAAGTGACTAAAACAAATTTAAACATTGATGTTTAAAACATTGTTTTATTTTTATTTAATTAAAAATTAAACAAATTCATCATTAAAGATTGCATCTAAATATGATTCTCTTTGTGATGAAACGCAGTAAAAAATAACAAGGTCTCTACGCTCGCAAACCTTTCACATGTAAAGTTGACATCGAATGGGGAAATTAGTTGATGTTTTGTGATGAATCGGGTTAATGGTGTGAAATTATTACGTTTTATTATTTATCTTCTATTGGCTTTTATCAAATATTATTTGTTCTTGTATTTATTAAGGTTTGCTGATTGAGAAATCTTTATTTACATTTAACATGGTTTTTTGTATGAGTTAATAATATATTACGGGAAAAAGCATAATTAATGAATATATAATATTATATAGCATATTTGTATAATGAATACATTATATTTACACGATTCTTGGTAAATTCAAACACGAAAAACCGCAAAACGGTTGTGGACTTTTTCATTTAAATTTACATTGTTTAAAAATTTCATATGTGTAATATTTAACCATGCATAATTCAATATTGCAAGCATGCATAATTCGATATTGTTTACTTTTAAAGTCTGAATAAGTTATTTGTAAAATATGACAGACATCAGTCAAGTCACAGATATGTCAAAACATTTTTTTTATCTGTAATGTTGGTTTACGGACGAGTTTAACGTGACAACGTCATAACAAAACATCTCCTCGGACGCATAGGCCAATAGAGTGGAAGAGAGATAGATGCGGCGCAAGAATACAATGAGCGTAACGGGACAATGAGCGTAACGCTACAATGAGTCATCCTTTTTCGTGCATGCAGCCAGTCATCATCGATTTATTAGACGTTGTCACGTCAAAAAAATATGGTACTTGTAAAAGTATATCCAATAACTGGATAATTTAACCTGGGATGGGTTTCATAGGTAAACAAAATCAAAATTAATAATTGGTTGTCTGTAAAGTCGGTTTACGGACGATAGTGTTACATGATAACATCTTAAACAAACCTAACAGTGAAAAGTTATGCGGTATAATACAACGTAGGTCGACGAAAAAGTAGTCAAGTAAATACGCATTATTAGATATAACTCTAAAAGTACTTGTCAGATCGCAATTAAATTAAAATGGGACCACATGACACCCAAAACCTTTCATATAAAACAAAATTGATCGAAATCGTTCCATCCAGTCAAAAGTTCTGAGCTAACAAACATTTAACAAAAAAATACAGTCGAATTGAGAACCTCCTCCTTTTTTGGAAGTCGGTTAAAAATTACTGCATTCTGGTAGATTTTGGAAACACTTTTATTTAATTTTAGTTTTTGTTTTTAATAAGGGGTTATACGCAGTTACAAGGCTCAAAAAAACATTTTTTTATGAATTTTTTATATACACAGTTTTTATTTATCAATTACAAATAATAGTTATTCAAATAGAGCCTACTTTCAAGAATACAATAGCTTGTCAATCATGTAAAAATATTAATGTGCGCCGCTCCTGTAGAAGATGTTCCACACGACCTCTACAAAAAAGCGCTTGGCGGTGATCTCCATTTCTTCGGTTTGGATGGTCTGAAATAAAAAAATATGGTGAATTCTTTTGAAGGATAGATTAATACAGGTATTGAACGAAGGAATAAGAAAAATTTTGATTTTTGACAAAATGGCGTCTATTTGTAAAAAAAATTCGATTTTGACCGAAATTATCGTTCCAAATTGTTAAAAAAAAAATAGTAATAATTTTTTTAAATTTTATTCCTTCGTTTAATACCTGAGGAATATATTTAAGAAGATTGTGTAAAAATTTGAGACAGATCGGTTGAGCCATTTCGGAGAAATCGCGATCACCGACTTTGAAAATACCGTTTTGAGAAAAACGCACTTAAAGTTTCAGAAGTAGCTTACAAATAGTTAAAAAAAATCTTCAACTTACATGGTATTATCTATTCCAGGGCCATAAGAGGTACCTTCTGTAGTATTGGTAGGTTCTAATAAGTCTAGCTGGTGTTGTCGTCTAGCCATTCTTCCAAGGAACCTCAGATAGCGCGTGTAGTATATAAGTGTAGCTACTACTCCGGTTCTTATACTTTCTACTTTCTAGCACTAACGTGGCCTTACAAATTCAGATATATCTCCGAAAATATTTATCAGATTGGCTTCAAATTTTCAGAAAATATACTTAAATATGTGTGAATTCCGAAAATGCAAAAAAACAAAATTCGATTTTTTGAAAATTCTAACTGCGTATAACCCCTTATTAAGCCATAATCAACTCACTCTCAAGCTTCACGTATATATATAGGTATATAAATAATAACAAAAACATTCTACGTACCTATATTATATATTATCTATCACGTTATTTTGAATTAACGGTTTTTTCAGAGCGTATTTAAAGAACAATGCCATCAAGTATTTATTATTCCGTGTCGATAACGCAGACCTTATTTGTAATACATTTTTAAATTAACACATTTATACACATGCGTTCTTGACCTCATTAAATAACTCGTTTAAAACTACTCCCTTTATCGGTCGATAAAATTTATTTAAACTATTATCACAGTGTAATAAAAACAACTATTATGTGGTTTCACTCATTAATGTAATGTAACTATATTGAAACCGTTCTGGTCTAGTGATGAGTGTAGGCGCCTAAAACATCGATAGTTTGCGGGGTTGAATTCCAGCTCGGGATGGATATTTGTAATTGTACATATATTTACTTCCGGTTTGGATGTCTGTCCTTGTAGGTCTGACAACTGAGCCTCGGAGAGCACGTTAAGCTGTTGGTCCCGGTTGTTATCATAAATACATGATAGCAATCGTTACACATATTAGGGAATATATCCGCCAACCCGCAGTGGAGCAGCGTGGTGAATTAAGCCCCAATCCTTCTCCTACATGGAGAAAGAAGCTTGTTCCCAGCACTGGAATGTTACAGGTTGAATGAATAAAGATAAAAAGAGGGGGTTAGATCTTACTACACAATGTTACTTCACTGGGTGTAGGCTGGTAGCGGCGTTTCATAGCCCATATTCCTTTTTACATTTTCTCATAGAAGTATTAAATATATACCTATGTATTCTATATTTTATGTGTATCATAATGTATTTATTGCAAATAATACAAATGAAAACATTTTTCTCAAGCTAAATTACGAGTCTCGTAAATCAGAAAATATTATCTCAAACCCTCTAAAAAACAATTAATATTCTCAAATGTAGGTAGTTACGTAAAGTAAATTTTATATATTTGAAGTAAAAGTAATTTGCATCAAATTAAAAGGAAATTATATCATCAAGAGTGACATACATTGTGACGTCATTAGCTATAACTAATACTTACCTATTTACGAAAAAAAAAAATCAAAGGAAACGCGCGTTACCCAACTTAAGCCCATGAAGTCCATCTCATTAGACTTTATTTAGGATTTATGTTCTAGTACCTCGACCTTATAGAAGATCACGGCTAAATAATACTGCTTTCAAGCAGTGTTGTGTTTCTGTAGTAAGTAAGGTGACCAGAGCTCCTGGGGGGAACTGGGGATGGGGTCGGCAACGCGCTTGCGATGCTTCTGGTGTTGTTGCAGACGTCTATAAGCTACGGTAATCGCTTACCACCAGGTGAGCCGTACGCTTGTTAAAAAAATGTAAAGCACTTGGTTTCACCCTTGTAAGGTTCTAAGATAGGTCAGGTCGCCTTGTAAGATAAATAAATAAATATCTTCACAATACACACACGGTCGTCTGTTATTAAAGTAAGCAACTTAATGCTTGTAATATAGGTTACAGCCGACTGGTCTAGCTACATACTTTTTTTCCGATAAACATACTTATAAATAATACATATATAAATATATAAATATGTAGGTATATTACACCCAGACTCGGGGTGGGAATCGAACCCACAACCCCCGGAGCAGAAATCAGGGTCACTACAAACTGCGCCAACAGGCTAGTCAAAAGATGATCTAATATTGTCAGTATACCAGTCCCGCAAGTGTCATAGCGTGAACTTATATCGCCGACAACCTTCCTCTATAAATAGACTATCTAGAATGAATATCAGGTTCTTTAATTCCCGAGATAAATGAATCGAACAGACAAAATCCGACATTTTATATTAATGTAGAATATTGTAGAAGTACCGCGCGGTGAAAGCGTCACCCACTTCCATACATGCGCGCGCGCCGTTTAAACGGCCCTAGTGTTAAGCTGGATTTCCTTACAAATATAGCGTGATATAAGGCGATATGAAGATCAACATATTTTGTTAAGGTACTTTAGAAACGTAATAGGAAGATACCTTATATATACTTAGAAAGTTTTAATTATACAGCGACTAATTTACAAGTTAAATACATACAAACAAACAAAGGAAGTCGTCCATGTTAATTGTTAAGCCACAACTTGCTATGACATAATATATGTTAAGTGGATTGTTTGCCTAAAATCCAACACAGTAATCAACTAGTTCGACTCCAGATATCGCTACCTTCACAAGTGGGTTAAGCCCACTTGTGAAGACTAGTCGCTATAATTATATTCCCTACTTTGGGTAACGATCGCTATCAGGTGTACATGATAACAACCGGGACCAACGGCTTAACGTGCTCTCCGAGGCACAGTGGGGAGACCGACAAGGACTGCACAAACCCCCAGACCACGGCAAACATCTGTATGGTCAATATAAACGTTTACCATGTGCGGGGATAGAATCCGCAACCGCCAGCGCAACAGCCACAAACTAGTGCTGTGGCCTGTGACCGTTGCGCCAACGCAACGTCGTTTTACTTACGAACAGTTAAATTTCGAACAACACATGTTCCAAATTTAAATATTTGTAAGCAAGCGAAACGTTTGTATACAGCCGCCGAGCCACAAACGTGAGAAACTCGAAAGTACGTACGTATAAAACGTACATTACTTAGAACTCTAGGAAGCTTTTAGTTCTTAGCATTAAAGGTTTCATTTATTACCGATGGAGTTAAGTGCAGGTGATTATATGAAAGAAAAGAGAAAGTAGGTAAACAGATATGTAATCGTAATAACAAAATATTTAATTAAAGTAAAAAATATGTTAATTTTGAATTACGAAATGTGTAGGTAATAGCGTAATTTATTTATAAATTCATTGTTTAAATTTTGGACAAAAAAAGTCGAAATTTTAATTACATCAGGAAGTAAAAATTAAACTAAATAATTCAATTCAATGTAACAAACTTTGTATAATAGTATTTATTTATTAAAAGAAAAAACGACCAAGTGCGAGTCGGACTCGCGCACGAAGGTTCCGTACCATTAACTAGGTAAACAACAGGAGGTACATTGATTTTAATATCGGGAAAAAAGCGAAAAAGAATGTAGCCACCCCCTCTCTTCCCGTGGGTGTCGTAAGAGGCGACTAAGGGATAACACAGTTGCACTACCACCTTGGAACTTAAAAAGCCGAGGGATGGCGGGATAACCATCCATGCTGGCTTTGAAATACACAGGCCGAAGACGGGCAGCAGCGTCTTCGGTGCGACAAAGCCAGCCCTGCGGTCACCAACACGACTGCCCAGCGTAGTGACTTTGGGCAAAACACATGAGTTCGCGTCATAATGTCGGGCGCGAACTTGTGGAGGCCTATGTCCAACAGTGGACTGTGATAGGCTGTGGTGTGTGTGTGTGTGTGTGTGTGTGTGTGTGTGTGTGTGTGTGTGTGTGTGTGTGTGTGTGTGTGTGTGTGTGCAAAAAGCGACAAAAAGTCACTTTCGTTATTTGAGCCCCCATATATATTTATTTTTTATTTTATTTTATTATTTATAATTAATTAAAGTAAATATACAATTAAGTATTTTGTGAATATTTTAAGTACCTACCTGTTACCATTTATTTATATCGAGCAAAAATAGGCAATAAATAGCGTTTTTGTATGGGAGTCCCCCTTAAATATTTATTTTATTTTAATTTAATTATTTATTATGAAAGTAAAAAAACAATTGAGTATTCTGTAAATATTTCAAGTTCCTACCTGTTACCATTATTAATATCGAGAAAAAAGAGAGAAAATAAAATTAAATATTTATTTTATTTTGTTTTTAGTACTTGTTGTTATAGCGGCAACAGAAAAACATTATTTGTGAAAAGTTCAACTGTCTAGCTATCACCGTTCTTGAGATACAGCCTGGTGACAGATGGACGGACGGACGGACAGCGAAGTTTCAGTAATAGGGTCCCGTTTTTACCCTTTGGGTACGGAACCCTAAAAAGGTAAAAAATATAAGTACGAGAAATATGATAAGAAGTGGAATAAAACAACGTGTACTCGTACATTACCAGTTCACAATTGTTTTTAGAATTTTATTAGAATTTAAAACATAATTATTATTAAATAATTAAAAAAACATTTCTTTTTTTAAACGACTTCAAAATAAGGAGGAGAAGGACCTTCGTCGTTTTTTTTCTTTACGAGCTAACGTAAACAAGCGTACAGCCCATCTCTTATTGTTCGCTCTGTACAGATTGCAGTACTTGTAGTAACTTTGCAATGTAGAGTCGTGGTCAGGGGTCGTTGAACTCCGTCAAAATCGACTTAGTGGTGAAAGTGAAATCACAACAGCAGCTGACCATTGTTGTTCTCGTAATCGTCTTATACACAATCGTTGTTGCGTTCGGTTCATTTTATACCGGACTCATTTAACTCCAATATGACTTATTAGATGAGTTGATAATTTTGATAAAGATATTTCATTTTTAACACGCTTTTATTAGCTTGACCTGTATGTATGTATGTACATATGTATGTAACGGAATCTTTGAACTTCATTTTCAGCTACTTCTAGGAGTCTGATTAACTTGGAAATTTGCACAGGGGTCAAGGGCCGTTGACAATACAATAATCTCATAACTTTACGTTAAAGTCCTGTCTAGGATCATCAGGATAAAAAAAATATATATTTAGATTAATGAGAAGGTTATTAAGCCTATACCACTTGCAGAACGCCAATGATAATGTTATTTGCTATTAAAGCGTGTTTTTTTAGTTTTTTTTTTTTTAAACTATATATGATTTTTAATAAAGTGCCATGATAGTTAGAGCTTATGTAATTTTTAGTATGTTAGGTAATATATTTTTTATTTATATCACTAGTATATTAAACAAGTGTACGTTCCGTATAATAAATAGTAAGCGTTTATCAAAGACGTCATACGCCAACGGACTGCCTCTGTTGTTAACTTAGCGAATTTGCAAGAGTTCTGGCCACCTTACTTACCACAGGATCACAACACTACTTGAACGCACGCAGTATTATTTAGCTGTGATCTGTAAGATTGAGGTCATTCTCTTCTCGTCAGCGTTAACAAACTTCAAGATTTATTTTCATGTTTGACCATTTCAAAGAAAAGCTAACTTAAATGTATAGGTATCCGATTCGTTTAATTTTTCTTACCAAGGTTTTATAGAAAAAAATGTTGTGACTATTGATGAACTGATAATGAACTCCGGAAGTATGTAGAACTCGTCACAGTTTATTTATAAGTTTATAACTATATATTACGATATACATAGTTTAATTTTGGTATATAATAAATATAATAATAATTTTGATTACTCAGAAGTACTTCATTAAAATAATCTACATTTTTTTGTACCATTTATAATCTATCTATGCATATTTTTTATCACTTTTTTTTTTCACTTCTTTGTTTCTTATGCAACTCGAATAAGATATAGCACATAATTGTATAGTCTATAACTCTATAGCATTCCTCAATATAATCTATCAATATATTTTTAATATCAAATATTTTATGTGATAAAAAAAAAACCTAACAATAATGTCAAGGTTAACAAAACGGTTCCGTGTCAAGATTCCTAATCGTTTATAAATTAAAAGTTAAATTTTTATTGCGATCGGTTTTTTTACCAAAGCTCTTTAGTATATGCAAATCAATCAACAATTTTGTCAAACATATATAATTACTAGCTGTGCCCGCGACTTCGTCCGCGTCGAACTTAACATAATTATTAATTCTTCAGTTCGCGGCGAGCATCTCAAGGAAAGAACGCTGCATGGCTCACCGAGCTTTAAATGTTTCGCTCCTAATTATTTCTAAAGACGATATCTCAAAAACTATTCATCTGATTGATATAGTGTAAAGGGCAATTTTAATCTGCATTAAAATTTGAACATAAAAGTGGTTATTGTAAGTCAGCCGTAAGAGATAGAGATATGCTATCGCGGACTTTTTTGTAGCATTTTTAAAGATTTTGAATTCGACAGTACAATACTTAACTCTGATTTAACTATATCTTTGCTAGTTTACGCGGTGTTTGCGTGGAAAGCTCCCAGTTGGCGAGATTTTTTGCGACCTCTTCAACATTTATCGCCGTATTTCTGCTAATTTTTATAAAAACATAATAAATTATATACCTAAACCTTCCTCAAGAATCATTATTTCTATTCTTGAAAACCATATAAAAATCCGTTAGGTAGTTTTCGAGTTTATCGCGTTCAGACAGACAGACAGAATTCAGAGGGACTTATTATTATAATATGTATAGATATTGTTATTTATCTTGACTAGGCATTTTTCGCGGCGACACTTCCTTAGAATTTTAATATTAACCAAATGTTACAGTAATTTATATTTATTTTTAATACTTCCTTGTCTAGACTGGCCAAAACATGTTCATCCGCGTTGACGTTAATAGTAAATTAATGACGCTTTGCTTTGACCAAGTTTTATACATAATTATAACGAGTTATAAAAAGTTATTTTATATTACAAATAAAAAGTATTTAATGTAACCTAAAAAAGATTTAAATGTATTCTATAAAAGATTTAAATGTATTCTATAAAAGATTTCGCAACCAATCTATACTAATATTATAAAGCTAAAGAGTTTGTTTGTTTGATCGCGCTAATCTCAAGAACTACTTGGTCTGATTACAAAAACTCTTTCAGCCCATTATCTAAATAACCCATTTATCGAGGAAGGCTATAGTCTATACTCTATATATCATTACGCTAAGACCAATAGGAGCGGAGTAAAAATTAAGAATGTTTCAAAATAACTATTCCTCGCGGACGAAGTCGCGGGCAGGAGCTGCTTTATAATATATTTCGATCATATCTATGCCCAGCAGGGAAACGCTTACAATTAAATCACAGTGTTATGTCCCTTAAAATGTATCTTACCGTAATATTCTAGAACATTCTTCAATAAAATACTCATAATATAATGCTTAGATAATTGCATAGACTACTATTTAATACTAGGATAATTGTTTAAATCTGCCATATTCTAAAGAGAATTACAGACAAGCAAATGATCTTCATCTGTATTATATACGTATCATATATATCTAATTATGTACGTACATTTGTATTTTAAGTTCATGGACCTATTACTTTAACTGTGTGAAAATTCTTTGTAAGTTGGTAAGCGATTGTGTCAGTAGAATGTCTGCGCTGTCAAAAAGTGAAGGCAATGACCCTTGTTACGCGAATGTTTTAAAAGTAGTAAAGACTTCTAGTACAGTACGAGTTGGCGCATGAGTTCCGAAAACTATTCCACCTCAATTTTTTTATGCGATCCTCTTCAAATAGCCCTACTGATGATATAAATGCATGTTGCCAGGGGAAAATCCGGGGCCATATTTTTTAAACCAATTTTTTTTCTCAATTGCAAGGAACTGTTATTTTTCAACCGGACAAATTTTTTTTATATTTTTTAATAAAATACAAATAAAAAAGGTCCTATGACTTTTCACGATAAAGTTAATATTTTTAGAGATATGAATTTTTAAAGGTTCGAAAAATCTCAAATTTGGGTACTTTTGACCCATGAAATACATATTAAAGACTAAAATAAAATATAAATTATATATATTTTTAAATTCTTTATACACTAATTAATAGTTTCCTGATGGAGATTTAAAAAAATTTCATTGTATAAACCTGTTTTTTAATTGTTAACTTCGCGCGCTCACAAGTATTCGCTGCTCCAGGCTCCCTGTGTCCTGAATCGTTATTTATCATTTATCTTAAAAACTATTAACTGTATCAAGATTGTTAAAGAGAGTAATGTTATTAATAACTAAATTCTCTATAATTTGTTTTTAACAAACTTTTTTCTGGAATAAATTTAACAAAAGTTATTTAAGCATGAATCGGAACATGTAATTAAAAGTACTTTTTTATCAGTTTATATTACATTTTTGTTATTAAAGCAGAAAGTAATTACATTGAATAACTTCTTTAGACGAAGTTAACAGATGTAAAAGTCAGAAACCTTCAAAAAAAAAACAAAAAAAAAAATCTTTTCTGTACCTACTTAGACACAATCTTACACACCATGATACATACATGCATTTAGGTATTTTTTATTTTATTATAATTATTTCAATTCGAACATTAAACATATATATGTATAATCACGCCTCTTTCCCGTAGGGGTAGGCAGAGACCACTTTTCTCCACTTGCTACGATCCTTACATACTTGTTTCGATTCGTCCACTTTCATTATTCCTTTCATACATGCTCTTCAGTTTAGGGTACTCTTGACCTGGCCTTTTTTCAGGACGTCCCTAATTTGATCTCGAAACTTCCGCCTAGGTCTACCCCTTCCAACACTTTCATTCACACTCGCCTTATACACTTTTTTCGTCAATCGTTCTTCATTCATTCTCTTGACATGGCCAAACCATCTCTGTATACCTTTCTCAATTTTTTTCACTACATCTTCTTTCAGACCACAACGTTTCCTTATCTCACTATTTCTTATCCTGTCACTCAGTTTAACTCCTATCATACTTCTTAACGCTCTCATCTCAACTGCATTTATTCTACTTCCATGTTTCTTCTGCCATACCCAACTTTCACTTCCGTACATGAGTGTCGGAACCAACACCCCCCCATTGCACAGCCAAACGAGCCTTGTTAGACACCCTTCGACTGTTCATAAAGGAATGCAAAGCTCCATTCACCATGTTTCCAGCATTCACTCCTCTTTCAATTTCACTCTCACACTTTCCATCTCTTGTAAACTTTGAGTCCAGATACACAAACTCATTCACCTGTTTAATTTGTTCATCTCCAATCACGATTTTGCAGTCTGTCACTGCCGCATCTCCTTCAAAAACCATCACTTTCGTCTTCTTTACATTCATCTTCAAGTTAAGTTAAGTACGTACCAATATCTTTTTATTATTTATACATAGCTGTGATTCCTTCAAATACCATTATATCTTTATATTGTTGTTAAAAATGCATAAATTACTATGATAATAACAAAAAAGTAATATAAACTGATAAAAAGTACTTTTAATTACATGTTCCGATTCATGCTTAAATAACTTTTGTTAAATTTATTCCAGAAAAAAGTTTGTTAAAAACAAATTATAGAGAATTTAGTTATTAATAACATTACTCTCTTTAACAATCTTGATACAGTTAATAGTTTTTAAGATAAATGATAAATAATGATTCAGGACACAGGGAGCCTGGTGCAGCGAATACTTGTGAGCGCGCGAAGTTAACAATTAAAAAACAGGTATAAACAATGAAATTTTTTTAAATCTCCATCAGGAAACTATTAATTAGTGTATAAAGAATTTAAAAAATATATAATTTATATTTTATTTTAGTCTTTAATATGTATTTCATGGGTCAAAAGTACCCAAATTTGAGATTTTTCGAACCTTTAAAAATTCATATCTCTAAAAATATTAACTTTATCGTGAAAAGTCATAGGACCTTTTTTATTTGTATTTTATTAAAGAATATAAAAAAAATTTGTCCGGTTGAAAAATAACAGTTCCTTGCAATTGAGAAAAAAAAATTGGTTTAAAAAATATGGCCCCGGATTTCCCCCTGGCAACATGCATTTATATCATCAGTAGGGCTATTTGAAGAGGATCGCATAAAAAAATTGAGGTGGAATAGTTTTCGGAACTCATGCGCCATCTCGTACTGTACTATTCTGTCAATGTGGAAACAGTGCAATCCTGTAGTAAGCCTTCTGTATTTAAAAATCAAATGATTTAAATATAGAATTACTGAATATTTAAATTCAACATTCGTTTTAAAATTTAAAACGCAGTGTTAAATAAAAATGTCATCAAAGAATCTTGCACTTTTCGAAAGAAGAAGACCGAGCGATAACTGGATATAGGACTCCTGAATCTTATCCTCATTATTGTAGACTTTATTCTAGAACTACTGAATATTTTGTTAAATATTTCATTTAAAAATTACCTAATACCTAGCGAGAAATAATGATAACAAAATGCATGGCTCCAAAAAAATTATCTTGAACGCACCAATACGTAGAAAGCTTTAATCCTACTGCTTGGATATAAGTGGTAATTGTTGATTGAGTTGTAATGACTTGTGAAGGTCGATTATGATCAACAAACGAAGTCTGCCTAGATCTGTCCGCGTTTCGAACGAGAGAAAATGGTTACGCAACGAGATATGATGTAACTTCACTTTAACTAGATTGATCTTAATGACGAGTGATTGTAGGATAGTCCCATAAATAATTATAATAATTAAAAAAATATATTAAATAATATGTATAATGTTTTTATAACCATGTATTAACAAATTGACCAGTCCGTATTCACTTATTTAAGTTTTAAAAATATGTAACAAAAACAAAAAGAATGGTTTTAATAACTGTATTATTGTCATTTTAAATTGTCAATGTCAGATTCACCTTAACGGCGATAGCTACTCGAGGAATCGTAATTTTATTTATACATAATTATATGCATGTATTACAACTCGACCTAAGTTATTATAATTATCATAATTATACAGTTATTTAACACATTCATATTAAGGCATACATAAATTATATTTTCATGGACCTAATATATAATTATATTAAAAATACCGAATATTTTTAACAGATTAATTTGAACATGATACCAGTTTTACCCGAAAAATAAATGCTATTTTAATGACACATTTTTTAATTGATAACAAATAGAAATATTTGGAAAATCCAAAAGTGTACGCCTCCACGCCCTCTAATAGCTTGTTTAGGAAATGATAATCGACCGTACAACGATTCGAAATCAAAATAAAATTCAAAAAATCATAACCAACTTTATTTAAATAGGCCCCATGAGCACTTTCGAATCGTCATTTTACAAATCAAAACTTTACTGTTTATTATTTTTGTAAAAGTAAAGATACCATTTTATATGATTTTAAGTTCGATTAGTTAATTTGGTTTTTGCTGATAATCACATATGGCTGTGAATCTTAAAAGTTCATCCTTCATATTCAGGCTTCTTAGTTAATAGATACTTGACATAATAAAATAACAAAAAAAAAACAGAATATTTTGTTATGAGGCGTGCAATATAATATAAGTACTAGCCGCAAATTAACTTTTCAACTAAGAAATAATTAAAATTAAATTAAAAACATTTACATACATAATTCTAATCTTCTCAGTGATTTTGTTGTACATTATTTTAATGACTTCATTAAACTAATATTTAGATTAAAATTTACTGTGAATGAACTGTTATATTTAAACAATATCACCATTTCAATAATTATTTAAATAAGATTTTTTTTTAATTCTGATTGTATTATCTAGACTACTTTTTCTCAACAGTTATAATCGTATCTAAAATTGCACACTCAATAACCGCCTGAAAGAATTTCAACCCTGTGTCAGGGATCCGAAGACATATAAAATAGGGATAGACATACAAACACAAACGCTCAGACCACGACAAACGTCTGTATGGCCAATACAAACACACATCTTCTTCGGGTATCGAACCCGATAGTGCATCAGAAAATTATTGTTTCACACAAAGCGTCAACACGGCATTTATTTATAATTTTACTAATATTATAAAACAATTGTTCTTACCAAATAATATATGGTAATTATACATAATATTACTAAAAAGCCTGAGCTTATAAAGGAAATTTCAGTTCGGATCTCATGATAGAGATACTCACAGACACTATTTTTGTTATACAAATGAATTTATCTGTAACGAATGCTGTATACTTAAAAAATCCTAATAATAAAGTAGCAAAACTAGTGGGGACCTAACATTTATTAAAAAATAAAATAAAACATGGTTTACATTTTGTAACATGGTCACCCTAAAATGTACTTGGGTGCGTGAGTAATTTTTTTATGCAATACGATAAAGGATACGTGTACCGGAAATAATTTTTTTCCGTCAATCGCTCGTGAACGAATTATTTCTCGAATTTTCTAACAATTTAAGCGTTCACTTGAACTTTTCTGATGACAATCACAGCTCATATAACAGTCATAGTACTTTTGAATAGATATTTGACAAATCGTACGACATTTATTATTGTGAAATATTTTTTTATACAAATTACTGTACAATAGTACCAAATAAAATAACGAATTTACAAAAGGGAACAGGTTTACCAACCAATCAGATACAGGTGTGCCTACTTACCAATATCATAATATATTTTTAAATCGCTCCAAAACGTTTTAAGATAAATTCAAAAACTGTACAGTGTGTTATAAAAATAAATTCTTATTTTTAGTTCATATAAAAGCAATGTTTGAGACAAAATTAATTTAATGTTTTGTAAAAAAAAGATATGGACCCTTTTTCCGGCGTTTAGTGGCATTGACCTTGTAATCCTACCACGTCCCCGTTAGTCTCACACAATGTAAACGATTTGTTACGAAAAACAATATGAAATTATATCAAATAACTTGATTTTGTCCTACATCGCTACCTATTTATACGATATTGAAATTGTCTGAGAATAAAGCGTTTATTAAAAAGAAATTAATAACTAAACTTTATTATTCGGTGCAGGATTACATAAACGATTAAAGATGTGTGGACGTAGTGACGCTGTTTTTCATTATATTACTATAAAAACACAGATTATGTTGATTTATTGGAGTTTCGATTTTCATATAAGGCCCCCGGTATGAAAAAAAATATGAGAAGTAAAATCTACTGAACGAATGACTTCGTTTTTGTTGTTAACTTGTTATTTGATTCGTTTATTTACCATTTGATATGGTATTAATCTGTTTCTTAGACTAGTAAGCTTATTTTTGTGCCTATTTAGACAGTTGATCTGAAGGAGTAAACTCCAGTCGTGCGTCGGAGCTGACATACCTACACTTTTTTTTAAAAAGTAGCTGCGTAGTTTCTTATAGGTTCTTCTGTGTTTAATGCAATATTTTGAAGTAAAATATATGTACTGTACTGTGTAAATATGTGTAATATATATAATGTACCGTATAACCGTACCTATAAAAATAATATAATGAGAAATCGGATATCTTATGTAATTCTTCCGTTATTTGATTTTTATCAGAACATTAGTATACTCTGTTATCAAGTATCATATTATGATCGCAAGGGTATAAATAAATAAGTTCTGTGAACGAAGTCATGATAGACTAAACAGAATATTTGTGTACGGAACAATAAAACAATAAGCTCGCTAATGAAATTATTACGCAGTAGGTATAACAAATATTTTCGCTAATTGATCATATTTCATCAATTCGTGTTTGACTACGTATCAAATTAACTACGCATTTGTCACACACGACAACAACCTTGAAAGTATCTTTAGATCATTCGCCTTTAGTTTAGGATTATTGTGTCATATTCGATAACAAACTTGAATAGCCGTTGACAAATATTTGTGTATGTTTGTACATCAAAAGGGGTAAGCTGGTATCGCGGCAGGCGATCGCTTAATGTCAAGAGGTGTTTGCCTCGAGCAACACAAACACAATTGTCTAGATTGATTTAAGATCATTTTGATAGTGACTGATGATATTGATATGCTCGTGAAGGCGTTGGCTTAACCCACGCGGATACTTGGCCCAAATATTTCATAAACTAATTTAAACATTAGCATTAAATTATAATACTATTATCATACGATTAGGGAGGCCTATGTCCAGCAGTGGACTGCGATAGGCTGATGTGTGTATGTGTGTGTATCATTATTATCATTATTAATGTGTTACCTTTTTGTTGTTTCAGGTGAGAGCTGCATAGAGAAGCCGCTTGCTACATTATGGCGAAACTACCAACAGTCGACGAAGCCAGATGTGGTGATGAAACTGTCAGTCACCAACTCCGGCCTCAAGGGCTTCACCAAAGAACACGGGCTCACCGAGTACTGGTCCCACCGCATCACCTACTGCGCCAGTCCACCTCACTATCCTAAACTTTTCTGCTGGGTGTATCGGCACGAGGGTAAGAAGCTGAAGCATGAACTGCGCTGTCACGCTGTCCTGTGCACCAAAGAATCCGTATCAAAGAAAATTACAGAGGAGCTACAGATTAAACTGAAACAGGCTTTAGTCGAGTTCAAGAAGGACAGAATCTCAAAACAGAACGCTAGGCTGAGTCTCGCTAACAGTGTCTACGATAACCCCAGCATGCCTCGAAGAAAGATTTTGCTTAGTGTAGGGGCTATGAACTACAGACCACCACTAGAAAGGTCGAAGTCAGCTCCCAAACTCGGTGCCATCGAAGAACTCTGTTCTGAGGAAGATGAGGAAGAAGCGGAAATGAACGCAAAGAAGGAATGTCAATTCACAACGGGTCTCACAACGTCGCAGTCTTTGGACAGACGACGACCGGAGACGAAATCTCCACGCAAGCTGTCGTGCCCTGAAGGCGTTATGGACAGAAGCCGATTAGACGTCGATGAAAGCAAAGGACAATCAACAAACGATCTAATCGACTTGCTTGTCAAGGAAAGTAAATTAAAAAATGAGACGGAATTTCATATTGAAACTAGTCAAAATAGTGAGAAAGAGGAATCGAGGTTAATGACATTACAATCTATCGAGGAGACGATCGAATTAAGCGACGCTGCGATGTGCGAAGGAAGAAAGAATTTAATTCTAGCTCAAAGTAACTACCTCGTCACTGATAGCGACGATGGTTCGGTTTCTTCAGGGTGCGAGACGGCGAGCACGGTCACGTCATCCGACGCGGAGCCCTCATCGCTTCCATCACATTTTCCGCAGGACGAGCATAAAGAAACAGATAGCGACGAAGAGAGAGTGCCGGTGTTCGAAAGAGTGCGTAATTTCGAAAGTGCGTCGATGAGAAATAGGGGCTACACTAACTCCATACACGCTATAAACAATACCAGTGATGGATCGAGCACGGTTACTTCAGAGGAAGTAATTCATGTGCCGATCGGTGAGAGGAACGCTTTTCGTCGACGATCGACCTATCCCCCACTGAGGCCTGGCCCCGGTATCCTGGATAACTTCGAGGGCAAATTCGACACACTAATCGACAATTTGACAGACGTTGACAGTTTGAATTCGAGCACGGAGACTGAGGTTTTTAAAAATACCGGCGACAACGACAGCGCTTGCAGCGATGAGTCTGGCTATTCCGAGCTCCTCGATGGCAAGGAGAGCATCATAGGCAACACCATCATGGTCTAATACGATGAAATATTCATAAGATACAACAATGCACGGTTTTTCTCATTTTAAAAATTAGTCTACTTATATAATTGTAAATAACAGGGTACCGTATGTACTTTATGATTTATTTTAGATGTTTGTATATATTGTAATATAGGATGGAAATTTTTAATTTAAGTATAATAGAAAAATTGATTATTGTATTACTAGTAATTTATCTCGAATGACCGTTTCATCACGACCGCATTTATGAAATGTTTTAATGATAAGATAGACTGAGGTAGGGCACAGTAGGAGATTTCCTGCTCAAAATATGGAGCAGCCTGACTGGGGTAGTACCTCGACCTTACAGAAGATCACAGCTAAATAATACTGTTTTCAAGCAGTGTTGTGTTCCTGTGGTGAGCAAGGTGACCAGAGCTGCTGGGGGGAATTGGGGTCGGCAACGCGTTTGCGATGCTTCTGATGTTTCAGACGTCTATAAGCTACGGTAATTGCTTACCATCAGGTGAGCCGTAAGCTTATTTTCCGACCTAGTTATGTAAAAAAATATTAAAAAAAATTGCGTGTGTACAAAGTACACATGTCAGAAGTGAAACTTCTTTGGCAAACTAATTTAAAAAAAAATGAAAAAACTAATTTAAAATACAAAAAAAAAAAACTAATTGAAAAAAAAAACAAAAAGCCAACGTCACGCGGTGTTCCCAGGCCATGACGCTGCTGCGTGACCGGTTGTTCAAATTTTACCCCTCATGCGCCTAAAGAAGTTTCACTTCAAAATATAAAAATATAAAAAAAAATTATAATGTAGCTGTTATACGTTCTAAGATCATTCGGTACTTACACATTCCATTGTTATACTCATGTCATTCGAACCCGGGTCATTCGTCTGTAGTGCGAAAAATATTGAAACATAATAAATATTACAAAATATAACTCGTTTTATTTTCTCATAAATTATGACAACCATAAAAAACTTATGAAGTAATAAATATTGTACGTCAAAAGACCGTCGAATCAATTATGGGTTTTTATTAACATCTTATAACAAATAATAATACATATTATGAGTTTTTATTTTTGTTTTAAAATCAACGCCATTATATAAATTGATACAGGATTATAATTTCAATAATGTACAGTTAGAACCGGTTTTAGTGGTCTGAATTATTAATTAATTTTGTAATAATAACAAACCGGATACTTAAGTGGTTTTCCTAATACTTTAATAAAAAAATATACAGCACAAGTACAGACTTTCGACTTTTAAATCACCGACTTGCAAGAAAGGAGGAGGTTCGCAATTCTTTTATATTTTTTTATGTGAACTTTTGACTGGGTGGACCGATTTCGATGTTCTTTTTTTAATCTAAACCTAATGCTTGTCATGTGGTCCCATTTAAATTTGATCGAGATCCGATGACTACTTTTTGAGTAATCTTTTATAATGCGTGTTTACTTGACTATATTTTCATAAATTATAACCGCACATTATAGGTGTCGACGCGTTGGCGCAGCGTTCACAGCACTGGTTTTTGGTAGTTGCGCTGGCGGTTGCGGGTTCGATCCCAGCACGTGACAAACATTTGTACTGGCCATATAGATGTTTACCGTGGTCTGGGTATTTGTGCAGTCCTTGTGGGTCTCCCCACCGTGCCTCGGAGAGCACGTTAAGCCGTCGGTCCCGGTTGTTATCATGTTACACCTGATAGCGATTGTTACTCATAGTAGGGATTAGAGATGTTTGTTATATACGATAGCGGATAAAATAATTATATACGCAACAATCTGTCATAATTATATTGTCTGTATATAACTTCAATTCAATAAAAATGAAAAAGAACACTTAATTTTTATTATTCCTTCTAAAAGACTATAAGAAACAAATTTTCTGCTATATGATCTTGTTTTGTACGTTCCATTTTTTTAAGCTTTTCATGTAATAATTATGTTTTGGTGATTAAGAAACATATTTTTCATTATTAATTATTGTTTGTCTGTACATATTCTAATTAATCTTGGCGCGGTTGGTTAAACCGATTATGTATTAGATTCGTGACGATAGCGTGAGCGACAGGTTTATATAATTACATATATATACATATGCGTGTTTATATCTATACTAATACTATAAAGAGGTAAAGTTTTTAACTTTGTTTGTTTGTAGGGGTAATCTTCGCAAATACTGATCCGTCATCCGATCATGAAAATTCTTTCACTAACAGAAAGCTACACTATTCTGTAGTGGCATAGGCTATATTTTATCTTAATATATATAAATCTCGTGTCACAATGTTTGTCCTCAATGGACTCCTAAACCACTTAACCGATTTTAATGAAATTTGCACACCGTGTGCAGTTTGATCCAACTTGAAAGATAGTCTATATTTTATTTTGGTAAATGTAATTATTATATTTAAGAAAAAAAAGGCGGTACGAAGTTCGCCAGGTCAGCTAGTTGTATTATATGTAAATCAAGTGCGAAATGCGAACTTTACTATATATTTGCATCACAAAAATAATTAACGGCCAAAAAGTGGGCACGGGTCGGCTAGTAAATTCATATATTTGTATGTAGGTACAAGTTGATTTTATACTTTACATTTTTGTCTGTGAATATATTTTTATAGTTAAAATAAAATATGTCTGATCATTCTTTCTTTGATATATAAACGAATTAATTTAATAATTTTATCTATTGTGTGGGACGCAGTGGTATGTTATCCTCGCTTTTCAATACACGAACATTCTGAATATTTGATTCAATACTCGAACCGCAGAGGTTGCTGGCGTATATATATGTGATCAAAAGGTTATCTTTCTGTCTATCAGTACTTATTGATAGTTATTTGTTGTCGTAATCACGACAAAAAAAATCCTACTTTCTAAGAGTAATAGGGTTCTAATATTAATTTGATAACCAATATTATTACTCGTAAACTATTAATCAAAATACACAATTACAAGGTCAGAATACATCATTTATTTTATTTGTTAAACAATTTTATCTCAGAGTTTACCCCCTTTTGCGTTTGTAACCGAAATGCCATCTGTTACATTTTGAGTCACCGACTCGTAGCACGTAAAGCGCTAATAGCGTAGCGTGGTTACCTTTAAAAAAAACTGTTAGTCTTGCTGTTAAAATAGGCTTAAAAAAAAGAAATAACAAGACGTACGTATTTATATACATATCGTTTTTTTATTATTATTCTGAAACCCTTTTTGAATATTAGAATGAAACTTTTGTATAAATGTCACCTTGATTATAAAATAAAAAGTTAAACTTGTGGGTTAGTTCCACAATAGGTAAGTAGGGTAAAACATACGTATTTCATTCATTTGGACAAAAATATTAAAATAATATATGTGTGAAAATTCAATTATTATATAATGAAATTAAAATTCAATTGTAAAATTTAATTGTTAGCATTATCTTTACACAAGAATGTAAATTATATTTAATGTATAATTTCTGGGATAACATTTAAATGCATATTTATCATCCTTTTGTTTTTAGCCGTTTGATCACCGATAAAATAGTTTTGATTAAAAAAAGGCAAACGCAGTGTTAGACGCCCTCCGGCCCGCTGGACCGACGAACTATGTAAGATCTTATTGAAGATGATTACTCAAAAAGAGATCAAATTTAAATGGGACCACAAGACTAACAAGACAAACACCAGATTAAAATAATATTCATCAAAATCGGTACATCCAGTGAAAAGTTATGCGGTATTATACAAAGTAGGTCTATTAAAAACAGTCAAGTAAATACGCATTATTAGATCTCTACTCGAAAAGTACTTCTTAGATCTAAATTAAATTTAAATGGAACCCCTATGACACGCACCACCTTTCGAAGAAAACAAAAATCGATTCGATTAAAAAAAGTTATCGAAATCCACCTGACCCAGGCCTGGTCCACCCAGTTGCCTGGGTCTGGTCCACCCAGGCAAAAGTTCTGAGGTTAACACTCATTTTTTAGAAGTCGATTATAAAATGATGTCCCATTTTAAATTGTATAAAATAAAAATAAAATAAATAATGCGTAAATAAACTTTTTATCACTGTGCGATAGAAACTAGTTTCCATATTTTTTACTGTTGAAAACCTAAAACCCGGCCTCAGAACCAGCGGCAGAGAGACCTAAAGAATACGAGTTCGAGACATCCAGTTTTAAAAGTTATTTTTGGATTTACATATCTTAGGTATTTTGTTATACTTGTGACTGCGCTCATGCGCTGGATTTGCGAGGATATCTTTATTTGCGTTAAATTCTGAAGTATTGCATTGGAAGGTAACGAAAAATTGATGAGTGGAAATCTCTATAATATAAAAAAAAAATTGTGTGTGTACTTATGTACACACGTAAGAAGTTATACTTCATTGGCTAGCTAACTTCACGTTCCCAACTTCTTCTTCGTTGACTAGCTGATTTCATGATGTCAACTGTCATATTTTTTTCGTGATGGTGTGTGCGCGCATCCTAAAAGTTTACTCTCATTATTTTTTCCTAACGCGCCATAAGAAGTATAACTTCAAAAATACAGATACAGATTACATATATTTGCTACACTCGTACATCACATTGCCATTGTAGTAACATGGGGAATTAACACTTTTTATTCTAAGGTATTTACCGTGATTCACCAACCCGCCTGCCCGGCGTGGTGACTATGGGCAAAACACATGGGTTCATGCCGTTTTTGGCGCGAACTTGGGGAGGCATATGTCCAGCAGTGGACTGCGATAGGCTGAAGTTATTTTGAAACTTACGATAACTAGGCGGCGTTGGCAGCCGCCATGGTTGTGAGTGACGCCAAATGACATTTCACTAGCCCGTTGGCGCAGTTTGTTGTGGCCTTGCTTTTTATTTTACTTCAAAAATATTTAGCTATAACAGTCGGCTGTAACCTGCAACACAAGCATTGCTTACCATAGGAACAAACGATCGTGTGTGTGTGTGTGTGTGTGTGTGTGTGTGTGTGTGTGTGTGTGTGTGTGTGTGTGTGTGTGTGTGTGTGTGTGTGTGTGTGTGTGTTATAAGATATTTATTTATTATTATTTATTTAATAGTAATAGCAGAAATAAGCCAAAAGTATAGTAGTCTTTTTTATTTACTCCACGTAAAGTAGACAACGATACTCGTACCTATTGTGTATTGTATACTGACGCTCATGGACATCCTTCTTGTGTCATACAACTTGAACAGATTAAAAAAGAAAGGGATCTTTTAAAATTCATAGGTCATACGTACATTTCTGTAGCAATTTAAAAATTAACATTTTTACATACCTTATAATTGACGAACACTTTTTACAAAAAGTTCAATTATAATTGTGTGACCTTTAGGAGTCCGATGGGTTATCACTCCAGCGAATTAAGAAGAACTTTCGAGAAAAAGGTACGGTTCAACGGCCGCAAGGTAACTGCAATTTTAAATGATTAAACGCAATTTAAAACATAATTGTTATTCAATTTCCGATGTAGTTTTTTTTTTAAGAAATCGTTTTAAGTAATCCTTGATACTGACGGTGTAATAACTTCTCGATAATGCAGGTGGAGTGATTTATTGAAATAAGCGATAAGACCCATTACAATTCACTATCAAGACGAAAGTTTAAAGTAATGGAAATAATTAATGAAGTTGCTTCCTTTACCCATTTATTGGTATAGTACTTAACGAAGAGATTCATTTGACAGAAACTTGTGTTAATGTTTCATTTGGAAGACAAAAGATTCTGCCTTTGTGGAAAGTTGTTATCTACCACTACTATTATACATACATATGTATGTCTGGCCATAAATACTTTTACAATGTAAAAAAAATAGTACATTTGAATTTGGAATCTGTAATTTTTATATATTAATTTGTTCATTGAGTTTTCTCATTTTCGCACCAATATATTGTAAAATATTTTTTATGATATTAAAATGGAGTGGGATGACAGAGAGGACCGAATCGCTGTGATTGCATTACGTACACAAAGTAGGTATGGAGTCAAATACAATTTTTAAAACTCTCCATACGCTTGGTATTAGTCAAATGTTTATGTACCGGGCTATATTATTGATATGTACCATAAAAGGTTTAATGGTTTTATATCTAATACACTGTAATAGTAATAAGTGTTACGTGCAGTAGAAAAAATGTTTTTTTCCTATAGCCTTCCTCGATAAATGGGCTATCTAACAGTGAAAGAATTTTTCAAATCGGTCCAGTAGATCCTGAGATTAGCGCGTTCAAACAAACAAACAAACTCTTCAGCTTTATTATATTACTATAGATTTACTATCAAATAAATAGGAACAAAATTTGATTTACAAAATGTAACAATTAAAACGTTAGTATTAGTAATCAATGGGGTCAATGACATCCAGTGGTACGGCCGGGAATCGAACCGGGTCGTCGCTATGACAACAGCACCACAACACTGTAGCATAAATCATGCACCAGTGTTGAGGCAGGAAGGCTATTGTAACAAAGTTAGCATTGGACAGATTTAGTTTTGTATTTGTTATTTATTTATATATACTACTCCTAATATTATAAACCTGAAGAGTTTGTTTGTTTGTTTGAACGCGCTAATCTCAGGAACTACTGGTTCGATTTCAAACATTATTTCAGTATTAGATACCCCATTTATCGAGGAAGGCTATAGGCTATATATCATATATAGCCTATAGCCTTCCTAGCCTTCCTTATATAGCCTATAGGCTATATATCATCACGCTAAGACCAATAGAAGCGGAGCACCATAATTAACTACACTATTTCTAAAGACTCTTGAAATCACAATTTTTTTATTGTTTATTTTGTATTTGTTTTTTTTCCGTTTCTGTAAATCCCACCTTCTTGAAATATTTCGTGTAATCCATTAACTAAATCGTTTACTAGTTTTTTGTAAATCTCTTCCGACGTCCAACATCAAAGAAGGAAAAAGTTGTATTGAGGATAAGATGTCTAAAAAGATAATAACTATACAATATCTCAAGATCAAAAAGAATAATCCTTTAACTTTGAACACAAAACATTTGAAATGGAATAGTTTCCTTAGAAATAATTTGTGAATAATTTAAATAAGATCTTAGATAAGACATATTTACTACCCGAAATGGAAATCTAAACCTGGCTATTTTATTGGGACGAATGAGGAAGATTTCTTCTGTTTGCTAATATAGTTGTAGTAAACATTATTTTATATTTTTAGTTAACTGGCAGCGATTTTGGTGTGTACGTCAGTCAGTCAGTCAGTTCAACCTATCGCAACCTCCAAACCTGGAGCAGTTTTCAAACTAAGGAAGTATATCAACCTTCCCGGAGATACTGTCAAATAGGTAATTCGCTTCAGCCTGTAATATCCCACTGCTGGGCATAGGCCTCTTTCTCCATGTAGAAGGATCAGAGCTTAATCCACCACGCTGCTCCAATGCGGGTTGGCGGATATAGTCCGTACTATGAGTAACGATCGCTATCACTGCTATCAGGTACCTACCTGAACACAATCGGGACCGAGGGCTTAACGTGCTCTCCGAGGCACGGTGGGGAGACCCACAAGGACTGCACAAACACCTTGACCACGGCAAACATATGTAAGGCCAATACAAGTGTTTGTCATGTGCGGGGATCGAACCCGCTATCGCCAGCGTAACAGCCACAAACCAGTGCTGTGACCGTTGCACCAACGCGTCGTCAAAATGTCAAATAATATAATAGTAAAAATATCTCAAATAGTTTAGCTGACTTCAAAAAAGGAGGGAGAATCTCCTCACACAAACACAGTCGATACTGTATTTTTCTGTGTGTTTCCTCATAGCTTTGTTCTGTGTGGACCGATTTTGATGATGATTTTTAATCGACGTCTGGTGTTGCAGGATACGATAAACTCGCCGGCGGGATCGCGGAAGCGCTAAGCGTCAACGTAATCCCGCCCCAGCGAGTGAAGGAACACCCCAGAGGTTTTAGTCCGTGCGAATCGGACATACCCCCCCAGCTACCCCCGGGCTGGAGGCATCCGTTAGGCATTTCCTCTGCTCATAAAACAATGCTCATATCCTGAAAACATCTTCGTACGACACATAAGCTCAAATTCTAATATTTCAACATCTCTAAAAAAACCTTGTAAATAAAATAAAGAAAACAAAAATCCTTAAACTTCAAACAAAGCCAATCCCATAAACACTGTAATACAGTAAATGTTACTTCTGTAAAACTGTTCGAAGGAATAATAAAGGTCTCGTTACAAGCAAAAGTTTTAAGACCTAACTTCATTATGGCGTCCGTCTCGACCTCTGAGATAACTTCTAAAAGGAAACTTTTTCATACTTTTAAATGAAACTTATTACTTCGACTACGGAGCTAGTCGAAGTTTCTCGCTCCAGTGCAAATACATCCTGATATAGTATATACTTCTAAAGCATCGTTATAAGTCTTCATCTAGTCGCCTCCCTTGTAGGATCTCTTATTGAAAAGGTCTTTGGACGTAAAGGCATGGAGTAACTTATTTTCCCATATTTTTTTTATGTTACTAAGTCGACAAAACAAGCATACGGCTCACCTGATGGTAAGTGACTACCGTAGCCTATAGACGTCTGCAACACCAAAAGCGTCGCAAGCGCGTTGTCGACCCTATCCCCAATCCCCCCCAGGAGCTCTGGTCACCTTAATCACCAAATACACATTAAAATACACACACACCACATATTAAATTTCAGAAGAAAAACAAATGTTAGATTTGCGTAGGGGCTCGTTGGCGAAATTTGTAGTAGCAGGGATTTTTGGGCTGGAGCTCTGGTCACCATACTCACTACAGGAACACAACACTGCTTGAAAGCAGTATTATTTAGCTGTGAACTAATAATAATAGTAATAAAACTCTCAATTAGTTTGCTTTTCCGTGTCGAGTAAGTTGTCCAGGGAAGTTAGGGTTGGCAACGCACTTGCTATGTATTTTTTTGTGTTGACGGCGCGTATAAACCGCTTACCATTCGGACTGTACGCTTGAGCACATTTTTCGTGGTGAGTAAGGCAGACAGTGGAAGTAGAGTCGCCAACGCACTTTTTATGTTCCCGGTGGCGTCTACACATAGTCTTGCCTTATATATTGTTACAAAGAAAAAAACATTTTTTCTACTGCACGTAACACTTATTACTATTACTCTCTGGGTAAAAAATTAGTTATAACAGTCGACTGTTACCTGTAACACAAGCATTAAGTTGCTTAACATGGGAACTGACGACCCTGTATGTATGTTGTAAGATATTTATTTATTTAAGTAATATTAAATATATATAATATATTAATCTTAAGCGTGGTGACTCTCAACATGCGCCTTCGTGTAATCTGATCACGATCACGATTATGATCATGATCTTGATCACGCTTCGCACATTGACACAAGGTCACACGTAAGTAAACACATAAAATTCTTATGTAACAATCTTCCCACGGTGTCTTCTTTTGTTAGAAGATCATTTAAGTAATATTAATAGTTTAAAAAGTTGACTGTACGAATGCATTAAATGAGATTAACAAAGCCCAAAAATCCCTGCTACTACAAATTTCGCCAACGAGCCCCTACGCAAATCTAACATTTGTTTTTCTTCTGAAATTTAATATGTGGTGTGTGTGTATTTTAATGTGTATTTGGTGATTAAGGTGACCAGAGCTCCTGGGGGGGATTGGGGATAGGGTCGACAACGCGCTTGCGACGCTTTTGGTGTTGCAGACGTCTATAGGCTACGTTAGTCACTTACCATCAGGTGAGCCGTATGCTTGTTTTGTCGACTTAATAATAATAATAATAATAAAGCCTTTATTTTCCGAAATTTACATATTGTGAATACAAATTCTTAAACAAAATTTAGTAGGTAAAGTAAAACAAAGTATAAAAAAACTAAAAAAGAATTTAAATATATCACTTATATCACTTATAAAATGTCTCGTATTTCGGTATGCCTTGTGGCAAAGGCCTCCTCCAACTCTTTCCACTGTTTTCTGTCTGCCGCTACTCTTATCCAATAGGGTCCTAAGGTCATTTTCAGTTCATCCTCCCATCTTCTTGCTTTACGTCCTCGGCTCCTAGTGCCATCCCTTGGATACCAAACTGTGACCTGTTTGCTCCACTTTTCCATTTTGCAGCGGAGCATATGTCCAGTCCATCTCCATTTGAGTTGATCAATGCGTAATAGTATGTCTGTCAATTTCGTTTTGCGCCTGATGTCTGCACTTCTGACTTTGTCCATTAGTTTCAAACCTAGAATGCTTCTTTCCATGCTTCTCTGACATCTTGCTAGTTTGTCTCTATGGCTTTTCGTCAAAGCCCAGGTTTCACATCCGTATGTAATGCAGGGTAGGACACAGGTATCGAAAGTCTTCTTCTTGATCTTCAAACCCAGTTCTTTGCTTTTCATAATTTCTTTCAAGGCCCAATACCTTTTCCACCCAGTCGCAATCCTTTTGTCTATTTCTTTGGACATTTGGTCTTTTGGCGATATTATCTGGCCTAGATACACATAATCCTCCACATATTCTAATTTCTGTCCGTTGATGGTTATGTATGTGGGTATTGAGTTGGTCATCATTTTAGTTTTTCTTGTGTTAATTTCTAGACCTACTTCTCTACTTCTGTCAACTAGGGTTTGTATCATGGATTCCAGTATTTGTGGGTCCTCTTCCAATATAACCAGGTCATCTGCAAATCTTAGGTGAGTCAATCGTACTCCATTTATGTTTAGCCCCAGATGTCCCCATTCCAATTTTCTGAACATTTGTTCTAGCACTGCTGTGAACAGCTTTGGTGAGAGTGGGTCCCCCTGCCTGACGCCTCTATCAATTGGAAAGACATCTCCTATAGATTCAAGCCTGATTTTAGCTTTACTTTCGCTGTAAATATTTTTAATGATGTTTACGTAAGCATTTTGGACCCCCTGTTCTTCTAGACTTTGCCATACGGATATGTGGTTAAGGCTATCAAAAGCCTTGGAGTAGTCTATAAAGGCCAGATAAATGGTTTTGTTGTATTCATTGTATTTTTGTAAGAGCTGTTTAACTGTATGTATATGGTCAATTGTACTAAAACCTTTCCTGAACCCTGCTTGTTCTACAGGTTGGTTTTCGTCGAGTGTGAGTGATATTCTGTCCAGAATCACTTTAGCGAAAACTTTATATACATTTGAGATTAGAGAAATGGGTCTATAATTTCCTATTTCGTCTTTTGGGCCTTTTTTGTGTATGAGTATTATGTGTGATTCTGCCCATTGTCTAGGAACGCAGCCGGTATATAGAGACTGATTGAAAATCTTTGTTAATATTGGGCTTAGTTCTTTAATGTTCCCTCTCATAAGTTCATTTGTGATTCTGTCTGGACCAGGGGCTTTTTCCATCTTTTGACTTTTTATAGCTTTTTCCACTTCCGATACTAATATTTCAGGTATAACTTCTGCGTCTTTTATTCTGTAGTTTCGTGTGTTATTACGTTCTCTATCGGGTAATGGTATTTTTGTCTGATTTGAACTGTGTTCTTTGTATAGTGAGCGATAGTAATTTGTTGCTATATTCTGGATTTTGCTGCGAGATGTAGTTGGTAGTTGCTCGTCTCTTAACTTTGGTATCCATTCTTTCCCCTGTTCTCGGAGTTCCTTGAGCGCTTTTCTCGTGCCTCCCGTTCTGCTGATGCAATTTTCTAAGGTTTTAATTCTTCTGAGTTTCCTGTCTTTTCTCATATTTTCACGAATCTGTTTGCTTAGGTTGGAGATTTCTTTTTGGTTTTCTTTCTTATCCTTTTTCATGATTAGATTTCTTCTGTCTTCAATTAGTTTTAAAGTTTTTTCACTTAAATAAGATTTTTGAGTCTTGTTTATTTTTATTATTGCCTGTTCTTTGAGTTTGTTTTCTATTTTGTTATATCTTTCGTTTAAATCCATATCTGAGGAAACTACTTCCATAAGGTTTTCTGTGGTGTCGTTTGAATTTTTCTTTTCGCTGATTGTTTGTAAGTAGTTCCTTTGAATTGCTTTTGGTCTAGGTTTTTTTGTACCACTTTCATTGAGACAGCTGCGTACCATACGATGGTTAGTATTAAAGTTCAGGTTTTGTACTATTCCTGTATCACTAAATGTCCTAGCTTTGTTTGTTATTATGTAATCTATTTCATTTCTAGTCTTTCCATCTGGAGACATCCAAATCCATTTGTTTTTGGGCTTCTTGCGGAACATTGAATTGAGAAGTGTTAAGTTATTCTCCAGTAAGAATTCTACTAATTTTTCGCCGTTTTTGCTTCTTTTGCCACTTCCATGTTTCCCTATTATATGTTCTTCCCCAGCTAAACGAGCGCCGACTTGGGCATTGAAGTCACCCATGAGTACTAAATTGTTTTCCGAATATTTTTCAGTGATTTCACTTAGTTTTTCGTAAAAATTGTCTGTATCCGTTTTTGTTGCTTGTTCTGTAGGCGAGTAGACTTGGATGACTGTCCATCTTTTTGAATATTTTGGTAAGTTTATATGAATTGCGGCTATTCTATCTGATATCCCTTCAAACCCAATGATATGGCTTTTGAGGTTTAGCTTTACCAAAAATCCTACTCCTCTTTGTCCAGCGACTTCACCTTTGTGATACATAATATAGTGGCTTCTTTCTTCAATTCCTTCGCCTAATCTTCGCATCTCGCTTATGCCCAAAATGTCCCACTTGACGTTTTCAATAGCTAACTCTAGCTCTTGCAGACTTTCTGGTGTTCTCAATGTTCGCGTGTTTAATGTACACAGGTATAGTCTACTTCGTTTTTGTATTCCTTTTTTTGTATTGGATTTAGTTGACAGATTTGTTGAAGGGTGGTGGTCGACTTCCCCCACGGTGACCGGCCGGCTTGGGGAGTGATTTGTTAAAGTTTTTCTTGCGGTTAGTGTTGCGTCTGTATGTCGGTTCCGGTTGGAGGGGGCCCCTACTTGTTTTTTGGTATCTCCGAAAGAGAGACAGATTTTTCCTGTGCTACATTTGAAAGGATGCTTGGTTTGACTACTTGTCTTGTTGAGCTTAGACTTGTCTTTGCATTTTCGGTATTTTTCATGTTTAGTTTTTTCTGGGATGGAGTGGTTGGTGATCCTGAAGTCCCTCTCTTCCTTTTCTCCCGTTCATTGCTCCTTGGTTTTTTCACAATTAGCTTGTCGTATTTTATAAACGCTACGTTTCCTTTTTCTCTTTCTGCTTCCACTTTAGGTTGTAGCTGTTTACGTATTTCAAGAACTTCCTTGGAGAAGTCCTCTTTTATATAAACATTTGTGGGAAGGTTACGTTTGTTTCTCAAGATAAGGTGTTTTTTCCATGTTGTTGTTAGGGATATTAACACTGGACGACTTTTGTCAGATTGTGTTCCAATTCTTTTGACATATGTTATTTCTTGGCTCTCTAGGTGTATTCCTGCTTCCACTATAATGTCCTTTACATAATCCACTAACTCCATTTCAGTCTTTCCCTTTTCTTCGATACCGAAAAGAATCAAATTATTCCTGCGTTTTTCCTTTTCTAAAAATGTTATTTTTTGTTCCAAAATTGTGACTTTGTTTTTAAGGTTGGTATTTTCTTCCCTCAATATTTTCAGCTTTTCATCTAAGGCTTCCATAACATTTTTCGTTATTTCAGTTGATAATGTTATTGTTTGCTCATTGAATTTTTCGTTTATTTTGGATAGTAATATTTCCATTTGTGAGTCGTCCATTTTGGTGTTGGGTATTTTAATGTAGTATAATGTTAACACTTTTATATAATGGTAGTTTTTTCTTTTGTTTTTGTGGCAACACTCTCGGCAGTTGTCTATGGCTATCAGTGTCAGATGTCACAAGTTTGGTTGGTAATATTGACACTACTTAATAACGGTCTTGTTGTTCTGTCTTGAGATTATAATGATCACTAAATTATTTGCGAAAATCTCACTTTGGTACAGTTTTTTCCATTTAAATTTAGCTTGTGCACTATTTAAGTTAAATTTCCCGAAAGCGTGAATGTATTAAATGCTCAATTTGCCACTTTTTGCACTGGATATTTATTAATGACTGCAGAGCTCACTTTCGTACGTGTTTACACTTTCGCCGCCGGAACCGGAAACATAAAAGTAAGAGTAATAGTAATAGTAAGAGTAACATAAAAAAAATATGGGAAAATAAGTTACTCCATGCCTTTACGTCCAAAGACCTTTTCAATAAGAGATCCTACAAGGGAGGCGACTAGATGAAGACTTATAACGATGCTTTAGAAGTATATACTATATCAGGATGTATTTGCACTGGAGCGAGAAACTTCGACTAGCTCCGTAGTCGAAGTAATAAGTTTCATTTAAAAGTATGAAAAAGTTTCCTTTTAGAAGTTATCTCAGAGGTCGAGACGGACGCCATAATGAAGTTAGGTCTTAAAACTTTTGCTTGTAACGAGACCTTTATTATTCCTTCGAACAGTTTTACAGAAGTAACATTTACTGTATTACAGTGTTTATGGGATTGGCTTTGTTTGAAGTTGTTTGTTATAAGGATTTTGTTCTCTTTATTTTATTTACAATGTTTTTTTTTAAAGTACATCGCTATCCAGTCTTAGTTTTATTTAATTTTGACTAGATAGTGAAATATTGGGTTTTTGTGTAAATATTCAAATTCAATTCTAGAGCAGTCCGACTGGGGAAGTACGTCGACCTTACAGGAGATCATAACTAAATAATACTGCTTTCGAGCAGTGTTGTGTTCCTGTTGGTGGATTGCAGATTGCCGACTTAGCTGTATAAAAAAAATGTGTAAGACAGATCCTACCACCATTATGATGAGTGAACAACATTTACACACATTCACGTATACACCTATTTACGTCCTCTGGCCCACTGGACCGACGATCTACGTAAGATTGCCAGGGTAGGCTGGATGAGGATTGCGGGAAACCGGGATGTCTGGTGCGAACTTGAGGAGGCCTATGTCCAGCAGTGGCCGACTGAATCACGTACACACCTAAATCGCTGCCAATTAACTAAACATATAAATGTTTACTACAACTATATTAGCAAACAGAAGAAATCTTCCTCATTCGTCCCAGTAAAATAGCCAGGCTAGGATTTCCATTTTGGGTCGTAAATATGTCTTATCTAAGATCTTATTTAAATTATTCATAAATTATTTCTAAGGAAACCATTCCATTTCAAATGTTTTGTGTTCCAAATTAAAAGATTTTTTATTCTTTTTGATCTTGAGATATTATATACAGTTATTATCTTTTTAGACATCTCATCGTCAATACAAATTTTTCCTTCTATAAAGTTGAACGTCGAAATAATCTCAAAAAACTAGTAAACGATTTAGTAAATGGATTTCAAGAAATATTTCAAGAAGGTGGGATTTACATAAATGGAGCATACAAAATGAGCAATAAAAAAATTGTGATTTAAAGTAGAAATAGTGTAGTTAATTATGGTGCTCCACTCCTATTGGTCTTAACGTGATGATATATAGACTAAAGCCTTCCTCGATAAATGGGCTATCTAACACTGAAAGAACTTTAGAAATCGAAGCATTAGTTCCTGAGATTAGCGCGTTCAAACAATCAAACAAACAAACTCTTCAGGTTTATAATATTACGAGTAGTATATATAAATAAATAACAAAAACAAAACTAAATCTGTCCAATGCTAACTTTGTTACAATAGCCTTCCTGCCTCAATACTGGTGCATGATTTATGCTACAGTGTTGTGGTGCTGTTGTCATAGCGACGACCCGGTTCGATTCCCGGCCGTACCACTGGATGTCATTGACCCCATTGATTACTAATACTAACGTTTTAATTGTTACATTTTGTAAATCAAATTTTTTTCCTATTTATTTGATAGTAAATTAATGTTATTTATGTAATTTTAATTATAGTTTAGTCTTGAGATTGTGGGGTTTTGTTTGGGTTTTTCGATGTGCTTTCCTTCCTTATTGAGGATACGGAAAGTTCAAAGATAAATATAAATCTTTAAAATGTAGGATTTTTGATTTGGATGGTTGGATTGTTATTTTCCATCGATATTATATTTTCCTTCCTGTTTAGGATTACGATATATAGATCTACATAAGATTGCCGGTATAGGCTGGATGTAGACTGCGAAAAACCGAGATGTCTGGCACGAACTTGGAGAGGCCTATGTCCAGCAGTGGACTCCAATAGACTAAACTGACTGACTGACTGACCGATAGGATAAGTTTTGAGGTAAATGTAAAATAATATTCAAAAAGCAACCGTATACCACCCACATCTACTGTAAGTATACATTTTACGATTAAGAAAATTATTCTATAGCTCTGAGATGTAAGTATTAATTGATTTAAGGAACTCCGTTACCCGTGGTCATGGCGTCTGCAAGGTATAAATATCAGAAGTAATATAGTCTGTCGCCGTAAGTCCCGTAGAATCGATAGTGATCGTATACAATATGTCAATATCAACACTCATAAGCCTTTATGTAACTATCTATAAATATTTGTTATTGTTTCTACATTGTAGTATTTTCAGCTTGCATGCACCGTGCAATACATGCTGCATACGATCGCCTTCAATGGAGACATTCGTGGTCTCATCATTGAGGGAACGAGGAAGAAGAAGATTGTTTCTACTCTTACTGGTGTAGTATTAATAGGTATTTTAATATAATAAATTTTTATTACCCTTATTTTTGCGAAGTGATTCATTAAATTCTTGTACTATCTTTTTTACATGATACAGATTTATTTGCATCTTATATCCTCTTATATTGTAGGGTACAGCAGAAAACTAACTCCAAATGCCTGACAGGACAAGTACCTCGAACAGAAGATCACAGCTAAATAATCTTATCTTATCTTATACTATTAAATGAGCAATTCTTGTATATATATATATATATATTTTCTGAATCTCGGAATTGGCTCCAACGATTTTCGTGAAATTTAGTATGCAGGGTATTTCGGGGGCAAAAAATTGATCTAGATTCATTTAAAAAAAATGTCGTTTTACCCCTGTTTTTAGGCAATGAAAAACATGGCTAAAATATCGTTAGAATAGGAAAGTTAATTTCGCAAATGCCAAATAAGTTTTAATGGCTTAGTGGAACATCGGTCGCTGAATCAACCGATGAGACCATGGTTCAAATCCGTCTCCAATCTATTATTTTTTCTTTTTTTTTTCTAATTTGATTCCTAATTTTTTATTTAAATAAAAGTAAAATATAAAAATACCGAGAAAAAAACAAACAAAAAAAAAGATATACCGAGCTAGGCTCGGTCAACCAGGTACTACTAATTAAACGAGCAATTCTTGTAAATATATATACATATATAGAATCTGAATCTCGGAATCGGCTCCAACGATTTTCGTGAAATTCAGTATACAGGGGATTTCGGGGGCGAAAAATTGATCTAGCTAGGATTCATTTAAAAAAAATGTCGTTTTATCCCTGTTTTTAGGCAATGAAAAAATATCATTATAATACGAAGCTTAATTTCACTACTGTCAACATAGCTGTAACAGCGTAATTAGGAAATCGGCGGGTGTTAAATCGTCTTGACCCGGGTTCGAATCTCAATCTCCAGATTAATTTTCTTTCTTTGTTTTTTTTAATTTCACTCGTGATTTATTATTTAAATAAAATTAAAATATAAAAATAACGAGAAAAAACAAAAAACAAAAAATAAAATGAAAATACCGAGCTAGGCTCGGTCACCCAGGTACTACTGCTTTAAAACAGTGTTGTGTTCCTGTTGGTGAGTAAGGTGACCAGAGCTCCTGGGGGGGATTGTGAATAAGGTCGGTAACACCGTAACACGTTGGAAATGCCCCCGTTTGCTTCAGACTTGACCATCAGATGGAAGTATATATGCGCTATTTATATTTCGATAAATAAAAAATTTGTTAAACAAATTTCTGCGAAGTGACACATTCATCACTTATCATTGAAATAATTAAATAAAAAAACTTGTTTTGTGTCTATTTTTAATTATCCAAACAATGCGATCGAAAGCGTAAATCCGTTTTTGTATTTATCACAATTATTTTGATACTAATATATCCGTTTTATAAATACGTTATGACAGCACTCGTGACAGTTATTCATTGAATTTTTTTAATCTTTAATCTTTATTTGTAAAACAGAGTGATTTGAATATTTGAAAATGGTGATTTCATAGTTGCCTTGTACCTAAATTTATTAAAAACAATTATACACGCAGCTTCTTCTGTTGGCTATGATTTCACTACGATTGTTTATCTTTTTATTTTTTTATTAAATGTAAACACTAGTGTAACTTATTTATTACAAACAACATTAAAAACCATGCAGGATTATGAAAATGCTTCAAAAAATTCCCAAAGAGGGTGCGCCGGCGCACTGGATTGCGAGTAGCTGTTGCGCGGGCGGTTGCGGGTTCGATCCCCGCACACGACATCATTTGTATTGGCCATACAGATGTTTGCCGTGGTCTGGGTGTTTGTGCAGTCTTTGTGGGTCTCCCCACCGTGCCTCGGAGAGCACGTTAAACCGTCGGTCCCGGTTGTTATCATGATAGCGATCGTTACTCATAGTAGGGAATATATCCAGCTAACCCGCATTGGAGCAGCGTGGTGGATTAAGCTCCGATCCTTCTCCTACATGGGGAAGAGGCCTATGCCCAACAGTGGGATATTACAGGCTGAATCGTGATCATACAATAAAAATATTTTTAATAATTTTTGTACGGAACCCTCGGTGCGCGAGTCCGACTCGCACTTGGCCGGTTTTTAAGACCATTAATACCACAGATCACAGAAATTAATACACATAGGGATTTCATCTTAACCAGGGGCTGTGGAGTGTAAGGTGTTTATTTTTAATGTAGCCTATGGACGTCGGCAACACCAGGAACATCACAAGCATATTGGAATTCATAAAAGTATTCAATTTTTCATCAATGTTTCTTTATGACGTTATCACGTAAAACTATCGTCCGTAATACGATTTTACAAATAACCAATTTTTTGAACAAAAGGTGGTGCGTGTCAAATGTGTCAAAACTCAAAATACTAATGAAAAGTTATGCGGTATACTTAATACTAGCTTCTGCGCGCGACTTCGTCGGCGTTTACTCCGCTCCTATTGGTCTTAGCGTGATGATACATAGCCTATAGCCTTCCTCGATAAATGGGCTATCTAACACTGAAAGAATTTTTCAAATCGGCCCAGTAGTTCCAGAGATTACCGCGTTCAAACAAACAAACAAACAAACAAACAAACTCTTCAGCTTTATATATTAGTATAGATAACGTAGGTTGACGAAAACATAGCCAAGTAAAGATGTATTATTAGATATAGCTCGAAAAGTGTATGTCAGATCTTTATTGAATAATACTTTTTAAATGGGACTACATGACACGCACGACTCTTCGATTTAAAAAAAATAATCGAAATCGGTCCACCCAGTCAAAAGTTCTGAGGTAACATACATTTTAACAAATGCATTGAATGATTTGAGTTGTTTATGAACTGAGAAAGTGAGAACCTCTTCTTTTTTTAGAAGTCGGTTGAAAAATGTTCTCTTGTTCGTTGAAGGTCAGTAGCGCCATCTACTAGAAATCTCTGGTACTGTTTGGTTAACTGCTATATTAAATTGATAATTAATTTAATATGTTTGAATTTAAGTTACACTTTAAAAATTAGGAAACGGTTCATTTTCAGTCTAAAAAAGTAAAGAACATGTTTAAACAGAATAACATTAAAGTTTCAATCGTTAAAATTAAATTCCAAATATGCTTTATAGCGCCACCTATTGACGGTAATATTAACTAAGTGAATACTGTCAAATTAAGAAATACGGTAGTTAAGTTAGTATGTTAATATGTCAATAGATGTCGCTACTTACATGCAGCAATACTAAAACGTATACATAATATAAAAAATGAATTCTTCTAAATTATAATAAAGAAATACATAGATTGAAAAACAACTTTTTCAGATAAATTAAGTTCTTTATTTACATTTACATATTAGAATTTCGAGAAACTTCATTGCTAGACAGGGTTATCAATAGGGGTTTTATCTTTAGGACCATTAAAATATTTGCGGAATATAAACTCTTCATATTAGCCGCTGTCGCAATGAGCATAAACAAAATATTAATTAAATTTTTTTCATTAATTTAAGGTGACAAAAACGGATCATCTGATGTTGAGCGTATAGCGTAGCTAGTATTTCTGTGGTCTGTGAGCGTAGCCTATGGACGCCTGCAACACTAAAAGTATCGTGCGCGTTGCTGAACCTACCCCTGACCAGGAGTTCTGACCAAATGACTCACCTCAGGAACACAACACTACTTGACAGCAGTATCATTTAGGTGTCATCTTCTGCAAGTTTGAAGTGCTTCCCCAGTTGGGCTGCTCTAGATGGATCCTGCTCTGCCCTACCTCAATGACATCAAAGTCATTTGATGTCAATTACTATCATTCGATTGGCCTATACGTCCGAGGAGATGTTTTGTTATAACGTTGTCCGAAAACCAACTTTACAGACAAGCAACTTTTTTTTGACTGATGTAGGCACAGCAGGAAATTGCCTGCTCAATATTGAGCAGCCGGACTGGTGTAGGTAATACCTCGACCTCACAGAAGATCACAGCTAAATAATACTGTTTTCAAGCAATGTTATGTTCCTGTTCGTGAGTAAGGTGACCAGAGCTCCTGGGGGGGATTGGGGATAGGGTCGGCAACGCGCTTGCGATGCTTCTGGTGTTGTAGACGTCTATAACTCTATAGGCTACGGTAATCACTTACCATCAGGTGAGCCGTACACTTGTTTGCTGACCTAATTATACAAAAAAAACAGTATCGTAACACTAGCGAGCTCTTTTGACCTTACTCACCAACAGGAACACAACACTGCTTGAAAACAGTATTATTTAGCTGTGATCTTCTATAAGGTCGGGGTACTTCCCCAGTCGGGCTGCTCCGTATTTTGAGCAGGAAATTTCCTGCTGTGCCCTACCTCAGTTAGGGCCTATGCAAACCACGTTTTTTACCCGCGCCGTCGACGCGCGTTTGTAGCGATACAAACGCGATTCACACGCGAGTTAGACGCATCCTGTAGACCTTTGCACACCTGTATAATAAAAGCGCGCCGTCGACGCGCGTTTTTAAATCGCGACGTTGACGCGCGTATGTAGCGATACAGACATGATGCAAACGCGCGTGTCACGCGATGCAAACGCGATACAAACGCAATGCAAACGCGATGCAAACGCGATACAAACGCGATGCATACGCGCGTGTGTATCGATAAAAACGCCACCAAACTGCTCTGTAGGATAAAAAAGCGCCGTCGACGCGCGCTTTTAAAACGCGCATCGACGGCGCGTTTAAAAAACGTGGTTTGCATAGGCCCTTAAACTTACCTCAGTTAACTGTGTATACGGAACACTCGTGCGCTTCTCTCACACTTGACCCCTTGTGACTTACTCTGTTGCCAGACGCTATAAATTTTGATAAAATATACATTTTCGATTAGAAATAGCGTTTGATTTCTTTATTTTGTAATTTCATTTGAAATTTATTGAATTTAAAAAAGCTTAATTTAAAAAAGGTGTTTAATAATGTTAAAAATACACGATTTGTGTTTAAAACTAGATTCAAATTTCTTACAGGTGAAATTGACTGGACGAAAATTATTTAAGCTTAGAAAAATAGGTCTACAGTGCTTTAATGCAGGATAGATACGTAAATTACAATGTAAACAAAACATTTTTTCGTATATAATCTGGGTCCAGACTGTTACAAATAGAATGACACAAAATAAAAGTAATAACTAGTGTGCTTTAGACCACACGACTGAAGTAAAACTTCTTTAATTGCCCCTACAGCAATACACGAAACGTAACTCCATAGAGAATAGTAATATACCTGAAACGTAACTCTCTCTCTTTCTACCTTCACTTACTTATATCTCTCTCTCAACTTCCGTTCGCCTCTCCCGATCACACTTTCGTAACACCACCACGCTTTTCCCCTCACATTTTTCATTCACAAGCTTACTCCCGAAGTCAAGCGTGCGTAAAGAAGATTTACTTCAAAATGTATAGGTACCACCTACATGTTATTCCATTTAGTTTAGTGTAGAATCCTATTCGATTCCGATAGATGGCGTTATTTGATTCGTTTATTTACCATTTGATATGGCATAAATCTTTTTCTCAGATTAGTAAGCCTATTTAGACAGTCGATCTGCAATAGTTATAGTATACTTCAGTCGTGCGTCGGAGCAGACACACACACTTTTTTTTTTACTAAGTGTTACGCATGTTACGACAAATATTTTTTTTCCTCCGTACCCTGCTGATTGTCGGACAGAAGTGTTACACTTGATTTTATTTAAAGCGGTGTTAGGACAAGAATCATTGTCAACTTGATTTAACGCCAAATATTCCTAGAAATGGCTACCGATGTACCGAATCACCATTGTTCTAACTCGTCCGAATATTGTACAACTATGCAATTTAATTTATGCAAGAACATACTTAATGTATTCAACCAATTTTGTATCTAAGGATTAAGGGGTAGAGACTGTTATCACGTGTACAAATATATCTTACTCCAAACGTAATTGTTCAAAATGACACTACTAGAAAAATGAGTCTAGATTGTTTGAGTTAAAGTTACTTTTGCAATGTCAAAACGAAAATAGTAGTAATCTTGTTAAGGGAATTTCAATTGTATTTTAAGGCATATATGTGTCAAATTGGTGTTTAAGTTTTTGCATAAATAATAAAGGTGTAATAAATTTCAAATCAAGCAAGTGCAGGCGACAGGTTCGACAATGAGACAATGGATGTTTCGGACGAAGCTGCGATTCAGTAGCTTTTATTGAAGTAAATATTTTGGTATTTCATTGTTCAGGTACACTACCTCGGCAGGTGCTTTTGTGAATTTTTTATCTGTAACAAGTTGCTTTGTAGGACTTTTTTCACAAAAAAAAAAAAAATGTTTTTTTCCGATAGCTACCTGTCGGGATTCTGCACTACGGGGTTTCAGTTTGGCATTGTGAATTAATTTTTTAATGTCCATACGTAATTGAGTGTTTAAATTGATATTAAAATTATATAAACTGAGCTGATACCTTGCTTGTGAAATGTCATCGTAATTCTTATATGATACATGTTAAGTAATAGTTCCCTGATCAAATAAAATCAAATATACGTACTATTAATTTAACATAATTATATCAATTTTAAAATTGATGTCAATTCGTCAGTCAAGTAAGCCTATAGCAGTCCACTGCTGGACATAGGCATCCCCAAGTTCGCGCCAGACATCCCGGTTTTCCAGTTTTCCGCAATCCTCATCCAGCCTAGTCCAGCAGTCTAACGTCGCGGGATCGTTACATCGAAGACGTAGTCTCCATAATTAACGTGAAGAATCAAAACGATTACATTGAGAAGAAATCTATTAAGCTCTGATCCTTCTCCATATTGGGAAAGGGGCCTATGCCCAGCAGTGAGATATTACAGGCTGAAGCATATATACCAAAAAACAACTGAAACCCATCGACTTAGGCAGCGTTAGCGAGATACCATGAGGTCGCTACGTACTAAACAAACACGACGAAATATATCAACTAAGTTGATTTACTTACTAGCTAACTTTCATAAGGGGTTTAGTATAGGACTGCCATGTACATAATTATGTATAAAAGTCCCTAAATAAAGATATAAAAAAAAACATTCATAAGGGGAAGATCCATTCAGGGATTATGCCAGATAGTTCTTTTACAAGCACTGTAATAAGATTAATTTAGTTAGTAACCTAACTTTGTTAAGGGATCTCAAGATAATTTTAAAAGAATATATTTTTAATAACAATATTACAACTATTAAAAGCCTAATTACTGAGTTATAAAGGATTTTTATAACACCTTCCAAAAAAAAAAACTTCGTATTAGTTGGACTTATTTAAATTATAGGGTAAAGATTTTGCATATATGTATAACTGAGGTAGGGCACAGAAAAAAATTTCCTGCTCAAAATATGAAGCAGCCCGACTGGGGTAGTACCTGGACCTTACAGAAGATCACAGCTAAATAACACTGTTTTCAAGCAGTGTTGTGTTCCTGTTGGTAAGTAAGGTGACCAGAGCTTCTGGGGGGAACTGGGAATGTGGTCGGCAACGCGCTTGCGATGCTTCTGGTAATGCAGACGTCTATAAGCTACTTGATTGATAATTTTGTTTTTAATCAGTATAAAGCAATAGCTCGTAATTCCCTAAACTTAGTGACAGTAATTGTCAAACTTGTGATACATTTGACTCAGTGACAAACCGTTCCAGACCACACATTGAATTGTACAAAGCCATACTCCTTTTTTGTACTTCGTTATTTTATTTTCAGAACAATAATACACCTTACATGTTTTTTTTTTAAATATCCTTGCTACTGTTTTTAAAGGTATTGTTCGGACCAGCAAGCCCAGCGGTGGACTGGATTCGGATACCTGTAGCTAATTATGAATGTAGATGTTTTGTGTGGCGGTATAATAAGTCAAGAGGAAGTTAAATGTTTTTGTACGCTTCTTTTATAAGAATGACAACGTCGTGACAGGTATTTCTTTAATAAACGTAATTTTGATTGAAAAAATACCTTATTAAGTTTACTAACTTAAATAAAAAAGTGTGTGTGTGCGCACGTAAGAAGTTACTAGTATACTTCATTGGCTAGCTAACTTCACGCTGCTAATTTCTTCTTCGTTGACTAGCTAACTTCAGGGCGTCGGTTTTTTTCGTGACGGTGTGCGCGCACATCCTAAAAATTTACTCTCATAATTTTTCAATAACGCGCCAAAAGAAGTATAACTTCAAAAAAATATATATAATGGAATATAATACAGTTTTGTAAAGTTTTTATTATTATGAAGTGTTAATACCATTCACCAGCTTATTCCCCAAGTCAAGCCTGCATAAAGAAGTTTTACTTCAAAAATCTCAATAAAATGTCCCCAAACAAGTACGTTATAACAAGTAAAGAATAAGACGAGCGTGTGCGGTCCACTAAAAACACGACAATGCAATTATTGTTGTGTTGTTGTCGAATTGTCGGAACCGGGTCGTCCGCTCCACTTGCTCTCCGGGTTAACGTCGCGGCTTGTCATTCGGAACCCACCTGTAGGGTACGTCCTTATTGAAAAAAGTTAAAAACATGCTTTTTGTTATACTACTAGTTAGGCAAACAAGCGTACGGCTCACCTGATGGTGAGCGAATATCGTAGCTTATAGACGTCTACAACACCAGAAGCATTGCAAACTCGTTGCCGACCCTACCCCAAATTCTCCCATGAGCTCTGGTCACCTTACTCACTAACAAGAACACAACGTTGCTTCATTGCTTGAAAACCGTATTATTTTAATGTTGTATATTTTCATAAAATTAAAATTGAATGTATATATATAATGAAAAAAGGTTTTCATTGTTGTAAATAAAGGCAACATAATTAAAATCAAAAATTACTTTCATCAAATAGACTTTAAAGGCACTTTAAAATCTTCATTTTACAACTTAAAATTATATTTGTTTTAATATGTGAATTATGGTTAAAAGTGAACCTACCATTCGGAATGTAGATTCTACAAAAAAAAAATAGGTAAGAAACTCCGCGGTTACTATTTAAAAAGAAAACCTATGTTCGGTAATAAATTCTATTATTATAATGTTTTAAAACATCTTTAACACTACACATTGCAAAATGAAATAATTACATACTATTTACACATTTTGACGTTATACTTCTTTTGGCACGTTGGGGAAAAATGGTGAGAGTAAATTGTGCAGAATAATTTTGAAACAAATTAAAGTCAATTTCTGCCCAATACTATTATCATTTTTTGTATTTATATAAGTCTAACTTAGGCTTACTAGTGATATTACTATACTGCTGATTGTAATAATAGCTCATGTTCATATTAATATCAATAATAGTCATATTTCTGGTCAGTTATAGTAAACTCAAATCTTATTATAATACAAAGGTTTACAAAAAAATTAGGATGAGAATAAAACAAATAATTGTGTTTGCTCGCAAACGAAAAAAACCGAAAAAATATGCGTAGACTTCAATTACATCAACAAGTAATACAAAGCGAGACGAAATAAAAAAAGAATTATCAAAATCGGACTACCTACTCTGTAAAAAGTTATGCGTGGTCATACCTTACAATCAGTGAGTGAACAATCAATCAATCAATCATCCCCTGTTTTCCTACCCTTAGGGTTGGATTTTTATTTTTAAATTTATATGGGACTAACTACGGGGTATATTCTTTCCAATAAAAAAAGAATTATCAAAATCGGACTACTCTGTAAAAAGTTATGCGTGGTCATACCTTACAATCAGTGAGTGAACAATCAATCAATCAATCATCCCCTGTTTTCCTACCCTTAGGGTTGGATTTTTATTTTTAAATTTATATGGGACTAACTATGGGGTATATTCTTTCCAATAAAAAAAGAGTTATCAAAATCGGACTACTCTGTAAAAAGTTATGCGTGGTCATACCTTACAATCTGTGAGTGAACAATGAATCATCCCCTGTTTTCCTACCCTTAGGGTTGGATTTTTATTTTTAAATTTATATGGGACCAACTACGGGGTATATTCTTTATAATAAAAAAAGAATTATCAAAATCGGACTACTCTGTAAAAAGTTATGCGTGGTCATACATAAAAAAATATACGCGTCGAATACATAACCTCCTCCGTTTTTTCGTCGGTTAAAAAATATAAAAAAGCAACTGTGTCTCGGAGCAACACTGAGTACACAAACTGTTTGCTGAGTATATAATTATAGTTTGAATTAAGATTAAGTTACTAAAGAAACACATGTTTTGTTTCCCATTATCCAATTTTAGCGTAAAATTTAATACAAATAAAGAAATAATAAAAGAAATTAAGTGTAAAGAAACAATAAAAGAAAGCAATTAAAAGAAATTTGAAACAAAGTAACATCGTAATCATTCTTTATACAAATAGAGGATAATATGCGTAGACAATGTTTTACCAAATGTTTTGAGTTTTGACGCAAATGTCTTAACGGCGAACACGTGTATTGGTCATAAAGAACCTTTTTAAAGTATTTTTTGAAACACATTTTTTTTAAAGTTAATTCTTTACTAATTACATTGTTAAGGGTTTTTTTTTTTGAGCAGCCTTAAAAAAAGGAAATACTATAGATTTGAATCGTTCTGGTCTTGTGGTAAGAGTCGCATTGCCGGCGGTCTTAGCTATGATTAATGGCGGACATTGTAGTTGTACGAATATTTGTTTCTGGTATGTGTATTTGTCCTTATATATCCCTGAGTCTTGAAGAGTTGGAGAGCATTTGAAGGTTTGCCCATATAAACAACAAATACACCTAGTAATAATTCTTATTCTACATGTAGAAAGATGTATGATGCAGTAGTGTGATGTTACAGGCTGAAAGTGAAAAACACTCAATAGTGATAGTAGGTTGTTTAACTGAGGTAGGGCACAGCAGGAAATTTCCTGCTCAAAATTGGAGCAGCCCGACTGGGGTACCTCGACCTTACAGAAGACCACAGCTAAATAATACTGTTTTCAAGCAGTATTGTGTTCCTGTTGGTGAGTAAGGTGACCAGAGCTCCTGGGGGGATTGGGGATTGGGTAGGCAACGCGCTTGCGATGCTTCTGGTGTTGCAGGCGTCTATAGGCTACGGTCTTACCATCAGGTGAGTCGTACGCTTGTTTGCCAACCTAGTTACATAAAAAAAAGTGAAAGTTACTAAAGGTCGAAAAATTTACATCAATCCATTGAAGTTCTATAGTGGGTTAAACTCGGAGCCAACTCAGAGCCTTCTCCTACATGAAGAAATGTGCGAAAGTTTAAAGGGACTTGGTAAGTAGATAGCTGAAGATTGAGAAATAAAAGTATGGGCCATCTTTTTATTCCGACATTTTTGTGTGACTGGAAAATACGCGGGTGAATCTGCGAGGCGCACCTTATCAGTCATAATTATAATTGACGTAATGACGATTTGCATATTTGCAGATATGCAAATCATAATGACATATTTGGGGATAATTTTAAGCGAGAGTGGCAGGTTCGTAATATTTGCTACTTTCTAGTTATTTTAATAATTTCCTGTCTGTAGTATTTAGTGAGATTCTTTGTTGAGAATCAAATTAAGGGCCAATTTTACCGATTGCTGATTACAGTTTATTTGGTACATAGGTTACTGATAGGCTATCAGTCTATCAGAGAGGCTTTTAGAGCCTGAAGCACGTTCGCAAATCAACTGCTACTTTTGCTATCACCGAATCTGACTTATAAAATGGATTTTGTGGTTGAAACGGAGTAAAAAATATTAAAACTTAATATGTTGGATAACTTTATATGTCAAGTTAATATCTGATCTTTTTTTTCTCTTTATTTGGGAAAACAAACAGTATACAATAGGTATAATATAACAATTAGTTTATAAACAAAAAGTACTTAGCGTAACACCAACACCGTTTACCACGGATTACTAATCTTCATTAGCAATCAGTGAAATTGGCCCTAAATGGCATTACCTCCTAGTCAACAGTGTTTTGTACCTTTTTTTCAGCTGGGAAATGCATTTACGCAGTAAAACCACAGCCCTAGGCATGGGACTGTGGGGCTCCCGGTGCCGTTCCCTTGGGCGTCTGCTTCGCATTCACACCCCGCAGCCTCCTTCAGCGCCATGAACTCTTCGCAGAAGGAGGCCACGGCCGACCAGCACCTCTCGCGGATAAGCAGGGAGTGCCAGTGTTATGTTCCTGTGGTGAGTAAACTGAGGGTATGCTGTCTTTAACAATGGATACCTATAGGCTATGCAACGTGGTTGTGATGCTTGACCTTAGTCTACAATACCAACATAATTATGTAGGCTAAGGTAACCATTTAGGCATTTACTATTAGGCGGAATGTAAGCTTGCCTTATACCCAATTTAAAAAAAAAATTAAAAAAGTGCGTGTGTGTAATTCACACACGACAGAAATGAAAATTCTGAAAAGTCATAGGAAGGTAGGCGTTTGCGATTTGTTCTATAGACGATGATCACGGTCTCGTAAAAAGGTCGTAAGCGCCATGCGTAACGCGTCACTTACGCGTTTTGAGCAGTAATGTATTCTATTTCGTTCTCTCCTATACATATATGTCTTTTTTATATGGACGCATTTTCGTTTTATCAACTTTCAAATAACAACGATTCACTTTAAAAAGTTACATGATAGAATAGGTTTGCCCAGCAGTGGGATATAGACAATCTATACGTACTACTTCAGATTGCTTCTGAATTCTAAACCTAGATTTGCATATAACGCGCATACAAATATGTTTCGCTTCGTAGACTGCGCGGTATGGTATACGTACAATCACTGTAGCGATGGAACGCCACTTCAGAAGACATAACTTCTAGACGCGGAATAATTTGAAGCGATGAAGCGGCTGCACATCTACACGACTCCTGGCATACTTGGAGAAGTATTTCTAGCGTTAAATATCGTGAAGATTATAAATAGTGTTTTTAATTGAACCGATTAATGTAACAGATTTTTTTAATAAAATATTTATGTGAATTTCTTTTTTTAAGTGTTTTTGGACGGGCAATGGAAAAATAGGAATGGGTGTCTAACGTATAAAATAAACTATTAAAAAAAATTGTACTAGGCTATAGGTATCAATACACCCGGCCTAAATTTAATCGAGTAGCTATGTAAAAAGTAAACTTAGCTTTATTTTTTTTATTCTAGTATTGTTCATCACTACAGCCTATCACAGTCCACTGTTGGACATAGGCCTCCACAAGTTCGCGCCCGACATTATGACGCGAACTCATGTGTTTTGCCCACGTTTTGCCCATAGTCACCACGCTGGGCAGGCAGGTTGGTTACCGCAGGACTGGCTTTGTCGCACCGAAGACGCCCGTCTTCGGCATGTATATTTGAAAGATTATTCAATTGTTGTTACGATGCTGCAATTATCCTTTTTAAAACAAAACGGCATAATTTTTCAGAAAAAGTAAGAACACACTCAAAACCATTTTACTTCAATTTTTCGTCGGCCTTTCTTCTAATAAAAGTTTTATGAGTAGCAGCGGCGAAAGATGTCTCAAGTGTAAAATATCCGTGCATACCCTTTTACTGAGATTTGACTAAACCATTGACAGTTTAATTATTTCAATGAAGCAGTAACTTATTTAATATTTATGACACCAGGGGTGTTTGTTTGTGGCAGTTTACGCATATAAAAGAACTGTGTCCAAAGGCATTCATTTTTTTTTCAACTATTTTTGTCTACAATATTGTTCTAGCACACAGCCACGCCGTTTCCAACTTTATTTACTGCCAATAGGGAATTCTTTAATGCAAGTATACGGTTGGCGAACTAAGGACATTTTGTCGTCCTTCCTGTTGTTCGGAAATTTATGAATAATGAAGATTTTAAAAATAGAAGAAAGGTGACACCGACAAAGATACTATTGTCCATTCTAATATTGGTTGAAAGAGCATTTTGTTTTAAAGTTTTGAAATATTCCGAAGGAATGTGTTACGTGATTGATTCCATTTCAAATCTGTTATTTAAAAAACATTTTTTTTTTTGTTTCATTTTGGTAAAAGAAAGGTTTTAAGAATTGATTTAGTATTAAATTATTTTAACGTACAGGAATAAATTCATATATAAAATTCTGATTAATTAAATAATAGTATTTTGAAATCTATCTTTGAATTTTATTTAATTTTTTCGAAATTATCTGTTGACTGTTACTATTTGAAGCAGTGATCACAAAAGCTGGTTGTTGGGCTAATGCAATGCCACTTCAGAAGACATACGGTCAAGAGTTTTATTTCTGTTCAAATAATATGTCAAGACTGCGGCAATTGACTTTCTTCTTTATTAGATTAGATTTACTTATCTTTTTTATATAACAAAGTCGGCAAACAAGAGAACGGCTCACCTGATGGTAAGCGATTACAGTAGCTTATAGACGTCTGTAATACCAGAAGCATCGCAATTGCGTTCCTGACACTATTCCCAATTCCCTCCAGGAGCTCTGGTCACCTTACTCACCACTGGAACACAACACTGCTTGAAAACAGTACTATTTAGCTGTGCCTTAGTGTGTCTTCTGTAAAGGTCGAGGAGATTTTGAGCAGGAAATTTTCTGCTGAGTCCTACCTCAGTCATTATATGTTTTTATTCTAAATATTATATTAAAAATTAATCATCAAATAAAAAAAAATGTTCTAACGTATTCACAACTGCAAAAAGTAATTAGTTATCTATATATTAATACGCGAAGCAAAAACTTTGTACCCCTTTTTACGAAAATAGCGCGGACGAAGGAGTAGGAAGGTTTCGCACACTTATAGTTTATATAGAGAAGGAGTGCGGAATGCTAATATTTTTTCAAAATTATACATTAAATATACATTAAATTAATAAAAAAAGCATTACACACACTACCACATGCACACACGCATATTATATTGTTGATTGTCAAAGCCTGTAGTCAAATTAAAAAGGTATTTAAAAGAAGGTTCTTCATTGTCATAATTATTTGGTTTTCTTCAAATTAAAATTTTAATTATGGTCGAATTTCGACCTCTGGGCGACCACTAGTAGGTAAGTGATAATTACGTAAAAAAATGTTAAAATATTAGCTGCCTTTTTCTTCCTCATTATTAGGTATTTAAGTAGGTCCAGTATTTAATAAAAATTTTTCTTATATTTCTTAAAGACTGTACAATTTTTAAATGTTTTTAATTTGATCTAGTAAAAAAGTAATTATTGAATTTACATATTAATTAGAGCACGTTAATTGGAACGTACGATACTGTATAAATCATACTAAGTAACCATTGAGAACTGTTTAGCGTTGAAATCTTTTTGAGGCGCTACGCCGTAGCACTATGCTTGACAAAATAATTACTTATATATCATCTATATCTTTCTATATAATAAAAATGAATGTTGCTAAGCGCTCGACCAGAATGACGACAAGAATGGCTCGACTAATTTGGCTAATTTATTTTTTGTATGGTCCTAAGGTTTTAATACTTTAAAAAAAAATAAAAAATAAAACTATTGACAGAAAGAAGTCTGCCCGAGCAGCTATTTTTAAAATAATTAATTACTCAAATACTATTCAAATAAAATAATTTAAAAATTACTCTCATAGGGTAAAAGCTATTTAAATCGACGGCATGCGCAGTTCTTCCTGTATAAATGCTCCGTATTTTGTATAGTAGCGGTATTTTTTGTCTAAGTAGGTACAATCTTTCTCAAGAAGTATTTAACAAAACACATAAAGAGTTTTTAAATTTTTTGTTTGTAGCTGTATAATATTTTTTATTTAAACAAACGTGGTAAATGTTTAAGCGATAATTTGCTTTTTTTAAAGAGCAAAACGCGCTTTAAAAAAATTTTTTTTGCGCTAGTATATTAAAATACTAGCGCAACTAATATTCATTCGCTAATCAACGAAAAAAAAATTTGTAAAGACTGATCGCAACGCCGTCTACCGGTATTAAATTAAAGGAATCCAGTTACATACAATAGCATTTAATGTATCAGATCTAACTACATAATTATTTACACGGAGAAAAAAATAATAAATAATTATATTTTTGCGCGTTAGGGAAAAATAATGAGTGTAAATTGCGATGCGCGCGCACACCGTCACAAAAACACCACACCTTGAACTTGTCAACGAAGTAGATTAGCAACGTTAAGTTAGCCAGCCAATGAAGTATAACTTCTTACGTGCGTGAAAAACAAAACATGTCCACGTCGTCTAAAAAACTATGAAAATTGTAAAAGTGTAAAAGTAATAAAAAAAATCACACAAATTGACACATTGATCTAGATCAAGCCGATTATGTTCATAGACATTTTATTGTGCGCTAAATTCTTAAGCATTTCGTCGCTTGGCAAAAACTGACGAAAACACCGTTAAGGGGCCGCCGGATAACTGCCTCTGTCGGCGCCCGTACGACTGAAGCCGTTTATAAATTAATGTTTAAAACAAAAAGATTCTTCGAACATTGAAACGAAATCGGGGAACTAAAGAGTTGACTTATTAGTAGAAATTTTTTCAAATATAGTTTGTTAAGTAATCTTTACCTTACCTTATGTCCGATTTCCACAAAATTTAGTAACATACCGCTGTCTTAGGTTATTGAAATCCATCCTTTTACAAAGCTCGCTTTTTCAAATATTTTAAAGTTTCACAATGAAAGAGTCGTCTTCTGTCTAAGTATTGTTTGTTCTTAATATTTTGACAAACAATTTGGCTTTTTAACAATAGTTGCTTATTATATAATAATATATACATTTATTTATTTATTTATTTTACTCTTTTTGCACACCAATACACAAATAAACAATACATAGAATTTATAACAATCAACTGTTATAACAATCAATATATTTAGTTTTTTTTATAGGTTTATATGAGAGCTAATCTTCCAATACCTTCGAACTTACTAAACGAATCCTGAAAATAGTTATATTAATGAATTGAATATGAAGTCACGTTAAAACGTAGACCATATTTTATTACATAATAGTGTCAGTCAGTGCGTATTCCTACGAGTATTGGTACGAGTACGTACTTACGTACGAGTACGAGTACTCGTAGAAGTACGCATTGGCACGATACCATTATTGTAGCTTCAATAGTCTAGGTTCGATACTATTCATGCGTCAAGATCTTCTAATATATAAAATTCTCGTGTCGCGGTGTTTGTTGCCAAATTCCTCCGAAACGCCTCGACCGATTTTTATGAAATTTTGTGTGCATATCGTGTAGGTCTGAGAGGCCAACATTTATTTTTCATACCCCTAAGTTATAAGGAGGTGGGGGGTTAAGGGGGTTAATAACATATATTGCAGCTAGTATAATATAATATTTTTTGTTATGTATGATTGTGTACCTACGTTGTTATCGTAAATACCTGATAGCAATTGTTACACATAGTATAGGTAATATATCGCATAGCAGCGTAGTGGATCCAGCTCCAATGCTTCTCCTAAATGAAGAAAGAACCCTATATCCAGCAGGATTTCACAGGCTGAATCGTGATCGTAATCGTGATGTATACTTACATACATATTATGTATATTTACTAGCATAAACATTTTTTTTTATGTTACTAAGTCGACTAACAAGCGTACGGCTCACCTGATGGTAAGTGACTAGGTCGTAGTACAGTACTGCTTGAAAACAATATTATTTATCTGTGGTCTTCTGTAAGGTCGAGGCACTAACCCAGTCGGGCTGCTCCATATTTTGAGCAGGAAATTTCCTGCTGTGCCCTACCATTTATATAGAGTTATATAAATGTGTCATTTAGGTGTTGCCTATATGACCAGCAGTAACTTGCTACTTATGGAACAGAGTAAGACAGCACAACTCAGCGAGCTCCTAATAATAGGCTAAGATTGGAACCCCTTTTTAAACAGAATCATAAAATAAACAATATTCGTTCCATTTCGTCAACATTACGATTTGTTGTGCAATCAACTGCGTCACATAACGGTAACATTTTGAATCTCCGTCACAAGTTACTGTGACCTCAATTATACCTTAACATAATAGATTTATAGCTTAACTACATGTATCTCGTGAGTTTAACTACATTTAATTTTGATAATTTGATATTTGACTACTGGTTTAGTGGTGCGGATAGTATCCCAAAACAGCGACGGTTTACGGGTTCGATTCAGGCTCCATTTGTATTTGTACAAATATTTCTTTCCGGTTTGGTTGTTTGTGTCCTTGTGGGTCTCCCCACCGTGCATCGAAGAGCACGCTAAGCTGTCGGTCCCGGTTGTTATCATGTACACCTAATAGCGATCGTTACTCATAGTAAGGAACCTATCTGCCAACCCACAGTGGAGCAGCGTGGAGGATTACGCTTAAGACGAGCCAGTAGTGGGATATTACAGGCTGAATCGTATATTTGACATTCAGTTGTTCCTGTTTTACAGACCATAGCGAGACATACATAAAAACCTTACCTTTTTTGATGGTTAGACTGTTGAGTGTGAAGTGTTTTAAAAAAAGTTTATATGTATTTAAAAAAAACATACGCTACTGGGTATTTAGATTATCATAAGGCGTGATTATGTTTATTTTATTGTAGAATAAATATTGAAAATTAATAAGAAAAATAAAGTTCTTAAGTCCAAATTTTATTGTGCACTAAATATGTATAAATAGTTTTAATTAAAAATCTAATTTGATAAAGTTCAATTAAAAAAATTGCTTAAATATGCAAATTTACCAAAACGTTCCGAATACTACTGATTTATTATAATATAAAAATTGGGTCGACCTGAACGAAACCGTATTATCGAGTTAATAAAAATGATACCGATAAATTTAATGTTCCGTTTAACGTGATTCATACTTGTAGATTGGAATTTATAACATAACTTCTTTACAAGCTGGCAAACAAGATTAATACTTTTTCTTGATTCGTAAACAAGTGTCCGTGGGTGGGAGTTTTCTTTTTCCACCAAATAGATAGATAAATAGATAAAAACTTTATTTGCAATTCCACATTACATACACAATTTAAAAAAAATGTGAAAGTAAAAATAAAAAGTAACAATTAAAACATCTTAATAGGATTGATAAAATCACACTAAAATAAAGTGTATGTGTGCTGCAGAATCGCAAAAAGGTAAGTAACTCAGTACTTAAAAGATCAATCCAAGGAAAGATCGACTGATTTTCTTCAGTTCGATTTTCTTCATTTCTTCAACTTCTGTACGCGGTAAAGAATCTTTTTTAGCAACAATAGCTTGTTTATTCGAGTATAACTAGGTCGGCAAACAAGCGTACGGCCCGCTTGATGGTAAGCGATTATCGTAGCTTATAGACGTCTGCAACACCAGAAGCATCGCAAGCGCGTTGCCGACTCTATCCTCAATTCGCCCCAAGAGCTCTGGTCACCTTACTCACTGTGGTGGCGCGTTGTTGTAGATGCTCTCGCCGCTATATTTCAACTTTATTTTTAGTTTGAAAATTGTAAAAGGGGTCGCAGCTATATAAGAAACGCACTTTTTCTTTCGAAGGTTTTATTACGTCTGACAAGTGAATATATCTGACAGTTGACATTTGTCATAAAAGAAAGTATTGCCATTAAAATAAAAACTATAAATGTCGGATATTAATAATTAAATATAATTCAATCACATCCTCCACAGCCAAAAACAAGATCATTATCCGACAACTTAAATTAGTTACAATTTTTATTTTATTATTTATTTGACATGTAAACAAACATCAACTAAAAGAATCATGAAACAAATTTAGATATAATTTACAAAGCATTGTAGTTTAACAAAACAAACAAATGAGAATGTTACTTGCACTTGAAACAAAATTACTTAGTTATTGAAACTTTAGAAAAACTTATTGAAACAGATATCAAATGCAACATGTACTTACTTAAACTTAATAATTATAACAATCTAAAAATATTCAAGCAAGCTATAAATAATTGTTACACCACATAATCAATGTTTCATGATTGTATTAACTAAATAGGTAAATTTAAAAATCACTTAGTTAGATTTGTAATATTAGTTACATTTACCTATATTTACATTTACCAATATTGGTTATAAATTTCTATAAGTGTTAAGAAACGCTAAATTCTTACATCTTTAAATTAGACTTTCTGAATACAACCAATATAAATTCTTTAAATAGACTTTCTGACTACAACCAATATAAATTCTTTAAATAGACTTTCTGACTACAATCAATATAAATTCTTTAAATAGACTTTCTGACTACAACCAATATAAATTCTTTAAATAGACTTTCTGACTACAATCAATATAAATTCAAGAATATAGCTAGACAAATTAGAATGTATTATAACTGACTATAACAGTATACAAAGTAAATGAACACGAGGTTAATTATTAGCACAATAAGGAATAATCCCTTTTAAGTACCCCATCAATAACAGTTTTAAAATTTAACAAGAAAATGTAACTGTCTATACTATACAAACAAAAGTAAATTATCGAGATAAATTATTATTAGCACAATAGGGAATAATCCCTTTTAAGTACATACCCTATTGATAGCATATTAAAAATTAACAATAAAATTTATCTCCAACATAAACAATCTTTTATTTACTAATTATACCTTCAATAGTAAATCTTTTATTTACTAATAATAATAATATTAGCCTTTAATAGGGCTAACACGTAACACTTTAATTATATATAATATATAAATATTATTTAGTTAATACTGTGTACATAAGTAGGTATTAAATGGAATTTGACAGACAGAGATTGCGGTAGAAACAAAAATATAGTTGTTTATCAAAAAAAATCCTGAAATAGAAGTAATTTAATTTAAAAATTATGTTAACTGTAAATATTATATTAATAATTTTTGTAAATGTTATATCTACTGGGCATTTTAATAATTCTACCTGAACGTGAAATCTTGTCTGTCGTTTCTTTCTTACATGCAGGTTCCTGGACTTTTGCTGTGGACACCTCAGTAGATGTACTGCTAGGGTTAATAACAATGCGATATTTCTTACCAATATTGTTTTCATAGTTGCTCTCATCACCCTCCACCTCTGAAGAAGAAATCTCCAACCTGTACAAACGTTGAAATGGGCGGGTTTTGAAACCAGCTGATGTTTTTACCTTGGCAGTTCTATTAACCCCATCCTTACCTGTAATGATCTCCACAACAAGTCCTAGTGGCCATTTTATTCTCTTATCTTCAGTCTCTATTAGAACTATATCACCAACCTTTAGAGTACTATTTTTATCCTTACCTCTTTGTACTAGCGTTGTTAAATATTCGTTTTTGAATCGTTGGCGAAAGTCAGATCTTAGTTTTTGCATGTATCTTAATCTTTTGTTAAGGTTGTTACTATCTATCTGGTCTAGATCAGTCACATCTGTTTGAGGTGTTAATAGAAAACAAGAGGGCCTTAGGGGCTCTAAAGCGTTCCCCTTGTCGTCTTCTACATACGTGAGCGGCCGGTCGTTGATGACGGCTTCGCAATCACATAATAGAGTTTCCATTTCATCATATGAAACTGATGACTTGCCTAGCACTCTTCGTAGTAAATCTTTCAAAACCTTAATTAGGCGCTCGAAGAACCCGCCCCACCATGCAGCTGTGGGAACGTTTAATTTCCATTTGATGCGTTGAATTGTCGATTGACGTTGTACTTCGTCCCAATCAATGTCACGCAAAAGATTCTTAGTGCCTGTGAAATTAGTACCATTATCTGATATCATTATGCTCGAACGTCCGCGACGTGCGATGAAACGGCGAAACGTCCGTAGAAAGGCCTCTGTGGATAAAGATTTTGTAAGCTCTAAGTGAACTGCGCGATATACTGCGCATGTATACAGCACGATCCAGCATTTCTCACCATCCTGTAAGTAGAGAGGCCCCGCTAGATCAACACCTGTCACCTGGAAGGGAGCAGTGAGTTGGACTCGATCGAGCGGTAGCGGCGCTGCCGGTGCTGGTGTTGGCTGTGATCTGTGTCTTCTGCACACAATACACTTATCTATTACCGATTTCACTAATAATCTGATGCCGAGAATCCAGAATCGTTTCCGTAGATCGGTTATCATTGTGTTGGCTCCAGTGTGCAATAGTTGCAGGTGACACTGTTCAACCATTCTGCGGATAATAACATTCTTTGCAGGAACAATCATCGGTGACTTCGTGCATTCTGGGAAATCGGTGAGTAAAAGCTTTGTTTTAACTCTCATTATCATATCTTTATCATAATATATCTGCCTTGATTTTCCAGATTGTTTCTCAATCTGTTCTTTATTTTCTTGTTGAATAATTCTGATTAATTTCTTTTCAGCTTCATCACATTCTTCAAAGGTAAGTTCTCCCTTTATTTTATTCTTGTGACGTGCATTATGAGAAAATCTTAAAATCCATGCTGTCATTCGTACAATCTTTGTGTATTTTGAAAAATAACTAGACAGCTGGTTTATTATACTATCATCACTGCAAACGTTAACCTGACACACAGACTTTTTCAGCTCTTTGTTGGCGGCTTTTTCATCGACTACCAGTGCAGATCGTGGCCACATGTCGGGTCGCTGGAGCAGCCAGCTCGGACCTTCCCACCAACGGACTTCAAGCAGATGACGAGCGTTACAGCCTCTGGACGCCAAGTCTGCCCAGTTCTCTGTTCCTGGAATGTGGTGCCAATTGTTTGCATTAGAATTTTGTCTGATTTCTTTTACACGGTTCCCTACAAAAGTGTTCCATGGTAATTCTCTCTTAATCCAACACAGTGCTACTCCTGAGTCACTCCAACAGAATTCATCACAATTTAAATTTAGATTTTCTCTGGCCTCCTTCAATAGTCTTGAACCAATTAAAGCTGAAAGCAGTTCCAGTCGGGGAATTGTTATCTTTTCTGGAGGAGATATTCTTGATCTGGCAGATATTAATCGAACAGACACATTACCTTCTTTTTCAGTTCTTAAGAAAACGCATGCTGCATAGCCATCCTTACTCGCATCACAGAACATGTGTAGACTCGCACTGCACTCTGGAAGTAAATCAGCAGACAGTCTTCGAGGTAATCTGCAATTGTTAATATAGGTTACATTATCATACCAGTCTTTAAACTGTGATAGTATATCTTCGGGTAGCTGTTCATCCCAGGTCATCTTCATGTTCCAGGTCTTCTGTAGGATTAGCCTAGGAACCAGCGTCACTGGGCATGTGAATCCGATTGGATCAAATATCTTCTGTGTTAAGGATAACAAGTTTCTTTTTGTTACTTTACCTATATCGGGAAACGGTGGTAAACTATTTATATTACAATAGAGCTCGTCTGTATCAGTGTTCCATTGAAGACCTAATATCGAGATAACTGTGTTTTGAGTCTCATTTATTTTCAAAGGCGATGTGACCCACTGTCTCAGATCGAATTTACCTTGATTCATGACCCTTTTAGCGTCTTGAATAAATTTCTGTGTTTGTTCAATTGAATCTAAGCTAGTTAGTAAATTGTCTACATAAAATGATCTAGCTAAGATATCTGCGGTGTCTTTTAGTTCTGTGACTCGATTAAGGTGATGTGATATGGTTGCTGACAGTAAAAATGGACTAGCTGTCAACCCAAAAACTACTCTGCAGTGTCTATACACCTTAATCTCCTCACATGTATTATCTTTCCACCAAACAAACCTCAGGTAATCGCGATCTTGTGGTGTCACTGATATCTGTAGGAATGCCTTGGCAATGTCGGCAGTGATACCTATGTAACCCTTACGAAATCCAGTTAATAGATTGGGAATTTTATCTAGGAAATTTATTCCTTTATTTAGACATGAATTCAATGACATACCATTCGAATCCTTTGCAGATGCGTCATATACAGGTCTCAGCTTCGTGGTGAGACTCGATTCCTTCATCACAGCTCTATGAGGTAGGTAGTGAACCCCTTCTCTATACTTTTCTTCGACAGGTACTTCTTCGATGATACCAGAACGCTCCCATTCACCTAAAACATTATTATACTCATCAAACTTACCAGATGCTGTTAATTTCTTTGTGGTAGATTCTAGGCGGCGAACGGCGAGTTGCTCGTTGCTCTGGATGTCCTCATGGCCCGTCTTCCATGGCAGATGGACTTCATACCGTCCTTCGGTGTTCACTTGTATGTTTTCTTCGAAACTTGTGATCACCTCCTCTTCTTTCTGCTGTTTAGACTGCACCTGTGTGGGGTCGTTAATGCCTAATATCTCTAAATCCCAAAAATCTTTAATATTTTGTAAGCAAAAAAGAGACGTTACAATATTACTACCTACTAAACATGTTTTCCCCTGTAACGTCCAGCCTAACTTTGTTTTTATTGCCGTTAGCCCATTTTCGAGCTGAACAAATGATTCAGTCATTAATAGCCCTGAGAAATCAGCTCCAATTAAGAGCCCTATATCGTTGTTAATACAGTCTCTGTCTGTCAAATATATCCCATGTTTATCTAATAATTTTTTAACAAAGTCATGGGACTCATCGACTTTAGGTACATTTTTACAAATTACAGACTGCTCTAGCGCAGACATGTTTAATTTTAACTCAGAGTCTAAGCTCTCTATTTTAAAATTATAGACATTATATTTTTTAAAGGATACAGATAAACCTCCAAATAGTGAGTGGCTAATTTCTTCAGTTCGTACTGCAGATAATCCCAATTGTTCAGCGACTTCAGTTTTGATGTATGACCGCTGCGATCCGCTGTCAAAAAGGGCTCTCACTATGGTGCTCCGGTTCCCATTGTATATCTTCACTGCCACGGTTTGTAACAAGGTCTGCTGAACAGTCTTCATCTCTTGTGACAGGTTCTGAAGTGTAGTTTCTTTCACAGATTTATGTTCTGTTGCAGCTGTGCACAACACTGGTGAATGTTTTTGTCCACATACAAAACACTTAATATATAATCGGCACACCTTTGCATGATGGCCAGGTTTTAAACATAATGCACAAGCTTTCTTCTTCTTTAAAATTTCCCTTCTATTTGTAACTGTGATACTTGATAACTTGAAACACTCCATACTTGTATGATTTTTTCCACACCATATGCAGCTACTTATTTTTTCTTTTTGTTTTTGTTTTTCATTAATCATAAGGCAGGTTGCAGTCGGTCCGGCTTTATTATTAACTTCGTGTTGATTATTAAATGTCTTTTTAGCCATTGAGATTCTTTGTTCGCTTTCAATTTCTATTTTTAAAAAGTTTAGTAATGAGTTCAACGGGTCTTCAGAAGCTTTTTCAGTTCTCGTTCTCTCCCATATGATTAATGTGTCGCTTGGAAGTGCCGACTCCACCATAGGTAATAAAAATGCTGCATATTTATCTTTTGTTACTCCTAGTACTTCAAGAGCTCTCAACTGACCATTCAATTGATCGACTAAATCTGATAATTGATTAAACTCCTTTTTATTTAAAATAAGTGACAAAATCTCTCTTACATATACTTGTATAAGTAAATCATCTTTAGCGTACCTCGATTTGAGGTCCTTAATACATAAATCATAACTTGAGGCAGTTAACGGGAAACTATTAACAAATAATTTTACATCAGTTCCCGCTTGCATTGCTTGAGTCAAGTATTGTAGTTTGTCGACATTGTCTATGTCGACGCTTTCATGTATTTTCTTAAATGATCCCCAAAAACCCAGCCAATTTTTTATATTGCCGTCAAACTTTGTTAACTCCAACGTTGGGAGTTTGTGGCTTTTCTTAGTTTCGCCTGCCTCACTGCCATTATTTATAATAGTTTCGTAAATCGTTTGGCATAAGGCCCACTTCGCCTCGTATTTTCCGGCCTCCTCGTACTCTCTATCAATTAAATTTTGGCTGTCTACATTTTCGGGTTCTTGGAATAAAAATTTTCTAACCTCGTTGTCAAGTATTTTTAAGGAATCATAATAAGACTTCAGAAGTTTAAAAGACGCTGTAATATCGTTCTTATTTGGATTCTTATTGGTTGTGAGACTTTCGAAATTGTTGGCCGTGCGTGTAAATTGTCGCCTCGTGGCCGTGCGCTCTTTTGATTTAGCATCCATAATTACAAATATGATCGCTCACCTCTTTTTTTATTCACGGTCGCCAGATGTGGTGGCGCGTTGTTGTAGATGCTCTCGCCGCTATATTTCAACTTTATTTTTAGTTTGAAAATTGTAAAAGGGGTCGCAGCTATATAAGAAACGCACTTTTTCTTTCGAAGGTTTTATTACGTCTGACAAGTGAATATATCTGACAGTTGACATTTGTCATAAAAGAAAGTATTGCCATTAAAATAAAAACTATAAATGTCGGATATTAATAATTAAATATAATTCAATCACACTCACCAACAGGAACACCAAACTGCTTGAAAACAGTATTATTTAGCTGTGAACTCCTGTAAGGTCGCGGTACTACTCCAGTCGGGCTGCTCCATATTTTGAGCAAGCCTATGCAAATGATACGCTTAATGTAAATGTTTTTATTTGTCCTACTAGGGAATCGTCAAGGTAGACTTGTTGTCTATCTTGACGATAAGCGTATACTGTAACCTTATGGACCGTAGCCTCTGAAAGTTAACAAATTGAATTTTTCATTTTATAGAACATAGGCTAAGAAATGTCATGAAATGACTTGTAATAAAAATTGGGTGGTTTTATGAAACCACGATGAAAGCTTGAAGCTTTAGTGAATAAAAACATTTATATTAACACACAGATCAAAGCACACAAATACCGCGGAACACTTGCGACATGCGACATGCGATAGATGAACGAAAAATGTTGGGGCGATAGAGCTTAACGAGGAAGAAACTATAAATGACTTGTAAATAGTAAGTATATTAAGATACTAGCTTCTGCGCGCGACTTCGTCGGCGTGTACTCCGCTCCTATTGGTCTTAGCGTGATGATATATAGCCTATAGCCTTCCTCGATAAATGGGCTATCTAACACTGAAAGAATTTTTCAAATCGGACCAGTAGATCCTGAGATTAGCGCGTTCAAACAAACAAACAAACAATCAAACAAACTCTTCAGCTTTATTATATTAGTATAGATTGTCGTATAGGTAGCTCACACACACACACACACACACACACACACACACACACACACACACACACACACACACACACACACACACACACACACACACAGAACAGAAAGCTACCAGGGATGTCAGACGTACCATTATAATGGTACACGTACCATTATTTAGCATTATTTAGTGTCTCGTACCATGTACCATGACGATTAGTCATGGTACATGGTACGTGATATACATACGTACGTACAGCAATTAATTAGAATATCAAAAAAAGAAAGGTTTGTTTTCTATTAACGGTACACGAAATTGATATAAATTTTTTTTTCACTAATTATACGCTGCGATTTTCGACAAAATTTACACATTAGTGTTGGCGTACCATGTTTTTGTTGCCAGTACCATTTTTTTAGCTGGTTCGGTACAATGATTTCTAAGTGGCCGTCTAACATCCCTGAAAGCTACACGTCCTTACAATGACATCATCCTTACAATACATCTTAACGACGCGTTGGCGCAACGGTCACAGCACTATTTTGTGGCTGTTACGCTGGCGGTTGCGTTGTTCTGGGCGTTTCGCGGTGTAAGAGTCAGATAAACGTATCTACATTTTCTCAATTTTACAGGAAAGCAAAAATACTGTGAAAATTCGGCTCTTTAAACTTTACCAGCTTTTTAATACTGATAAAATACTAGTATGGAAAAAAAAATGTTTTCTATGTATTGCCATACTCTTAGAGCTTTGAAAAAAATAGAAATTATTTATTTATATGTGCTTACGCAGACGTAATATATCTATTTTTAAAATTTGGTTGACATACGTTAGTGTGACCCTTAATTATTTTCAAACAATAGTACTGCCACATAAACGTAAATCGTAATACATCGTTTTGGCCATTGATTTGTATAATTTATCTAACAAAAATGTTTGTGCCAATAAAACGTAAATAGGTACACAAACGTTACACTGGCTCTTTAAACTAAGCATCAAAACAAAATTTTGTAACGACCAAAACAACGTATAAGCTTTTGCGTTCTTCTGGTTTTTATAATATTACCAAACAAACTATATTCTAATCGAATAAAAATATTGTTTTTAGAAATACGTTCTTATAGCTCTAAAGAGGTAGGAAGATAAGTAGAACTATTTAAACGGTATTCATAGTACGTTTTTCTGGCTTAATTGAAAATGATTCTTAAGCTAATTCGTTTTTTTGGAATTTGATAAATATTGACTTTACCGTTACGTCGTTTTGGCAATTCATAAAGGACTATATTGTGAACCGTTTTACGAAAAAAAACTTTTTTTGATTTTTTTGTAGATACGTTCATCTGGTTCTTATACCGCGGTTTGTGCTTGTGTATTGTGTATTTCCAGACACCCAACACAGGAGTAAATTCTAATTATTATTATTTAAAAAATCCAGATTCTGAATCATAAAATCCATACAAATACATACACGTAAAATCCTTTTAAGATGTCACAATTAATTAGTCTGTAATGAATTAGCTGAGATATTATGATACGGTGATATAGTTATCGTTAAACAAAGGCGAGTGCCGCAGATCGTCGGATCGATGTCAGTGGGTCATCTGCGGATCATTAGGAACCCGAATTCAACGAGATACTGACATTGGTTTAAGTTAAGAGCGATGGAATTTATTTAGAAATAAGTTAGTCTTGCTAATTTCGTAGTTTAACACAGACTGACTTTACTTTTTGACCACTCCGTTGGTGCAGTTTGTAGTGGCCCTGATTAGTGCTACGCGGGTTGAAAGTTCGATTCCCGCCTGAGTCTGGGTTGTTATATTTGTGTTTTTATGTCTATATATGTTTTCCTGGCTGAAGTGATGATAAGTGTTGATATTAAAGGGAAAATTTGTTCAGTAAGCTTTTGTTTTTTCTTTTTATAACTGAAAATATTATCGATTAAAATAAAATAAAAAACATTTTTTTTAAATAATACAAATTAAAAAACCGCTATCTCTTATATTTTAAGGCATATAACAACGTGTTCTAAGAAACCAATCCACAATCAATTCATCTTGGTAATGGCGTCTACGTGTCATCGACATACGGGGTTAATACAACCTTCTCTCCTGGCATATAATTACTGATATACTATCTACTTATTACATATAACTTATATTACTGTATGCAAGAAGTATAATACTTAGCTACAAGTATTCTTCGACTTACTTCTATTATAACTCATACTAAGTTTATGTGGAAAATGATTTCAAATTCTAATGACTTCATTTATAAAAATGTACTGTAATGTCACACTTAATTTTCTTTTGTTAATGTAAAATTATAAACTTCTTCTTCAGGGCCGCATTTAGATGTCTGGAGGCTTCGGGGCAACAAAGGAGTGGAGGCCCCTCGGCCCCATAATTATTTTCCAAATAATATGGACAATTTAAAAAAAGGTAAAACGCGAAAAAATATATAAAAGAAAAAGTTATTTACTAGTGTTTACTAGTCTGAATTTGAATTTTTGGGCCCTTCTTTTGTAGAGGCCCCGGGGCTGTAGGCCCAGTTGCCCTCCCCTAAATCCGGCCCTGTTCTTCTTTAACTAAAAATCTCTATATATATAAAAATGAATCGCTGAATGTGTTGCTAAGCGCAAATCTCGAGAGCAGCTGAACCGATTTCGCTAATTCTTTTTTATAATATTCCTTGAAGTACGAGGATAGTTGTTACGGAGAGAAAAATTTAAAAAATTCCCTGAAAAAGTCTAAAAACAACACTTTTCTATATTCCCATACAAAAGATTCGTAATAATACTTAAGTCAATTTGAACTTTAATACTGTTGGCGTACAACCCTTGCGTTCCCTCAGGTGGTCGGAGGAAATGAAAGGCAGGATGGATTGTTCACCACGATTTTATTTTTTCCTTCAACCATACTAGTATACAAATTTCAAAATAATGATAGCGTGATCTAACTGACATCCAACGCCATCTAGTGGCCTATAGATAAACCAAGAAATTAAATAATTGTAAGTTGCGTCGTTAACATACCGCCCACCAAGAACGACTTTTAGCGTTCTTCATTTACTAGATTAACAATTTAACAATTTACAAACTAATAAATAACAATGAAAGCAACTTAAAATAACAATAAACTTAACCTTTTAACAATTATTAAACAAATACATCGCGTGGATAAACTTAGTTAACAAATCAGTGAAAAAAACTTAAAAATAATAAAATAAACTTAACTATCTAACAAGTATTAATCTGTTACAGGCAAATACGTGGCTTGGAAACTGGCCTCTTAAAAATATTTCCTCCACATCTGAAACTAAGTACTCGCGTAATTTTGTCCAATCCAGGATGTTTTTACACTACTACTCCATAAAGCCACTCAGCCCCCTTGTTTTTTTTTTTTTTTTAATTCCTAAATTATTCTCTTCTTCGTTAACCCTTTCTGGACGTTCCATAACTCCTGACGATACTTGGCCTGATAATATCCAGCCGAGCCTTGTATTCTGAGCAACTGGATATCCAGGTGGACCCCTCAAAATACCTTCTATTATTACTCTACTGTAAACTTCTGCACCCAATAACAAATCTACATTATTGGGTACATTAAATTTGGGGTCTGCTAATTTAATTCCAATGAATGGTTTCCGCGATTGGAAATGTATCTTGGTTTCAGGAATACACGATGTTAATTTGTTCAAAACGTGTGCCTTTACTTCTACAGTACAATTAGGATCGTGACGTGACTGAACCTTTAAGAAAACTACCGCCTTCGTTACTACTGACTCTTGCTGATCATTTCCTAATCCCCAAAGCCGATTGTGACTTTTAATCTTTTTTAAACCAAGTAATTGTACGGCATCTTCTGTAATGAAAGACGCCTGTGACCCCTGGTCCAACAAAGCTCTTAAATTTACATTGCAACCGTTTCTCGATTCTGCCTTAACAACCGCTGTGGGCAAGAGTACTTGACCGTTAACACCTGAGAAACAACTAACAATATCGCTTGATTTGACCTCCGTACTAGAGCTTGTCGCAATTTCTGATTCACTCTCTTGTATCATTGCTTGGTTACATTTTCCAGTACCTTCTACCGGCTTTAAGGCTTCCCTTGGATGGAGCATAGAGTGATGTTTCCTTTTACAAATTTGGCATTTGGGGCGCTGACGGCAAAAATGTACTAAATGACTTGCTCCCAAACAATTAAAACATAGATGATTCGATTGGACAAAACTACGACGAGCATCCGCCTCCATTTTAGCAAACTTTTTACAGTGTCCTAAATAATGATTATCCGAACAGAATGGACATAGTATATTTCTAACGTGAAGCGTTTGTATATTGCTACTACGACTATGAACAATATTAGACTGGTTGGGCTTTGTACTTATAAATTCTAGTGAACGAAATCTTTGCTCTAGAAATTCTTTAAAGTTTTCAAAATTTGGTAATTCATCACTTAAATTACTAATCCTAGCCTCCCAAAGCTTTCTGGACTCATTGTCTAGCTTTAAAGACAGTATATAAATGACGATTATATCCCAGGCCTGAGTATCTACACCTAAATTAGTCAATGCATTTAGACATTCATTGCTTGTGTCTAAAAGTTCCTTTAAAGCGGATGATGATTCAACCAACAAACTCTTTTGGCTCATGAATCTTTTTAAAATGCAATTGGCTAAGTAACGTTTATTATTATACCGTTTCTCTAACCGAGTCCAACAAAGCTGGTAGTTTTGGGCCGTAATAGCGACATGACGCAAGAGCTGCTCTGCCTCACCAGTTAAATGACCTTTAAGATAGTGTAACTTTTGTACATCGTCTAAACTACTATTATTATGTATAAGTGAAACAAACAAGTCTCTAAAGCTAATCCATTCATTGTAAGAGCCTGAAAAGGTTGGAATACTTATTTTTGGTAACTTAACCCTCGATTCCCCAACCACAGGACTGTTCTCCGCCTTACTTTTTACAACCTTTAGTTTTTGTAATATGCCCTTTAATTCAGCCTTATAATCGAAATAAAGCTCTTCCGTTTTTTCGTATAAATTCTCCTTAAAATATTCATGTATTTTACCTTCACTAGTAACTAAGGTAACAATTTTAGAATGATTACTATCAAACGCAGCCCACTGTTTTTCCAAATGTTCTAAGCGCGACTCCACAAACGCTTCCGTTATTCTAGTTTTAGGAGATTTCCTCAAATTTATTTGAGCCCTCGAAATATTGTTCCAAAGGTCGTGTTGCAATTTACAAATATCCTCCATTTTTATTTACCTAGCTATCTAAAGACTACTAATAGAACTTGAAAACTAAGTATTACCCACAAAGTATTATTCCAGTTAAATTTTTACACTTATCACCTCTGACAGAAGGTCCAATTTGCTGCCGCCGATGACTAATTCTAGCAGTGGGTGACGCCACTCTCGTTGTTCTTTCACCGACACCGTCCGCCGCTTTCTTCTCTGTCAGCGCCGTTCACTGGCCCCGTCCTCCTGGCGACGTCCGCGTGCGTCTTCTCCTGGTGTCACCCACCGGCATCGTCTTCCCGGCGCCGTACGCGTGCGACTTCTGTCGGCGCCGCCCACCGTCCGCTTGCGCCTCCGCCTGGCGCCGTCCGCTTGTGCCTCCGCCTGGCGCTGTACGCTTGCGCCTTCCTCTGGCGCAGTCCGCCTGACGCCGTCCGCTTGCGCCTCCGCCCGGCGCCGTCCGCTTGCGCCTCCGCCCAGCGCTGTGCGCTTGCGCCTTCCTCTGGCGCAGTCCGCCTGGCGCCGTCCACTTGCGCCTTCCTCTGGCGCAGTCCACTTGCGCCTCCGCCCGGCGCCGTCTGCTCGCGCCTCCGCCCGGCGCCGTCCGCTCGCGCCTCCGCCCGGCGCCGTCCGCTCGTGCCTCCGCCCGGCGCCGTCCGCTCGCGCCTCCGCCCGGCGCCGTCCGCTCGCGCCTTCCGCCCGGCGCCGTCCGCTTGGCGCCGTCCACTCGCGCCGTCCGCTTGCGCCTCCGCCCGGCGCCGTCCGCTTGCGCCTTCCTCTGGCGCAGTCCGCTTGGCGCCGTCCGCTTGCGCCTCCGCCCGGCGCCGTCCACTTGCGCCTTCCTCTGGCGCAGTCCACCTGGCGCCGTCCGCTTGCGCCTCCGCCCGGCGCCGTCCGCTTGCGCCTCTGCCTGGCGCTGTCCGCTTGCGCCTCCGCTGCTGGCGCCCTCTGCTGCTGGCGCCTCCCGCTGCTGGCGCCCTCCGCTGCTGGCGCCTCCCGCTGCTGGCGCCCTCCGCTGCTGGCGCCTCCCGCTGCTGGCGCCCTCCGCTGCTGGCGCCCTCCGCTGCTGGCGCCCTCCGCTGCTGGCGCCGTCCGTCCGCTGGTAGCGCCTTCTTCTGGCGCCTTCCGGATCGAAGGACCAAATGTTGGCGTACAACCCTTGCGTTCCCTCAGGTGGTCGGAGGAAATGAAAGGCAGGATGGATTGTTCACCACGATTTTATTTTTTCCTTCAACCATACTAGTATACAAATTTCAAAATAATGATAGCGTGATCTAACTGACATCCAACGCCATCTAGTGGCCTATAGATAAACCAAGAAATTAAATAATTGTAAGTTGCGTCGTTAACAAATACCATACCATAAAGTTTAAGTGTTAGCGCTCCCACACACGAACGGCACGTTGCCAACGGCAGAGGTCGACGGCAGCCGTCGACTGCCGTCGAGCGCCGTCAGCGGCAGACGACTGCAGCCGTTGACTGCCGTCGAGCGCCGTCAGCGGCAGCCGTCGACTGCCGTCGAGCGCCGTTGGCGGCGCGCCGTCGGTTGCAGTCCTCTGCCGTTGAGACCATGCCGCTCACACGTCGACGCTATCTTAGTACAGGAGCCAGTTGTAAAATGAATTCCGAGGAAGAAACACTGTTGTTGTTTTTACTTCGTCGCCGCCGAGAAAAACGAAAAATAAAAACACGTTCGGTGTGGGTTCAAGAAATACTAATCAATAGAGATCAAGATGGGCATTTTTTTACACTCTATCCACTTTTACGAAGAAACGAGCAAAAGTTTTTTAATTATTTTCGGATGTCCATTGCTTCTTTTTGATGAGCTGACGGCTATTTTAAACAGTTCAATATCTCGCCAAGATTGAATTAATAATTATAAAAATTAAAAAAAAATTGAAATAATGAGTTAGTAAAAAAACATGTTTAAAAAAATGGTCGGTTTATTATAAGTTGATTTTGATTTTTTTTAAATCATTGTTATTAAAATAGAAGTAACTAATAATTATTATGTATTATTGTTCCTATAGGTAGTACTTGTATTTTGTTTCAACTTAAAATGGTGATAAATGATGTTGATCTCATTAAACAAATAATCTAAATAACTAATATCTTTTTATTATTTATATTTATGCTTATATTATAAAGAGGAAAGATTTTTATTTTTGGATTTTCGTTTGTAATGAACAAATTCAAAAACTACTGGACCGATTTTAAAAATTCTTTTACGAATAGACTGAACGTGTTTTTATTTTTCGTTTTTCTCGGCGGCGACGAAGTAAAAACAATAACAGTGTTTCTTCTTCGGAATTCATTTTGCAACTGGCTCCTTTACTAAGAGAGCCGACGTGTGAGCGGCATGTTCTCAACGGCAGCGGACTGCAGCCAACGGCGCGCCGCCAACGGCGCTCGACGGCAGTCGACGGCTGCCGCTGACGGCGCTCGACGGCAGTCAACGGCTGCAGTCGTCTGCCGCTGACGGCGCTCGACGGCAGTCGACGGCTGCCGTCGACCTCTGCCGTTGGCAACGTGCCGTTCGTGTGTGGGAGCGCTTAGAGGAGTGGTTCCGGGAAGGATAAGTATTAAAAAAAATTGAATCGACTGTTAGGCGGTACGAAGTTCGCCGGGTCAGCTAGTTTTAAATAAAAAATTTAACCAATTCGAGTATAAAATTAGTTGTTTTCAAAATAATTTTTCATTTTAATTTATTTTATTACTTCTATATATTAGGTCATTACTATAATGGTATAATAATGCCAGTCCACTGACTTGTTTGACTAATTTTCAACAGATTTAATTTTTAATATACAACTGGGTCGGCAAACAAGCGTATGGCTTACCTGATGGTAAGCTATTACCGCAGCTTATTGACGTCTGGAACACCAGTATCATCGCAAGCGCGTTGCCGACCCTACCCATAATTATCCCAGCAGCTCTGGTCACCTTACCCACCACAGGAACACAGCAATGCTTGAAATCATTATTTAGGTGTTATCTTCTGTAGGATTAAGGAAGTCCCCAGTCGGTCTGCTCCGGATTTTGAGAAAGATATTTCCTGCTTTGCCTTACCTGAGATTTAATTTTATTGTGATCATTGTACGATTAAAATAAATTTTAAAATTATTATTATTTAAATTATATTCATTCCATTTAAATGTGTCCGTTAATTTGTTCGATTTGTAAATGAATATTAATTTTTTGTGCCTAGACGTATCTAGTACTAAAATTTTAAATTACGGTAATTAATATTAATGTATCTTTTGGTCTAGTTTTGACCCGACTGCGTGGTCTGGGTATACGGGCTCTAGGCACGGATATTGAGTGATCGGCGACAGAGTGGGGATCGCTTTGAGCATCGCGCAGGGCTAGCGAATTGAGAGTAATTTTATTCAGTACAAAAACAAAATGTAAAAATTTTAAAAGTTATGTATCCATATCTGTATATATGTACATAAAATATATAGAGTGTGAAATATTAGTAAAGTTAGCGCTCAAATCTATGCAGATAGTAATAGCACTTACAATTAAAACAATAGATAATAATTTATCTAATTTTAATTTACTAATCTCAGGAATTACTGGTTCGATTTCAATAATTCTTTCAGTGTTAGATAGCCCATTTATTAAGGAAGACTATAGGCTATATATCATCACGCTAAGCCCAGGAGCCGAGCACCAATGAAGAATGTTTCAAAATCGGGGTATTTTTTCCTTTTGAGAGCTTCCGCTGTGTGCGCTGCGTAAACAGTTTAAGTTTCGCAAAAATCATGTACGGCAGAATTGTTCCTATTCCACGCGGACGAAGTCGCAAGCAGAAGCTAGTTAATTATACAAATGCTAAAAGACGTTAAAAGCTTACTAATCGACCCAGTTCTTACTAATGATATATGACAAAAAAAAATCAATAAATTGAAACATATGAATAATCATTTCGAACGAAAATCAAAAGCTTGAGGCGACTTCTGTCGCGGAAACCCGCTTTTATATCTGATATAATGGAATATTATGCAAATTAATAATTCATTTCAAACGGTTGTCTTTACAACCGTTAAGACAAATACGCTTTTTTATATACTCTCGCTGTAAAATGAACCGGTCTTTATGAAGTTCGGTGCAGCGATGACGAATGGGTTACGGTGCGGTTAAACGACGCGTAGAGCGAGCGAATACGAACTTAACGTTGAATTCGTTGGCTAACTTGTATCGAGTTTCTGGCAATGTCAAATGATAATCAATGAGCAATTGGTAAAGATTCGGACAAACCTGTTTGAGACTAATACACACATTATGTTGCAAATTAAAATTGTTTTCTTCTCTCTCTAATCCTTATTAACAACTCCTCTGATGTAGTGGTGTGTGTGAGCCAAATCTATACCTACTTATGTTATTAGTATTTACAAATATTTCTTTCCGGCTTAGATGTCTGTCATTGTGGGTCTCCCCACTGTGCCTCGGAGAGCGCGTTAAGCTGTCGGTCCCGGTTGTTATCATACGTCGCTCGCTCGCTTCAGCCTGTAATATTCCACTGCTGGGCATAGGCCTCTTTCCCCATGTAGCAGAAGGATCAGAGCTCAATCCACCAAGCTGCTCCAATGCGAGTTGGCGTATATATTCCGTACTATGAGTAACGATCGCTATTAGGTGTACATGATAAGTTGATAACAACCGGGACCAACGGCTTAAGGTGCTCTCCGAGGCACGATGGGAGACCCACAAGGACTGCACAAACACCCAGACCACGGCAAACATCTGTATGGCCAATACAAATGTTTGTCATGTGCGGGGATTGAACCCGCAACCGCCATCGCAACTACCACAAACCAGTGCTGTGACCGGTCGTCTCTTTCTATGTTGAGTAACATGTTACAGATAGCGGCCAACTGTTATAGCTAAAAAAAATTGTTTGATAAATATACATGGATATAATACATATTTAAATACAAAATTGTCGCATTAACTTGAATTTGAAGATGTTAACAAACTTTTCTAATTCTAGAAAATTATCTTAAATTTATGGCAACAACTAAAAAATATAGAAACAAAATACTTTCGAATAAATGGCAATAAACAATCAAGTGAAACGTTAAAACAGTTTTTTAAAAAGTGCATCTAATTATTAAAAATATGTAGTCTATATTTTTGAAAAGAAAGTCGAAATTCGAAACCAAAAAATGAAAGCTGATTTTTAATATTATGCACAGACATGCAGATTTCTAAGAATGCATCCTTTATGTTAAACTATTCCGTTACCAAGAAACAAAAGTCTGAATCAATTTAATACTAGACATTACGGAATAAAATAAACTAACGAGTGAAATCTTTCTCCTACATGGAGAAAGAGGCTTTTGTCCAGCAGGGGATGTCACGGGCTGTTTCCCTACAACTCATTTACGTATAGTTATTACACGATATTAATATACACAAAACGTCGTAACACCTTAACTTTTAGATATATTTCCTACATTAAAGATAAAAAGGTGGCTTTGATATAAAGACGTCTAGGTGCTATTTTTTTTTCTTTATTCAAGTAAAACTTTTTTACGCACGCTTGACTTGGAAAGTAAGCTGGTGAATGCGTGACGACAGCGTTACGAAAAGTGTGACCGGGCGAGGCGAACAAACAAGAGAGAGAGCTGCGAGAACACATTTTCTTTCTCCCTTTCTCTCATAACCATAGTTACGTTTCATATTAAGACACAGTGCAGTCCCATTGTGCAGAAGTTTTACTTCTTAGAAGAACATTATATTATTATAACAAGTATTAGTTCCTCTCTACAAACATTTTTAATTCACACCTTTGTGTCAATTTTTACTAAAAAGTGGGTAAAAAGCATTTTTGCAACTGTAAATATGCCTTGTAACGCACAATAATAAGATAATAATGACTTGGTTAAACTGAACGCGAACTTATAAACTAAGCACCTCCTGATACCACGCTGTTGTATTTGTTGCAGAAAGATGAAAAACTCTTGCATTTTAACAAAACACTAAATAGGTACGCGTTTAGTTTGACAAATGTTACTGTCATTATTTGACTAGTCCGTTGGCTCAGCTTGCAGTGATCCTGCTTTCTGCTCCGGGGGTTGCAGGTTCGATTCCCGCCTCGAGTATGGGTGTCTGAGTGATCGCTATCAGGTGTGCATGATAACAACCGGGACCGACGGCTTAACGTGCTCTCCGAGGCACGGTGGGGAGACCCACAAGGACTGCACAAACACCCAGACCACGGCAAACATCTGTATGGCCAATACAAATGTTGTCGTGTGCGGGGATCGAACCCGCAACCGCCCGCGCAACAGCCAATCGCAATCCAGTGCTGTGACCGCTGCGCCAACGCGGCGTCGCGTTGGTGGGGTCAGCTAGTTAATATATATTATATAATTTAATTCAGTCTACTAATTGTTTCTTAGTCTCTAAACCATAATTATTGCTAATAATTTACTTTTTTTTTTCATTTTCATACATAGTTGGCAAATGTTGAGTACACATACATACATTTCATAAACAAAAGTATTAGTTTATCTCGCACATTAGTAATTCAAAGATTATCAGATAGTTATTGTTTTCTAACTTTTACGCGAATTTCACTCGTTATTGGTCACGGGAGCACTCTCGCCCCATGGTTGCTGTAAAGTATCCGAAACGTTGAACATTTAAAAAAACTTAATAAACCGCGATAAAAACCGAAAAAGTTGATTCGTTATAAATATCAGACAGTTTATCAAGAAGACGCAAAATTGACCTTTAAAAATATAACATTTTAACAAATGTTTATCGAGAAAATTATGGGCTATTAAACATCTATGACTCTCAATATCTAAGCGATTGCCAAAAACGTTACTAAGCTTAAAATATATTATAAATTCAAACGAGCGTAACCGCAGTATAATTTAGTTAAGATTTAAATTATGAACTTGGCCTTAATTCACGAGTATATAACGGCATCGCTGTGACTGTGATTCGAATCCGCGACCGCTTTTTGTTTATTCATGTATCCACTGGACCATCTCGGCATTTCTGTGAAATATTATTCAAATACCACGTAATGCTAGACTTGCATATTAAAATAAAAAGAAAATTTTGCACATTAATTTTTAAATTAATCATTAGTAAAAACGCATTAAAAGCAAGTAAAGTGTAATTCAGTATTAATACAGCTATAATTAAAATAAATATCAATTTGTTTTATATAACTAGGTCGTCAAACAAGCGTACAGCTCACCTGATGGTAAGCGATTACCGTAGCTTATTTTCAACACCAGAAGCATCGCAAGCGCGTTGTCAATCCCACCCCCCATTTCCCCCCAGGAGCTCTTGTCACCTTTACTGACCAACAGGAACACAACACTGCTTGAAAACAGTATTATTTAGCTGTGGTCTTCTGTAAGGTCGAGGTACTACCCCAGTCGGGCTGCTCCATATTTGAGCAGTCAATTTCCTGCTGTGCTCTACGGCTCTACCTCGGTTTGATCAAACTATAATATTAAAATCATACTGAATACTTGACCTAGAAGATTAAGGTGGAGTAAACCTATAAGAAATACTTAATAACAAAACAATATATTACTATTCAAACGAAATATCATATAAAAGAATTTACATGACAATTATTTACTTATCACTAGTCGAAGAGGACCTTGCGAGGCCTCAAGAGGTCCCATAAAGAAAACCATCGCCTGACCTACTTACTAACTTAGTTACAAATTATACATTTCACTTATTTCAAGCTGAATTGACTTTTATTTCTATTGTGATAGGAGTTAGTGCAGGTGAAAGTAAAAATTGTAGGTCTGTAGGCCTGTCGTTATGTTTATGTGTGTGCAGCGTGTTTCAGTAAGGCTGTGTGCGTATACGCATCGGAGATAGTATGCCGCAGGGCTGGTAAAGTTAAAGAGAAATGCGCCGCTTTGAATTTATTACAATTTATTTTTATATATACACAAAATTTCTAAAAAACATAAAAGTTATTTAATAGTTAAAAATATAAAAGTATTTTATATGTACCTATATATTGATATGGATATTCTACAATGTATTTAATCGAGTTCGTACATAACAAGACTGTTTTTATTGAATAAAAAACAGCATTATTATCGCTTCAAAAATAACATCCATTATGTTATTACTTATATCCGATAAAATAACACGATAATTACTTATTAACTTTAATAAAACCTAAATAATTTCAAATGCATAATTATTTAAAAAAAATTAATGATTTAGTCTAATTATATGTTAAAGTACGAAAAAAAATCACCGTTGCTACGCTCTTAATAAGTTACGGTCCGTAGCTTGGGCAGCCCGTAGTCGCAGTGGTAAAATTTTGGTGGGAGTGGTGGTTAGTGGGGTGCGCGCGCGTCGCCAGTCGATCGACTACACGCGGCGCGTGAGCCCGCTTACGGAGTGATAGTGCAGTGACAGACGTTTAACCCTCCCGAAGAAACAGTGACTGACATTTTACCTCCCCCGAGAAACAGTGACCAGCGAAACAAACAGTGTACGTTGTGTCCTTAGTCTTACCGAGAAAGACGAATTCGGAAATGTCATTGGCATAAATAAAGTGACGTGTTGTGATGGAGCACAATTAAGTGGAACTGGACACTTTATTTTTTATATATATATTTTTTATGTCTCTGTATTTCTTCCTCCCCCCTTTTTTGTAAATATTCGTTGGAATATTTTTTTTTATATTTCTAATCGTTTTATTTTTGCCAATCACATGTCTTTTTTCCCTATCGTAACCTGTTTTGTTTACTAACAGCATGTCGAAACGTAGATTGTATGGAAATGGCTTTTCCCGTAAGTCTGAGTTTTCGGACTGATATCGCGAAGGTCGTTCGACAGGTTTATTTTTACAGTTTTAACGGCGTCGTAGATCTGTGGCACGAATCTTTTTTACATACTCATTATATTTAAAAAATACTCATTCGATTTTTAAATATTTTTCTTTATAACATAAATATTAGCTTTTTACTAACAAATACTCTTTGCTGTTTGAACTCTTTGGATTTTATTTTAACTGTCATTTCTTGATTTAAAAAAAAACGATGCAATTATTTTCTTAATAATATGTATAACTAACATCTAGGTAAGTACGTCGTTTAGTTAGCACTAACCTATGCCCAGGTTGTGTAGTAAAAAGTCCTCTTGTTTTTTAGTCTTGACCCCTGGGCCTTACTTCTTGCCATTCGGGACTAGAGTGAAGTGGAACATTGAGGAAAGGACTGAGTGTATCATGTTGTTCTGGATTTGACACAAATTATTGCCGCTTCGGTCTTGTTAAAACATTTCAGGTGAGTAAATGTCATTGACCTATTATTTAGATGTACGTATTTTTTAAGTTAAAAATAAATTTTGTAGATTGCGGTCGTGAATTTTTTTTTTTATTATTTCGAATTAAGTATTCCAGTAGGTCGTTCAACTTTGCGTTTTAAATTTTGTAGATAATGTATATTAGTGGATTTTTTTTTGTTTTGTTTTAAAGGAGGTTTTAATAGATTATTATGAACAAAATGTTTGTATTAAAATTTGACAAGTACAGTTAGTTGCAAATATACGTATGATATGTATATTAACATTTTATTTAATAATCTAAAAATGACTAGACATGCCTCGTGGCTTTACTCATCCTAATTGAAATCGAAGTAATTCAAACAAAAATTAGTATTAGATGTAAAAATCATATATTTTTGTTATGTTTAAGAGTTTGTAACAGATTTTGGGACAAACGGTTCCGTGAACCGAAAGCTTAAGTAGCCGTCGTTTCGGGGCTGACTGTACTCTCTGAATATAAAACAGGCTCTACTTTGCAAAACTGTGGTAGGAATTTTGTTAGCTTATCTTTGTTTTTATTTTCTTTATTCGGGACAACAGCTTAATTTAAATTATATATAAATAATAATAGTTATACACGAAACTCGAAAGCAACACTTATTTTTTTATTCTATATAGTTTAATTTTTTTAAACTTTTAATTGCAAATACCTTATTTTATTAGATATGTTATTATTTTTATAATAATTGTGTTCGACAATAAACACATAATTATGTATAAATAAATTATTACTGAAAATAGTAAATAGTCAATGTATATGAGACTGAAATACTGTCTTTTAACGAACTGGTTCAGGATTGAAACGCATAACATCACTTTTTGTATTCTCAGTTAAACGAATTGAGAGTAATAATAAGAGAATTCTTGTTGTCCGTTATCCTACATGGAGAAAGATATCTATGGCTAGTGGGATGATACAGGCTGTCGTGTATAGTCCTGTACTTTCCATTCTCACCTTACTGACCTCTTATTATGAATCTAGGGTCACGATAACAGGTAAATAAATCAACAATAACATGTAAATAATTAGGTCATAATGGCAGGTCAGTAATTAGGTCACAGCAACATAGACTCGGTGACATTAAGAAAATATAAAGCATAGTTACATTTTCCACTAGTTTTGTAATAATCCTTATTCTACTATAGTTAATTTTGAGACGATTCTTATAGAGTTTATATCGGAAATAGATTATCGAAACTGACCTTTAGTACTTATAATATCTTTATGAAAATTAAATTGTGAAATAATAAAAAATATGCTACAAAAAGTAAAGTCTAGTAAACTATCGTCACTAATCAATTAAATATCATTGAATTTCGTCTTAATTATATTTTGTAACAGTCCCTTCTCTCTTAGAAGTTATTGAGGAAGGTTCTCGAGAAATCTGACTAACACGAACGCGGGTTGTCAACATTTTTGTTGACCATAAAATCACTATCATAAATTAATCTTGTTTGTAAGTTTATTAAGTCACAACAAAAATTGTATATTTTATATGGCTTCGATAGACATACTATAATTTTTTTTAAACCAGATAAAAACAAATAAATAAAATTACAGTTACTTCAAATAATAAAATTCTAAGTTAAAAAAAATAGCTCTAAAACGTCATTTAGCGTCATTCACTGATCGTCAGCGTCACTAAGCATTAGCGTCAGTTGTTTCATACGATTTAAGTCCCCATATTTTCTTCATATTAAGGACCAGTTGTTATGTGCACCTGATAGCGATCGTTACTCATAGTAGGGAATATATCCGCCTTGGAGCAGTGTGGTGGATTTAATTCTGATCCTTTTCCTACATGGAGAAAGATCCCTATGCCCAGCAGTGGGATATGACAGGCTGAAGCGTAACCTTATATCGTTTCTTAAGAAGTTAACTACAAAAAAGGTTGTTTTAAAAACTCGTGATATATGGTCAAAACATGCCGTACAACCTTGAACATAGTTTTAGATTCACTGAAATGACGGTACGGTTGTCGACCTCAGTGGTTTTTTATATCGGGTGATTGACCTCATGTGGAATATATTTCGCACTACAACAAAACCAGTCGGGGTTAGTTGAATTAATTTGATAACAAAGCCGTAAATGTGATAGGTGCTCCAATTTGTTAATGATTCAGGTCTATGTTGGCTACGTCACTTGTATTCTTTTGACAATAAAATACGATTAAAAACATTGTCGGAACCAATTTAAATGATAAAATAATATTTTTTTCTTTCTTCTAATAGTTTTTTTACTGGCCCCGGAGAAATCCGTTACGGATACTGCACGTCCAGGTAGGGTGGGTTATTTAGGACTCACACCGAATAAAAACCCTGGGGTGCTCCTTCGAGACGCCTAAGCGGAATCACGTGGACGCTATTGTACTTCCACGATTCCGTCAGTGTTTGCCCTGGCAGGTTCCTTGTTAGCAATACTTCTGAGAAGCTCCCTCAGACACTAAGGTCACATTCGTCCTCGGGACCGCGTAATGGCGACGATAGATCTTCTGATCCATCGTCCGTTGGTCCCACATCACGGTGGTAGACTGGTCAGGTAGGCCCTGAGCCGCCGGCCTTCCGCGATGCATTAGAGCGAGTTTGGATCTTGTTGTCGCTTCCGTTCTGCTGCTTCCTTTAGCAGCATTATGGAACTGCAGAAGGAGGAGACTGCGTTCCAATTTTGCTTACTGTCGACTAGAATCCTAATCAAAGCCGACAGTGAGGCCGGTCCCAAGAACTGCTGACAAGCAGTGCACTCCTCGCTCCACGCTGGGCAGACCGCGCGCGTGTGCTGCGCCGTGTTCTCGGCACCAGAGTGATGATACTCCGACGTCAGCACAGATAACGGTCAAATTTGCGCCAAGTGGAACGACACCACACCGTGTTTTCTTTCGACCCAGCTAGTAGACAGAGCCGCTCGTCTCTTGTGCCTCCAGGCTCACCAATTATTTCCATAAAAGATCGTCGCGAGCCACTGTCTTCCATCGCTCGACCTCTTGCGGAAGAGGCAGTTCCTGCCTCAAGCGCGCCTCCATCGTCTCCATCTCATTCCAACACGTCGCCAGTCCTATCTGCCTTCTGCTTTCCTCGTAAAATTATGGACGATAGCATCCATTCATCATTATCATCATCATTTTAGCCTATCGCAGTCCACTGCTGGATATACGAGTATGCCTCCACAAGTTCGCGCCAAAATGGCGCGAACTCATGTGTTTTGCCCATAGTCACCACTCTGGGCAGGCGGGTTGGTGACCGCAGGGCTGGCTTTGTCGCACCGAAGACGCTGCTGCCCGTCTTCGGTCTGTGTAGTTCAAAGCCAGCAGTTGGATGGTTATCCCGCCATCGGTCGGCTTTTTAAGTGCCAAGGTGGTAGTGGAACTATGTTATCCCTTAGTCGCCTCTTACGACACCCACGGGAAGAGAGGGGGAGGCTATATTCTTTGCCGTAGCCACACAGTACATCCATTAAACATAGGTATATATTATTCTAATAAAAAAAAAATTGACCGTCCGTGAGATATTTGAAACTAATGTTATTTTGGTTATTATAGACGTTCTATTTTGTTTCCTACAAGTATTTCTTATATAAGTTGTAATGTAACCTTCGAGGTTTGTATATATTTTAAAATCGTACACATTTATTTTAAAAATTATTAATTTAATCTAACATTTTAAAAAAATAATCTCAAAGATTTAAAAAAAATGTATAATTTGCACAAAATATGTTTATGATAAATTCAATGTTGACATTAAATTATTTAGTAAAAATTAAAACTAGAAATTGTTTTACATTAAAAATCTTTTACGTAGTTTTCATTAAATTTTTCTCCTAAATTTCGTACCGACAAATACAATTTGTGTACAACTCAAAGTCAATTTAAAAACAAAAAACTTCACGTTAGAAAACCTATAAATTAAATCTCGGACTTAAACTATTACTATGGTCTTACATTAAAGTCTTCTTTGAACATCTAATAACGTGCGTGTAAAGAAACAGCGTTTTTAAATAAAATAATTTCAACTAAGAATAATAATATTTTTAACTAAAAATAATAATATTTTTAAGTAGTTATCTTATAAAAACAACCCAGTTGCAATTATTTACATTGATAAAATAATTCAATGTACGAATATATCGATAAAACTAGGTTCTTTAAACTGTATTTTTATTATTAAAATACTATTTGACAATATATATTATTATGCTGCACATGATAAGTTTTGAAAACCAGTCAAATTTAAACAATTATTATTTGTTGCGTCAGAAGTTTTTGTTATTTTGAAAAAATAGGTTATATTACAGAATTAGGCTGTAAAATATGACGCAACAGTTTATTTATTATTTAAAAAAAAATGTATTTATATGATTTATTCCATCGGCGATTTTCTCACAATTGTTTGTTTTATTAAAATCGTTTCTCAGAATAAAATGTCAAAACTAATAGTTCTTTTCTTAAAAATGTAACTTGTCTAATAATTATTTAACCGAAAAGTGTTAAGGTCGCGATGATACATACATCCTTCAACTTAGTAACCTCGTTAGTAAGATCTGAGTGAGTCAGATAAGTAAGAGGAGCGCGATGTAGCAACATTGTGGGTGTCACACGGAAGGCGCGCCGTTGAGGCATTTTAAACATTTTGGTGTCATTCTAATTGTTTACTATTTACTCTAACTAACAATTATACACAGATACTCGTATTCACACGCATTCGCCAATCCTCAGTGGAGTAGCGTGGCGGATTAAGCTCCGACTCTTCTCCTACATGGAGAAAGAGGCCTATACCCAGCTATGGGGTGTTACAGGCTGAATAGTATTTACACGCTAATTTCAATTGTCCTAGGTGACACTATTCTTCACTGCTATTTGTACACCACCTTTGGATTAAAAAAGAATCATCGAAATCGATTCACAGATTAAAAAGTTCTGAGGTAACATTAAAAAAAATACAGTCGAAATGAGAATATTTTTGGCAGTCGGTTAAAAAAGCGTAAACAACAAACTTATCTCAATCACAACATTGTTATAGATTTTAAGTTTTAAATTAGTAACTATTAGTGACAATGTAAAACTATTCACAAAAACAACTAAACGCATCGTTTCTGCAATTATTACGGATCATTTAAGATAACACTTAGCAGTAAAGTAATTAAAAGATTATATTCAAGTTACAACGGTTTTTGACACTGAAAAGTGTTTAAAACATCGTGCTGTTTAAATTGATTAATAAACGAGAATTACATATGCATTTACTTTGAAACCGAAGTAGTGAAATATTGTTTTTAACCGACTTCCAAAAAAGGAGGAGGTTCTCAATTCGACATGTATGTTTTTTTTTTAAATGTATGTTAGCTCAGAACTTTTGACTGGGTGGACCGATTTCGATCAATTTTGTTTTAATTAAAAGGTGTTGCGTGTCATGTGGTCCCATTTTAATTTAATTGAGATCTGACAAGTACTTTTAGAGTTATATCTAATAATGCGTATTTACGTGACTACTTTTTCGTCGACCTACGTTATATTATACCGCATAACTTTTTACTCGGTGTACCGATTTCGATGATTCTTACTTTAATCGAAAGCTAATACTTGTCTTGTAGTCTTGTTTAAATTATATCGAAAACTGATTACAACTTTTTGAGTAATCTTTAATAGCGCGTATTTACTTGACTATTTTTTCGTCTTATTACGTTGTATTACTTGTCGATGTAATTGAAGTCGGTTATTTCGTTTGCGAGCAAACACAATTATTTTATTTAATACAGTGGTTCACATCTGATGACTATCTCTTGAGTAATCTTTGATAACGCGTATTTGCTCGACTATTTTGACGACATCTTATAAATTGATAAACACTGACTGCACGCACGAAAAAGTGTCACGTTCCGCCTGAGCCTGAGCTGATTCTCCTCTGCAGAATCTACATTCCGAATCGGTTTTAGCTTCACTTTTAACCGTAATTAATATTGTAATTCGTTATATGACGATTCGAAGGTGTTTTTAAAACCTATTTGTGTAATATATATTTGATTTGTTATGATTTTGACAAGCTAAATATGAATAATTTGTACATTAAATGTAAAATGGAACATACTTTTGATTGATATTCATTCATTACTGAAACTTACAATTAATATTAGCTCCTATGATAAGTACTATTATGGCCTACGTATTTAAAATTAGGCCGTTAAACCTCAAGCAAATTTTTTTTATACAACTAGGTCAGCAAACAACCGTACGGCTCACCTGATAGTAAGCGATTATTACCGTAGCTTGTTGACGTCTGCAACATCAGAAGCATCGCAAGTGCCTTGCCGAACCTACCCCAAATTTCCCCCAGGAGCTCTGGATACCTCACTCATCAACAGTAACACAACACTGCTTGAAAACAGTATTATTTAGCCGCGATCGTCTGTAAGGTCGAGAAAATTCCTGCTGTGCCCTACCTCAATTAAATACAAATGTATCTAATTAAAATATTCACAATAACTCTTACCACGACTGCAAACAATATTGAGCGCGAGCGAAACCGAGTGGGAGGTCTTAATATACATTCACAAAAGGTATCAATTAGTGCATCTCATCTGAACATGATCTAGTACTTAACTAGAACGAAGATAACATTTAATTTTTCCTTGAAAATTTAATAACAGCCCCCTCGTCACGAAATGGCCGACTTAACTCGGAGCGGTGAAATATGTTCAGAGTACAGAGCGGTCTCGACGGATTATGATAATTAAATTAATTAAAACGGCGATTCGCACTGGATGAGATCAAACGATAATAATTATTAATTTGTTTAAAAGTGTTTAACTGTAAACACGATTATTACATTCTAGAAAATAAAAATAAATTATTTGTAACAATTTCTAAATACATCACTACATAATTATTATAAAACAAAGTCTCTTCCCGCTGTCTGTCTGTCTGTATATATGCTTAGATCTTTAAAACTACGCAACGGATTTTGATGCGGTTTTCTTTAGTAAATAGAGTGATTCCAGAGGAAGGTTTATATGTATAATACATGCATAATATAGTAGAGGAACACTGATAGTTTTAAAGTTTTCTAATGTGATTTCGTAAATAAACACATTTTTTGCGCTTAGATTGCAAATATTTATTTTATATTTTATATTTAGTATCAGCATTGCACCCGTGCGAAGCCGAAGCGGGTCGCTAGTTCTTTAATATAAGAGCAAAATAGACGTATGCAAACGTCGCTACGTAAAGCCCGTAGGAAATAACTTGAAAGCCGGGTCGAAGACGTTATAAATATAATTCAATAATAATAAAAGAAGTTTATTTCGGACTGTACATCTAAAGTGTATTAGTGTGTTAGTAACAATATTTACTTATAAACAATGTTAGGTGTTAGTTATTGTTAGTAAGATTATAATTAAATTACCTCATCGCGCCGGGTCTCAAGTTAATTCGTACAAGTTATACATTAGTATTTAAATATGTAGTGACAAAAGAAATAAAAAAACAGCAAGTGAAACAACAGAGATATAGATAAAAGAAAATTATTAAAAAGGTAAACAAACGATGATAGAAAATTCCGTAGCACAATAAATCGTAATTTATAAATCACGTACACCAATTGAATCACTATTCACAGCGCAATGAATCAATAAACAAATACAATACGCGCTGAAAACCTAGTGCAATAGAAACGCTAGAGCCTAGACCCAGTGGCTAGGTCTAACAGTGACACACATAGCGGCAACTTTCACTCGCAGCCCGCAGATGCGGCGGCAATGACCACGCCATGGTAATGTCAAGTGCGTAACAGCGCGCTGTTTTCACTGGACGGTGGATTGATTGAATATATAATTGATTTATAGGTTTTTTTATTATATTGCGATTTATAATTATAAATCGTAATGTAATTTTTTCAATTGGTTTTAAGTCTTATTTTGTAAGGTTTAGTTATTTCTTTTTTTTTTAGTTTTTTTAAGGATGTACGATTATTAATTTCTAGATACTATTTTTTATTATTCTTAGAAACAAGGTTTTAAACGAGATTGTCTACTAATTTTTCTGTTTTGTCTAAACTTAAGGAGCATTATTAGTCAAATAACTAACTAAAATAACTTTATTCAAATAGGCCCAAAGAGCACTTTCGAATCGTCATTTTACAAATTAAAATTTTGAAGTGTTTATTATTTTTGTAAAAGTAAAGCTACCACCGATTCTGAATATAGATTCTGCAGAGAAAAATCTGCAAGAAACTCCGCAGTTAGTTTTTTAAAAAATATATATAAACTGTGTTTTAGTACAAAATTAGTATGCTAACAATGTAAGTTACATTACAGTAGCTGAGTTATCATTACTAAAATTAGTTTTAGCAATTTTCCTAGTAAAAAAAAATTATGTAATGCAAGTCTGGGTATTTCTTAAAGATCATTGGTGCAGTTGAAAGATGTTGGTTAATTGTGATGATTCATATAGTTTTGTAAGTTTTGACTCTTTCCGAGGCCACGGATCAGGGGTTAGAAATGTAGAATAGGTGATAATTTATGAATAATTTACGTTAAAACCCCAAACGTATTTTGATAGGAAAATTCATAGATATCCTTTATTGCTACATGAACATACCAATTTTAGTAACTGGATGGGTAGGGTGTATATTAAAAAAAATGCGTAAGAAAGTCTGTTCAGCAGTCTAGTTTAGGCTGAAAAACGTCGAGCTACTAATATTAACAATATACAATGTAACATGTACCTATTTAGTGCGTGTTCTCGATTTTCAGTGCAAATATTATCTATTTAAAAAAAAAAGTTTTTTTTTTGTAAGGAACACAATAATACGAGTACAACTACACGGGATCTCAATTTAAGCCACTATAATACATTTTTATTATAAAAATTGACCTCGTATAGATTTAGTTATAACAGATATTACACAATTATTTTGAAATAACTAAAACAATTTGACGTCACATATAAGTTTCATTAAAGATATATGTCACATTATGAGGACTAAATTGCATTAAACTACAGTTAAAAAAATTTTAGGTGGCTCTCTTTTGCCCGCGACTTCGTCCGCGTGGAATAGTTACTTGACAAAAAAACCCCGATTTTGAAACATTCTTCATCGATGCTCCGCTCCTATTGATCTTACCGTGATGATATATAGCCTAAAGCCTTCCTCGATAAATGGGCTATCTAATACTGAAAGAATTTTTCAAATCAGACCAGTAGTTCCTGAGATTTAGCGCGTTCAAACAAACAAACAAACAAACTCTTCAGCTTTATATTATTATAGTATAGATAGTTCAATAACTCGACACTGCAATTGCTAAAGTTATTCGCGAGACAGAAATAAGCAAGCGCGGCACGCAACGGGCGCGGCGCGTGCGGACATTGGCCATCGGTGAAAGCTGTCAGCTGACGTACCTATCGCCTTGATTGAATACCGTCTGAATTACTTGTATCTTATTTTAAATTTGAATTAATACATATTTGTGACATGTTTATAAGTTGGTTTATAAGTTACTTATTGTATTAGTTTGAATAATAGCTCTTTCAGACCGAGAGAGAAGATCGCTTTTGTTTCGAAGACATCTTTTTTTTTATGTTACTATTTTTATTGAAATAAAACTTCTTTACGCACGCTTGACTACTAAGCTGGTGAATGCGTGATGAGAGCGTTACGAAAAGTGTGATTGGGCGAGGCGAACGGAAGTTGAGAGATATAAGCTAGTGAAGATAGAAAGTTTTACGTCACTCGTTTTATTTGTTCTGTTTTTGTTTCTGTTTTTCTGTTTGGAGAATGTTTATTGTTATAATAGTTTAGAAAATAACGTACACAAATTCAGATGAATGATGGTGATGTGAAATTTAATTAATGTTTAACAAAAATATAAAATAATTAAATACATAGACCCATAGACCGTATGAACAGAAGCAATCCTGTTAGTAATATAAATAAAATGTTACGAAATAAAAAAAAAATGTCTAAAAGTCTAATTTACAATACTTCCATAAATTCAAATTAACAATAATTATATCTGTTGTTGTATATAAGTATTTTAAAAGTATAAGAGAAAATTATTTTGACACATTTCAATCATATTTATGAAATATTGTGAAAAATGCAAAAAAGTAAAATATTATCAAATAATCTTTGCTAGACTGGATTAGACTTCTTAAAGTTATTGCAGACGTTTAATAACAAATTGTTTTCAATCGAATTATTCCACATTATTTAAGACTCCAACCTAAAACACACTCTAATGTCTAAGCGTAAGGTTCATAATGGAACTAGAATCGTGTCAGTGTGAGAACACGGTGTCACGAAGAGAAAGCTAACGCAAGATCCGCTCCGTACATCCATATACATAGTAATATACTTACGAAGGAAAACTCTTGCAAATATATCTAATTACCAGACAAACAATGTTGGAAAATATTTTTATTATACAAGCAGTATTTCGTTTGCGTTTACTAATTTCGACTTTCATCAGCTCTCTTAACAGAATCGTGGACGTATTTAAATTAAATAAGTACGTTTTGGATCATCATCACCATCATCACCACTTCAGCCTATCGCAGTCCACTGCTGAACATAGGCCTCCCCAAGCTCGCGCCAAAAATGGCGTGAAGTCATGTGTGTTGCCCATAGTCACCACGCTGGGCAGGTGGGATGGTGACCGCAGGGCTGTCTTTGTCGCATCGAAGACGCTGATGCCCATCTTCAGCCTGTGTATTTCAAAACTAGTAGCGTTTTGGATATATGTAACTAATTGTGTTTGGTTTCAAACAAAAAAAGACATTAATTATATCGACCATTAATAAGTACAACGTATGTCAACGAAAAAAATTGTCAAACAAAAACGCATTATTAGATATAACTAAAATTACTTATCAAATCTCGATTAAGTTTAGATGGAAACATACGACAAGCACCACCTTTTGATTAAAAAAGAATCAATAAAAATCGTTGCATTCAGTAAAAAAAATATGAGGTAACACACATAGAAAAATACTTACATTGAGAACATCCTCCTTTTTTTCAAGTTGGTTAAAAACTAACACTTTTAACACAATCTAATGATTATTATAATTAATAGGTACATCTATATAAAAATACAACCAGAAAACTTAGAAAACATTTGAAGTGAAGAAAAATATAAGAATTAACTTAGGGGCCGTCTCCACGAGCGAGCGTCTCGCCGGCGATACGCCCAACTATCGTCGGGTCGTCTCCACGAGCGAGCGAGCGTATCGCCAGCGTATCGTCGCGTATCGCCAGCGTATCGTCGCGTATCGCCAGCGTATCGTCGCGTATCGCCAGCGTATCGCAGCGTGTCCGCGACGGATTTGACGATGCGTTGTTTATTGAAAGAGTTCAGTTAGATCATTAGATGCCAGACGAGAGCGAAATAAGTAGTGTATTTAATAAAATTTATAAAACCCCTCTTTTTGCGTCGAAGGTTAAAAATAATATAATTCTTCATTATGGATGTAGTGCTCTGGGGTGCTTGTGCAAGTACGCTATTGAATATGCAGTTATTATTATTAAAAAATTAATTCAAAAAAACTAATTAAAGAAACGAATTTATAAAACAAAAAAAAACTAATTGAAAAAAAGAAACAAAAAGTCAACGTCACGAGGTGTTCCCAGGCGGTCACCCATCCAAGTACTGAGCGTCATGATGCTGCCGCGTTACCGGTCGCTCAAATTTTACCCCTCATGCGCCTAAAGAAGTTCCACTTCAAAAATATCGATTTTTTTTTCGATACGATACGAATTTCTTAATAATAAAAAATAAAAATAAAACAAAAAAATACATCAAACTCCGATATTGATATATTTAAAAATATCGATATATCGAGAATCTGATATTTAAAATAATTGTGTTTGCTAGGAAACGAAAAAAACCGACTTCAATTACATCGACAAATACTACAATGGAAGTAGATGAAAAAAATTAACAAACGCACTAGTCGTCACTACGATTTTCGAAAGTTCTACTCGATTTCTCTGGGATTCCATCATCAGATCCTGGTTTCCTTATCATGGTACCACCCTGGGGATATCAACTTTCCAACAAAAAAAGAATTATCAAAATCGGTTCATAAACGACGAAGTTATCCCCGAACATACATTAAAAAAGAATATATGTATACGGTCGAATTGAGTAACCTCTTCCTTTTTTGAAATCGGTTAAAAACGCTGTGTTTGAGAGCGCGCTCGCGGCGATACGCCAGCGTGTCGCTGCGAGAGCGCGGCGATACGCCAGCGTGTCGCTGCGAGAGCGCGGCGAGTCGCGACGCTAGCGCGGCGATACGCCGGCGATACGCTCGCTTATTGCCACTCGTCGCATCGCCGGCGATACGCTCGCTCGTGGAGACGGTTCTGGACGGCTCCATAGAGAGTGTATAGAAATAGGTGGCTCGACGATACTATCGCCGGCGATACGCTCGCTCGTGGAGACGGCCCCTTACTATTAAGATTACCGTAACCCTTATAAAAATCTTAATTGAAGCGATATAATTAAAAGTGTGTAAATAACCTAAAACTTTTAGTTCACTAATATTTTGATTAACTGTTCAAATAATATTACAATACAATTTAATAATTTGAAATCTAAGACGCTTTGAGTAAAAAGGAACGCGTTGAATTCTAATACACGTAAACAGTGAATTAGGGGATCTCTATTTTGTTATAAGCCTGGCGTAGCGTGGGGGGTGCCGTGGGGGGCATGACCTCAGGCGGCATACAATAGGGGGCGACAAAATCACCATGATTTTTTTCAATTGACAAAAAATAATTACAAATCACATACGCAATGTTACACACATAAAAAACACAGTAGAATCGATAACCCCTTATTTGAAGTCGGTTAGTGAACAAAATGAAAATGGTGCCAGCAATGGATAATTTGGTATAAAAAAAATTAAATTAATTGGTAGCGGCGGCAAATTTTTGGTGGGTCCCGGGCGGCAAAGAACCACGCTACGCCACTGTTACAAGCATAAGTATAATTACATTTAACATACACAAATGGGAAACTTTTCTAAGATACAACTTAATATCTATGATTTAGGGAACAGTCGGCTGATACAGACACAAAATTTTATAACGCAAAACTATATACAACCATATTTGGGACGGGAATCGATTCCCCAACCCCCGGAGCAGAGGTCACTGCAAACTGCAACTTATTTGCAAGTCTATAAATACCTTTCCCTACTTCTAAGAATGTAATAATGTGGCAAAGTAACGTTACATTAGTTTGTTACAAATATGTCGCATAATAAATTAAATTATTAACTTTTATAGGCAACATTTACTTTGTCACGAATGGAGAAATCGGGTCAATTACCTGTAACGCACAATATGATCACATTATTTTAACAGAATGTCTTATACGTGCAAATAATATTTTATTTAAAAATGCCCTATTTCTCATATTCATTCGTCATCATAGCCTGATTTGGTAAAAATAATCATAATTTCACAGACAGTCAGTCACTTCAAACAAATAATAATAATTACCCTACCTATTAATCGTAATGACCAATATATAAAAAAGAGTGTGCCTTAGACCACACGACTGAAGTAAAACTTCTTTAGCAATCAGCCTGTACAATAGGCCTGCACTGTGTCTTAGATATACGAAACGTAACTGGCTATGAAAGAAAAAGAGAAAGAAACTGTGTGCTCGTACCTCTCTTGCTCCGTTCGCCTTTCCGGATCACACTTTTCGTAACACTCTCGTCACGCATTCACCAGCTTACTTCCCAAGTCAAGAGTGCGTAAAGAAGTTTTACTTCAATAGTATAGATATTATACCTCCCTTTTTACAGTCAGTTAACGTACACACTTAGTAAAATATCTGATTAAATACTTTTTTAATATTCACTTGATTCCGAACAATAACGATACTTATAATTTAAAAAAAATGACGTAACATTAATAATAATCGACTTATAGAAAGAGCACATGACGCCGCTACAATAAGGTTCAGGGCACATGTTACCAAAACACTACTTTCCCATCGCGTGAGGCTTTCACCAGATAAAGGACCGCGACAGATGTCCCGCGAACCCTTCAATCAGTCAATATTTGAATTCAATTTACAAAAAAAAAAGAACATGTGCATTTATGTGGGAATATTTTCGGGGTACCTGCGCTTAGTGGCTGCTTTAAGGAGATCGTTTTAAGTTGGTAACGAGATGTACTCCTTGCAAGTAAATTTTTAAGTAAGTTTTGGTTATTGGAACAAAACTGTTTTCTGTTGCGTTCTGTTTTCACATCTGCGCAAAGCGATCTTCACTCTCTCGCCTAGCGCTACATATCCGTATCGATACCTACAATAAATTGGGTTGTCTGGAAGAAATGGCTAAATAGCCATAAGTCAACCCATTGTACTTCACACTCTGTAAATGTCTTTAAATGTGTTTAATGTTTAAAATGTAGTTGTGGCGTACAATAAAGTGTAAATAAATAAATAATAAGTTATTCATAGCAATGAAAAAATCATGTTATTTTATATTAAATATAAATTTTATCTATGTTTAATTAGCAGACTTATCGTTATACAATCTGTGCTAACCGAATTACTGAGAATAATATGACCAGAATACTATGGCCAGTGTCTGTCTGGCCCAGTTATTGACACTGGATTTTTTAAATTATTTTATTTTCTAAGCAAGCAATAGACATAGACAATATTATGCTTCTAAATAAATACACAACACAAGCATATACTTATATGAAAAATTTAAATATTGTATTATAAATATCGAAAAGAAACAAACGCATTATCTATATACTAAATCTTATTTCCCCAAAATATAAACGACATATTAGTAATCAAAATCCAACTCAATGAAAAAAAATATACTCCAAATACATCAATTCATTATGACCGTCAAAGCCGCTCAACACTTCACGCTTAATAATTAATCAATCACACTTGCGTCAAATGTGCTCAGAAAAAGTCAAAACATCTGACATGTCATTAATAAAGACGATTATGGTTTAACATTGTGAAGATAAATCTATTTTGATCGATTCGATCGATAGAACGAAAGTAACCGACATAGCCCACAGAATTAGCAAGTTAAAGAGGCAGTGAGCTGGTCATCTGTGTCTCAGGAGCGATGGGCGTGGGAGCGGATGTGTCCTGGAGTGGAGACCGCGTCTTGGCAAACGCAGTGTGGGACGTCCTCCTGCGCCCGCTGGACCGACGATCTACGTAAGATTGCCTGTGTAGGCTGGATGAGGATTGCGGACAACCGGGATGTCTGGCGCGAACTTGGGTAGGCCTATATCCAGCAGTGGACTGTAATAGGCTAAACTAACTAACTATTATCCACAATACACAATTTTTATGGATAATAAATAGACAAAAAAATATTTTCGACTAAGAAGAAAACCTCATTATAGAAGTCAGTGTTTTAAAAAGGCTAATCAAAAAACATGACAATAGGCAAAAGCACGTTAGTCTATTGTAAGAATATAACCTAAATACAACCAGCCTATAAACCCACTGTCTTGTTACGTGCACGTGTGTATTGGAACTATTTCCGGTGCGTTCCGGACGGATGTAAATAGTTTTTTTTTTCGTCGGGATCTGGGTCAGGAAAGGGTTGAAAAAGTTTTTATTAGAGATTTAATATCATCTCCTAGCCTCTATAATTTAGTGTAGAGGATGACTAAAAAGAGTTTTTATTCGTTTTTTTTTATTATTTTGCTTTTTATTTATACATTTTTTTAAAGAAAACCAGGATTATAGTTAGTCAAGTTATAGTTAAGTTGCATACTGTCATATTTTACTCTATAGATTAAATGAGTAGAATTCTTAAGAGTAATAAGTTCTATTCCTGAAACAATAAGCAATAAAAGCAAAAAATTACATATTTTTTATATACAAGTAGGTCGGCAAACAAGCGTACGACTCACCTGATGGTAAGCGATTATCGTAACCTATAGACGCCTGCAACACCAGAAGCATTGCAAGCCCGTTGACGACCCTACCCCCAATAATTATCCTCCAAGATCGGGTCACCTTACTCACCACAGGAACACAGCACTACTTGAAAGCAGTATTATTTAACTGTCATCTTTTGTAAGGTCGAGGTACTTCTCCAGTCAGGTTCCTCCAGATTTTGAACAGGATATTTCCTGCTGTGCCCTTAAAATATATACATACTGAAATCAAGTGTATATGACTTTAAAAACCTGTAATTTAAAAATAATTTTACGTAATACAAAGTCAAGGTTCGCGTAAGCCTCGATGTCAATGACTTCTGCACTTTATGTATCATTTATAAACTTATAAAATTTAACGGACCTTGTCTCGCCGTGAAATGTTTTTTATCAATATTGCAATTATATGAAAAAAAATATTGTATGTAATGTATTAAATGTCTTTACTTTTTGAGTTTTTGACGACTTATCTCAAGAAGGTATATAATATTTCGAATGAGTTGTAGCTTAATATCTACTAATATGTAATCGTTTTATTTTTTCAATAACAATTTTGTATAACTTCGTAAAATGGGTATTCAAAAATAATTAAACTGTACTTGACAGATTTTATTAGGGTTTTGATATGGTTGATCAAAACATTGTGTGTCAAAATAGTTTTATCAGGCATCAAAAGCACCGTCGGATCGTCATCTTACAAATTAACATTTTAATTATTGTTAATAGTGAAGCTACCACCGATTCGAAAGTTACTCTTTTAATAAAACAAACTGTGTTTTAATACAAAATGGGTATTTACATTATGTTAAATATTATTAAAGTATCGATAAAAATACAATAATTAATAACACTGAAGATGTGTACATAGCAGATAATAAGACCTCATTGACATCCATTAGGTTCATATAAAAAATGTAACAATACAAAACCAAAACATATCTAAAAAAATCCGATACATCACAAATCTATCGACACGTAAAATCCACCCATCGTAAATAAATCCCGCAGGTCCCATGGGAGTAGACAAGGATAGTAGCATACGAGGGAAAGAGATAGAGGGGGCAACGTACTGATTTGTCAATAAACTTGACCCACATTTCATTGAGAGCGAGCCTCACAGGAATCTCGACATAGGACTCGGTCACACGCGATTTTTTACAAAAGATAAAAGATAAGATAAAAATCTTATCTATTTTTATCTTTTAGACGTCATATTTGTTTATAATTAGTTGATATGGCAGATATATTCTAATAAAATTACGAGACTTTTTGTAATAAATATTTATATAAATAACTCTTTATCCCTTATTGTATTTTAGAGCACGTTCTTATTGTTAATCATAAATACAAGACAAAGGTCATGACTCTTGCTATTAATTTTATTTCCTTTACTGGATCATTTATAGCCCGTGATTGAAGTATAAAAATATTTATCGAAATAATTGCAAAACAGTTTTACCTCCGTTATAAACGTGCAAAAAATCATGTAAAAACGAAATCAGTGTATAATAAATAACATCGAACAGTCGCGCCAATAAAACTACCGTTCGATATTTTAATTACATTCATCATAGTTTGACCGCGCCTTTATCTTTGAAAGGTCCTTGTACAGTGTAACGGGTTATAAGCCACGGTATCATGGTCACCCTTTGCTTCTGGTTTTTTGATATTTGAGGTTATAGATGTTTCAAGAAATTATTTTAAAAGGGTTAAATACATACGCATTGCATTTGTGTTTGTGTTAAGTTCATTTGTATAAAATTGTAAAAACTGAGGTAGGGCATATAGGGCACAGCAGGAAATTTCCTGCTCAAAATATGGAGCAGCCCGACTGGGGTAGTACCTCGATCTTACAGAAGACCACAGCTAAATAACACTGTTTTCAAGCAGTATTGTGTTCCTGTTGGTGAGTAAGGTGACCAGAGCTCCTGGGCGGGATTGGGGATAGGGTCGGCAACACGCTTGCGATGCTTCTGGTATTGCAGGCGTCTATACGCTACGGTCTTGCCATTAGGTGAGCCGTACGCTTGTTTGCCAACCTAGTTACATAAAAAAAATGTATAATTATGTGGAAATGTCAAAAGCTTTTTTTTAATATTTATAAATGTTACTAGCGACCCGCCCCGGCTTCGCACGGGTGCAATGATGATACTAAATACTTTCAACAATAAAAGATGCGTCATGCGGGGCAGAGGGGATTGGCTCACGCCGCGCAGTAGGCATAGCATAGTAGGCGCTTTAGGAACTTTAAATGTTTCGCTGCTAATTGCTTCTAACGACGATATCTCAAAAAGTATTCATCTGATTGATATAGTGTGAAAGGCAATTTTAATCTGCATTAAATGTCTAAGCTAACTAACATATTTATATGGATAAGGATTAATACTGAACTAAAGAAAATAGCTATGAAAATAACGTAATGTTTTTAATTAAAAATTTGAACATAAACGTGGTTATTGTAAGTCAACCGTAAGAGATAGAGATATGCTCTCGCGGACTTTTTTATAGAATTTTTATAGATTTTGAATTTGCTAGTACATTACTAAACTGTATCTTTGCTAGTTTACGCGGCGTTTGCGTGGAAAGCTCCCAGTTGGCGCGATTTTTTACGACTTCTTCAACATTTATCGCCGTAATTCTGCTAATTTACATAAAAGTATACTAAATTATATACAAAAACCTTTCTCAAGAATCACTCTAGGTATTAAAAAAAACCGCATCAAAATCCGTTGCGTAGTTTTAAAGATCTAAGCATACATAGGGACATAGGGACATAGGGACATAGAAAGCGACTTTGTTTTATACTATGTAGTGATTTTCGATACGCAAATAAAATAAATCACAATAATTGGGGTTAAGTAAAAATAATATGAGCTTATTCTCGTTGTGAGTTCTTAAGAGTGTATGCTACCTCAAATTGCTTATTTTCCACTTGGCAGGATCTCCATATCTTCCAAACTACTGAATATTTAAGTTTAAAATTTATGTATGGTAAAGTTCAGGACATAAACTATCTTTCATATGTTTCGAAAACACGATTCCATAAAATTTTCTCGATACAAAAAAATCGCAAAGTTACCTCTATTTTTTGTATTAAAACCCTAATATCTCAGTAAATATAGAAGTTATGGACTTGAGATTAAGCATGGTAATTGAAATAAGTATGAAGAACATTTTATATGTTGCGTTTTTTAAAAAATTACTATTGATAATGTTTGTGGGGAGAAATAACATATAATTCGCGCGATGAACAACCAAGCGCTCTCAATTCTCATGTGTGTCGGTATAGCACGTACAAATTAACTTGACACCTGGGCCGATGACGGCAACTTCAATGTACGGTGTGAAAAATAATGTAACATATTATGATAATATGTTACATTATTCTACTATATATTTTATTGATATATTAACATATATTATGATATGGTTACATTATTTTTCACACCGTACATTGAAGATGCCGTCATCGGCCCGTGTCAAGTTAATTTGTACGTGTTATACGACGAAGTGCGGGTGAAATCTGAATTCGAGCTGAGGTAGTGTAGCCTCTTAAACCTTTTTCAGTTAAAGCAATCTCGATAATAATTACCGTATCCGTACAGAGGTCAAACTGAGTGCGTTTTAGCGTCGTGACTTCGTTATAGGTATTGTGTCGTAGGGGAATGGTTGAACTCTGTCAGAGTAAGTAAAGAGTAACATAGATAAACAAAACATGCTTTGATTGAACTAAGAGACATCACAGACAGATCATTTTAATAGTAAGAAAACCTCAATTTTTGGCATTAAAGTTATAAGTATTATATCTACTCGTAGATGATTAATAAAAGTATTTGATTTTGACAAGCCTGTTGGCGCAGTTTGTAGTGACCCTGCTTTCTGCTCCGGGGGTTGTGGGTTCGATGCCTATCCTGAGTCTGGGTATAATATATATTTATTTATATATGTATTATTTATAGATATGTATGTTTATCGAAAAAAAAAAATATAGCTATACCAGTCGGCTGTTACCTATAACATAAGCATTAAGTTACTTACTGTAGGAACAGATGACCGTGTGTGTGTTGTAGATATTTATTTATTTATTAATTTATTTAATTAAATTTGTCCTTGACAATGTCGTCTTTAATAAGACTACACTTAAACCCGTTTCTATAAGCAAAGAACGACTAGTTTTCATCATACAACGATATATTTAGAATACAACAGCTTGTTGCCAAGACTGCATTTGAATATAGGAACTGAGATTTAAATTATTTCCTTTGAAAATGACTTGCGCAAGTAGAACACGCGTCCAGTCCGTCGGTAGCTTTAGCGGTTACAAGTGTAACGGTACAGGAGGGCTCGGCGTATCATATGCACGTAGAGGACCGGTTAATGAGATCGCTCTCTTGATTCAGGCACATAACGTATCTCACAATACTACATATAGTTCTCTGAATATTTGTATAATTTTTGTAACTTATGTAGCCTTGTATAGATTGTTTTTTTAGTGTTGTTAACCTAATATGTTTTTTTACTAGCTGCTGCCCGCGACGTCGTCTGCGTGCGTTCACTGCTCGTTCCCCGTAGGTGACAGCGTGATGATATTATGTAGCCTATGTTCTGACCCGACTTCTTAATAATATTCGTGCCAAATTTGAAGTAAATCCATGCAGTACTTTTTGGGTTTATCCCGGACATACTTTGCCTTTCCTATCTTTTTTAGAATTGCTTTGATTTAAAAAGGATAATTTCATTAGCATTTGTAAAATGAAGAGTTCGTTGAAACATGTAAAATCTAATACATTTACTGATTTAATGTTTTTGTTAATAAGTAGTTTTGTAAGCAATATCGAGGCAATCAGACAACGCAACAACCTAAACAAAAAATAACAAAGCGCTACCCAAAATACCAGTGGTATAGAATCGCTTGGTACGACCAACTAATGTAAATTTTTAATTTTATATAGTTACATGTATTGTATTAAAATACGTAGATATGGTTAAAACAACTGGTACACTTTTAATAATTTAATAACTCAACTATTAACTTTTTAATTGTATAGTCTTGTTTACTACATTTTAACAGAAAAAGATTAAGAGATTCCTTTTGGTGAGTAAGGTGACCAGAGCTCCTGGGAAGAATTGAGGATAGGGTCAGCAAAGTGCTTGCAATGATTCTGATCTTGCAGACGTCTATAAGCTACGGTTATCGCTTACCATCAAGTGAGCCGTACGCTTGTTTACCGACCTAGTTACTACTATTTACCAAGTAATCTCTTTTATATTACTAAATAAATTGAACAATTTTTAATTATATAAAGTAATTGTATAAACCCAACTGTCCCATACAACTCATTACCTATTCGAATTCCATTCTAATTAGCGCACGATTCGAACGATGTCAGGTTTGTTTTACATTTTACAACTGTAGTTTTATACCCTTCAATGGGCAAATTCATTACACTTCTATTCAAGACTTGCTAGATACATATGTTAATATTAGATTTAACATAAAGGCTCTACTTCAGTACTAAATACTCCATTTCAATATATTGACGAAATATTTTGTGTTCGAGTGAAATTTAATCCATTCAAATTAGAAGAAATACGCATTATTAGGGATAAATTAATTAATATATCAGTCAACTTGACAAACACCAACTTTTGAATTAAAAAAATGATTCTTTAAAATCGGTGCACATCAGTACAAGTTGAAGTACACATAAAAAAAGAGTGTGTAAGTACTTATGTACACACGTAAGAAGTTATACTTCATTGGCTAACTAGCTTCACGCTACTAACTTCTTCTTTGACTATCTAACTTAAGGGTGTCGGTTTTTTGCGTGACGATGTGCGCGCATTATAATAATTCGCTCTCATAATTTTTCCCTTTTTTTTTAATTACAAATAGACAGGCATTATTTTTATTCTATTTTTATTTTATTTAACTTCAAAAATATTTTTTAAAGTCGGCTAAAAAACGATTAGTTTGCTTTACGAAAGGTTTAATTTCAAACGTCGCGTTCCTTTAGTAAAGTCGTTCAGCTATAATATCTTCCTAACCTATATGGCGACGCACGTGGCGGGCAGCGAACGGCCTTGCTGAGGCGCGCTACGTCACTAACTGTATTCTGTCCGGCCATTGTACCTGCTTGATATGGAAATAAACACGCGCTATTTATAGCGAACTCAGATCGCTTTAATCTATACTAATATAATAAAGCTGAAGAGTTTGTTTGTTTGATTATTTGTTTGTTTGTTTGAACGCGCTAATCTCAGGATCTACTGGTCCGATTTGAAAAATTCTTTCAGTGTTAGATAGCCCATTTATCGAGGAAGGCTATAGGCTATCATCACACTAAGACCAATAGGAGCGTAGCACCAATGAAGAATGTTTCGAAATCGGGTTTTTTTCCTTTTGAGAGCTTCCGCTGCGTAAACGGTTAAAGTTTCGCACAAATTATGTATGACAAAATTGGTCCTATTCCACGTGGACGAAGTCGCGCGTAGAAGCTAGTATGTACATGTGACACATTTTATGTGTAGTATTCGTTTTATATAACAATCAAGATTTATTTTTAAAATAATTCAGTCAATAATAATTGTTATATTTGAAATCATTTATAGTAAAAAAATTGTAGTGTGTTGTTAGCCACAGCCCTATGTTTATATTGTGTAATTTTATATTCATTTATTTTATTTATTAAATTATTATTTTCATTTTATTTTAACAGTAAAAGGAATAACGGAAAATAAATATGTATGTATTATACGTACGGTGAATTAAAATATGTAATTGGAAATAATAAATTGAACTTTTTTTAATGTTTGGCCAGAGTATATTACATAGAAAAGGAAATAAGATACGATTAGGAACAAAAGCTACTATATTTATCTTTGAAAAACCTTTCCTAAGACTATATTTTGAGTCGAAAAAAAAATGTTAAATATACACGAATACAAGACCACAGACCACAGAAATGGAGAATAAGACATAGCTGTTGTTACGTATAAAAAAACTAAAAAATATAATATATATAATATATACTGACAACTTCATCTAAAACTTTACTGTACATTTTATTTTTTGTGTAATTTACTGAAATCTAAAAAATACATAAAGTCTAATTAGCGCACTGTAAGCAGTAACAAGCATGACGAGTGTGTGTCTGTGTGTGTTCTGTAACCACCGGAGCGTTTAGTCAGGCAGTACGTATGTACGTATTTAACACTCGTAGACAATGTAATACATAAAACACCCATAAACAAACTCTTTAATAATAATTGTGTTTGCTATCAAACGAAAAAAACCGACTGTAATTACATCGACAAATAATACAACGTAAGTAGACGAAAAAAAATAACAAGCACACTAGTTGTCACTACGATTTTCGAGGGTTTCCTTCGATTTCTCTGGGATTCCATCATCAGATCCTGGTTTCCTTATCATGGTACCTAAGTTGGGATATCTCCTTTCCAACAAAAGAAGAATTATCAAAATCGGTTCATAAACGACGAAGTCATCCCCGAACATACATATAAAAATATATATGTATACATATACTAGCTTCTGCGCGCGACTTCGTCGGCGTGGACTCCGCTCCTATTGGTCTTAGCGTGATGATACATAGCCTATAGCCTTCCTCGATAAATGGGCTATCTAACACTGAAATAATTTTTCAAATCGGCCCAGTAGTTCCAGAGATTACCGCGTTCAAACAAACAAACAAACAAACAAACAACCAAACAAACAAACTCTTCAGCTTTATATATTAGTATAGGTATACGGTTAATAAACGTAGCTAAGTTTATTTGTGTATATGAAACTTAGATTTAAAGTATTATGATAAAAATAAGTATTTTGTATTTAAAATCGATTTTACGCGTTATATCAATTGTGTTTCAGGTTATTAATAACTAGCTGTGCAACGGGGTTTTACACGCGTTAATTTGAGGGGAAAATAGCACTCCTCGGTAAATGGTAGATAGCCCACAAAAATATTTTTTAAATTCGAACTTATAGTTCCATGTTGTTTAATCGAAGAAACAAACTATTCAGCTTTATAATATTAGTAGACATATGCATGACACTATTTTACTTAATGAAAAGATTTTTAAATATTTAAAAAAAGGATTCAATAAAAAAAATCAGAGATTATTCGTTTAGAAACCAAAACAAAAATTATACACGTGATAAAAGATTTTATATCTCCAGTTTTCTTATACGTAACAATAACTATGTCTTATTAGTATTCGCGTAATTCCAGACCTAGTTGATTTTTTTCTACTTATCGTTATATTAAAACCGGTCAAACGGAAGGTGCTTACTCGCCCATAAACTCCTACTAATGGGTACAAAGTTTATTGACAACAATTCAATGCATTTTATGTTTTAGTAAAAACATATCTTAGATAGTTACAATCTATACATATCTATCTATTATTTATATATATAAAAGAGATTTCCACCCATTGACTCATCACGATATCTCTGGGACCATAAGGCGTAGAGACTTGAGGTAGGAATATTCCTTTCGCCAAGTAGAGGTCAGCTAAGAACGGATTTTACGAAATTCCACCCACAAGAGGGGGTTACGAGGGTTAAGAGCATATATGGCAAAACAACGTTTGCGGGGACAGCTAGTATTATATATATAAAAGAGATTTCCACCCATATATTAACTCATAGGTAGGGATCCCTAGTACATATTTTTCACCTGATTAGTAACAAGCTAATTTTCTGGGAGTAGCTTCATTTTGATGAGACAAACAAAAAGTTCCTCTTCGAAAACTCTCGATTGTGGTAGATAATAGAGTTAGCAGGAGATAGAGCAACAGTGAGCGTAGGACCGGGATAACGTACCACGCAATTTGTAGGACAATATTACCATCAAATTTTATAAATATTAATTAACTAAAAGAAAAAAAAATCAGCTGGTTAGTAATAATTTTTGATGACCTTACGAGGTACCCCGTAAGGTCATCAAAAATTGATTTTTTTTTCTGATTTTTTTTTTCTTTTAATTAGTTAATATAATATATTTATATAATTTGATGGTAATATTCCTCGTCGTATTGGAACCCTATTGAGTTCCGATAGATGGCTTTAACAAAAAGGTAACGAGGTAATTCGTTCAGTAGGTTTACTGCTTATATTTTTTTCATACCGAGGGCCTTATATGAAAATCCTTAAGGAGTAAACTCCAAAAAAAAATCTTAAGAATTTAGTAGGTATAGGACATCCAGCTCCGATGTCCCTAAATAAAGATATGAAAAATATAGCTATCATATTAAAAGTATTAGTTTAAAAGATTAGAACAAAGCTAGTGTAATCAGAATCAGTACAACATTGTAGTGTGGGTTATTGTCTGGCCTTGTTGGTGTTCGCCCAACCGTGTGGTCAGTTAGCCTACGTCACAGTGTAACTGTACCGCACGTGGGTACAGCGCATCGTATCATTATACCTCGGTTTTATGTTAAAATTGTGCTTTATATAACGGAACGAAAAATACATCTTTATTAATAACATTATAGTTGTAAATTGTTTTCGATGTATGTTACTTTGAATAGTATATTTTTTTAACGTTTTAAATTTGGAATTTGAATATAGATATATTTTTTTCTTTTAATGTTTCAAAATAGTTTTTATTTTATATCGTTTAGTATTTAGCTGTTATAAGTTGCTTTATTTGATGTACATTTTGATTACTAGAAGCAAATAAAAGCAGATTATAAAGCCGTTCCTAGTACTTCATTAAATTATTTCAATTGATATATTTATGTATTTATAAATAAAATAATCTATAGTATTATATTTAAGCCTACGAATCCGTTTTATTTAAAGCTTTAAATATTAAATTGGGGTGAAATTACAGTTAATTTGTTCTTAAGTTGAATGACTTTTTTATTTGAACTATTTTAAAAACGGTATATTTTTATATACCCCTAAAGCTAATTAAGTGAGTTAGTAACTAATAAGTGCAAATGCGAACACAGACAATTGAAAATTGTTTAACAACTCAGAATAATAATAATATAATAATAATAATGTTTATTTCATCAATAACCAACACATTACAATAATAACACAAATGTCGACTTCTTCTATTGAGTGCAATAAGCTCCCGTGCCAGAAGAAGTCACTCTTCCTTAACACACTCATACTCAATAGAAAGTTATACGACGAAACAAACTAAGCTTTACAGAAAATACAAATAAAGAGAGAAAGAAAAACTATTAAAATTATGAAAGACTAGCTTCTGCGCGCGACTTCGTCGGCGTGGACTCCGCTCCTATTGGTCTTAGCGTGATGATATATAGCCTATAGCCTTCCTCGATAAATGAGCTATCTAACACTGAAAGAATTTTTCAAATCGGACCAGTAGATCCTGAGATTAGCGCGTTCAAACAAACAATCAAACAAACAATCAAACAAACAAACTCTTCAGCTTTATTATATTAGTATAGATACGTATTTAGGATTATAGTTAGTGAAAATTTTGTAACTAATAATAGGTACTGGTCATTGATTTTAATGCTCTATTAAGCACTATGAAACAAATGACTTAAAATTGTTACTGTTTTTAGTTTGCTTTCTCATGACTGCAGATCGAGAACGATTGTCTTATTTATATATTTGTTTAAATATATATTAGTAAACGCAGTGTAGGACGTCTTCCGGCCCTTTAGACCGACGATCTTCGTAAGATTGCCGGCGTAGGCTGGATGAGGATTGCGGAAAACCGGGATGTTTGGCGCGAACTTGGGGAGGCCTATGTCCAGCAGTGGACTGCAACAGGCTGATATGATGATGATGATGATGGTATGTCTGGCGCGAACTTGGGGAGGCCTATGTCCAGCAGTGGACTGCAGTAGACTGAAGTGTGTATATATTATAGTTAGAACAACCACTCTGGTGTAGTGGTGCGAGTAGTCGCCTAAAACAGCGAAGGTGTGCGGGTTCGATTCCCGCTCGAGATAGATATTTATATTTGTACAAATATTTCTTTACAGTTTGGATGTTTGTCCTTGTGGTTCTCCCCACCGTGCCTCGGAAAACACGTTAAGCCGTCGGTCCTGGTTGTTATCGTAAATACCTGATAGCGATCGTTACTTATAGTAGGATAGGTAGGCTTATATTATGAGGGAACATATCCGCCTATCCGCAGTAGAGCAGCGTGGTGGATTAAGCTCCGATCCTTCTTCTAACTAACTAAAAGAAAACTAACTAAACTAAACTAACTAACTAAAAGAAAAAAAAAACAGCTGGTTAGTAATAATTTTTGATGACCTTACGCGGTCATCAACTTGATGACCTCGTAAGGTCATCAAAAAATGATTTTTTTTTCTGATTTTTTTTTCTTTTAGTTAGTAAATATTTATATAATTTGATGGTAATATTGTCCTACAAATTGCGTGGTACGTTATCCCGGTCCTACGCTCACTGCTGCTCTATCTCCTGCTAACTCTATTATCTACCACAATCGAGAGTTTTCGAAGAGGAATTTTTTGTACGCCTCAACCAAATGAAGCTACTCCCAAAAAATTAGCTTGATACTAATCAGGTGAAAAATATCTACTAGGGATCCCTACCTATTAATGCTAATTAGAATTTAAATATTTCTTGCGTGTTTCTAATCTATATGAAAATCATAATGAAATTATCGAGTTATTAAAAAAAATATTGTAAACTATGCTACAACAATAGTCTACTAAACGGTAGTTTCAAAAGTATGACCTAAAATTAGATATAAAATTTAAAAATTTTATTTTTAAATGTTTCATACATAAATATGCAAACTTTTTAATTGTTATTAACTAAACTTAGATACTTTTTATTCTTCATAGATAATAAACAATGCAATTCACCTACTTTTTACGGAGCATGCGAACTTAAATTAACCGCTTCGGAGTGAATCGGTGGCAATTCTTAGAGACGTTTCACTTTTTGAGCGTCCCCCCCCCCCCCCCCCCCCCACGCGACCGCGAAACCTCCTTTCAAAGTCAAGTACAACGCGATGTTCGGCCATTAAAATGACGTTTTGTACTCTTTACCTAATTCTGTTTACACCAAAACGTGGTGAATTACGCGCATCGGTAATTTTCGAAACTTTTTTTAATTATTATTTTAACGGTTAGTAAAATAAAAAATATTTTATTCTTATTCTAACCTATATTTAAGTGAGTTTGAATTTCCCAGAGATTAATACTTCTCAAGAAAACGCTTTACAACAAAGCGCTGTGACGAAAATTTTACTTTTACTTGGTACGAAATTGTTTTTGAATTCGTGTTTATGATAAAACTTTCATTTCGATGCGTCAAGCGTGACTCGGTCACTTAAAAGACATCCGTGTCTACAGGATGCTGGCTAAATTGATTGACCTAAATATCTCGAAGCATTCCATTGAAGCCTAGCAAGTTTTTGGTTTTCTTGTGTATGAGTTTTTTTTTTGTTTGCGGTATTTTTTTCACTGTGTACTTTTTCAAGTGACTCGTGTTTTAGACAAGCGTACAGTTATACTCTTTAAGAGTGTTTTTGTGTATTTTGAACCTTTTTCGTGCGACTTTCAACCGCCTTAGCCTTCAATAATTTAAAGGATATATTTTAAAATATATTTTTCATATTGCGATTTTTACGATATCCCAAAAAACTTGGGGCGACAAAAATTTTTAATAGCTTTTAGCGAGGACTACTTAGTATGATGTCTGTTTGTCAATGATTTTTAATTATTTTGATGGTACGGTAATAAATACATGATAATATTGTACGCGACGCGGTGGCTTGTCCGGATAAGCTCTTGTGAGTTTTCGCGGCAGGCTTATCAATAAGTGTTAAGTATGTGTTTTTGTATTTTATAACAAAAAAAAATTTTATGTATGATATCTTATTACTATTATTATACTAATATGATAAAGAGGTAAAGTTTTTAACTTTGTTTGTTTGTAGGGGGTAATCTGCGCAAATACTGATCCGATCATGAAAATTCTTTCACTAACAGAAAGCTACACTATTCAGGAGTGACATAGCCTATATTTTATTGTTATTGAACAAAAAATTCAGTGAAAAATAATAGTATATGTAAATCAAGTCGTAGAAATGCGAGCGAGAGGAAAACTTTACAATATATTTGCATCACAAAAATAATTAACGCCCAACGAAGTGGGCACAGGTCAGCTAGTAATCGATAAAAATTTAAAATTAATTGTTTTTAATCGATCTTCACAGAATTCATTATTAGGAGAGAGTGTTGAATTTTCTTTTTTGAGTTGTTTTTCTTAAATAATGTCAAAAATGTAATTTATTTATTATTATAAACAGTATTAAATAAGAATATAATCGAAATGCAATGAATTATATAGTGTTTGAGATAGGAGGTTCGTCTGGTTTCGAAAAATGTATTGAGGTCAGTGTACCGTTACATGGGAGTCAAACCTGTTCCTTCTTTCGGCAGGACATAGAATAGATATAGCCACGTGTTAACTCTGAGAGAGAACAAATACGTCTTATGTGAGAGATGAGAAAAATACTGTGGACTATACTAACAATACTACATATTTACAGTTTAAATATTTTTTTTCCTTTTAGTAGTAAAACTTTGTTTAAAATTTGGTTTACTTCATAGTCCGGGATCCCTGGTACATTTTTTGCACTTGACTTCTATCAAGCTAATTTTCCGGTAGTAGCTTCATTTACATTTTAGTACAACTACAAAATATGGAACTACAGTTACGATTATCATTGCAGGTAATGCTGGGGAGAAAGACGGGTAAAAAGAAAATAAGAAAAACAACACACTTATAATAAGGTATAGAAATATTATTTGACAGATTTTATTATAATAATACAACAGCTTAACCCAAAATATTATCCATAAACTTATGTTGCATCTTGTGATTACCTTTAAAAAGAAATACAATTAAAGTTCTTTAATCTATTATGTAAAATATTTGTTTTTGTTTTACTGTTGTTATTTCTATTGGTAATCCTAATAAATAAATAAACGTAATCAAAACAATCTAAGGGGATCGTGGCAGTCGACGCGTGACAGGTGACACGCGTAGCGGGCTCGCCTCGTAAACCTACTTTAGCGCATTTTTGTTACGGATTCTTTTATGTAAATCTCGTTTACCACTACTGCAGTACGGTTTTATTTGTTGTTAATGCATTCTTGTTGACCATCTTCGTGACAGATTTGTGGACTTTTAGACAGATGCACTAAATCCTAAAACGTTTAAGTGCGTTTGTACGGTGGCATACATTTTATAAGAAAACTAGCTGATCCGGCAAACGTTGTTTTGCCGCAAAACGCTATTAAAAAATATAAAATTTAGGGTTGAATGTATTTTTCAATGCTAAATTATAATAAAATAAAAATAAAAAAATTGCCAAAAAAATAATAAAAAATATTTTAGGATGGGCCACCCTTATCATTTAGGATCACGGATGCAAAATCGATACAGCCGTTTCGGAGGAGTTTGGCAAAAAACTTCGAGAATTTTATATATTAGATGGTATCTCTAATATGTGTATTTATAGTTACTTCGGATTGGCTTATATCGAGCTGTTCCAGCATTTAAAAGTTTGTTTCCGCCAGTTTATTTTGTTCTTAAGTCGATGTTTCATCATCAGTCATTAAATCATTTCAGCATCGGTCATTACTCTAATATACACGTTTTGCAGCTTAAGCTTCCAAGCTGCTATACTAAAGGGCATAGAATATTATACGTAACAAAAGTAACTAGATCCAGCACTGAGAGGCTCTACGGACGAACTCCTTACCAGAATAATAGAAATCTGTAATACATTTTAACAATCAAGTTCAAAAAACAGTTCTGAGTGGGTCTAAAAGGCCCGCGGACATCAGCATCACTGGAACTATGTCATACGCCAAATCAGATCAAACGACTTACTCAAATCAGACACACACTTATAAGTTCATCAGAACTAAGCTAAAACCCATACTAAGTTTACAAATAAATAAAACTCGAATTTTACTCCCACAGACTCCATATAAATATACCCTTTGTATTATACATATCCGTATATATAATGTAAATATGACATTGAATTATTTGTCCCAGTTTAATCGCCGCGGCGATTCATCGCTCGATCTTAAAACGAAGCGACAACCTCCGAAGCTGGAACAAGCAAGTTCACGCTAATCAATTCCATTCATGTCTTCCGTCAGTTGATGATCATAATCATTGGTAGTGGGTAAACACTTAAACGGTCTGCGAGCGACCTCGTTGACCAACATTTCTATACCTCCGAAGAATGTTACGCCAACTCAATTTGTAGTATGTACTAGCGACCCGCCCCGGCTTCGCACGGATGCAAAAACTATCAGTGTTCCTCTACTATATTATGCATGTATTATACATATAAACCTTCCTCTTGAATCACTCTATTTACTAAAGAAAACCGCGTTAAAATCCGTTGCGTAGTTTTAAAGATCTAAGCATACATAGGGACAGACAGACAGCGGAAAGTGACTTTGTTTTACAAGATAACTATTTCATCTTTTATCAAGTATATAATTTTTTGTAATGATTCTTGATTATATGTAATGATACAAAAGAGCTTTTCAAAAGAAGTGTGTGCAATTCACATACGGTAGAAGTGACACTTCTCAAAAGTCGTAGGAAGGTAGTCCGTTACGATTTGTTCTATGGAGTTATCAAGGTCTCATGATAAAGGTCGTAAGCGCCATGTAAAACGCGCCGGCTACGCGTTTTGAGCAGTAATATATTCTATCTCATTCACTTCTATACGTTTATTTCTTTCCTTGTCGTAACGCATTTTCGTTTCATCAGTTTCAGTTTCACATCAAAAATGTGTCGATAATTACATTAATATAGTAACTTTTCAATACCTAGTCTTTGATAATAATTTAAGACGTCACCGAATTAAGTGATTTAACATTGTTTTTGGAATATAGTATAACTAGGTGACCCGGCAAATGTTGTTTTGCCATATATATTATTCTTTTACACGGTAAATAATCACCAACATAATTATCATAATACTAAAACTTTCTCCGAAATACGCTGCATCTTATGGTATAAGTATAGAGTATAGTAGTTATTCCGATCGGTTCAGTAGTTTTCGCAGTATAATCGAATAAACAAACCGGCTCTCAATTTATTAGTATAGATTTCTTTTAATTTTTTAGTATATTTGCTGCAAAATGAATTTTTTTTCGAATGCAAGCTTAATAAATTGATTGAGCGTTACATCTATAAACAAAATTAAACGTAGGTATCCAGCTGAGTAAATCCGTTAACACGTGAATTTTATTTATGAAGCATCATTTCGTGTAATTATAACCAGATTTGTTCTGAACCTGTTTTTAATCACTTATTCCAAAAATGTTATTAAAAATATGAATGTATTAAGCGATACCTTTAAACAATTGAGTCATATTCCATACAAACAGCCAACTGGACAGCTTAATTAGTCTCTATTTTTTGATAATTATTTTTCGTCACGAGCAAAAGAAAGACATAATTATTCAACGGGTAATGAAAGATAACGAAAGTAAAATTGATTATTAATTATTTTAATTATTGTGTCATAATTCATATTCACTCTAAACGTATACCGGCGTATCACTCATTCGATATACGAACTCTTAATCACTCCAGACGCACATGACGTAGACAAGACCCGTTACAGTATCAAATTAAACTAGTCAGATAAAATCGTGCCGACGTTTTAATGAATGACAAGTCTCAGAGCTGTTGGACAAATTGGTCTAAAGTATTATCTTGTCTTTACTGTTTAAATATTCTTTCTAATATTATCTTTAGAATTGTGATGGTTGTCAAATAAAAAAAATTGCGTGCGTACAAAGTACACATTTCAGGAGTTGAAACTTCTTTGGCAAACTAATTAAAAAAAAACTATTTAAAAAAACGAATGGAAAAAAACAAAAAGCCAATTAAAAATCACAAAACCACTGAATAGCGCCATCTATTACGCGAAGAAACAGTCTTCGCAGAACTAGTTCTTTGAAACAAACTCAACATCCGGCGATTCTTATTGCTTACGTAGTTCACGCTATCAACACTAGATGTCACTTTAAGTATTTTTATATTACAACCTGAAAACAATTTACATTAATATTATTTACTGTTCTTAATTAATTATTAATTGAAAATACAAAAAAAAAACTGAAAAAACAATTGAAAAAAAAAAACAAAAAGCCAACGACACGCGGTGTTCCCAGGCGACCGCCTGTACTGACCCATCCAATTACTGACCGTCCCTGACGCTGCCGCGTTACCGGTCGCTCAAACTTTACCCCCCATGCGCCTAAAGAAGTTTCAATTCAAAAGCATAATTTAATTTGAAATAACAAGTAAGTATAGTAAAATACACATTATTGAGAAAAACTTAAAATATACTCGAAGTTTCGAATGAAAAAAAAATTAACCATCAAAGTCAATCCATTAAAAACCTATGAGGTAAAAAACATAAAACAGTAATATATTACTATTTGAAGTTTAAAACATTCTTTATATAGTAACAATATTCACATTTAATTAACCGACTTCCAAAAAAGGAGGAGGTTCTCAATTCGATTGTATTTTTTTATGTGTGTTAAAAGGTGGTGCGTGTCATGTTGTCCAATTAAAATTTAAGTAATATTCATTAAAGATCTGACAAGTACTTTTCTAGTTATATCTAATAATGCGTGTTTACTTGACTATATTTCGTCCACCTACGGTATATTATACTGCATAACTTTTCACTTCGCTAACTAGTCTTTTCTTTGATAACGCGTATTTACGCGTCGATGTAATTGAAGTAGTTTTTTAACCGATTTCAAAAAAAGGAGGAGGTTCTCAATTCGACTGTATTTTTTTTTTAATGTATGTTAGCTCAGAACTTTTGACTGGGTTGACCGATTTCGATCAATTTTGTTTTAATTGAAAGGTGTTGCGTGTCATGTGGTCCCATTTAAATTTAATTGAGCTCTGACAAGTACTTTTAGAGTTATATCTAATAATGCGTATTTACTTGACTACTTTTTCGTCGACCTACGTTGTATTATACCGCATAACTTTTTACTCAGTGTACCGATTTTGATGATTCTTACTTTAATCGAAAGCTAATACTTGTCATGTAGTATTGTATAAATTAGATCGAGATTTGATTACAACTTTTTGAGTAATCTTTAATAACGCGTATTTACTTGACTATTTTTTCGTCTTATTACGTTGTATTACTTGTCGATGTAATTGAAGTCGGTTTTTTTTTTCGTTTGCGAGCAAACACAATTATTTTTGTTTGCGAGCAAACGCAATTATTTTATTTGCGATCAAACACAAATATTCTTATACAGTTACAGTTATCGCATTGTTTTGACTCTACTTAACTGGTGTTAATACACGTAGTATAGTTATTGCATTTCATTGAAATAGATTATTTTCCTAGTCATTTTAATCAAAGTGCGTTAACTCGTCTAAACGCTTTCTTACAACTCAGTATGTTTAGAGAAATATTATGTATTGTAAACAAACTCATATACTATATAATTAATACCATGTTCATATTTCAAAGTGAGTAGAATAACGTTTGAAAAAATTAATTAATTTTAACTGCCTCTATCGATGCGTTGATTAATTGAACATATTCTATGTTTAATTCTACCCATTAATTTAGCCATTTATTTGATATTGAAGCCATTATAACGAGTATCGTGATCACGTTACTGAATAAATGTTGTTTATCAAACTTTGGCGTTTGTTCTTGACATTTCGGTAGCGCTGCACCTGTCGGGATACAAGCTGATTTTGTACCTAATAATATTATTATGTCATTCATGTGACACAAATTATATATAAATTAACTAATAACAATTAATGGTACTTACCCGGAACTTGCTATATATATATTTTTCGTGAAAAAAAGTACTGTTAAGGCACTTGACTGAGGTAGAGAACAGCAGGAAATTTCCCGCTCAAAATACGGAGAAGACCACAGCTAAATAATACTGTTTTCAAGCAGTATTGTGTTCCTGTTGGTGAGTAAGGTGACCAGAGCTCCTGGGGGGATTGGGGATAGGGTCGGTAACGCGCTTGCGATGCTTCTGGTGTTACAGCCGTCTATAAGCTCCGTAGCTACTTACAGGTAGTCACTTACCATCAGGTAAGCCGTACGCTTGGTTGCCGACCTAATTATATAACAAAGGCTGTCTAACAAAAAGGGATAAAAGTGAAGTATTTACAACAGTTTTTTTATTGTATAATAATGTTTTTGAATTTATGACTCTTGATATTAGACACATTTGACATTTCAAGCATATATTGTTTGTGCCTTTACCCTTTTGTTTGTACAAAGGAGTCAGAACGAAAAATATAATACAATGCGATCTAAACTATACAATTTGCTATTGTCTCAACTTTAAAGCGATTATCAAAAAAAAATATACTAAGAAATGGAGCCGTTTTTTGTTCGTTTATACTGCGAAAACTACTGAACCGATCGTAATAATACTTATACCACAAGATGCAGCGTGTTTCAGAGAAGCTTTTAATTTATGATATGTTGGTGATTATTCATCATGTAAAAAATATGGACGGACAGATGTCGCTAGTTACTAAATAAAGCGTATTATTTGGTGCAGGATTACATAGTTGATAAAGATATGTAGACTTAGTGACGCTGTATTTCATGTAATATATTACTAATTTTGTACTAAAACACTTATTATATTACATTCAAAAGAGTGACTACGTAGTTTCTTACCGATTCTTTTCTGCAGAATCTACATTCCAAAGAGGCCGGCGTCAGCTTCAATTTTAAAAATAATAATTACTTTAAAATTTTAATTTGTAAAATAACGATTTAAAAGTTCTTTTGAAGCCTGTTTGAATAAAGTTATTTTTGATTTTGATAAACTAAAGTAAGTACTAAATTGAGGTAGGGCACAGCAGGAAAGTTCATGCTCAAAATATGGAACAGCTCGACAGGGGTAGTACCTCGACCTTACAGAAGACCACAGCTAAATAATACTGTTTTCAAGCAGTATTGTGTTCCTGTTGGCGAGTAAGGTGACCAGAGCTCCTGGGGTTAGGGATAAGGTCGGCAACGAGCTTGCGATACTTCTGGTGTTGCAGGCGTCTATAGGTTACGGTTTTACCATCAAGTGAGCCGTACGCTTGTTTGCCAACCTATTACATAAAAAAACTACCGATTTTGATGATTCTTATTCTAATCAAAAGCTGCTGCTTCTCTTGTGGTCCCATTTAAATTTGATCGAGATCTGATGACTACTTTTTAATCTTTGATAACGCGTATTTTTTTGACTACTTATTCGTCTACTTGCGTTGTTGTACTTGTCGATGTAATTGAAGTCGGTTTTTCTTTTCGTTTGCGAACAAACAAAATTGTTTTTTTACTGATAAATTTTCCTTACTTTTTACTTAACGGAGTCTACTGCGAAATCCGGTTTCAAAACTTCGATACAACATACAAATTTTAAGAGCGTATGTTACGCAAATTGAAAATGTTTTCCCTATCAGATTTTATCGAATGTTTCGGAAGGTACAGATGCTAATATCTACTGCTTATTCCGCGTTGCAGCTGTCTTTCAAGGTTCTACTTTGAGCAAAGGTGTGGAACATACGCGTGTATAACTTTGGTATTAAGAACGTAGTTATTATGAATTTAGAAACGATTTAACTAAATGAAAATCAATACGTAAAATAAAATTTGAAATATTATATATGTACCTGATTACACTCACACTATTGTAACTCTACCACCGACGTCGTTCTATGTTCGTCAATTAACTAGCTCTAAAGAACGTTCCAATACAAAAATATACATAAATTATACTTATGTTTCCTACTACAGCCTATCACAGTCCACAGTTGGACATAGGCCTCCACAAGTTCGCGCCCGACATTATGACGCGAACTCATGTGTTTTGCCCATAGTCACCACGCTGGGCAGGCGGGTTGGTGACCGCAGGGCTGGCTTTGTCGCACCGAAGACGCTGCTGCCCGTCTTTGGCCTGTATACACAGGCCAAAGACGGGCAGCAGCCCGTTCAAAGCCAGCATGGATGGTTATCCCGCCATCCGTCGGCTTTTTAAGTTCCAAGGTGGTAGTGGAACTGTGTTATCCCTTCGTCGCCTCTTATGACACCCACGGGAAGAGAGGGGATGGCTACATTCTTTAGTGCTGTAGCCACACAGCACAACTATATACTTATGTTTACATACTGTTAAAGAAAAAAGTCCCATATATGACACTATAATAAGACTAAGATGTGACTAAATTTAAAACAAAAGTTCTTTAAAAGTGTAAAGCTACGGAGTTTCTTGCCGATTCTACTCTGCAGAATCTATATTTCGATTAAATTGTAGCGTCAACGTTTGAAATATACTTTAACAAAGTAATTTCTGATTTAAATTTTAACTTATTTTTTTAATAAATATTTCTTAATTTATAAAACATTCACTTTTATTAATACTTTTTCAATTAATAACTTTAGTTAACAGTGTTAATAATGTAAACAGTCCTCCCGTGACTATAGTTGCTGTAAAGTATTCGATACTTCGGACAATTAAAGAACTTATATAAACCGCGAAAAAATCCGAAAAAGTTGTTTCATTATAACTAGTGAAATTCGCGCAAATATTAGAAAATAACGGAATGAATTTTTACAAACATCGCATACTTAATTCACGTACTTAAACCCAATAAGGAAAATTTAGAGTTTGATAAATTAATTTTATCAATGGGATTGGAGGCTATATGATATATTTATAAACCTATAAAAGAAATACAAGTTATTTCTAGTCATGTAACCTTATTGAGTTTGAGAGTACGTTTTGGACAAAACTCATGTAATTCTAACTCATACGTAGTCAGAACCGTTGATAATTTAATTGTAAGTAGAAGCTTGTTAATCCCAAGTAGTCCGACCTTTGGTTTATCCGACGGTAACGGTAACCGGCAAACCATTTCGCGTACTCACCGTTAGCGATAGCACTCTATTACCACCGTAATTGTTGTATTTCGACATTCTCACGATCGATCGTCTCGTAATCGTCTTTCTATCGCGCGATAATTGTTTTGTGGTGTGTTTATTGTTGTTTTTAATTGCAATATAAACAACTTAGCAAGTCATAGCGCTGAATTATGTTGTGATTAATGAGAAAAATATTAATAAATTGTTTGTTAACTTTCTATCGAATTTCGTTTGCCATTTTTTATTTGTTTTATGTGTTACCAGCGGAGATTATAATCAATGAAATTGAACAAATATATCAGCTACTAATAACATAAAAAATAAGTATCACTACAGCCTATCGCCGTCCACTGCTGGACATAGGCCTCTCCAAGTTCGTGCCAATAATGGCGCTAATTCATATGTGGTGCCCATAGTCACCACGCTGGGCAGGCGGGTTGGTGACCACAGGGCTGGCTTTGTCGCACCGAAGACGCTGCTGCCCATCCTAAAAATATATGTATACTCATACAAAAAAAAAAAAACTAAACGACCATCAGTAATTTAAAGCCCTGTGTCGCAAATCAGAAATCATACAACTTTGTATAGAAAACCTACACCAGGATAAATGTCTGTATAACCCATACAAATGCTTGTTATAAGCGCGATTTGAACGCACCATAGCAACAGTAAATTGCAGTGACCATTGCACTAAGCTGTCTGAAACATTCGCGGCAATCTACACAGTCAACGAATCGTAATTCATCTGAGCTGTATTGTAATCTAAAGATTTATTGATTCAACGCAGTATAAACTTAACATAGCAAAGTATAAACTCTTTTTCTTATGGTAACTAGGAAATAAGTGTACATATAATTATGATAACTAGCAAATAAGTGTTATGATAACTAGCAAATAAATGTAAGTATGAACATAACAATATGCTGAAGAAACGATGTGTATACTGTTTCCATTACAGTACAGGATTAACTAATTATTGAAGGGGAAAAAAAACCGTCAGCGTCGGACCACGTTCTAGTTTTACTACGCAGTCACAGGACTGTCGATCTGTAGTTTAAATGTAAAATCGCCTGTGGTAATGATAATAATGCATGCATGTTTAACAAAAGGCATGGGCATTTTGAGCCCGTGGATGTTTATTTAAAAAAAAAAAAAAAAAGTAAACTCAAGAGTGACAAATATTTACTGCCACTCTTGCATATATCAAAAGAATGGTGATTATAGGTATATTGATGTAACATATAGGATACTAGGTCTTTTAGTTTCACCCTGCAGTGTTATTATAGGCGTATTCACCCTAGGGCTAAATGGACCATGGCCAGAGACGGCAGTCTACTAGGAGCGGTGCATATGTACCTACTAGGGATGTGAAAAATTAATCAATTTTTACAAAACAATCGAGTATTAATACTCGATACTATCACATTACCTTTTTCCCTTAATTTATGGAGCGGCAAATTGTAATAGTCCAAGGCGAATTAATCTTAAAATACACCACTGGGTGTTATCCGTCCAAGGAATAAGCAATATCCTGTAGATTCCTGACTATAGCTAGGAATCTATAGATTAGATTACTAATCTAACCCTATCGATTTCATAGTTTTTAAGAGTATCTAATATCCATCATTCTATCTATAGACAAGTATTTACAAGGCAACAGGACGAGATTCTTGCGTCTCTCAGGAAACACACGATACAGCAATACAAAACAAACAAAAATTCTTAAATCAAGACAATCCTCTGTATAGACTATACAAACATTTGCCAAGTCCTTCGAACCGACTATAGCTACCACACTATTGTATTTTTACATATTTAAAAACTCAGTTTATTGAACAAACGCTTTTATTATATTTATAGAATGGAGTTTAATAGATTAGTACCTGGGTGACCGAGCCCAGCTCGGTATTTTTATTTTATTTTTTGTTTTTTTTTTTCGGTATTTTTATATTTTAATTTTATTTAAATTATAAATCACGAGTGAAATAAAAAAAAAAGAAAAAAAAAGTAATCTGGTGACTGAGATTCGAACCCGGGTCAAAACGATTTGAAATCCGTCGCTTTCCTAATTACGCTGTTACAGCTATATTAATAAATGGTGAAATTAAGCTTCGTATTCTAATGATATTTTTTCATTGCCTAAAAACAGGGATAAAACGACATTTTTTTTAAATGAATCCTAGCTAGATCAATTTTTCGCCCCAGAAATCCCCTGCATACTAAATTTCACGAAAATCGTTGGAGCCGATTCCGAGATTCAGAAAATATATATATATATATATACAAGAATTGCTCGTTTAATAGTATAAGATAATCATAAATATGCAATGTTAAAATACTGGGTCGAGCTATCGAAGCCTTTCTCTGTAGTACTAATGTAGTCTATAAACCAGGAAGCTCTTAACTAAAAGCCTCTCTTGAGACAAAGTTGACCCAGAATCCGAACTGACAGACCGTTGACCATACAATTATATATATTTAATATAATAGGTCACACTCACGTTAAAAATAGATCTTTTTAAACAAAAATGTAACAGGTTTTAATTCGACTGCAATTTTTTTTATGCGTGTCTCATAAATTTTTACTGGGTGCACCAATTTCGATTATTATTTTTTATTAGAAAGTACTTGTTAAATGTCAATTTTTACTGGGTGCACCAATTTCGATTATTATTTTTTTTATTAGAAAGTACTTACTTGTTAAATGTCAATTTTTACTGGGTGCACCAATTTCGATTATTATTTTTTTATTGGAAAATACTACTTGTCAAGTGGTCCCATTTAAATTTAATCGATGTCTGATAATTACTTTTTGAGTTATCTCTAATAATGCTTATTTACTTGACTATTTTTCGTCGACATACGTTGTATAACTGATCGATTATTTTTCGTTAGCAAGCTATATATACACAGTTATTTGTTTTTGATTCAGTTAATCTTTTTTAGTTGCTTTATGAAGGAGGATAGATTAACACGCTACGTCAGACCTGAGGCAATTTTTTTTGTCAATGTTATTCTTTATGTCAAGGTGCGCTTCTAAGTTCAGTGATAACGCTGATTATTTATTTTCATGTTTTAGATTGAAGCATTAATTACGTATGACGTCTAGACTTCTAGAGTATGGTCTTATTTATATTACTAGCAAACTCTGTCCGTCCATATTTTTTACATGATGAGTAATCACCAACATATCATATTATATTAAAACCTTCTCTGAAACTCGCTGCATCTTATGGTGTAAGTATTATTCCGATCGGTTAAGTAATTTTCGTAGTATAACTGAACGAAAAAACCGGCTCTCCATTTATTAAGTAGTATAGATTTTACGTTTTATTTTTATATGTTTATTTAAAATATATTTTGTTCAAAAAATTCTATAAGTAATATTGTATTTTTCTTTACCTACTCAAATAGAAATATATAATTATATATATTTTATTTGTGAATGATATTTGATACTAAGGCAGTTTTTTTTGAATAATGATTAATTAATAATAATTTAAGTTTTATGTAGGAGAATACCTAATAATTCCTTAATAGGAATCAACTTAATTTTTTTATATATTAATTGTTGCTTTCATGTTATGCAATTGCTTTCGGCAGTGAATTGATAAGGCTGTTAAAGGTGGACGACGGGCGATACCCTGAAGGTATACGAATATTTTGCTGTTAATTAATTTTATGCAGCTGATTCTCTTGACAATGTTTTGAGGCAGTAATTCTTTTTAATTATTACGCGTGGTCGAATCGAATAGTAACAATAATTGTACTTACAGTCTTATACATTCTTTTACCTCATTGTTGTTGATTGTAATTAAAAAATCAACATTAACGCTTATATATTTAAAGTGATGCTTATGTTTTTAATAACTAGAGTTTATTGGAGTTTACTCCTTAAGAATCAATTTTCATATAATTCCCCTGGCATGAAAAAAAAATATGAGGAATAAAATTTACTGAACAAATGACCTCGTTACGTTTTTGTTGTTATTTGATTCGTTTATTTATCATTTCATATGGTATTAATATTTTTGTTAAACTAGTAAGCCTTTTCAGTGTCTATTCAGACAGTCGATCTGAAAGAGTAAACTCCAGTCCTGCGTCGGAACTGACACACAACTCTTTTTTGTCTAAAGTTACGAGTAGTGAGTAGCACGTTGATGTCTTTTGTACTGCATTATAATACTTCAGAGCATAACCTTTATTTTTACAATATTCTTCCGACTATTAACAAAAAAAAAAAAAGTAATAATAATAAAACGCCTTACAAAAAATGAGAAAGAATGTGATTGTTTATTTTAAAGCGGTAATTTTACATTCCTTACGTCTTTGACGGTATTTTATTTATCCGCAAAGAACTAACGTTAAAAATAGCGTTCTTTTCAGTTAAATTAAAAAAAAAATTATGAGGAACTTGTCTATAAGTTAAGTGCTTGATTGTGATGAGTTCAAAGTTATATTATATGACAGACAAACGTCCATTTATTACGAAGTCGGTCAATAAAGTGAAACTAGTACCTCGATAAAGAGCAAAATTCACTCTAACGTAGAAAAGCAGACGAAAAGAAAATCGTGTTAGCGATACTGTGCGACTTGTAAAAGTTGTCAACTTAAACGATTTAGACCTTAAAACTATTTGCCATTTCTATTTGCCGAGTGAGAGTGCATCATATGATGACATTGTATGTTTCGTTTATTAACGAGGTAATGTCAAATTTTATGTGCGAAGTAAAAGTGAAATAATTCCAAAAATTATAACTGGTTACGGATGCTGGTTGACTTTTATTTTGGAATGATTTTTACCGACTTCCAAAAACGGAGGAGGTTCTCAGTTCGATTGTATTTTTTTATGTATGTTAGATCTGAACTTTTGACTGGGTGGACAGATTTCGATCAATTTTGTTTTAATTGAAAGGTGTTGCGTGTCATGTGGCCCCATTTTAATTTAATTGAGATCTGACAAATACTTTTAGAGTTATATCTAATAATGCGTATTTACTTGACTACTATTTTGTCGACCTACGTTGTAATAAACCGCATAACTTTTCACTGGGTCTATCGATTTTGATGATTCTTACTTTAATCGAAATCTAATACTTGTCATGTACTCTTGTTTAAATTTGATTGAGATCTGATCACTACTTTTTGAGTAATCTTTGTTAGCGCGTATTTACTTGACTATTTTTTCGTCTTATTACGTTGTATTACTTGTCGATGTAATTGAAGTCGGGTTTTTTTCGTTTGCGAGCAAACGCAATTTTGTGTTGTAAGAACGAAGTTCCTTATGGCACGTTGCGGACAGGTAACAGACAAAAAAATTTCATGTATTATTCTTTGTTGCCATCGAATTTAATTGCATTTATAAGATATTTCTATTCGCGAATATGAACGTAAAACTTGTAGTTTATTAACTGTGGTGGAACAGGTCCTAGTGCTCAATGCCTCCAGCTGTAAAGTCTAATCCTAACTTATTTGTAGGATAAAATTTATCTATAACTGGTGGAACGGGACCTAACATTTTTTATAAGGATTCATATAACCGTATTATTTATCACCGTTTTTCTGTTACACTGCCCGCTCTATAATCATAGCATTAGTTTGCACGAATGTTCGGCATGGCAATTCATTGTCTCGGTCAGGCGAACTACATTGTTTACTTTCAATGAAAACGTCTTATAGGTACTATATTTTAACCATTCCAATACTTTCTTGTAAACAAACAAAAGGTTTATAACTTTGAATTTATAATGAGATACATCGAAATTGTTTTTTTTTTTTTAATTACAAGATTGCTTTCAATTTAGCAAGCGTCGCATTATGGTTTACCTCAATATAATTCTATTGTGCTAGTATGAATTTATGGCTTTTAAAACTAAACTGTAATACCTAATTGTGCTTGCTCGCAAACGAAAAAAAACTAGTAGGTAGACGAAAAAAGGGTGCAGGATTACTTAGTTGATAAATATGTGTGGACTCAGTGACGCTGTGTTTCATGCAAGATATTACTAATTTTGTACTAAAACACAGTTTATATATTATTTTCAAGAGAGTAACTGCGGAGTTTCTTGGCGATTCTTCTCTGCAGAATCTACATTATGAATCGATGGTAGCTTCGCTTTTAAAAACTAATCAATCACTATAACATTTAATTTTTTTTAAATGACGGTTCGAAAGTATTCTTGGGACTTGTTTGAATAAAGTTATTTTTGATTTTTGATTTTGTTGCATGCGACGACAGATACGACATCACGATAGACAGACATGTATTTGTATTACAGACACTCGGACTCGTTGGCCAGAGTCATACCTACTCAAAATTCTGGATCCTAAAACATCACTACATATTATAAAACAAAGTCTCTTCCCGCTGTCTGTCTGTCTGTATATATGCTTAGACCTTTAAAACTACGCAACGGATTTTGATGCGGTTTTTTTTATTAAATAGAGTGATTCCAGAGGAAGGTTTATATGTATAATACATGCATAATATAGTAGAGAAACACTGATAGTTTTAATGTTTTCTAATGTGATGTCACTACATATTATAAAACAAAGTCTCTTCCCACTGTCTGTCTGTCTGTATATATGCTTAGATCTTTAAAACTACGCAACGGATTTTGATGCGGTTTTCTTCATTAAATAGAGTGATTCCAGAGGAAGGTTTATATGTATAATACATGCATAATGTAGTAGATAAACACTGATAGTTTTAAAGTTTTCTAATGTGATGTCGTAAATAAACACATTTTTGCGCTTAGATTGCAAATATTTATTTTATATTTTATATTTAGTATCAGTATTGCACCCGTGCGAAGTCGGAGCGGGTCGCTAGTTACGTATAAACTGAATACATCCCTGTCAATTGCGTCAACAGACCACTCGATAACTTTATCGTATTATTATAGACGGTTTTCAGTATTTGTCTATAATGTTATCAGTAAGAAATGGCTATCTATACTAATGTTGTCAAGCTGACGAGTTTGTTTGTTTGTTTCAACGCGCTAAACTCAGGAACTATTGGTTCGATTTGAAAAATTATTTTATTGTTAGATAGCCTATTTATCGAGGAAGGCTATAGGCTATATACCATCACGCTAAGACCAATAGGAGCGGAGCTCTAATGAAGAATGATTAAAAATTGGGGTATTTTTTTCCTCTTGAGATTTTCCCCAGTTAGCACAATTACTATTTCACGCGGACGAAATCGCGAGCAGAAGCTAGTCAGTGATCAAGGTTAGCTTCAGTTATAATTTGATTTTACTATACATAAATAAAGAAAGTATTGTTTTTATTTTTCCGTAATTATAAGTTTCTTAATTAAACGTTTCAAACAGTTTTTAATCAAATAAATTTTATATTAACAATTTTACTACTCTTATACTCCGTGCCTCGGAGAGCACGTTAAGCCGTCGGGCCCGGATGTTATTATCTGATAGCGATCGTTACTCATAGTAGGGAATATATCCACCAACCCGCATTGGAGCAGCGTGGTGGATTAAGCTCCGATCCTTCTCCTATGTGGGGAAGAGGCCTATGCCCAACAGTGGGATATTACAGGCTGAATCGCGACTACTCTTATAATAAATGCCATATAAACCAGATTATTTATAATTGTAGGTTTAAAATTAAACTGAAATGTAATTATTATTTTAGTCAAAATTCCTAAACATAATGAAGACGTTTGGCATTTTATTTTAAGGTACAATACTCTCGAGGCGGGGGCAATGCCGGAAAATAATATAAGGTCAGGATCTCTACTATTATTTATAATATTTTAATAAATATTTCCATTTCTAAATTTTTTGAAGTTATACTTCTTTTGGCGCGTTAGAGAAAGATGATGAGAGTAAATTTTTACAATGCGCGTGTGGATACGAAGTAGTTCAAGCATGCATGAATAGATGCCGCTAGTTTTGCAGACAAGAAAGTAGTCTTTATCATTTCTAAGAGATGGCGTTGTGGACTTATTGTCTAATTATTAAGTGGTAGGTTTTTTTGGAAGTATTTTAATACTCTAGCTTGAAGTATAACTTCTTACGTGCGTACATAAGTACACACACACACACACACTTTTTAATAAGGAAATTTAAATATTCAATAACTACTATCTTATATATAAAATTCTCGTGTCACAATGTTAGTTACAATACTCCTCCGAAACGGCTGGACCGATTTTTATGAAAGTTTGTGTGCATATCGGGTAGGTCTGAGAATCGATCGGGTCATCTATTTTTCATACCCCTAACTTAAAAGGGGGGCATTAAGGGGGTTAATAACGTATATGGCAAAACAACGTTTGCGAGGTCAGCTAGTAATTCTATAATTTCCTAAATGGCAAACTTTAAAATTGTTTATTTGTAAAGAAATTTAAATACACTATAATTACTACAATTTCGTAAATACCATAGCACTAAATATTCATATTCAAGAAAAGACCCTGAAGTAATTTAATCCTATCTTAAAAGTAGTTTAATCCCTAAAGTTATTGGTACTAAAACTTCAACACCTGAATCTCTTATTTTAGATTCAAGAAGAAATGCCACATTTATAGTAAGTATAGTTTTATCCGTCACAGTTTTATAATAAACGTGTTTAGTAAATTATGTTAATTCTTGAGATTGTTGTTTGATAAAAATAACAAACATTTTTTTTATCCTTCTCCTACATAGAGAAAGAGGCTTATGCCCTAGTAGTTAGATTTTACAGGCTGATTTTTTTTTTATTGTACATCTTTTTAATACCCTTAAATAATGAAAGAGTATGTATATTTCGTCTATATAACCACATATTTATAAGTTGTAAATAAATTTTGAATATTTATTGATATGTTATGTGATTGTTTACAGCTTAAAAACCTTTACACAAAAAAAACCAATCGGGTTGTTAATTAATTTCAATTAAAAAAAAAATTAATTCTCAATAATCAAATAAAGAGTCAGGTCACTCACACGCAATGCCGTCAAAAAATCTTGGGACACTTTTAGACAATGAAAGTTTTAGAGTTGCTGTCGGTCTCCGGTTGGGAACTCCACTGTGCTTTGAACACAGATGTCCGTGCGGAAAGGAGGTAGATTCTTTCGGACTACACGGCCTTTCCTGCAACAAGAGTTCGGGTAGGTTTTCCCGCCACGGTTCCCTAAATGATACCATAAAAAGAGCTCTTGCCACCATCGACATTCCTGCTCTTATCGAGCCTACTGGAATTAGTCGCGATGATGGCAAGAGACCTGATGGACTGACGTTGGTTCCCTGGGAAAGGGGACGGGCGCTTTTGTGGGACGCAACCTGCGTTGACATACTTGCTCCGTCTCATGTCAGGGAAACAGCCTTAAAAGCGGGTGCCGCGGCGGAAAAAGCTGAAACGACGAAACGGCACAAATATTCGTCACTAATTCCAAATTACATCTTTGTGCCGTTTGCAGTCGAAACACTTGGACCTTGGAGTAGCAGTGCAAAAAAATTCTTAAATGAGATAACTCCTCGCCTTATTGCCTCCACTGGTGACAAGAGGGCTGGTGCATTTTTTGCCCAGAGAATCGGCATAGCGATTCAACGGGGAAATGCTGCCAGCATTCTTGGCACAATTCCACGCGGACATGATTTGTATCAAAACAATCTGTAAATATTTAGTTCTTAAGTTGTGACTTGTAAATATGTATATAATGTTTTCTGTACTTATAATGTTAAAAGTTTAATATTAATTGACAATGTAATACTGTTCGAAACTGAATATAAAAGCATTCTCAATAATATAAATAAACCAAACATTTAAAATGCATAGATTTATATTATTATTAGACACACATTATGTAATAATTTTTAACTATTTTGATTTACAAAGGGCAGTGTTGTAGTCCTCACGGTTGGTTGCGTACGAGCAATGGAAGAAAATTACGTGTTACTAATTGTTACACAGAGAATGTAATATCAAATGAAGATTATAGATTATTGAAGTTGTACTTCTTTTGGTGCTTTAGGGAAAAATGATGAGAGTAAATTTTTACGATGCGCGCGCACACCGGCACAAAAAACCGACACCCTGAAGTTAGCAACGTGCAGTTAGCTAGAAGAATAACTTCTTACGTGCTTATATAAGTACACACAACATACATTTTTTATACTGGTATTTTTTTTTCTAATATTTTCAGAAACGGTCAAAAATACAAATCGTTTATTCAATCCTGGTTAAAAGGTCATTGGCATCTTACGTAATATTAAAAATGTATTAAGAAGGCACTACTAATATTGTTTAATTAATATACACTATGCAGAATGACGTGAAGTATATTTCAATAACAGAATCAAATGAGTTTTCCAACTTCACACAAAGGGAGGATAGCCACAATCATATTATAGGTCAACAACCTTATTCACTTAAAATATAATTATTTAAAACATTATTTGTTTTGTTTCTATAAGTTTTTAAAATATGAAAATAATATAGATGTCAATTTGAATACGTTTGTTTGTAAGGCGTAGTATCTCATTTCATATTTCCCAGAGGATTCCCAAGGTCAGACGCGGGTTCGACAACCCGTCCCGTTATATCCAGGGCTATCCCGTAAAAAAGGACAATGACCGCACGCCGAGCCACCTTTTTGAGAACTGTACGTTTATAAATGACTTTTTTTATGGGATGACACGGACCTTTTCTTGGATAATCCTTTAGGCTCCCGATTGATTTGATTGATGTGATTTTAATGTTTTCAATTCTTTATTATCTGTGTTTCTTTTTTTTTATTATTTTACCTATATTTATTTTGTTTATGATTTGTTAACTGTCCGGTCTGTCAAAAGCAAAACCATGATATTTTTAGCTATTTTCAACATATTATATTTTAAATTTTCAACATATTATATTTTAAACTAGCTGCTGTGCCCGCGACTTCGTCCGCGTGGAATTTAACGAAAAAGTTATTGTTCAGTTCGCAGTTATACAAAAAAAAAAAATCTAAAATAAAAGTAGCCTAAATTACTCCTTATTACATCAGCTATCTACCATTGAAAGTCCCGTCAAAATCAGTCCAGCCAGCCGTTTCAGAGATTAGCTGGAACAAACACACAGACAGACAGACAGACAAAAATTGTAAAAAATGTTATTTTGGTATATGTACCGTGTAAAGATCCAGATGCATTTAGTAAAAAATGGTTATTTTAATATTACAAACAGACACTCCAATTTTATTTATTTGTATAGATCAAAATATAGGATTTAAAAATAAAGTCATAGATAAACAAATATGATACGATATATCGCTAATCTTTTGCAGTTATTTACATATTTTTAGTGTATATGATATAAAGATTATTTATCGTGTAAAAAAATATGATCGGACTGAGGTCGCTAGTCTATACTAATAAATGGAGAGACGGTTTTTTTTTTGGTTATACTGCGAAAAGTACTGAACCGATCGGAATAATACTTATACCATAAGATGCAGCGTGTTTCGAAGAAGTTTTTTGTATATGATATGTTGGTGATTACTTATCGTGTAAAAAATATCGACGAACAGACGTCACTATGTGGTAAAAGGATACGCTTCGACGTCACCTTCTCAGCTACGTCTTATTTATATTTGAAATGTTCATATAGTAAACTAGTACATTAATAATGCAACTGGGAAATATTGAAAGCGTTCTTGACACAATATCATATTAATTTAGATTTCATTCGATTCTTTGATATACATGCCTTATCTTAGATAGAATTGATACAAAATTGCTTGTATGCGTGAAACATTTTTGATTAATAATAATTAGCTCGTGTTAAATCTTGAATAATAATTAAACCTGTTGAAAAATTGTATTAGTGTTAGGTCCAAAATTAAGATATGGAAGTAAAACATCTTTAGCCGCATGAGGGGTAAAATTTAAGCGACCAGTAAAGCGGTAGCGTCATGACCACATGACGGTCATTACTTGGATGAGTGACCGCCTGGGAACACCGCGTGACGTTGGCTTTTTTTTTTAAAATTAGTTTTTTATTTTGTATTTAAATTCGTTTTTTTTTAAATTAGTTTGTCAAATAAGTTTCACTTCTGACATGTGTACTTTGTACGCACGCAGTTTTATTTATTTATTATTAACTCGCATTTTATTGAAATAGGTAAATTAAAGTTACCTACTGAAGGATGATAAGAAGTTAACTTTGGAACACTATTTAGTTTTTAACCGACAAGTTTTAACATCATATAAATAATGTAATGACTTTATAAGTAGATAGTAAAAGTTTTAAAGTAAAAATTTATTTTTTTCGTTTTACCACATTCAAATAAAAGCTTCTTTTTAAAAAAGGTTTTTCAATTTTAAATTATTTACATATTTGCTTTAACCGACAAAGGATTTTATTACACCTTTCAACTACGCCGCATATGCTAGGCTATACCTTTCACAATAAACATTTATTGCAATTTTACCTGCTTAGAAAAAAAATCGTCAGAAATATTTAAATAAATGCATAAATATGTATTGCGAGAGATATTTCTGATGATATTTTTTTCTAAGCGGGTAGATGGTGTACTAAAAAACGTTCTAGCACACAACGAGCAAACAAACTGACACGTCATTCATAGAAATATATTAAAAATTTAAAAGTACTTAGAATTCTGTTTTAAAAATAAAAATTGTTCCAAAAAAGCGAGGAGATTCTCAATTCGTTTGATTTTGTCTTTTATGTATGTTACCCCAACTTTTGACGGCGTGGTGTGGTTTTGGTGGGTGGTCGAGTGGTTCCATTTAAATTTAATTGCCATCTAACAAGTACTTTTTGAGTTATATCTAAAAATGCGTGTTTACTTGAGTAATTTTTCGTTGACTTACGTTGCATTATACCGCATAACTTTTCACTTGGTGTAACATTTGTGATGACTATTAATTTAATCGAAAGCTGATATTTGTCTTGTTGTACAATTTGTTGTACAATATGATCGAGATTGTGTTACTACTTTGTGAGTAATCTTTGATAACGCGTATTTACTACACGTGTCTAGCCGGGCTAGCATGCGTACAACGAGATAATCTCTTGACGAGAGAGATAGATAATGTCTACATGGAGTATTTTCTCGATTACCCTAACAAGCGCAATACGAGAGACATAATTCTCTTCCGAAGACAAAACGGAACGGAAACGCCATGGTATACAAAAGATATTATAATAATATTTATAATTTTAATATATTTCATTTATCGTAGCCTTTCTCGTCGATAATATTGACAACGAGTAGTTTATCTTCTTAAAACGTCAAAATCACGTCAAAATTCGACAAAACTACGATAACTAAAGTTTCTTGTTATCTCTTCAATAGGGTATTCCACTATGTTTGAAAAAGTACTTCAAAATGTTGATTTTCTTATAAAAAGCCACAAAAAAATATATTTCGGCAAAATAAACACGCTTTCATGCCATAAAATTAAATTAAATTTTAAACCTTTTTTATTACCGCGAAAACGCTACAGCCATTTTGGTGACGTAATATGTGTAATAACAAAAGTGTTTGCCGTATGTAAGAGAGTAACATAACCAACAATTACTATGACAACCATCAAAAAATTAGTAATGAATGCATATTATTTCAGTTGGAACAAGATATGAAGAGTTATTATACGAAAGAACACAACTATTACTCCTTGAAGTTAAAATTGATAGATATTATTGATATAGATAGCTGTTGACAGCACTGACAGAACTTTGTTATTGCCCGTATGACGTCACACCATGGCGGCTCGTGTTTTAGGTCACGTGATATACAGATTAAAATATACGACTTTTAATTTCAATATAATAAATCAATAATGTGCTTTTATGATTCCAAATCAGAATATTTAGGTGTATTTTTATATAAATTTTAATTTTTATCAAATTTTATAATTTATTTTTCACTACGGAAAGTACCCTATTGTCGTGACGAGAAGAGTATCACGTGCACGCATGTTAGCTACTATAGACATAAGAGATAATACGAGAAAAGGGGTAGACAAACTTTTGTCGTGGCGCGCATGCTAGCCCGGCTGGAGTAAAGACCGCGTCTTGGCAAATGCAGTGTGGGACGTCCTCCGGTCCGCTGGACCGACGATCTTAAGGATTGCCGGTGTAGGCTGGATGAGGATTGCGGAAAACCGGGATGTCTGGCGCGAACTTGGGGAGGCTTATGTCCATTGTCCAGCAGTGGAATGCGGTAAGCCGAAGTGAGTGAGTGAGTGATTTACGACACTATTTATTCATCTACCAACGTTGTGTCGTGCCGGTGTAATTAAGTTGGTTTATTTTTTTTTTTTTTCGTTTGCGAGCGAACACAATTATTATAATTTAGTTTTAAAGCCATTCATACTAGCACAATAGAATTATATTGAGTTAAACAATAGTGCGACGTTTGCTAAATTGAAAGCAATCTTGTAATAAAAAAAAAAAAACAATTTCGATGTATCTCATTATAAATTCAAAGTTATAAACCTTTTGTTTGCATACAAGAAAGTATTGGAATGGTTAAAATATAGTACCTATAAGACGTATTCATTGAACGTAAACAATGTAGTTCGCCTTACCGAGACAATGAATTGCCATGTCGAACATTCGTGCAAACTAATTAAATGCTATGATTATAGAGCGGGCAGTGGACAGAAAAACGGTGATAAATAATACGGTTATTTGAATCCTTATTAAAAATGTCAGGTCCCGTTCCACCAGTTATGGATAAACTTTAACATACAAATAAGTTAGGATTAGTCTTTAACAACTGGAGGCATTGGGCACTAGGACCTGTTCCACCACAATTAATAAACTACAAGTTTTACGTTCATATTTGCGAATAGGAATGTCTTATAAATGCAATGAAACTCGATGGTGACAAAGAATAATATATGAAAAACTTTTATATTCTGTTGGTTTAAATAGGTACCTTTAAACTTTTTTAATAACAATACTTTATCAGCCGAAAAAATCTATGACGCACAACATAGCGTATAGAAGTATAATGAATAGAAGTATAGAATAATCTATATATTAATACGTGAAGCAAATACTTTGTAAGTACCCCTTTTTACGAAAATTGCGCGTACGGAGGAGTATGAAATTTCGCACACTTATAGTTTATACATATAGTGAAGGAGTGCAGAATGCTAATATTTATATTCTTAAAGTTCACAGGAAAGTGGACATAAGGTGCCAATCAAACTACTAATTGCAAATTCAAAAACTCGTTAATTATCTTTCTTGTTACGTTGTCAATCTTATGCAGTTTTACATGTGTGTAATTGATGTTTTAGATGCAGAACAGAGTCTAATTTAAAAATCAGATGTCTTGAAAATGTATATCGAAAATATAATAATACAAAATTGTACATATTGTAGCCTAAATAAATTTAAATATTATATAAGATTTTAGATTAACATGGTTACTTCTATTACGAAAATTATTCGAAAACGGGAACGGGTTTTTTAAATATTATAGTATCAATTTTTCAAAATTTATAATTTACAGTTCTTTAAAATTAAATTAAAAACAATATATGATACGTAAGCTATAGGATCTTACACACTAACAATTTTAATAGAAAGATGTCAATTAAATACTTCATGTAAAGGTAAAGAGAGAAAATAGTTTTTTTTTTTTAATACACATTGTTAATTTGACGCCGCGTTGGCGCAGCGGTCACAGAACTGGATTGCGATTGGCTGTTGCGCGGGCGGTTGCGGGTTCGATTCCTGCACACGACAGCATTTGTATTGGCCATATAAGTCCGCCCATTGTACTCCACAGTCTGTAAATGATATTTGTACTTGTGATGTACAATAAAGTATAAATAAATAAATAAAAATATTAAATATTTACTTGTAAATAGCAGCTCGCCCTGGCTTCGCTTGGGTAAAAGAATTATAAATTTAACACAAACACCCATTTATTAAATTTTAAAATATTAAAACGCTTTTTTTAGCTATGCTGTTATAGATAAATATACACCCTTGCGAACTTTTTTGCAGATCTTTTTCAGTCCTATAATTCAGTTTTACATCATTTTGCCTTACCTTTAACCATTTAAGTGGCGCACGCGAAGGAAAGAAATATTTGAGACGATGTTTTACACCTTGGTGAATATAACCCGATTTTTTTGCACATGTCTTAGTTTTTAAGAAGTAAAATATAGCCTATGTTACTTTAAAATAATGTAGCTTTATATTAGTGAAAAAATTATTAAAATCGGTCCAGTACTTTTATAGCCTATTCAATACAAACAAATAAAAAAACGAAAAAAAAATCTTTCCTCTTTATAATATTGGTGTAGACTATGTTAGTTATTGTTAGTAAGATTATAATAAAACTAGCTTCTGCGCGCGACTTCGTCGGCGTAGACTCCGCTCCTATTGGTTTTAGCGTGATGACACATAGCCTATAGCCTTCTTCGATAAATGGGCTATCTAACACTGAAAGAATTTTTCAAATCGGCCCAGTAGTTCCAGAGATTACTGCGTTCAAACAAACAAACAACCAAACAAACAAACTCTTCAGCTTTATATATTAAGTATAGATAAAATAATCATTTTAATAAACTACAGTTTTTTTTTGCGGCTAGGAATATCTCATACAATGTATTTTTCTGCTGAAAAAGAATAATACGTCAAAATCTTGCATTTTTTGGATATCTTCATCTATTAAATAGCGTTATCCACAATTGGTAGGTACCCTAGAAATAATAGGAAACGACGGTTGACCGATAAAGATAAATTAATAATAGGTATTAGAAAATATTATTTAAGTAGTAAAAGTCTATAGCGTTGTGAAAGATACGGCCCGCGATCGCAATGTGTCACAGAAAGAAGAATCATGACTTTACTCGATTACTTTACGGGAGAAGTAAATAAAATGTATTATATATATAATTCAGTACATTTTTTTTATTTGAATCTGGCCCGCCTACATATTCTAAATTTAATCTATGGCCTTCTGCAAAATTGAGCGTGACACCCCTGTCTAGAGTACAATAGCACAACAGGCTGTTTTGTTTACAAGAAAATTAAGAATAATCCACACTTAAGAATTGCTTTTGTTATTTAAGAGGTCTTTAAGACAACTAAGCGATAGATTTGGAATGGATTTTTTTATGTTAGTAAGTCGACAAACAACGTACGGCTCACCTGATGGTAAGTGACTACCATAGCCTATAGACGCCTGCAACACCAGAAGCGTCGCAAGCGCGTTGCCGACCCTATCCCCAACCCCCCCAGGAGCTCTGGTCACCTTACTCATAAACAGGAACACAACACTGCTTGAAGGCAGTATTATTTAGCTGTGGTCTTCTGTAAGGTCGAGGTACTTCCCCAGTCGGGCTGCTCCATATTTTGAGCAGGAAATTTCCTGCTGTGTCCTACCCCAGTGGCTTTGCGCATTGTGTACCTATATTTCGCAAACAGAAAACAATTTTTCTCTTAAAAATTAAAGCTGTCAATGATATTTTGAAGTAAAGTTGATAGTTAACATAACATCAGTACATAACATAGTTACATTAATTTTACTAGCGACCCGCCCCGGCTTCGCACGGTTGCAAAAACTATCAGTGTTTCTCTACTATATTATGCATGTATTATACATATAAAACTTCTTCTGGAATCACTCTATTTACTAAAGAAAACCGCATCAAAATCCGTTGCGTAGTTTTAAAGATCTAAGCATATATAGGGACAGACAGACAGCGGGAAGCGACTTTGTTTTATACTATGTAGTGATAATGAAATGCAACTAATTATATCCGCCAAACTGCAGGAGAGCAGCGTGGTTGGGAAACCTCTGATCCTTCTTTTACGTGTAGAAAGAGACCTATACCTACAGTGGGATATTGCAGGCTGAATCGTGACTAATAACTATATGGGAAATTTAGTAAAACCGAAATATGACAAAAAATTACATTTGCTCAGGTATTTATGACGGCGCACTCACGTGTCGTCCAAACTTAATGCCGGTTAACGGTATTAAGTCTGCTTTGAACAATAAGAAGGCTGGCTTTGTTCTTTAATTACTCATTGCAACCTTATGCGAATTTTATCCCTTACAGGTAAAATGGGTTTTTATTGTGTTTAAGAAATATTTTTTGGTAAGCCTTTAGACAATAGTATTTCGATTTATGGGGTTTTTTGAAAAAGTGGGGGGAGGGGGTGTAGTGGATTATCCTCTGGTGCCTCTCCCATCCCTAGAAATCTCATGATTATAACGATATCATGGCAAAAAATTTTAAGGTAAAAATTATTTAAATACTTACCGAATACCTAATTTTAATTATACGTATTTTAGCTCCGATGCTGCAAGAAGTGCATTCATACTCCGTTCCGTAGCTTTTAAAACACTTACACATTATAATAATACACGTATGTACGTAGAAACTATTTGTAACACTTTTATACATAATATTATTCGTATTTACGTTAAAACTATCTCTTGATTGACATTTGACAAGAACACCTAATATACGATACGAAGAACAGATTAATATGAACTGACATATCGATGTAGATGTTTTCGTTCTATCTATCAAACAGGCAAAAGTCTAAGACCATACAGCCTATTCAGTCGGGATTATTTTCAATACATTTTTTATATGAAGGCAAAACCTATTTAATCGTAAATCTTTTTAATTTTGAGCTTAGATAAATTAGATTATCGACATAATTTCGTTGTAAAAAATAAATAAATAACCCTAACCTATCTAACTTCAAAATTAGACGGTTTATCCACATAATTACGTTACGAAAAAAATTTAACCTACCACCATTGAAATTAGTATAACACGGCTCCGGCGCGGAAGGAGGACATACCTCTCCCGCTGTGCGAAAGCGCATGAACGAATGCGTAGGGAGCGGATGAGGCTGGTCGCCTTCGGCGACCAGCCTTATCCGCTCCGGGCTCTCAACAGAACACTCTAGGGGTAAGACAGACCAAGACCACGTGGATAGTGGGGTGCTCGGATTGGGTTCTGGGTATTTTTCGGATTTCTGTATATATATTCTAACACACAATTTTACTAATTTTATTAGAATATTATGTCGTTCTAATTTTTCCTACAATGCACAAGTATTAATTTAATATACAGGGTGTCCCGCGATAAAGTGCAACCCCGAAAGAGGGTGAAACTAGACCATAAATTATCGACAAAAACCAGAAAAAAATTAAAAAAATTAAAAAAAAAATTTTTATTTTTTTTATTGACGAATTAAGATTTTTGTATAGCTTACGTAGCCTCTTTGTACAAAAAATGATGATTTTTGTACGTGTTTTTTGGGATACAGGCGTAAAAATTTTTTTATTTGAATGGCAATATGGTAAGAAATAATAATAAATCATAAAATTTCCTGGTATTGGGGGCATAATTCTGAGAAAGTTAGAGATCATTGAAAAAAACAGTCATAAAAAATGGATTTTTTTTCACAAGAAACACAGTTAAAGACATAATGCCACTTTTTTTCGAGCTAATTTTTATTTTATCCTTACCGCCAAGTACGTGGCGTAATATTTTATTTTATTTTAAAGTAATCGACCCACTACTTTGGAAGAAATCATCATTTTTTGTACATAGAGTCTACGTAAGATATAAAAATCTTAATTCGTCAATAAGAAATAAAATATTTTTTTTACAAAGTTTTTTCTATGTTTTTTGTCGATAATTTATAGTCTAGTTTCACCCCCTTTCGGGGTTGCACTTTATCGCGGGACACCCTGTATAAAAACTGAGTTAGATTAACGAAATTATGTCGATAATCTAATTTATCTAAGCTCAAAATTAAAAAGATTTACGATTAAATAGGTTTTGCCTTCATATAAAAAATGTATTGAAAATAATCCCGACTGAATAGGCTGTATGGTCTTAGACTTTTGCCTGTTTGATAGATAGAACGAAAACATCTACATCGATATGTCAGTTCATATTAATCTGTTCTTCGTATCGTATAAATTACTCTTGTCAAATGACAAATTAGTATAACACGGCTCCGGCGCGGAAGGAGGACATACCTCTCCCGCTGTGCGAAAGCGCATGAACGAATGCGTAGGGAGCGGATGAGGCTGGTCGCCTTCGGCGACCAGCCTTATCCGCTCCGGGCTCTCAACAGAACACTCTAGGGGTAAGACAGACCAAGACCACGTGGATAGTAGGGTGCTTGGATTGTGTTCTGGGTATTTTTCGGATTTCTGTATATATATATTCTAACACAAAATTTTACTAATTTTATTAGAATATTATGTCGTTCTAATTTTTCCTACAATGCACAAGTATTAATTTAATATATAAAAACTGAGTTAGATAGGTTAGGGTTATTTATTTATTTTTTATAACGAAATTATGTCGATAATCTAATTTATCTAAGCTCAAAATTAAAAAGATTTACAATTAAATAGGTTTTGCCTTCATATAAAAAAATGTATTGAAAAGAATCCTGACTGAATAGGCTGTATGGTCTTAGACTTTTGCCTGTTTGATAGATAGAACGAAAACATCTACATCGATATGTCAGTTCATATTAATCTGTTCTTCGTATCGTATAAATTACTCTTGTCAAATGTCAATCAAGAATTCAAGAGATAGTTTTAACGTAAATACGAATAATATTATGTATAAAAGTGTTACAAATAGTTTCTACGTACATACGTGTATTATTATAATGTGTAAGTGTTTTAAAAGCTACGGAACGGAGTATGAATGCACTTCTTGCAGCATCGGAGCTAAAATACGTATAATTAAAATTAGGTATTCGGTAAGTATTTAAATAATTTTTACCTTAAAAATTTTCGCCGTGATATCGTTATAATCATGAGATTTCTAGGGATGGGAGAGGCACCAGAGGATAATCCACCACACCCCCTCCCCCCACTTTTTCAAAAAACTCCATAAATCGAAATACTATTGTCTAAAGACTGGCCTATTTTTTACTAGCAGGCCACCCCGGCTTTGCTCGGGTAAAATAGTTATTTTGTGAACTCTTTTGTCGATTTTTTTTAGTCCTATAATGCAGTCGTACATCATTTTGTCTTATCTTTAACCATTTAAGTAGCGCACGCGAAGGAAAGATATTTGAGACGATTTCTACACCTTGGTGAACCTAACCCGTTTTTTTTTGCAGATGTCTAAATTTTTAAGAAATAAAATATATATAGCATATGTTACTTCCTAATAATGTAGCTTTCTATTAGTGAAAAAATCATTAAAATCGGTCCAGTACTTTTGGAGCCTATTCAATACAAACAAACAAACAAAAAAAAATCTTTCCTCTTTAAAATATTAGTGTAGATGACAGTAACGTTGTATAGCCGTTATAAAAGAAGCATTATTTGTTATAGTACACGAATATTAGGTACACACTAGCTTCTGCGCGCGACTTCGTCCCCGTGGAATAGGACTAATTCTGTCAAACATGATTTGAGCGAAACTTTAACCGTTAACCGCGGAAGCTCTCAAACCCCGATTTTGAAACATTCTTCATTGGTGCTACGCTCCTATTAGTCTTAGCGTGATGATATATAGCCTATAGCCTTCCTCGATAAATGGGCTATCTAACACTGAAACAATTTTTCAAATCGGACCAGTGGATCCTGAGATTAGCGCGTTCAAACAAACAAACAAACAAACAATCAAACAAACAAACTCTTCAGCTTTATTATATTAGTATAGATAAGGTTTAATAATAAACACTTCGCATATTGTTTCATTGGGATAGAGAGTGAAATATCCTGCTCAAAATCTGGAGCAGTCTGTCTAGGGAAGTATTTTGACCTTACGAAGTATAGTATATAGTACTAGCTTCTGCGCGCGACTTCTTCGGCGTAGACTCCGCTCCTGTTGGTCTTAGCGTGATGATATATAGCCTTCCTCGATAAATGAGCTATATAACACTGAAAGAATTTTTCAAATCGGACCAGTGGATCCTGAGATTAGCGCGTTAAAACAAACAAACAAACAAACAAACAATCAATCAAACAAACAAACTCTTCAGCTTTATTATATTAGTATAGATATAAGTATTTTAAGTATAATACTTTATTTAAAATATATTTAAATAAAGTATTATTTGTATCCGCCTGCTACGTGAAATACAGGCAATTTATCAGTTTTACTTGTAATAATCCAAACCTAACAATTCAATTACAAATAGTCTAAACTAACCTAACTTGCATGTGATACTAATGAAAAAATAAATATCTAGTAGGTAGGTAATAAATACGCGCGGAGCGGTCCCCCAACGCGATGTATTTTTTTAGAATTATTAATAGGTACTCGTACATACTTACTCGTAGGTACTTTAAGATTGAGTTTCTTTCATTATTTTTTACTTTTTAAAGGGAACTAAGGTTATTGTGACGGGGTTTTTTTTATAATTTATAATTTAATTTTTATTTATTATCTATTATTAATTTTTCTTTTTATTTATCGTTATCGCAATCGTATCGCGACATCCGCGAATGGATGAAGTTCGCCAGCGTTGAAGAGCTACGCGAAATCTATATCGCGCGTTATATCGCGAAAAATTAGCTGAGCTGACGGCCACCCTCCAGTAGTGGAGAGACACAAGTAGAAGAAGAAGAATGTATCGTTAGTTCTTCCATATTTATTTTGATGTTTTAGTTTTATGTACCTACTAATTTTTATCTTACGTTATGTTCGTCGTGTTGTATCGCAGCGTGATTCGTAAATAAAACAGTTATTATTATCTATTAATTAATTAAATATAAATTATAATCTTTATTGTTATTATTAATTAAATATAATTTATAGTTGATCCATTACGGAGTCCGAAATTGAACGGTTACCATCAAATGGTCATTCGTTATAAAGGTAATGGAAAATTATTATATTACAAAAAGAACAACACTGGGCGGTATTCAATAAAATCTGAGAATTGCTAATTCACGAACCGTTACGCTTAATTAGAATATTGTCAACATTTATGACACAGCAAGGATCAAAGATTCCGGTTGTTTATGGTCTATTTACGATCACAGGTACGGTGTGATGGGGATGCACGCGTTATCAGCATTTTTTTTGTGTTATTGTTTTTTTTTTGGAATTAGCAGGGTAGGTGAGCAAATTTGACAAAATCATTTAGTTACTTCTCAATCTTTGACAAGTGATGTTGTGTTTTACTACCCTGGTATCTCATAGTTTAAACCCGGGAACGAGTGATACGTTAGTGCTTATACCGCTTATACCGGCGCGAATATGAGTTCACCCGAACGTAGTTTCTATACAAACGACAAACTCAATAGTGAAATTAAAACATTTAATAACGGACTTAATAGTGCGGTTAATTCATATAATAATGTATTGAATAATCAACATTGTCAATATTATCGTGTAATTAACAGTGAAAATTGTCAATATAATAATGGATTAAATACTGGACATAATTCATATAATAATTTAGTGAACAGTGAAAATAGTCAACATAATAATGGATTAAGTAGTGGACATAATTCATATTATAATGTATTAAATAATCAACATAGTCAATATTATCGTGTAATTAACAGTGAAAATTGTCATTATAATAATGGATTAAATACTGGACATATTGCATATAATAATTTAGTGAACAGTGAAAATAGTCAACATAATAATGGATTAAATACCGGACATAATTCATATAATAATGTATTAAATAATCAACATTGTCAAAATAGTAAACTTAATCAATGTAACAATGGAAATATTTGTGAATTTAATCCAAATAATAATGGGTTAACAAGTAAATTTGAGCAATTTAATAATAATAATAATAATAGTAAAACTAAATACTATTTAATGTACACGACAAAAAGAAAAAGAAAAACATTACAAAAAAAACCCGATACATTCAAAAAAATATGTACAAAGAATATACATGTACAAAAGATGTACAATAATTTAAATAATGCATTTCATAGTAAATGTATTAACCAACTCAATTACGGACGTAATAATTATGTTCAGAACGAATCTCCCAACGAATTTAGCAACGGATTTGGAGAAATAAGGTAATTTTTTTTTTTTAGTTTTGTTATTGTAATAATTTTCTTATTTAAATTTTTTATTTATTTATTATTCTTGATTTGTATATTATTTTATATTGAAGTCAATCATTAATTTTTCGACATAAAACTATATTTTTTCATTAATATTAATATTGTATTCGCTCAACACTTGTTATTTTAAGCCTCTATTGGAAATTGAATGTAAATTTTTCTTAAATTATATTTTGGTTAAAGAAATGTCTAAACTGGAAGCTATTTTAAAATACTTGTATTTAAAGGTTTTTGTCTTAAAATGGATGACCTTTTCTAAATTCACCTTTAGTTACGTACTAAGTGTTTTAACATAAAAATAATTAGCGAAAATAAAACTTATTTTAAAACTATAATGACAGTTATATAAATAATTAGTACACTATAAACATTCAAAAACATTTGGTTTGCAAATTGCACGTGAAATAGATATAAAAAATCGAACTTCTGTAGCTCCATCTAACTTATAATCTCCCTGTTTACTTCCGTTCGCCTCGTCCGATCCCATATTTCGTAACACTCTTGTCACGCATTCACCAGCTTATTTCCCAATTCAAGCGTGCGTAAAGAAGTTCTACTTCAAAGGTATCTAATACGACACGCCGGAGTATTATTATAGAAAATGTTTATCTTTCCCTCTCAAGAACCTTTGGTCAGAAAAACGTAATTTAATACTCAGCGTTACTATTTTACCGCCTCGAGCGGCGTAAACTACAATAAGAAGGTATTAATATTATTTTAAACTAAGGATATCGCGTCTATAGTTTACATTAAATTTATTAATTGTTCGTGATGAAAGTGTAGCTGTACTCTTGAAAAGTAATTATAAGATAAGATAATAATAATAATAGAATAAAGCACCTTTCTAGATTAAAATCGAGTTACAATCGGTTTAAATTTTATAATCAAAATGCCAGAACATATTTTAATTGAGAAAAAATTAGTTTAACTTAACGAAACTAGAAGAGGTTCTTTTATTTAATAGTAGTTTTACTACTAAATCCTACGTTTTAGTTTTCACATGTGTGTGTGTCACAGGTTGTGGGTAAAGTTTATGATGTGAATAAGTTACGAGTATACTTAGTATAGGTACTTTAATTGCGAGGTGTAGTATAGGCCATTAGGAGCTGTTTCTCTTCAATTCATAAACTAAAAATTTTATATTTCATTTTGCGAATAATATAAGTTTAGTGGAATAAATCTTATATACTTAATAGCCGACCTGGCGAACTTCGTACCACCTTATTTTTTCCTGAAATTTAATACTTATATATATCGAAATAAAATATGGCCTATCTTTTAAGTTGGATCAAAATGCATACGATGAGCAAATTTGATTAAAATCGGTTAAGTAGTTTTGGAGTCCATCGTTGACAAACAACGTGACGCGTTAATAATTACATAGTATAAAATAAAGTCGCTTCCCGCCGTCTGCATGCTAAGACCTTTAAAACTAGACAATGGATTTTGATGCGTTTTTCTTTAGTAAATAGAGTGATTCCAGAGGAAGGTTTATATGTAGGTATAATACATGCATAATATAGTAGAGTAACCCTGATAGTTTTTGCAACCCTGCAAAGCCAGGGCGGGTCGCTAGTTTATATATATTAAGACTAGCTTCTGCGCGCGACTTCGTCGGCGTGGACTCCGCTCCTATTGGTCTTAGCGTGATAATACATAGCCTATAGCCTTCCTCGATAAATGGGCTATCTAGCAGTGAAAGAATTTTTTAAATCAGCCCAGTAGTTCCAGAGATTACCGCGTTCAAACAAACAAACAAACAAACAAACTCTTCAGCTTTATATATTAGTATAGATATAAGTGTAACGGAATAAACTTATAAGTATAGCGGAATTCGATGGGAAAAAAGCCAAACTTTTATCTATTAGATACCGTTATCCATCAAATAATCCGCAAGTGATAAAACAGGTCCATAATAATTTAATAGTTACATTTAATTATATTTTAAGGGTTGAGCAATTTAATTTGTTCTTTATTGTAGTTATTTTCCAGAAAAATGTTAATTTTCTAAGTTTTTTTTATATAAATAAATATCACCGTACCTTGCTGTGTGGCTATGGCATAGAATTTAGCCTCCCCCTCTCTTCCCGTGGGTGTCGTAAGAGGCGACTAAGGGATAACATAGTTTCACTACCACCTTGGAACTTAAAAAGCCGACCGATGGCGGGATAACCATCCAACTGCTGGCTTTGAAGTACACAGGCCGAAGACGGAGCGTCTTCGGTGCGACAAAGCCAGCCCTGCGGTCACCAACCCGCCTGCCCAGCGTGGTGACTATGGGTAAAACACATGAGTTCACGCCATTATTGGCGCGAACTTGTGGAGGCCTATGTCCAGCAGTGGACTGCGATAGGCTGAAATGATGATGATGATGATGATCATCGTACCACAAGAAATGCCACTTTCCTTTTTGTAAATCTGATACACTGCCGATTTTTTCACATTACAGTTTTAATAACATGTACCTACATATATCAGTTATGTACCTACACATGCTTAATATCAAACATTTTGTTTCTTCGTATTATTTTTTTTATTTTTGTTTTTCCCACACATGAGGATTTTTTTTTAAATATGTTAAATTCTATATATTTTGTTTCTTATCAAAAAATAGGACCTTATACGTCAACATATTTTTGACTTCTCGTCATAATAATTTAATAAAGTAATAATCGTTCAGAATTCCACTTTAATTTAAATGGAGATGTCTTTGTTTGTCACGTTTTTATGCATCGACGCTTCAACTATTTGTCGTGAAAAATAATGTCACGTTCAGTTTACGCGGACGTACGCTACTTTTTTCTCCAACGAGCAAGTAGTACGAAATTACGCATTCCACGCATGCAAAGCAAGGAGCACGAGCTATAGTTTTAATTTATTCAAAGTATCTTTTAATATTATCTTTATCATACAAGTACTTTAGCAATCGTTTTTATCAATTTAAAATTTCACTAACGGATTTTTATCATCGTCCCGCTTCTGAAAATATCAAATAAAAAGTTGATAAATTATTATTTTATTTTATATTATAGACATTAAAATGAGAATCTCGTAAATATTTATTTATATCTACATTTCGTGGCTTGTCAGCACTCTGCGCCACGTGACCCAATGACCAATATGCCAACATTACAGCCAACCCCACCAACGGAATCTTGAAAAAAATCCTATCACGATTTTAATTTTTGGGCCAACCCACACTCGCGCCCGCATCGTAATTTTGTCGCCCGACGAACGAGACGGCGAACAAAGCGTACGGATACATAAACGAGAGTGAAAGAGAGGGGAGAACGGAACAGGGCCAGCTAACGGTATACACACGGAAGTGTGTCAGTGGCGTAAAGTGTACCAATAAACGAAACGTCGTAAGCGGTTACGTTTATTTTCGACCTTGACCATTTATTATAAGGATTATATTCGCTTGTATTTGATCGAGTTTTCGATTTTCACGGCGCTGATTCACTACAATGGCGGTTGATGTCTACAGAACTATGCTAACCTACCTCAAGGCTAGGGAGATGATGTAGATAGGACTCAAACTTAAGATAAATACTATGTAAATTTCATACATTCGTCCCAGCGCTACGTTTTGAGTTTTAGATCACATTTATTTGGCAGGAACAACATAACAACATATTATTTTTAAACAGATCTTAATGTAAATTTTTCTTAGTAAATCTGTGGTGATAAAGATACCTTCAAACCAAACAAAGGAAAAAAGTGACATTCCGTGCGTACAAAAGACTTCAACGGGCTCGCGACGTGATGTAGGTTTTTAGGATTGAGTTAAAACAACTTTTTTAATATCAATTTCGACGCGAAGTTTAAAAATATTATATTTACGAAATAAAATAAGGAACTCACATACATCCGTGAAATCTAGTTGCTCGGTCTCATGTCATAGGTTAGTAGTTTCGTAGACGAAATGTGATGAATTTTAATACTTTTTCTACACAAATTGTAATATTACCAAAACTGTAAATTGTATCATTCTATCATGTTTTGAAATACATGAATAAATGTTTATTTTTAGTTCAGTTATTGGTTTTCTCTACTACTATATTACATAGTTACCTTACAGATGTTTTTTATAGCTTTTATCAACATTCCATAAAAATTTGAACGTAAAACAACGTATTAACAACACGTGTGTATTAATTGTCAAACAAAAACAAATTCTAAGAAATATTGCTCGATAATCGCTCAATTGCGTTTTAATTGTCACGACTCCATTTTTATATTGAAGAAGAAAAAAAGATTAAAAAATGACATTTATATCAACATTTTATTTCGCATTTTTCGTATTAATTATCGCAGTTAATTTACGATATAAAATTTTCTCTCCGATGAAATCATGAAGTTCGCGTTACGAAAGAATATTGAATCAGATTTTATCACTTTCACGGCTCGTAATTTTTGAATGAAAGCTTCGAGATATTGAAAGTTTTATTGAAAAATATCAATATTATATAAGTACTAATTTTTGAAGAACCAGTGATACTCATTTTCATTATTTTTTTTAAAGGAAAACTTACTTTTTGTCTTTCTGTTTACTGATCTCGGGTATGTGAGTTTGATTCTCGCCACAAATCTGTGTCTGATAATAATATTCTTATAACATGTATATATGCTAGTTACCTGAAACACGGGTAAAAAATAGACTTGCTTGGGACCATACGATCGAGTATACATTAAGCAAGTGTCATACATGTATATTAATTTTTTTAGTATCCTATTTTACAATCAAAGAAAGATTCAAACATTTATTTTATTTGGTCATCGTTTCTATCGAATGTTTTTGAATAGAACGATCAGAGCGAGCCGTGATTTTCTTTAGAATTCTGATGTTGCAGGCCCTTGTGCGCCGCAGCCATGCAATAAACATAATTATGTGTACAGTAAAATATTGTAAAGGACTTCAGTTTCGGTCTGTTTGATAAAATTACTAGCTTCTGCGCGCGACTTCGTCGGCGTAGACTCCGCTCCTATTGGTCTGATGATATATAGCCTATAGCCTTCCTCGATAAATGGGCTATCTAACACTGAAAGAATTTTTCAAATCGGACCAGTAGATCCTGAGATTAGCGCGTTCAAACAAACAAACAAACAAACAAACAAACAAACAAACAAACAAACTCTTCAGCTTTATTATATTAGTATAGATTTTCGAAAAATATTGTAGCTATTACTATTGTTATTTAGGCACTTATAAAATATTATAAAATTCACATAAATATCAAGATTTGGGTTAAATATCCTCCTACATTCATCCAATCGTCCAGACGTTTGACAATTATGTGCATTTTTACATGAACAACCTAAATACAATTTCGCAATAAGATGCAAATACATTGTTCAAGTTATTCATCTTCGCATAATTTTTTTTCGTCTACTTACTATTCAATCCAAGACTGGATATGTCGCTAGCTTTTTTGCATTAGTTATCTCACAGCTACTAATGTATTGACAATATTTTTTTGTCAAAGATCGAAGCACTTTTACTTTTCATACATAGAATGTGTTTACTTGACATCCTTTTCTAACCAACTTCAAAAAAGGAGGAGGTTACTCAATTCGACCGTATTTTTTTAATGTATGTTCGGGGATAACTTCGTCGTTTATGAACCGATTTTGATCATTCTTTTTTTGTTGCAAAGGAGATATCACCGTGGTACCGTGGTAAGGAAACCAGGATCTGATAATGGAATCTTAGAAAAATCGAGGGGAACCCTCGAAAATCGTAGTGACGACTAGTGCGTTTGTTAATTTTTGTCGTCTACTTACGTTGTATTACTTGTCGATGTAATTGAAGTCAGTTTTTTTCGTTTGCTAGCAAACACAATTATTTTTACAATGATTTAAAATCCATATAATAGAACAAGCATAAGCCAAAGACTACAATATAAACTAAAGCATTATAATTTTTCTTATCTTGACAAACCGATTGACTTTTATAATTTTAACTTAAGACGTCTTAAGATAAAGTTGATTTAAATTGAGACATCATCACATTACAAAGGAAGCGTCATTTTAAACATAAATTAAGTGCATTAAAGGACTTTTGTAAATATAACAATAATTAACACTTCACACACAATGGTCCCCAGTAGTACAGATCCTTTCTTAAACACCCGGGTACACAATAGGCACAAATAACTGTACAAAGGCTGTATACAAATATTTGTTAACAATTGACCACTGCAAAAAGATATTAGCAAAGTTTAAGATCGTATAATCCGTCTCCAACGTCAGTTTATAAAAACTATGTTGAACATTCTAGTCTTTCAGTCCAGGTGTGTCTAGCAATCACTTTCACTGAGGCCCATCAGAGCGAATAATGTCATCGAAACTTTCCCGAGAATTCGGATCATCAGTTAAATAATGAATAAATCATTTATACTGATTATTAATTTAATGAATCAGTTATGAATCGAGATGGTCCATTGGATGGGATACTTGGATTTTAAACGAGAGATAACGATTTCTAATCCGGTTCATAATACCATCGGTGAGGGAACATGTCATAAATATCTTATAACGAATAAATAAATATCTTATAACATACACACACGGTCGTCTGTTCCTATGGTAAACCACTTAATGCTTGTTTTATATGTAACAGCCGACTGATATAACTAATTTTTTGTTTTATAAATATGCATTGAAATAATATGTATATAAATACAAATATTAAACCCAGACTCAGGCGAAAATCGAACCCGCGGAACAGAAAGCAGAAAAACTATAAACTGCGCCAACGGGCTAGTCAAAACTCGTCCAGAATCTTGGTTAAAATATTGATTTAACACTCAAAAAAAAAAAGCAAAAATAACTATATTCAAGGCATTTACTGAGTATATAATTATAATTATTAGATTAATCAATTATTAATTAATTAACAAGTAAAAAATTATTTCTGATTTGGATAGATTTAGCTCAGAAGAGCTGGTAAGAAACTAAACTGTTATAAAAACCACACAGCAATCATAATCTTAGTTCTATGACCTGCATTTCTATGCGTTACTTAACTCTCGTTACTAACGCAAAGCTACTAATCTTTGTCATTTATATAATCTAGTACCTACTGAATATTTGATTAGGCTATTTAATTATATTTTTCAATTTCTGATTTTCAATTGTGTATGGATAGGACCGATAAGGTCTTTTCATATTTCGCTTAACAGCTAGGTGTTAACTGATAAGAGGAGTTAAAGCCAAGTACGCAGTTATACTGGAATTAGTTTGAAATGTAAAATTTTTGACAAAAATTTAAGCCTAATAAATTCAAAATCCTTTCCAAAATGCTTGTATATTTAATAGGAGAAAGTCTTTTAAAAATTTCTTAATTCAAATTCAAAATACATTTCATTTCAAAAGTCTAACTTAAATCATAGAAGTAACGAATTCATTGAAATTATAACATTATTAATGTGTAGTAGGTATACCGTTGTGTAGAAGTAAAATGGTCATTTAATGCCGTTTTTTGAGGTTTTGAATTAATTTCAACATTTTTATCTTCTATGCGTGATTTTTAAATGGTTTCTTATTTTGACGTCTGAATGATCTTACATTCTTACCTAACCTGCTTTCTGAGATTATATGTGTTACCACTTTTTTGGCTACTATCAACGGTCAACCAACTTTTATACTGGATAAAAGATAAAATAGATAGATCATCTTGTAAAAGTAAAAAATAATTGAAAATCATTACATAGTATAAAACAAAGTCGCTTCCCGCTGTCAGTATGCATAGATCTTAAAAACTACGCAACGGATTTTTATGCGGTTTTCTTTAGAAAATAGACTGATTCCAGAGGAAAATTTATATGTATAATACACGCATAATATAATAGAGGAACACTGATAGTATTTGCAACCGTGCGAAGCCGGGACGGGTCGCTAGTTTATTTATAAATTGAACTTAGAAAACTAAAAAAAAACTCAATTGACATAAAGAATATTGTCATCTGTCAAACACTTGTAACAAGTAGTATCAAAAATATGTCATACATGTAATACTAGCTGTGCCCGCGACTTCGTCCGCGTGGAATTTAATAAATATGGTTCAGTTCGCAGACTAACAAAATAAATAAATTTCACAAATAAAAGTAGCCTAAGTTACCCCTTGTTACATCAGCTATCTGTCAGTAAAAGTCCCGTCAAAATCGGTCCAGCCGTTTCAGAGATTAGCCGGAACAAACAGACAGACAAAAAGACAAAAATTGTAAAAAAAATGTTATTTAGGTATATGTTCCGTGTATACATTCATATGCATTTAGTAAAGAGCGGTTATTTTATAATGTTGTCTCTTATTACGACTATTAATATTAAAATGTATTGATGAACAAAATATTGAAAACGCAGTTATTTGTATTGAGTTATATTCGTTATCGATACAAATACTCGGGTAATTTCTTTAGTGATGTCCGAAATGTTTGCGTGATCTTAGAAACAGTTAAGAAGTTTTTACAACGTCTATTCAACTTGTTAAAATATTTAGCAATTATAGCGGTAGCGCGAATAAAAAATATATCTATTTACCGCTACTCCATTTCATTAATAAAATAAAAAATAACTAAAATTAAGGCTAAAGTGTTGTAAGTACATGAAAATCTATTATTTTTTTTCGATAGTTTATGTTTTTAGGCAAATCGTCGTTAGTTAGGAGTTGAAATTAAATATAAAAATAATTTCAAATATAGCACTCACGTTTTGATTTATAATGTTATTTTTTTTTCAAAACTTTGAATACCTACCATATCTATACTAATATATAAAGCTGAAGAGTTTGTTTGTTTGTTTGTTTGTTTGAACGCGGTAATATCTGGAACTACTGGGCCGATTTGAAAAATTCTTTTAGTGTTAGATAGCCCATTTATCGAGGAAGGCTATAGGCTATGTGTCATCACGCTAAGACCAATAGGAGCGGAGTCCACGCCGACGAAGTCGCGCGCAGAAGCTAGTATGTAATAAAAATAAATGTTGCTGCAGCGCATAACTGGAGAATAGCTCGACCAATTTAGTTCATTCTTTTTTGTATGCTCCTTAAATCTCACGGAAGGTTTTTATTCTAAAAAAAAAAAAAAACAGACAGAAGGAAGTCTGTCCGGGCAGCTACTTTATATTATAAAACTTAAGAACTACGCGTACAACGCAGAGCGTCTAGTAAAGTATTATGTGTAACATTAATTTAGTAATAGTAACTAAATGCAATAAAAATTTAATATTTAAGAATATCTAAAGATAAAGTAGGTACTTTTTCTCAGTCACGTTTGAACGCAATCGATCGATATTTTTCTATTTTTCATAAATTTCGCCACCCGCCACGGGTCAACGACCGCAATAGCCTCTATGAATTTACGAAAAACACCCCAAGGCCGATTCGGAAGCCGAGACAAATCTTTATTATAAACTGAGTTAGTTTTTTTACACGGATTGCAAATTATTGCGTGCCGCTATTAACATTTCGTCAGTGTGCGTTTTACAATAAACGGCCGGTCGACAGCAATGTCTATTGCAAAGAAATTCGTTTAATATTTGACAATTTTATTTTTTTATACAAAAGCGTGGCATGTTTATAAAGCGATTTCGTGTTTCAACAGATATATATTTTAAATTATTTTTGTTTTACTTCTTTAAACTTACCTACTTTAAATCTACTTTGTTTTTCTAAAATCGCTTCGCTTCAGTCTATAATTTTTCACTGTTGGGCATAGGCCTCTTCCCCATGTAGGAGAAGGATCGGAGCTTATTCCACCACGCTGCTCCAATGCGAGTAGGCGGATATATTGCCTACTATGAGTAACGATCGCTATCAGGTGTAGGTACATGATAACAACCGGGACCGACGGCTTAACGTGCTCTCCGAGGCACGGTGGGGAGATCCACAAGGATTGCACAAATCCTAAAATAACTATAATAAAATATACGGCTCTATGTAAAATATCTTTATGTCCAAATATTAAAATCCTGAAATAACTTATGCTAAATAACATAATAAAAAAACGAATTTATATTAACATATTTTGAAGTTAACAGTGATCTATACAGTTTAAGAATTAAATTATATAAATATATATGAATCAATCCTGAACATAAATACTAAAACGATGAAGTATATTCAACGTAAAAGAATATTAAAATTAACCTTAGTAATGTTTTTTAAAACATAACGTTAATATTTGCGTTAGTGGCTGTTGTAAACTAATTTCATCGACTGTTACGAAGAACACGGTCAGCAGCTCGAACAACTCGGTCAATTGTGCATGTTCAGATACAAGCCGACGTGGACCGTTGAATGTGGCTAGCAGTTCATTGCGGCTCTTGATTAACAATATTAATATTAGTATATAAGAAAATGTACTTGGTGACTTGAACGTTTGTAATGCTTTTTTTAACTAAATAAATATCTACACAATACACACACGGTCGTCTGTTCCTAAAGTAAGCAACTTAATGCTTGTGTTATAGGTAACAGCCGACTGGTCTAGCTAAAATTTTTTTTCAATAAACATATTTATCAATAATACAAAATCAATAATAAATATATAAATGAATATGTATATTACACCCAGACTCGGGGTGGGAATCGAACCCACAACCCCCGGAGCAGAAAGCAGGGTCACTATGCGCCGGCGGGCTAGTCAAACAAATGCTTGCCGTATCAAGACGCGTTAAGTGGGATAGAAAGTCTTTCAATCTTTGCGAACTGAAACTGTTAATAAACTTTTGTTTTTTTTCTCATATTGAAATCGATTAAGCATATTTCAAATATATCATTTAAACGCTACTATTTTAAATGTAATTATCTAGTTATTTCACAACCGTTTGTCAAAGATTATGATTGACAAAATATGGATATATATGTAAAATATAAAATCACACTATTTTGCAAGGAAATAACGCAAATCGTGTCCTTAGTATGCGAACGAAATAAAAATAGTAAGCAGTCAGTATCGTAGCAACACCGATAACTAGTGAAGCGGAGCGGCGCGCGCCGGTAAAATGGAAACGATTATTTAGCGCCAATATCTTGATTTCGCATTCGACTAACCTACATATAAATTACAACATTAATAATATACGTGTTTTCTGTTCGTTTACAGGCAGCGCGGCAGGGTGGCGGCGTCCAAGTATGGCGGTGTCGGGGTGTCTATCGGGTCCGGCGTCGCGGTGAGGCGCGGGATGAAGTGCACGGGGGTGGCGGGGGGCGGGCCCGGCGGAGACGACCTCCTGCTCGAGGGCGCCTGCTGGCTAGACCCGAAGCTCGACGCCTCCTCTCCGCCCTGCCACGAGCTATTCGACTCATTTCTCCAACCTCCACTAGCAGATTTGAAACCTCTCCCACCTTTCACTGGATACACCGGCCACCTATCTATTAACGGTATTTCCGGACACCATTTCCATGCAATCGCGCAACGCCTACCCGAAGAGAATAACAATTACCCCACGCAGAGCGGCTATGGCACGGATCACGATGTGGTATCATCTTCAACTTGCGCCGCTGATTCGGAACCACCGGATTTAGAAGACGTAAAACCGTTCCCTCTTGACGTAACAGATACAAAACCCTTTCCTGAATCGTCAGTGCCGAGCGTCGCCGACTCTTGCGCGAAGTCATGTTCACCAACGACGAAAATGTTTGTAGATAACGCAAAACAAGATATCTACGATATAAGTTCGATAGAAGATATAGCGGCGATCATCGGATCCGCTATCGCAGACACTACAGTTCCGTCTCAAGCGGAAGACCAAGAACGGAACGACTCTAGAGACAGTTGGATGGATATCGAGTCCTGGATAACGGCGACTTATAATAACCAACAAAATGATAAAACAGTTCCACAAGATTTATCCGAATTTGGTCTACCTAACTCCCCTCCGCAATCTAGCCAACAGTCAAGTCTAGATTTCCCTTGCAAATCTAGCCAAGATTTTACGAAAACGCAGGAATTTATCCAAAAGAATTTGGGTCATGCAGGCTCAACGCTACAAACATTGCTATCACATAGCTACATGCCGTTGCTCCAAAATAGATTACAGAATGGTCCCCCAGTTAAACAAGAAGCGCCGAGTTCGACCAGTTACGGTATGGACGTAATATCCACGTCATCACCTCCCGGAAACGCGGTGTCAACAACTGATGGTATTGGGGGTCATCTCAATGGCCGTTATGCGCAACACTATGCTCTCGGACTAAAGTCAGACGGTATCTGTAGTCCCGATAGACTTCTAGGCTACCCTCACGCACACACGACGACGGTCAGTCCATCGAATAAGAGCAAGCGAAGTCGTGCAAAGGCTAAACAAACTAGTAACGGGGGCAGCCTTCACGGAAGTTCTCTAGCATTTGCATCTGCTACATCGGCCGAATTGAGCGGTCTACTTGGCAAGGAGAAGCCGGTCCATCGCTGCTCAATCTGTAATAGAGGGTTTCTGAACAAATCAAACATCAAAGTCCATCTTCGTACACATACTGGTGAGAAGCCGTTCAGGTGCGACGTATGCGCGAAAGCTTTCCGTCAGAAGGCGCATCTGATTAAGCATCAGCAGATCCACAAGAGGATCGGGCGGGACTAGAGTACGAGCGGCGTCGACCGCTAGCTCAAAAATGAAGCATTTCTATAGCTAGTAGTTGTGTGCGTGAATGTTGTGTAAACGAAGATACTTGTGTGGTTGGTGCCTCCTCTCATGTCACTATATTTTGTATATGTTCTGTTTTGTCAGCGATGTCTGCTAACTTAGTTAAGAAAGACATAACCCAGTAGTTTGTCACGAAGGGTGTAATTAAGAAAAAGTGCAATGTTAACTAGTTTTAAGTCAATCAAATTTGTATGTGTATATTATTATATGTAATTCTAGTATGTAAGGCGATGACGTCGTCACCGCATGTCTCAACGCCGGTTCCGACGGCAGATTTCTTTGTTAAGTCTTGTTAATAAATCATTATCTCGCACACGACAGATAATAGTCGATTCTCTACGGATCGCGAGCACAGTAATGTGTAACTTGCTCGCGACTTTCTCCATTATTAATAATTTTCTTTGACTGTGTGAATAATACAACTGTAGGTACTACGATTACCTGTTACTCCTAGGTTTGTAAAGTGTATTTTTAAGTATATTTATGACAAAGCAAATGAGGCTCATTTGACAATTCGTTTCAATGTGTTAATTTGATGAAATAGTTCTAATTATCATTCTTACATATTGTGAAACTTTAAAACGAAGTCCTCATCATTGTGGCTAAAGTATATTCATAGATAATTGTATTAAATTTAATCATGTAGTTTATACTATTGTGAACATTGCTGGCTTAAACTAAATGTTTTATAAGACCAGGGATCTGTTTTCGCGGTTGCTGATAATCTGACGCGCGGTGGTATCCAACAGATTCTCCACTATATCTGTTAGACAGTTAGATTACTATTTAAAATCTTAAAAAAGTTGTACCTTATTACCTGAGGTAAAAGAAGTCCTAAAGTTCTGTTTTAGATCATGCTAATAAGGCCTATCAGTAACTTATGTGCAAGATATACTATCAGCAACTGATGAAGCCAGCCCTTCTGATTAAATCTAATACACTCGTAAATTTAACAACAATGTTCAGAATATTATATGACATTGGACGGCAAATACCTTTGATTTAATCTAAAACAAAAAATTGTAAATCTCTTTAAAAAAATTATCGAATAAACTTCTCAAATTTCATTAACCATTATTGTAAAACGTGATATCAATGTCAAAATATCAATCAACTAAAATCAAAATTAAATCTAACTTACTAAATGTCTGACACACAAATCACACTAACGTGATTATTTATTTCGTTGACTATAATACAATATTAAATTAAATATTATTTACAAATAATGTAAAACAATAACATATCATTAAAACTAGAATGACATTTCATTTTACCTAAATTCGGCCAAAGTCCCGAAATCGTGTAAAAACGTTGAGAATCCTTCGCGGTTCGCAAGCGCACGCGAACGGAACTCAATGCTTCCGGGAAACGGATGGAGAAAAACAACCCGATGTTCTAATAACAGCGATCCGTTGTTACGCAATATTTACTATTAAGGGCTCAACACTAATTACTGAACGTAATAACATATTAGCTCGAGTAAGTTTATTGTATTCGATCAAAGATGGCGCTGGGTGTTAATAAATCCAATTGTCCTTAAATTAACATTAAAATGCCGTCGAAATTAATTGTATATTTGCTGAAAAATTATGAAACGAAATTTTGAAATTGTTAACTTAATTATTTTTTCATTTTGATTCGTTTTAATAATGAAAATCGAAGGTTTTTTTTTTAGTATATCATAAGTATCCATACATAAATCCATGACAAGGTTCAATGACTTGACAAAAATTCCAATACACATTTACTTCATAATGAAATAGAATTACTATTGAATAATACTTAGAACATTGCAAGAGTCTGCAAATGAAGTTAGGTCGTTACAGGGTGAAAGCCTTTATACGTCCTACGAGGCACGAGCCGGGCTGTCTGTGGGCTAAACGCGCGTTTGTGAAACGCTTTATTAATATCATAAAATATATTTAAAATAATAACAAAAAAATTGTATTTACAATAAAACTGACTCTTGTATCCATTTTGTTTTCGTGTTTCACTCGCAGCGTTTCTTACAGCATTTGTAGACTTGATAAAGTACCTTTTTAGTTTTAAGCGATGTAGTATCTAAGTATTTATTTGTAATTTTGTAATATTATTGTAAATCCTTCTCTCAACTATTATCTGTGTAAATCCGTACACTATCAAATAAATAACTCGTCTATGTGCCTTAAAATATATAACATCATAAAAATGTACTTGTTTAGATATTCATGTGGTAGTGTATCGATCAACTTTTTCGCGTTATTTCATATAATAAAAATGTTATATTTTCGAGAGGTTTTTTTTACATTATAAGTAAATTTGTAAATTGTAATTTAAATGTAAAAATAAATGGAATTTTTGTTCAATTATAAATCGTGATTTCATTTTCGAACCCTTCATTTTGATTTAGGAAAAGTAACAACAAAGTTTTAAAAAGTAATATCAGAGTTTCTTGCCGACACTTTTCTGCTGAATTTACATTAAGAATCAGTCTTAGCTTCAATTGTAACTATAATAAATTAAGTATATCAAATATAATTTCAATTTGTTCGAAAGCGCCTTTGAAGACAATTTAAATAAAGTAATTTTTTTAATTTAATTATAAATATCTAACAAAGTGTGTCACACGATCTTCAAACAAAGGTGCGAACGTCGGAGAGAAATGGCGGTTCACACAGTGTGCGGTTCCCGTGCGTCGGAAGAAAGTCGGATGTGAAAATAGCCATAATGTACACAAAGTATTGCCATTTCGCGACAGGTGTAGGGCACACAGAGAAAACGAACTCACACTAGCGTATCGGAGACCTTGCGTACGCGCCTGTGATAGGGTTAGAAAAAATATCTAAATTCATTTATTAAATTTAAGAAAGTAATTTCGTTATTTTTTTAGGCTAAAACACTGAACCGATTTAAAAAAATGTATTAATACTTCTTTTATTTTACCTATAAAAATTACATCATTTTACATACAAAAGTCGAAGACAGTATTATAGTCAATTAATCAGTACAGCAATAAACAAGACATAATTGTTATATTATCACTTTCTTAACAAAAAGGGACAATTTTATCACCAAAACATAAAGTGTGGCACACTGTATTATAGGTTTGAACGGTAAACGTTTACTAGTGTAAAGTGTTTACGCCCGACGATTATGAAATTCTCAAACACAATTAAGAAATAATTTTACGAGTTTCAGTACAATTAGATCCGGAGCTAATTGCGGCAAATCAATTTATAAGAATTGTAAAAAGATAAGTGAAATAAAATTGAATTTAATGATAGATACAAGTAGGTCTTTTTCATTTGACATATTATTGGCATTACTTTTCTAATTATGTAATATCTTTTGGTATATTCCATTTTTTTATAAGTGACCCAATTGGTAAACAAACTCCTGTCAACACGTAATTCACGTTTTTTCCGCATTTATCACTCACTTTCACAACATATTAGCTAACGGACATTTGTAAAACTCCATTTACTATTTATTTCACCAAAAACAAATATCCATTTATCATTTTAAACACACAAAATTTACTAAAATACGAATATTGACAGTACAGATAATCAATATTTTTGAATATGACATATCAATATGTTTTTTTATAAGGCAAATAGGGATGTGGCCATTATATTTTTAGAGGTGAATGAGTATAAGGAATTATTAAAATGAGTGATAAAATAGGCCGTATTCTTTACCTATATTTTAAATTTTCACGAACTATAATTTATTATTAAACTACAAAACAATGTTACCGTAAAGCGATTTGTTATTAAGTTGTTATATATATTGTTTTTTTTTTTTTTTTTTGTTGAGCGCAAAATATGCTTACAAAATATTAGAAATATCAAGCTTTAATATTAAAGTGTTTATTGTAAAGGTTTTGTTTTATATTGTGAATATTTCTGAATATCGTTTTCACCCTGAACATTTTTTACTCTATCCCATATAATATAAAAGTATAGCACATAGCACTGGCAAAAACAATGTTATCAGTCCTTTTGTTTAGTTGTTAGAGCGAGTGCGCATAATGATATTGTGTGACATATTGTTTTTTATATTTTGTATCACATTGGTTCCTACCAGAGATGCGCCGAGTACAAGATTACCGAGTAACCGAGGACCGATTATTACTCGGTTTTGCTTTTGGCAAACTAAGTTACTCTGCCGAGTAACTCGGTTTGACTCAGTTTATACGTGGATTGGTTGTTTCTAGTTCCTAAAAGTCCCATCGCTCAAGACTTAGATCGCTTATGTAAGCAAGAGTTTGTTGCCGCGAGACCAGAGTCCATTCGAGAGGAGGGTAGGACATAAAACAAGATGTAAACTCTTGGCACATTTAGCACGTGTGTTCTTATGTGCACCTGCAAGCACTGTGTATAGCGAGCGCTTATTTTCAGAAGCGGGTAATGTCTACGAGGAGAAAAGGAACAGATTACCTACCAAACCTAATTATCTACCAAATACTAGGTCACTGGAACCGAGTTATTCGGCCAAGTACCGAGTACTGAAAAAAAAGGCCAATTACACCGAGTACCGAGCACAAACCGAGTACTTGGCGCATCTCTAGTTCCTACTATAAATACCTCTAACTTTTGTTAGTTTTTGTAAAGTCTAACATAATTTCTAATAATAAACAAATAATATTACGTAGTTGCATTTTATTTATTTATTAATAATGTAAAATTGAACTGAAGTTAAAAATATATATTATTTAATTTAATTTATAAGTAAATCGGTATCTTTTCAGTCGCGTGTTTAAAATAGCATGGAAAAGATAAAAACGCGCTTAAGGTTACCTTTCTAGGGCTAAAAAAATATTACGCGTACTTTGTTTTCTTTGTTATTTTATTTGTTGAATTTTAATGGTAAAGAGCATCAAAATCTGTATATTATTAATACGTGAAGCAAAAACTTTGTACCTCTTTTTACGAAAATTGCACGGACGGAGGAGTATAAAATTTCGTACACTTATAGTATATATAGAGAAGGAGTGCAGAATGTTAATATTTGTTTACAATTATGCATAAAAATATATTAAATCATTTTAAAAAAAAACGGGTTGCACTCCGGGAGTGCCGGCAGAAGTGAAAACTTGAATAGTTGTTTACTTGTATGAGTGTATTCGTACAATTGTTTTCATAGTGTGCGAACCACATTGTGAAACAATTAAAGGATTAGAACGCTAGTTGTGCAATTAATGAAAACGCACACATCTTCAAAAGTGAAAGAGTGTACTAATAGATCGACCGGATTTGATGATATGGCGTAAAAATTATTTATTAAAAATAAAAAGCTTTAGGAGGCAAAACCGAAAAATATATTACACTGACGAGACGTGGCTAAATGAAGGGCACACTTCAAATTTTGTATGGAACGATTTAAATGTCACGAGCAGCCGCCAGGCGTTTTTAAATGGCTTGTCGACTGGCCTTAAAAATCCACAAAAAGGCAAAAGATTAATAATTGCACACATCGGCAGCGTAGATGGCTTTTTAGAAGACGCAGAGTGGATTTTTGAGGCCAAAAAACATGATGGGGATTACCACGGCGAAATGGATGCGCACAATTATGAAAAGTGGTTTGTTATTATTTTAAATAAAGTGGAACCTGGGTCAGTAATAGTTTTAGACAATGCACCGTACCACTCGAGACTTGCTGTCAAAGTGCCTAACATGAGTTGGCGGAAGGCAGACATACAAGCGTGGTTGTTAGAAAATAATATAAGTTATGATGAAAACGAAATAAAAGCTGAACTTTTAAAAAAAATTAATAAAGATGACTATAACAAAAAAGTTATTGACGAAATGGCAGCCCACAAAAACATAATTGTTTTACGTCTTCCGCCCTACCATTGCGAATTAAATCCTATTGAACTCATTTGGGCACAAGTAAAAGGTTATATAGGCAAAAATAATAAAAGTTTTAAAATGGCAGAAGTCAAGGAGCTCTTAAAAGAAGGCTTAAATCAAATAAGTGCGGTGTCGTGGAAGAAATGTATTGATCATATTATAAAAGAAGAAAATAAAATGATGCAGCTTGACGGAATCATGGATGCTGCATCAGACGGCCCAGGTTTCTATATCCACGTCTCTGAAGAGTCCTGCAATTCATCAGGAAGTATGGACAGTGATTAGAAAATAAAGTACCTTATTGGCGTTTTTTTATTTGAATATTTTCCTTTAATATTTTCATGAATAAGCCAGTGACAATATTTTATTTATCTATTACAGTCGTCCAATTTTTTTTAATTCTGTACCTGTATTAATTATTAACAAAATTATTCAATATATTATCAGTTTTTGAAATAATTTCAGCAATTTGGTATCGTTAAATATTTTTATGTAAAATGAATTTTACTTATCTATGGCTTATTAATATTGTTCATTCATTCTGTCTTTGTGTCACTTCACTAAACTACACATTACTCTAGCATAACTCTAATTGTCTATGGTCGTAAGTACGCCATATTTGTTTACCAATTGGGTCACTTATAAAAAAATGGAATATACCTAGATATAGTTACTATGGTATTTTGAAACAAAGAATATTAAAATGTTATAAAGAGGATTGACAGATGAATTCAGTATAAACACATTATTTCTTGTATTTTAATTTACTTACTGAAATTTATCTCAGTCAAACTTGAATTATTATTAAAATTAAAAAACTCAACTTATCGATAAGGCTTTTATTAGTCACAAGACTGTTTTATAGCCTATAATCTTAAATAAATACACTATTCATCGCAAAAAGAATTATTCAAAAATCGGATTGGTAATTCCTTAATGTTCAATAAAATTTTACTTTCATTTTATTGCTACTCAAAAATATGACAGTCATCGGAGACACATAAAAAGCTTAATATCATAAACGAATCGACATATCATCGCTTAGCCGTTTCTGCTGACGCTCCGGCGAGATTCTTTCTCCAACCCACTTACAGTGATTTCACCGAGCGACGCACGCGCTTACAACTCCTCGTGACATCTAGACACACGCCCACATATAAACATTATGCTTGCAGGTATTTAGTTATCAATCTATACTAATATTATAAAGCGGAAGAGTTTGTTTGTTTGTTTGTTTGTTTGAACGCGCTAATCTCAGGATCTACTGGTCCGATTTGAAAAATTCTTTCAGTGTTAGATAGCCCATTTATCGAGGAAGGCTATAGGCTATGTATCATTATGCTTAGACCAATAGAAGCGGAGTCCACGCCGACGAAGTCGCGCGCAGAAGCTAGTCTTTACATATAATAAAATGGTAGGAAAGTCAAAACTGTACATTGAATATTTTTTCTAAAGAATACTTGGGGTGTGATCTTCAAACGATACCGAAGCCAAAAATATAGTTTTTACAATTTTTGTCTGTTTGTCTGTATGTATGTCCGGGATAAACTCAAAAAGTACTGCATGGATTTACCTACTTCAAATTTGGCACGAATATTATTAAGAAGTCGGGTCAACATATAGGCTACATATTATCACGCTATCACCTACGGGGAACGAGCAGTGAACACAACACTAATTTAACACAAAAAATACAGAGGCAACAGTCAGTTTTGAACCTGTAACCATCTAGTGTAAGTGTACACAATCTATGCACTAGACTATCACGACTAATTACTTGATAGACGCTTTCGTCACAAAGGTTGGTTAAACTAATAAAAAAGTACACTAACTCTTTACGAGGCAAATTATAGATAGTAAAATACCTCAAGAAAATCCGCAATAGCATAATTAAAGCCATGGATGGTAATTAGTTCTAATGATTACTATGGATTACAGTTATTTACCTTATTTGTTTTGAAATAAATAATAATAATAATAAATATATACACAATACACACACGGTCGTCTGTTTCTAAAGTAAGCAACTTAATGCTTGTGTTATAGGTAACAGCCGACTGGTCTAGCTAGCTACATATTTTTTTTCGATAAACATACTTATAAATAATACATTTTTTTTTACATTTATATATTTACATATATAAATATATAAATAAATACGTATATAACACCCAGACTCGAGGTGGGAATCGAACCCACAACCCCCGGAACAGAAAGCAGGGTCACTACAAACTGCGCCAACGGGCTAGTCATTTTTAAAGCTAGTTGAATTTAATTTATTCATTAGTGAAGGTGTATCTGAATCTGGGTATAATTGTATACATAATCACGTTTTTTTTTTTTAATATTTAGGTCAACAACAAAGCAAGCATACGGCTCACCTGATGGTAAGCGACCCAAACCTGGTGACCCCGAGCATGAACGTCAACGTAGCCTTCTTAAAGCTATGTCATCGTGACGTCATCATCGCTTCCTCAAGCTGTCAAGCAGCGAGTCATACAGTCAGTCAGCATCCACGGCGACTACGGGTATCCTGACCACCAGCATGCAACGGACGCGCATTCCTGGTCACATCAGCCACAACCTTCTCAGCGACTTTGGCACAGCATACTGCACTTCGGCCAGTCAGCAAGCAGAGACGCACTTCTCTCCTGGTCAATGCATTAGCCAGCCACTACGCAGCACTGCACCACTCCGACTCACAAGAGAATTTGCAGCATCACCCCTGACTCACTGGGGCATCACCACAAACAGTTCCAACTCACCATGACATAAGCGGCATCTGGTTCCAACTTACTGGAACATTTCACTGGCCCGGCAAGCATCAACATCAACGTCCCTAGATCTATTCCTAGACATCCTAATTATAAAATTTTCTTTCCCTCGTGCACCGGGACTAACGTTGGAAAATATGCTCCTCTCAATAGATTAATGGGGACATACAACGAATTATTGTTAAGGGGTGACATTGATATATTTTTTTCTATCGATTGTGAAAAGTTTGTCAAAAATTGTTTGTTGAAGTTTACAATTCGTTAAATTAACAGTATTCTTTTTTATTATTGATTCATACTTGTCTACTCTGTGTTCACTAACTGTTGTATAATAATTGCTGTATACACCTTAAAAGACAAATCATACTGTATTGTACCTATGTTTAACTGTATATTTCTACTTATAATGTACTTATGATGTGTCGATGGTGTGTCTATTTAATAAATAAATAAATAAATCACAAGATGTATGGACGATTTAATCTGCTATCGACCTCCGGTTTCGATGGGGACTCGGGGAGTGATGTGGCGACATCTTTCTCGCCACATACGAACTAAAAACTGACGTATCCTACATCGCGATATTAAAGTTTTCCCAGCTATTGAACGTATAATATACAAGAACCCGAGGACAAACGTCGGGGCAGTAGCCCACCAGACTCAAGACCCGTCTGGTCCGAGGATCCTCCCTTTTCAAAGGTGGATGAGGAACTTTACACCCTGTTACTCACACTCCCCTAAAATGCAACACATGCAAAATATAATATATGTAGCTATTACTAACAAAACAAGCATTAAGTTGGCTAACTTATGAACAGACGACCATGTATGTACGTTCAAGATAATATAAAAATAACACTTTTACAAACGCGAACTAAGTTAAATCTTTTTGTTTATAATAAGCTTGTACTGAATTTGACTATTACAGCTTTATAAGATGTTAGTTAACGAACGCTGCACTGGTATACCGTGAAGAATGGCAAATCATCTTGATCGTGGATAAGCTGCTGTTAATCGACCGAGACTTGTTGATTACTGCACACTACTTCAATTCTAGTTGATCTTGTACTGGTTTCAACAATTAAGTAGAATACGATTTTTTTATACAACTAGGTCGGCAAACAAGCGTACGGCTCACCGAATGGTAAGTGATTACCGTAGCTAGACGTCTGCAATACCAGAAGCATCGCAAGCGCGTTGACGACCCAACCTCCAATACCCCCCAGGAGATCTGGTCGCATTATTCACCACAGGAGTACAAAACTGCTTGAAAGCAGTATTATTTAGCTATGATCTTGTGTATGGTTGAAATACCCTAGTTGGCTGCTCTATATTTTGAGCAGGATGTATCTTGCTTTACCCTACCTCAGTAATTAAGAATGAATTTAGCAAAAAGTCACTTTTAAATATATCAATTATTTATTAAGATGTAAACGAAGATCTGCCGAGGTAGACCTTAAAAGAGTTTTAAGTAGTTAGCTTATATGTAGCTATGATACGTGTAATTACGCATAATTAATTTTTTTGTTTTGTTTTGATTGTTGGGTAAAAATTATAATTATGTTTTGTCCAATCTCAGCTTGCTTGTAATAGTAAGATTTGTGAAAGTGTAGCTGCGTTCGTTTTTTGTCTAGTTGTTGACTAAATAATATTGACAAAACCTACTTATTTTTTTAAATGCTAATATGTAGTAAACAAGTTTCTATTGTTTACTTGAGAAATAAAATTTATACTAATAAATGGAGAGCCGGTTTTTTTTGTTCGGTTATACTGTGAAAATATAAGATGCAGCGTGTTTTGGAGAAGGTTTTAGTATATGATATGTTGGCGATTACTTATCGTCTTAAAAATATGGACGGACAGAGGTCGGTAGCAATAATATAAACGGCAAAGTTACCTCTCAGAGAAAATAATAAATATTGTGCCAGGAAAGCAGGAGCTCAAAGAGATCATACATTTTTTTTTATATTTAATTACCAAATAAAGAAACAATATGTACAAATTTATAGTTATAAGTAGCATAAGAAAAACACTAAGGATTGTACAATGCTACATTTTACATTTCATACTGGTAAAAAAAAGTAGTATTAATGGTAAGAATAATATTTAAAAGGAAAAATAATAATAATCATAGTCACATTTACACTTGGTAATTAAAGGATAATTAAAGGGTAGGTACAACTCTCGATGACAGTAAATAAAAATATAATTTATTAAAGTATCAGAAACGAAAATACGTAGCTTAGAATGTATGATAGTGCGTCTGTCGATATCACAGTGCACTATAATTTAAAAAAATATATAGTAAGAAATTAAGATTATCAGCATGTTTTCTTGTAAACATTTGGATGAATCGATGGATGGATCGCACACAAGCAATCTTGGTGGTATCACTTATTCGGATGCCCAGTTCAAGCGTCAAGTTAGTCTCATTTTTAGGATAATAACGAATGAAATAGCAAAAGAGAAGTCTTATTAGAAAATACGTACCACAGACATGTCACAAAATATATAAATTACATAATAGTCGTTAAACATACACGTTAATTCAATATTTCGTATACCAGACCTTTTCTACGAGTAAAATTATGTTGGTTTGTTCATTTTAAATTCAGTAAATAATTCCGAAATTTATTAAAAATTTGTTTATTTATGAAACGTTAACGAAAAGTACACATAAAAAAATTAATAATAAAAACCATTAAAAGTGCCTTCCCAATTATAGACGGATACAATTTTATTTCGTAAACGAAATGAAACTTCGTGATCATTGACAATAAATTTAACATTCTTCTTTCAATACGTTAAAAAATATTAAATATCTGACGGCAGGGCACGCAATATAACCAGCTGAAATTACTTATTTGGTAAATACGTAATGTATTATAAATTCTACAATAACGCAAACAAAAGATATCTATAATTTCTATGAAATACACGCTAAGCGCTAAAGCGCTAACATAAGAATTAACTTCTAAAAATATCCGCCAACAAGCAGCTTGGTGGACCACAGAGTGGTGGACCAAGCTCCAGAACTAATGGAGAAAGAGGCCTATGCCCCCTATCACACGTATATGAAAAAATAATTAAAAATAGTAAAATGGTGATTTCACATCAGAATAACGGTGTGAAATTTCTATAAGATCTATGTATCATAACTCTGTAGTTTTATCGCTGATACAAAGACGGCTCAATGAAAAGACCTCATTCGCAGTAATTAACAATAATACGATGCGGTTCTTTGTTAAGAGATTAAATTATTTAAGTAGCTTTTAACATAGTTTCACACTTTTATGTCGTATGGAAGATTGTTACTTTTTTTCTTCTTTTTTTTTTGAATGGAATTAATAAAATTGACATCTATTGTTGCGGGTTCGATCCCCGCACATAACAAACATTTGCATTGGCCATACAGATGTTTTCCGTGGTCTGGGTGTTTGTGCAGTCCTTGTGGATCTACTCACCGTGCCTCGAAGAGTCGGAAAATACCTCGGAATATATCCGCCAACCCGCATTGGAGCAACATACTATAAATATTAACGTACCCAAAATCAAACATAGTTCAAAAATAACATACTTAAATCAAGTTAATCCCTTGACAGTGACAAATCCTCTATACAAATTTTTATCATCATATAAATATTACATTCTACAATTTACATTACAGTAAATATGTAGGTCGAACATTAATAAAAATAACGCGAAATTTCATTAACCCCAATAAATCGGCGAAGGAACGGTGTCAACGACCCGTATTGAAGACTGGTAATGAATGTAAGGTCAGCGCAACCTTTAGGAGCAGTGAAACGCCTTGCCCTTCATACTTGAACCTGCAACCTCTCGTGTGCAAGTGGTAAACTCATAGCGACAGTCTCATAAACTAATATATAAATTAAGAAATATATTGTGTGTGTCAGCGCCGACGCACGACTGGAGTTTTCTTCTTCAGATCGACTGTCTAAATAGGCACAAAAAAGGCTTACTAGTCTAAGAAAAATACTAATACTATAGAAAATGGAAAATAAAAGAAGCAAACAACGCCATCTATCGGCGTTATTAGAAAACGTCACGTTTAGTAGATTTAACTTCACATATTTTTTTCATACCATTTCATATGAAAATCGATTCAAACGGAGTAAACTTCAATAAACTCCAAAATGTTTAACGTACACACACGGTAGTCATTTCTTAAGGTAACTTAATGTTGGTGACATTTGTAACAGCTTAGTTTTTAAAATATTTCTATAAATAAAACCATACATCAGTCGGGAATCGAACATATGAAAATCTGAGCTGAAAGCTAATCAAACTACATAATATAAAATACAGTTAAAATTTTCACACTCAACGTCTTCCAAAGTTGGACTCTTCAAAGCATCTTCCAAAGTAAACACAGTTTTTGCTTTTAGTTTTTTTATTGTGAAAACAAATGTATAGAAATTTGGTCAGTATTTTTTTTAAATTTAATAGGTTACAAACGCATAAGTATTATGAACGAAATGATTAAATATTATTTAATCTACTCCACAAAATAATCATCAATATCGTAATAATTAATTATATGGAATAGTACATACCTATCTGGTTTTAAACAGACTTCAAAAAAGGAGGAGGTTATCAATTCGATTGTATTTTTTTGTGTTACCTTAAAACTTCTTACTGAGTGGAACGATTTCAATGATCCTCTTTTTAATCGAAAGCCGGTGCTAGTCTCTTTAAATTCGATCTAGATCTGATGACGTTTTGAGTTATCTTGGATAACACGTATTTTCTTGGCTTTTTTTCGTCTTATTACGTTGTATAACTTGTCGATGTAATTGAAGTCTGTTTTGTTCGTTTGCGACAAAACACAATTATGTATGTTTGCATTAGCTGGAGACCATGTAAGATTTATTTTTCAAGTACCGCACATGTTTCTCACATAACCCTGTTATTTTGTTATATATTTTCGTATATATACTTTACACTTGTTCATAGCAACTAAACATAACATATTTTCTTATAACTTGTACCGAATGTTTTTAGGTTAAATATGACTACAGTTAATTACTATTTTCATCAATGTATAGTTACTGGGGCGGGTCGTGGTGATTTATCAAAAGCTTATTATACTATAGGACATGAAGAATCTGATACACAGCTTGCTATTAGAAGGGGGTTTAGTGGGGAAGGTCACGTGTATTAGCATGAATAGCCATGCCGTTCGTTGTAATGTCGTAAACTAAGCCAATAATTATATCTTTATGTGAAGAATTTTATTTTATAATAAAACTAGGTTGGCAAACAAGTGTACGGCTCACCTGATGGCAAACAATTACCGTAGCTTACCGCCTCCAACAAGAGTATCATCGCCAGCCGCATTGCCGACCCTACCTCAAAAGAGCTCCGTTCACCTTACTCGACACAGAACCACAATATTTCTTGAAAGCAATATCATTGTGCTGTTATCTTCTGTAAGGTCGAGGTACTTCTCCAGTCGAGCCGCTCCAGATTTTGAGCAGCCCTGCTGTGCACTACCTCAGTTAGTATGAGGTTGTCCACAAAATACGTCGAATTTTTTTTTTTTTACTATATTTTATTTTTAGTGTTTATCGTAATGGTCCCATGGTCAATATACATTATCGAAACGTTTATGACCAACTCTTTCAAAAGCGAAATTCCCAGACGTAATAGTAAAAAGGTACCATTATCCTACAGTCATAGAGCAAAAAAAACATAACGACTATATTACGCCAAACAAGTGAATCTTGCCGAATATCTAACCCATAACCTTGACCAAGCTGAACGGAAGTTCCGTTCGCGCAAGAAGCGAGACAGCGCTTGTGTAGAAGCGAGACGGGGCTATGGAAAGTGTGCCAGTGACACGGATCTCGACGCGTGTGCCACATCCGTAAACACGGCTGGGAAACTTGAGCGTGAACTTGACTCTAAGATAACACCGAAGCTAAAGTTGACGGTCGTCTTATTTTATAGAATTCGTAGTGTACAATATTGTTTGGTATGGATATAAGAAATAAGACATTTTTATTTGTAAACTGATATAAATATTTCATTGAAATCCTGACAACTAAACTTTTATACAAATAGGTCAGCAAACAAGCGTATGCGTATGCGTCATCTAATGGTAAGCTATTACCGTAGCTTAAAGACGCCTGCAACACCAGAAGCATCGCAAACGCGTTGCGAACTCTACCCAGGAGCCCCCAGGAGCTCTAATCACCTTACTCACAACAGGAACACAACACTGCTTAAAAACAGTATTACTTAGCTGTGATCTTCTGTAAGGTCAAGGTACTACGCCAGTGGGGCTGTTCCAGATTTTGAGTTCCAGATTTTGAGGGTATTTTCAGCTGTGCCCTACCTCAGTTATGCTAAATTAGGAAAACCAAAAGTATACAATCTACGATCTTGTGAAATATTTAATAAAAAAATTCTTGATCGGGAATCAACTTACCTACGATTAGTAATCTAGCAGTATGAAATATGTCTTAAGACTTATTATTATACATAACAAATATACACGGAAAAAGTTCAACATAAAAAAACAGGTACAATTACAGGTACAATTTCTCTCAATCATTGTCATAACAATTTTATTTGTTGAAAATTTCAGTCTTTTGTCTGCATAATTTATCGTTTAAAAAATAAATAAATTTTTATCTTCACTGTCAATTATTGAGTTTTACTATAAGATAGAGAAATAGATATATGCCTATAAATAGATAAACAGGAATTTATCAATTTTTATCGAAGCAATTTGTACGTTATATGATATATCATACGAGTACCTGCTATTATTTTTAATTTTAAAATAAACTACTAAATTCAAATACATTTCAGAATAAAATAAAATACATTAAGAAAGTTTATTTTATAATAACATTGCATCACAACCACACTATGTCACATGTTCGCGCGTCTGATGAGAGTCACGTTTGCTCAAAATACAGTTAGAACAGACCGAAATTTTTGTACACCAGCCGAGTTTTCCTGTTCACTGATCGTTATCATAACGAGCAAGACTTGTTAAAACAAGTTGCACAAACAGAGTAAATTAACAGTAAACATATATGAACAATGATAATAGTAATCAAACTTGCTTGAAGTTGAACTTTTATAAGTTATACCTAACCCTAAGAACAGCTACCTTTTCTATTAAGGTAGTCTATTTTGGATTAAAACGAAAACATTATTTTTTTATGAAAACATATATGGAAAGAAGAAAACCTTTTTTGATAGTAGTTACCATCAGGTGATCCGTACGCTTGTTTGCCGACCTAGTTACATATTTAAAAAGGAAAAGATAATTTCAAACAGAAAATTCTCATCACTTTACTATAGAGGAACTTTTTTACGTAATTTTGAATTTATTTATGGTTTATTTGTCAATTTTATTTTTATTTTATCTTGTTAAGGAAACAAACAGTTGAATAATACAAAGTAACAAAAAACTTATACCATAATATATAAACCAATAAAGTTTCCAATATTAAACAATTCATAAAAGCACACATTAATGAGACACATGAGTAATCTATAAATCACTAACAGAAATACAAATAATCAAACCAGTAGTAAATTGAATAAATTAGTTAAACCTTAAACAAATATGAATAGGAACATTACATACAATTATCTATTAAATAACAAATAATTAAAAGATAACACATTAATTTTTATACAAAATTAAAATCAAATTCTATTCAAAATTCAAAATCTATCATATCAACTTCAATAAAATTATAATATAAATAATTTAAAACAAAATATACCAACCTACTAGAAATTTATAAATTATGTAAACTATCAATAATAAATTCAAAATTAAAATTAAAAATTTATATTTATAGCATTTCGTAATTCACTCCTTAAAGATTGCACTGAACAAGTAGCAAAATCAATGTGATGAAAACATTGGTTGTACATTTTACATGCTCTAAGAGTAAAGCTGTTTTGGGCATATTTGGTTTTAGTCTTAGGTACATAAAATAGGGACTGACTACGTGTATTTATTTTGGGACACCTGAATGATACATTACTTAGCAGATAAGGGGAATCAATAAAATTACGAAGTAACTTAAATAAAAATATCTGGTCTCTCTCTAATCGACGATTTTCTAAAGAAGGAACACGCGGGATAGCATGATGATGCGGCAAAGCTTTATAACTTAAAATCTTTATAAATTTCCTATTAATTTTTTCTAATTGAGCAACATGACACTTGTAAAATGGATTCCATACGGTTGAGCAATATTCCAAGACAGATCTAACAAAGGAGTTATACAGGAGAACAATTGTGCCAACATTTTTAAAATCACGTCCCACTCTAGACACAAAGCCGAGCATTCGGAATGCTTTAGCAGTAACAAAATTGATATGTGACTTAAAAGTTAATTTGCTATCGATGTAAAAACCCAAGTCTCGCACCTCGGTAACTCGTGTTATTGTCTCCTGATTAAGTTGATAATTGAAATTGATTATGTCGGTCTTACGAGAAAAGGATATAACGTAGCATTTTTTTATGTTTAGATGCATGGAATTTGCTGAGCAGTATTCGCACAATTTAGTTAAGTCGCTCTGAAGAAGTAAGCAGTCAGAGTTCTTAGATACACATCTAAAAATCTTCATGTCATCAGCATAAAGAAGTATATCTGAATTATTGAAATATTTATGTATATCATTTATAAAAATATTAAAAAGTAGAGGACCAAGGTGCGAGCCCTGGGGGACACCAGAAGAAACAGGCACAAAAGAGGAAACATGCCCTTTCACTGTCACTGCTTGGCTGCGGTTATCTAGGTATGAAGAAAGCCATCGAAGTAGATCGCCATGTATACCGACACTTTCTAGTTTATTTATCAAAATTGCATGTGGTATTTTATCAAAGGCCTTAGAATAGTCGGTATACACGACATCTACCTGGTAACCCTGATCCATGGCAGTGGAAATACGATGGACAAACTCACACAAATTGCTCTCCGTTGATCTCCCGTCCACGAACCCATGCTGTTGAGTCATTAAGGATGGCCTAAGGCTAGGATAAATATTGTCATACACAATTTTCTCAAACAATTTAGCAACAGTAGACAATTTTGAGATCGGTCTATAATTTTCAACATTATGCCTATCTCCCGACTTGTACACAGGAACGACGTAGGATCGTTTCCAAATATCAGGCATGATACCCGATCGTAAAGATTTAGAAAATAAAAGCAGAAGCGGATAAGCCAAAGATTTGTGGCACAATTGGAAAAAAATTGGTGGTAAGCCGTCAGGTCCTGAACCCTTATCTATATTCAACTGCCTGAGATATTTCATTACAATATCAACGGTAAGTTCAATACTACCTAACGATAAATTACTTTCTGAAGATACTTTACCAAGGGAACCATAAGAACTAACAATGTTGGGTGGCGTTGAATAGACAGATTTAAAGTGTTCATTAAAAAGTTGACATATTTTACTTCCATCGGAGCAGCACTCATTCTTCAAAAAAACGTCATTTGGTATATTTACTGAAGCCCTCTTAGACCTAACAAAAGCCCAAAAAAATTTACTATTCCTATTAATTTTTAATTCTGATTGATATATATATTTATCATAACATTCCAATTGAGCTTGTTTTTGACGGTTTCTCAAATAGCTGAACATGTTGTAGTCAGATATTCGACCATAGATTTTCCATCGCCTATGCCAACGCAACTTATCGCATATTATTTTAATTAGACCATTAGTATACCAAAAAGGATACCTTTTATCGCCTTTTAAAGTTTTGATAGGAACATATTGTGAAATTATGGAGTTGATAGTATCATAAAATATATTAACGGCATCAGAGATGTCACAGTTACTCAGCAAATGACACCAATCAGTTCCAGATATGACTTCATTTATTACATTATAATTAGCATTTCGAAATAAACGTACTTTACGAGGAGTGGAAAAAGTAGACCTATCACAAGCAATATGTAATTTCACATTAAGTGTAGGATGATGGACATCTTCCTTTGTTAGAGGAGAATTATTACGACTCACAACACAGTGAGAGTTGCTAATTACTAAATCTAAATATCGCCCATTTGTATTTGGGACACTATTAAATTGCTTCAGGTCTGTAATATTTAAAAAACTGAACAAAGAATCAACTCCAGGGTCGCCATCATCGAAGTTGCACATGCTCATAAATTTCTCATCCCATTTCCAAATACAGTTTGAAATGTTAAAATCTCCAATTACAAAAAAAATATCGTCGGGATGCATCAAAACTTCATTTGTGATATGTTCAAAACAGTCACAGAGAGATTCAACATGGAATCTACTGTGAGGAAAATAGCAACAATAAATATGAAGCTGCTTAAAGAGAGGTCCCATTTCCAAAGGAATAGAGACTTTAATTACTTCACCAGCAAAGTTCTTCACATCAATAGATAATGACGATCGAACCGGTATATCTGTTTTAACTGCGACCAAGACACCACCACCAACACTATCACCACGACTTCCATATTCCCGATCACGTCGATATACCAAATATCTAGAATCAAATAATTCTTCGCTGAAAATACCATCACAAAGCCACGTTTCACTTAAACAGATAATATCATAATCTACACCTAAGACGCTCCTAAAAAAAGAGTTTGTTTTAGTACGTAAGCCGCGGACATTTTGATATAGAATTGAGAAATTCTTAGCCATTAAATAACCAGTTTAAAATAATCACAAATATAACGCTCAAAATACGAGAGAGTTCAATATTATACTCAAAAAAAATGTGAAACAAACAGCTCTTAATTGTCTATTCTGCCTCCTGCTATTAAAGCCTATTCGTAACTTCAATTAAGTCATGAAAATAAAGGCCCTAAATGGTGGGTTGTCTGGAAGAAATGGCTAAATAGCCATAAGTCCGCCCATTGTACTTCAGTCTGTAAATGTCTTTAATGTTTAAAATGTAGTTGTGGTGTACAATAAAGTGTAAATAAATAAAGTGTTATGGTATGGAACACTTTATTCGGCAGTTCGTTTTGTTCTTGGCCATTGCATTTAATTTTCAATGATATGTGTCTAAGCGCTGTGTCTACAGAGCAATGGTGGGGGCAGAAAAGTAAAAGTCACATATAACTGTTCCCGCATACGCTCTTACTGAGCTGACACACATAACGACGGCTCTTTCGTGTGTATGTTTAAAAATTTTGCGATTTTTAATAACGGTAAAGTAAGTAAACTTATTACTTAAAAATGGATTTGGTCAAAAAACTGACTTAGACTGGTAGGATTAATAATTGTGTTTGCTCGCAAACGAAAAAAAACCGACTCCATTACACAGATAAGAGATAAGTAATACAACGTAGGTTGACGAAAATGTAGTCAAGTAAATACTTGTCAGATCTCAATTAAATTTAAATGGGACCACATGATACACAACACCTTTCAACTAAAACAAAATTGATCGAAATCGGTCCACCCAGTCAAAAGTTCTGAGCTAACATACATAAAAAAAGAAACAGTCGAATTGAGAACCTCCTCCTTTTTTGGAAGTCGGTTAAAAACGCGCTATTAGGATTAATTCAAAAAGTTCTTAAGTCTTGATTAAATTTAAATGGGACCACACAACAAACACCAGCTTTCGATCAAAAATGAATTATCAAAATTGGTATACCCAGTAAAATATTTTGAGGAAACATGCATAAAAAATACAGTTGAATTGAGCACCTTCTCCTTTTTCTATGTCGGTTAGTAAGAAATTAATGCTAAGTCGAATGAATTACATTTTTTGTAAACTGAAGTTATAATCTGGCCGTTATGAATTGTTTATTTTGTATTGCCTTAATATGATTAAGTATGGTATTTTAATGGAAGGTTCGAGCGTAATCCGACATGCTGCTTAAATATAGATTGGCGGATGTAAAGTTCAAAGAATTTCTTCCGAGTCATGCAAATTTCACTGCTTGAGATAAATTTTAAAGATACTCGCTTAAAAATTTAGAAAAATCTTTCCAGATTTAAACCAGTGACCGTCTGCTAGGCCATCTTGTGTCTACTTTACTTCAAATTTCCCACTAAAACCATGAATATGGCGTAGGACATAATAAAGACCTAACATTTGTTTTCGCACAATCGTGTAATAAACATCAAAGTAATTTTCTAAATCTAGTTGCTTATATTGCAAACTGTTTTACAAATGCAAATTAAATTTTTTTTTTCAATCTGTATCATTGTTATAATTTTATTAGTGGAAACTTGTTTGAAAAATGTGTTAGTGTTATGTTCTCTATGAATGTATTCTATTGATTTTATTTGTTTCCCAATAAAATAAAATAAAAATTAAATAAAATATAGTGATGTTAGTAAATACACCGCTACAAGTGAATAGTTTGGATTAGCCGGGCAGCATTAAAGTAAGCATCATAATAATTATTATGTATTTACATTCCAAACGTCTTTGGAATCGACCTACATTGCAAAATTTACAACAAGATTATTAAAGGTCGTATAATAATCTAAATAGATAAAAAATTTATCTCTCTGTGTTGCTAAGCGCGAAATTAGATACGACGACTGTATGTTTGTGCCTCATAACTTTTTACCCCTAGACCGGTTGCAAAGATTCTTTTTTTAATCGAAATCTACTGCTTGTCATGTGTTCCTATTTAAATTTGATCGAGACCTGATGATTAATTTTTCAGTCCTACTACATACGTTGCATTACTTGTCAATGTCCTTAATTCAGGCTGTTACAAGGAGTAACTTATGCTAATTTTATTTTAGATTTTTCTTTATAACTCTGCGAAGTGAAGAAAAACTATTTTGTTACATTCCACGCGGACGAAGTCGCGGGCACATCTAGTAAGAAATAATTATAGATTAGAAATTTTTAGTTTCGGAATTGGTGATAGGGTCGGTAACGCGCTTGCGATGCTTCTGGTGTTACAAACGTCTATAAGCTACGGTAATCGCTTACCATCAGGTGAGGCATACGCTTTGCCGACGTAGCGGTATAAAAAAAGTTCTTTTTTTTAGAGAAATAAACTAAATATTTCTTCTATCTTTGTGCTACTTAAAACTTGAAATTACCATTGAGGTAGATAAAAAGCAAAATAAGTTCTTTTTTATAAAAAATAAAAATATGCAAATATAATAATTTAGCATTTATTTTTTATTTTTGTATTCTATATTAAACATCGGGTCACAAGCACAACGACTCGATAAAAATTATTAAAATACGCATCAATACACGGATAAGTCCAACATAACTGTGATACCAAGAATATTGGAAAAACTGAAGTAGGACCCTCCCACTAAAGTACCGCAAGATATCATCACCGGACCTTAGCTATACAATGACGTTCCTTAAATATCAAAATGCTATAAACATCGTGACAAATCGTCCACCTACTTTATAATATAATATCGTTTACAGATTTATATTGAGCTCAAAATACAAATATAGATACTAATCTTAAACTGAAACCTACACCTGTAACATAAGTGCTGTAAAGCTTAATCTCGACGTCACTTATATAGCGTAAGTTGTTTCATGCGTTTATTATATGCGTTACATTTATACGCGTATATTATACTACTAGCTGAACCCGCAGATATTAACCCCAAAAACCCTCTCTTGTAAGTGGAATTACGTAAAATCCGTTCTTAGCTGACCTCTACTCGGCGAAAGAAATATTCCTAGCAAATTTCCAGTCTCTACGTCTTATGGTTCCTGAGATATCGTGATGAGTCAATATATGGGCCAGTCAATATATATAATTCTTTGTCACGCCCTTTTCATGCTAGAGGTTGTCTGGTAGAGATCGCTCTTTTAGCGATAAGACCGCCTTTTGTACATGTTTATATTTTCCTTTTGATGTAAAATTTTTCTCTGTTAGTGTGCAATAAAGAGCATTTGTATTGTATTGTATTGTATGGGTGGAAACCTCTTTTATATATATAGATTGTATCTATTTATGTATGGACATTTGTGTATATTTATGCGTATGTATTATTGGATCTATTAAACACTATTATTATTCATCCTTATAACCGCTCTTTAGCGATAAGATCGCCTTTGTACATTTAGGTATGTTTTCAGTTACTTCTTTGTTTTTTTTGTTGTTTTTTTTTGTGTACAATAAAGAATATTATTCAAAATTAAGGACGCGTATACGAATCGGACAAAATCATGCTCTTTTTCAGGTCATTTTGTGACAAAACTAAACAAAATAATATATAACGAATAATTATTTCATAGAGATTGGCTCTTCATCTTCAAACAGTTTTACGTTTTTTAAATCTAGTTCTTATATATATATCGTATTAAACGTTTTTCCATTACCATTTTCAAGAAAATGAACAAAACGGGTAGATTTTCGGGTGATGTTTGTTCTATTATACACATATATTAAGTTTTCTAAAAATAGTATGAGCAGGAGGATATGTTCAATTTTAAATGACATTAAGAAAATAATACAAAAATGCCACCAATAGTCTTAAAAAAAATAAAAACTGGAGCTAATTTTTATACACATTTTGCTATTAAAGATGATTCTTATTCCATTGCAGTAAGGTTTATTTTATTGTTGGTTTTTTTTGAAACATAATTCAATTTTTCGAATGAGAACACGGGCGAAGAAAATCAGTCGCCTTTCGGCTGTCGGACGAGGAGGTTATGTCGCTCACTGCGACGTGGCCGAATTTATTGTTTATAGAATTGACCCTAAAATTTTCAATTAAAAGATATTGTAAATAGTACAAATATAAATACTACGTAGAAACTAAGTTTGTAAATATATATTTAAAGTAGTTTGTAATTTGTTTTGTTTTGAAGTTGTCAAAGAGTAAGCCCGATTATGCATAAACATAAAAACAAAAGTAAATTAAGCGTGGCCGAGATAATATCTCTTGCTAAAATAACTAATACACATCCTAAATATTTCAATTACTAAAGTAATACTTACGTAGGCGAGGTGAATCACTTATTTCAAAATAATCATGAAATAAAATAATAAATAAAAGATGTAGGTAAATCGTACATGATTTATATAAATAAATAAAATAGTATAATAAAAATATAATCTAATAAAAAATATAATAAAATAGTATAATAAAAAATAAAAATAGTCTCAGAGGGCGAATACAATAACAACGCAGCGACACATCTGTTTTCTTGCGTAATCTTCATCAGTTCCTTCCAATGTGTGGATGTTTATAGTAGTAATTACGTACGCATGTTGATAGATGGTTGCGCCATCTAGTTCTTGCCTAAAAACGAAATCGCCAAGGTTATTGAGCGATGAGACCCCCTTAAACGCTGATAACAGAATAAAAATTAGCCATACTCTCGTATCAAGATGTTTGTCCGGGCTAATCTAAGAAACTACTAAACAGCTTTTAAAGAAATTTTGCACCGAAATGTAACTTAAAATACAGGCTATATTTTATTTCGATTAATGACCGCGATACTTTTATGGTAAAATAATAAAATTAAAAAAAAAAAAAAATTGCGTTATGAAATTCGCCAGCTCAGCTTGTAATAGGTATACATTAAAATTAATTAAGTATTTAAAAGAGAGTTTATTTTATTAATAGTCGTTAATCTAATTTCGCCACGAAAACAAAAACCACGGAGACAAAAACAAACATAAACACCGGTTTTACTATTCAGATAGTATTATGTGATATGTATTTATGTGGACTTTATTTGGACAGTAATTTATTCATATTACTTTTATTGACATGACAACACTTACATACGTATAATAACTATACACGTGTTCAAATAGTCGACGGTTTTTATGCACACAAATAAAGCGTATAAAGATTTAAAGCTTTGTTGTGTGAAAGAAAGCGTTGGGTACGCACACATCTGTAATACACGTGTTGTCTAAACGAACACAGATGAATACAGCACGTGCGCTAGCGCAGATCTAGATTTTATAATAGCTTTTAACTCGGAATTTTACTAGGAGCAGTCGATTTAAATTATTCGTTTTTACGCTTGACCTTTCCTTTGATGTACGGTTATTGTCCGAAGTCAGCTGCTCAAGGAAATTTTTAAGTGACAATATTATTGTGTCTTACAAAACAATGTCCATTATTCGAAGATCTACATATGTATTTGGGTATTATAGTGAAATGTCCAGTTATAAATAGATTGTGCAACTCGTAAATTTTTTACAGAAACAATTGTGAACTTTGTTTAAAAAAAACGAGTAGGCTTCAAACCACACGGCTGAAGTAAAACTTCTTTAGCAATAGGCCTGCAGCAGGGATGTCAGACGTACCATTATAATGGTACACGTACCATTATTTAGAGCAATTTAGAGTCACGTACCATGTACCATGACAAATAGTCATGGTACATGGTACGTGATATACATACGTACGTACAGCAATTTATTATAAGATCAAAAAAAGAAAGATTTGTTTTCTATTAAGAGTACACGAAATTGAAATATATTTTTTTTTCACTAATTATAGGCTGTGATTTGCGACACAGTTTATGTATATTATCATACATCAGTGTTGGCGTGCCATGTTTTTGCTGCCAGTACCATTTTTTAGCTAGTTCGGTACAATGATTTCTGAGTGGCCGTCTAACATCCCTGGCCTGCAGATCTTAGATATACGAAACGTACCTGGCTATGAGAGAAAGAGAAAAAGAAAATATATGTTCGCCCCTCTCTCTCTTACTCCGTTCGGCTAGCCCAATCACACATTTCGTAACGCACTCGTCACGCATTCACCAGCTTACTCCACAGGTCAAGCGTGCCTAAAGAAGTTTTATTTCAATAATAAATCGTTAGCGCTAAAATAATTATCATTTATGCATCAGATTATAGTAAACTAGCTTCTGCGCGCGACTTCGTCGGCGTGGACTCCGCTCCTATTGGTCTTAGCGTGATGATATATAGCCTATAGCCTTCCTCGATAAATGGGCTATCTAACACTGAAAGAATTTTTCAAATCGGACCAGTAGATCCTGAGATTAGCGCGTTCAAACAAACAAACAAACAAACAAACAATCAAACAAACTCTTCAGCTTTATTATATTAGTATCATTTATGCATCAGATTATAGTAAATTACCAAGGGCCGGCTGTAATTTAATCATTGTTTTTTTTCCTTATAATTGTAAACTACCTGTAAGTTTTAGAAATATGAAAATAAAATACATAAATAAAATATTACAATAAAGTATCTAGTACACGAATGAGTAAGTTTGGTTTAAAGCAATGACCGTGCATATTACCCCTGTATGTTATTATTACGTTTATACAAGACAGGTATGGAAATTAAAATTGTCAGGGGCCGGTTAACCTGTTGGGAACCTGCTGGAAAAGTGGGTGATATGCTTCCTCGAACGCGGCTGGTTTCGCAGACACCGCCTTTAATAACAATCTTACAAGTTTATAACCATATTTTTTTATAAAATTAAGGAAAAAATTGAGCTTCAGTCAAATTATTTATGTGCTTATAGTTTTTAAGTATGAATGTTTCGTCGGTTTGATTAATAAAAGCGATAAACTTGTAATTGGTCTAAAGCACACTCGTTTTTTTTTTCAAATGAAACTTTTTCAGGCGCATGAGGGGTAAAATTTGGGCGACCGGTAACGCGGCAGCGTCATGACGATCAGAACTTGGATGGGTGACCGCCTAGGAACAACGTATAAGGTTGGCTTTTTGTTTTTTTTTCAACTAGTTTTTTTTTTATTCGTTTTTTTTTAATTCGTTTTTAATTGTTTTTTTTTTTTTAATTAGTTTGCCAAAGAAGTTTCACTTCTGAAATGTGTACTTTGTGCGCACTACGCACACAATTTTTTTAAAATTCATGTAGACTAAAATTTACTTTTGAATGGTCATTTACTTGATTTCTTAGTTATCTGTAGGAGTCGCAGTTGTATGTAGTTTTTTTTTATCTACAAGCACATTGGACGACTAAACCAAATTGGATATTACCGTTTTTGTTTTCGTTTTGTATAAAAACAATTTGAAAGATTCAGCAAATCAGTTAGTAGAATATATAATTATTATGTTTGCTCGCAAAGGAACAAAAAAAACCGACTTCAATTACATTGTCAAGTAATAGGTACAACGTAGGTAGATGAAAAAACAGCCAAGTAAATATATTTTATTAAATATTATTCAAAAAGTAGTAATCAGGTCGATCTAAATGGGAACTCATGATCATGATGACAAGCATCAGCTTGAATCGAAATCAGTACTCCCAGTACAAAGTTCTGAGGCAGGTACCAATAAAAATAAAATCCAGTCGAATTGAGATCCTCCTGCTTTTTATTGAAGTCGGTTAAAAGTAAATCACTACATAGTAAAACAAAGTCGCTTCCCGCTGTCTGTCTGTCCCTGTATATGCTTAGATCTTCAAAACTACGCAACGGATTTTGATGCGGTTTAGTAAATAGAGTGATTCCAGAGGAAGGTTTATATTATACATGCATGATATAGTAGAGGAACACTGGTAGTTTTTGCAACCGTGCGAAGCCGGGGTGGGTCGCTAGTTAATAAATAATTACTGCCCCTTCTTCCTAATAAACCTGCCAATATTTATATGACTTCCGCAATAGAACAAGTTGAGGTATGACGAAGATGGCCTAGTTTTAATATATAAAAAATGATTTCGTTAATAGAGACGTATTAGCCGTCATCGCCCTGGTTTCTATTGAATGATCATTCCATCGACGATATAATATAATATAAAAACTATTAACAAAAAATTCGTACGTATTTTGACTCCATCGTTTGATGATTATGTAGGGCTACCATGTTTTATGTTTAAGACAGGATAACTTAATAAAATAACTAATTAATTTTTATACTTTATTGTTTACTGCGACCCGCCCCTGCTTCGCACGGTTGCAAAAACTATCAGTGTTCCTCTACTATATTATGCATGTATTATACATATAAACCTTCCTCTGGAATCACCCTATTTACTAAAGAAAACCGCATCAAAATCCGTTGCGTAGTTTTGAAGATCTAAGCATATATACAGACAGACAGCGGGAAGCGACTTTGTTTTATACTATGTAGTGATTATATCAATATTTTCTCTATTTTTGGAGGTCTGTCTGTCTATTTGTTCCGGCTAATCTCTGAAACGGCTTGACCGATTTTTACGGGACTTCCATTGGCAGATAGCTGATGTAGTAAGGAGTAACTTAGGCTACTTTTATTTTAGAAATTTATTTATTTTTCAACTCAACGAACTGAACAATAACTTATTTGTTAAATTCCACGCGGAAGAAGTCGCGGGCACAGCTAGTTGGTATAATAAAATTGATACGTCCTAAGAAAATTGGACATAATAATATGGTGACTATATTTCAAAGATATTTTGCCGCTTTTATGAATGCGACATGAATGGAGGCAAGGCGGGCTGTCTGAATGTTTTTTTTTTTGTGATTTGATGTATTTATATAGTATTTAGGCAAGCATTGACAAGGTTGTAATTATCACGATTTCATTTAATGATGTTTTCTGTGCTATTTGTATTTGATGATAATGTTCATAGGCGATGATGATGATAACTTTGGGTTCAGTAGATATTTAAGATGGCTTCGTGGTTTTTTTGATGGGTGGACTTATACGATGAAGATGATGATAAGATGATGATAATATTTTAAATAAAATGGACTTATACGATGAAGATGATGATAAGATGATGATGATATTTTAAATAAAATATTTAAATATATTTGAAATTACATTTGCTATAATAAGAATATATTATCAGGTGGATGTTGCCTAAAACACATTGATTATGTTGACAACCTTAGGAACAGATGGTAACGACCACAGACCACAGAAATGGTAACGACTCTACGGCACACTTGACACTACTATACCCCGTCCGGCGACTAATGATCTTTTTGACAGCCCACGCCTATAAATTACAGTGGTTTTTTTTTTCGGAATAACGTACTAAAATTCTACTGTAATGTCATACTTTATTGACGATTTGATTGATTGAGTGAAGTACCCTGTGCATAACAAACAACCACAGACTATGAAACAGTTCTTGAAATAATAAATCGATAATAAATCGATCATATGATAAAAATAATTTTACGTCATGTGATTATTGTTTCTATAAATTTAATAAAAAAAAGTAATAAAAATGGTATATATGACTCCAAACCAACTAACAAAGATATAGTTAAGTAATGTACAAGCGAATTCAAAATCTATTAAAATACTACAAAAAAGTCCGCGATAGCATATCTCTATCTCTTACGGTTGACTTACAATAACCACTGTTATGTTCAAATTTTTAATTAAAAACATTTAATTAGCAACACGTTATTTTTAAAGCTACTCTCCTTAGTTCAATATTAATCTTTATCCAAATTAGTATGTTAGTTAACTTAGGAATTTAATGTAGATTAAAATTGCCCTTCACACTATATCAATCAGATGAATAGTTTTTGAGATATCGTCGTTAGAAGTAATTAGCAGCGAAACATGGCGAGCCAGCGTTATTTCCTTGAGATGCTCGCCGCGAACTGACCAATGAATATTTTGTTAAATTCGACGCGGACGAAGACGCGGGCACAGCAGCTAGTACAATATAAAATTAGAAAAACATTATTTAATCATAACTAGAGAACTAATACTGAAAAAGTTTATAAGGAACACTTATTTTGAATTCAAGTTAGATAATAATTTATATGAATTGAGGAATGGTCTAATTTAGTGTGTATAAAATGTTTGGTGATTGGAATTCTGTTGTAAGTACAGTGTTAGACATAAAACAAATCGTAATGTATCTGTGAACTGCTGGACAATTTTTGTATTTTACCCACATAAAATGTTGATATTATATTTTGTAAGTTACTGTGTTTTTAATGAGAACATAAATATTCATTAAACCTATAATGCGCTATAAAGTTATATTATTTATATGTATAAATATTTCTATTTTACTGATTTATTATTTATATATTTCATTTATAATTTAAAAAAAAAACTAATAAACGAATAAATAAATAATAATTTAAAACTAAATGTATTTCATTAAATCGATTGAAAGTTCTTCTTAAAAAAATCGATTATTATTTCAAATCGAATCAATAACGTGTGAGGTAGTCACTAAAGTCAAAATTTCTTGAAGTGTCAAAAAGATCATTAGTCGCCGGACGGGGTATAAGTACCTTATTTTCTTTACTAGTAAAACATTGCAGAAACGATCATTTACTAAAAGAATTTATGTTTATTTTAATACAATAAGAAAACAAAAAGTATTATTTTAACGAATTTATATATCTACTTATTTACAATTATCGATATAAATGAAAGAAATAAAACGGATTCTTAAATTAAATTAAATGAATTTTAAAATTCAATTGTCGATACGATAAATGAGGACCATATATTAAAAGTAATTAATTAAATAGGAATACGGGATAGGTTTCATTTATAACAATAAAGCCTTGCACCGGTCAGGTTAATTAATTACTGAAAAAATACTTTTATGCATTTTTATTATTTTTAAGTTCTTTTTCGTTTTGCGTTTTTAAATTGTGCTTATTCTTTCTTTAAACATATAATTATAAATAGTAAAATAGAGAGGTTTTTTCCATAACTGCCTATAGTAACAATCACTGCGCAGATTATACAAATCATAACACACTTTTTTACAGACTTTTTTAAGCCTAGCCTTTTTTAACAATCATTAAAATCAATTGAAAAGTTTTTGTAATAAAGCGCTACATTTATACTCAGTGTATAATTGTTTACTGTATTCAGTGTATAATTGTTAAGTGTTGACAATGTTATGTAGGAATTAGGATAGAGAAGACAAAGATGATTGATTGGTGCGTTCGAGATAACAATCTTTGTAAAATAATTCAGTCATAGGTAATACCGTGCAAAAACAAACGCATTTTTTTTTCTTTATCACACACCAATAAATAGACAGAAAAAAGAGGAAAAAAAAAGTGTACAAAAGGCGACCTACAGCGGTATCCTCTAGAAAAAAATTGAACAAAGGACATAAAAAATTAGCGGAACCAGGCATAAGAGTCATATACTATTTTACCTAGACCTTTAATAAAAGCCGCAATGTATAGCTACATATAATTTCTAACAGATACACCTCATATTATAATAAAATATTTAAATAATTCACGTGATACAGATAAAATTCGTCCCAATTACCTGTTAATTGATGCAAATTCAAAATCGCACCGTCCCTTTCTCTCATATAGTTTAGTACGTATTAGACAGTGACGGATAATAGTTTACTAGTTTATGATAAAAAATTATAAACTAGCGATGTGCGCTGGCTTCTAATACTTGCAATTAATGATTTTAGTTTCTAGAATGTTTTATAAACTGTTATATTGTTTACTTTTAAATTGTCTGTTAGTCATATCTTTATAGCGGGTGAAGAACAGAAAAAACTGAAGAAAATATTAAAGAAAAATATTGGCTAGTAGGCCACACATACACACTACACACTAGTAAATTGTGGCTAACAGAAAAAAAAAACAAAAAAAAATATAGTTAATAAATGAAAACGTTTCCATCAATGTATGTAATAAATTACACTGAGAAATATATTGTAATTTATCGACGTTTCATTTTAATCATTAAATGTTAAAAGTAATAAGAAACTATTTATACATACATATATAACATAACAATTTATGTATCTAGTAGAGAATAGAGTTAGCAGTGTCCAATTTCTGGACAAAATGATACAATAATTGCCTCTAAATTTAGAAATCAGAAGAACAACAATTATACATACAATTATGTATTATGATATTTTAGTATATCATTTATTTCATAAGAATAAATTCTCTAAAAGTCAAAATACATAACATACTTATATTTAATGCATTTATAATTAATATAATTATAGCTTCCTACATAAAATATATAGGTACCAAAAATCTTCGTCTAAATCCAGATCAAATCGGAAAGTGCCAAACATAAAAAATCACGACGTCCAGCACAAACCATCACATCTGGTAAACAAAAACATGCAAAAAGGTATTATCAGTGATAGTGAAAATGTTAAACTATTACGTGGTTTAAGGTAACATACACTAACAGACGAAAATACCGACTTCATACAAACATAGCGATAGATTAGAGCGTCGGAAAAGTCGTGTTTGTGTGTGTGTGTGTCGTGTCGGTGCTCGGCCGCGACGTCGGCAGTGGGTCAAGAAACAAGGTCGCGCCATTTCTCTTGCGCGGGGAGGGGGGGGGCGTAGGCGCTGATTTAGATGTACTCAACTCAAACTGCATAAGGTATTAACGTTGTGGCCGTTATTTAATACTTGATAATATATCATTTGTTTTGTTTTTGGATTGTAGATTCTTAAGAGAAGAATCGACAAAATATTGACAGTTACTTTTTTAAAATGTACCTAGATACATATTTCGGCTCATATTTTTTTTTATGTAACTAGGTTGGCAAACAAGCGTACGGCTCACCTCACTCACCTGGTGGTAAGACCGTAGCCTATAGACGCCTGCAACACCAGAAGCATCGCAAGCGCGTTGCCGACCCTATCCTCAATCCCCTCCAGGAGCCCCCCCCCTCAGGATTTAGGCTCAAAAATCGTAAAGGTTGGTTAAGATGTCAGGTCATGTCAGGGCGATAGTAATTTAACATCAGGTGGTGCTGTCTGCTCGCTTGTTCTCCTTCTTAAAGTTGTTATGCATGCCTTTTTAAATATTTTCCGCTTTCTTTTTAAAACCACGCAATTGGTTTCGATACGGTTTTCACGGTCATCTGGAAATAGTTCCGGCGGCGGCCCCGCCAATCCTCTGATGTAGCGGGTGTCTGTGGATGTTGTTTTCACTTACCACCAGGTGAGACCACTGTCCGTTTGCCCCCTAATCTATAGAAAAAAGTAAACATCGTGCCAATAACACTTTTAATTCAACTCAATTCGCTTAAAACGTTCCTGTTTGTGCCAACTTCACATGAATAAAATAAAAAATAAATTAACAAATGCCTCGCACTCAACAGTCCCTAATAGAATACGCTAAGAGGCATTGGCATTTTGAGCCCGTGGATGTTCATTTTAAATAAATTAAAAAAAAATAGAATACGCTTCTGTGTCGGAGGTCTGGGAAACACAATACAAAGATGAACGACCACACGAAAGATGTGTGTTTGTCACAAGCAAAGATCGAACTCTCAACCGCCAGCGCAACAACCAGTTGCTGCTCCAACGTGTCATCAAATCGTCGAGTTAATGAAATTGTTTTGACAATCACATCAAACAAACTAAGAAAATTGATATGCAAATACACAATATTTATATTATACTATTTAAGCTTTTGTATACCTATCTCATAAAAGTAGTGAATTAAAAATAATATCTCTGAAAGAAGTCTAGAAAATTTCCACGTTGATTTAATTACGCCTGTTGTCTGAGATTGACACAGAGTAACAATGTTTAACTTTTAATTCTGTACCTACTTATACTAACTCAATTAATAATGGTTCAGTTCGTTTGTTTGTTAGCGTACTTCAGTGTCTACTACACCGGTTCCAAAGGGAATATGACTATGCTAATAACCTAATAAATCGGCCAAGTGCGAGTCGGACTCGTGCACTAAGGGTTCCGTACCATTGACTAGGTAAACAACAGTAGGTACATTGATTTTAATATCGGGCAAAAAGCGGCTAAAAAATCACTTTTGCTGTATGAGAGCCCATTGTATTTTTTTTTTTTAATTTTATTATTTATTATTGAAGTAAAAATACAATTGAGTATTTTGTGAATATTTCAAGTACCTATCTGTTGCTTTTATTGATATCGAGCAAAAAAGGGCAAGAAAATCGCATTTGTTGTAAGGGAGCCCCCTTAAATATTTATTTTATTTGTAACGAATTAGGTAAAACGAGTTAGATCACACGATCGAAGTAAAACTTATAAAACGTAACTCCCTCTCTTTCTATCTTCACTAACTTATATCTTCTTCTAAGTTTCCGTTCGCCTCGCCTGATCACTCTATTCGTAACGCTCTCATTACGCATTCAGCAGCTTACTCCTCAAGTCGAGCGTGCGTAAAGAAGACTTACTCCAATAATTTTAATTGAAGCCGACTAGACTTAGAAAGCCTTGTCAAATCAATACTAAATTCATGTGAAGTAAGGCGGGTCGATAGTTAATTTAGGATTTATCAAGTACAAAAGGACAGACCAGTTGTACTTATATAGAAGGAATCAGTTAAATTAACGTAACGGTGTACAGAGTGGGAGTAATGTTAGGTTCGGTCGCGCGATTTATGAAGTAAAGTATTAGGTTTATGGTTCTGCGCTTGTATGTCTCTTTAAAATGTGTTTGTAAGAAACTTCCTTAAAGATAGTTTAACTTCCATAGAGGTATTATTAAAATGTTTTGATTTTTTATTAATGCATAGTACATAAATATGTCGTAATAAGATATAATGTAGCCTTTTGAATTTGAAACTCTTTTGATTATCATAAAAAAACAAGCATTTTTTTATATTTACTTTTTACATGTAGCGCAATAAAATCGAAAATTAAATTAACCTTTTTATATATTAATGGTAACATAATCACAACAGAACTAATATCTATATTCCTTTCCATAGATGTTATAACGATGGTCAGAGATCAACTTTCACTTTTTTACATAGTTACAAGCTAAAAACCATATTAGAACTGTATAGTCTTCAAAAATATATTATAACTAGCTGACCCAGCAACGCGTTGCTTTGGCTCAGTAATTATAATTTATTAATATTAAAATATATGTAAATTCTATATATATTCAAACGCGCCATCTATAATCTAAAAATAGAAATACGGCGCCATCTACCGGATATCTGTGCAACTTAGATGCCAAACCGCCATCTATTAGGATTTTATAGAACTAACCGATAAATACACACTAAAGTCGTATAAACATATTTTAATTTGCAATAACAAATATTGAGATCAATAATTGAGATAAAAACTACCCTATCTCCCAAGTTGGACCAAATTACAGATGCTTACAAAATTTGATAAAAATTGGTTCAGTAGTTTCGGAGTTTATGGCTAACACACATCGTGAATTCGTGACAGGCACCTGAACACCAGCGGTTACGGGTTCGTGTATGTACCCGTTATCTTAAAATCAATATTTCGGCTATTTCATATCACATTCTTCATCTGCCGAATGCAACATCTATACTAATATAATAAAGCTGAAGAGTTTGTTTGTTTGTTTCATTGTTTGTTTGTTTGAACGATCTAATCTCAGGATGTACTGGTCCGATTTGAAAAATTCTTTCAGTGTTAGATAGCCCATTCATCGAGGAAGGCTATAGGCTATATATCATCACGCTAAGACCAATAGGAGCGTAGCACCAATGAAGAATGTTTCAAAATCGGTATTTTTTTCTTTTGAGAGCTTCTGCTGCGTAAACGGTTAAAGTTTCGCACAAATCATGTATGACAGAATTGATCCTACTCCACGCGGACGAAGTCGCGCGCAGAAGCTAGTCTGTGAAATGACGCGTCAGAATGTCTTACATTTACGAGATTCAAATCAGTTTAAAACAATTCAATGCGTGCTACTTCCAACACAATAGCTCCAGTTATGCCTACACGTTCAGTGAAATGCTAATATCTATTCATCTGCTGATTGTAGGAGGATGTAATTAGCACATAATTAATATTCTAGAAAGAATAGTTGCAAAAAACATTCTACTATATATTTAATTTAATATATATTGAAGAAAACAAATAACTGTTATGTCTAAAACTTTTATATTTATATATTTAAAAAAAACTGATAACATGAGTAAAAAAGTAAAAATAAAAAGTGAAAGTTGATTATAATGATCATGAGAAAATCACACGTCTGTTAAGCTAGAATGGTCAAATGGGCAGAACCACTTAAATTTTTGGTAAATATTGAGTGCTTTTTAAGTGCTAATTTAGTGCTCCAATATAAAATTTTACGCCCAAGAAACACGATCATAAATTATAAAACTGCTAGCTTTCACGTAAGCTAGCAATGGACAGCCGGCTCTAACGCTCATAGTGTTAAGCAGACCTAGGTGTTAGCATTAATAATTTAGTGCTCATTGAGTGCTTCCAATATATGTACAAGAATCACAGAGAAAATTTTTTTTTAATTTTTTTTATTGATTATAGAAAAATATGGCCGTAAAGCTAGAATAGTCAAATGGGCAGAATCACTAAAATTTTTGCTAAAAATTTAGTGCTTTTTAAGAGCTAATTTATGGCTGTAATATCAAATTTTACGCCCAAGTAGCATGATCATAAATTATAAAACAGACAGCTTTCACGTAAGCTAGCAATGTACTTCCGGTTATAACTCTTATAACGCTCATAGTGCTAAGCAGAACTACGTGTTAGCATAAATAATTTAGTGCTCATTAAGTGCTTCCAATATATGTAAAATAATCACAGATATTTCTTTTTTTTTCGATTTTGGAATCGATTATAGATATCTGCTAGCTTATAATTAAGCTAGCAATGTACTGACGGCTATAACGCTCATAGTGCTAAGCATAACTACGTGTCAGCATAAATAATTTAGTGCTCATTAAGTGCTTCCAATATATGTAAAAGAATCACAGATATTTCTTTTTTTTTCGATTTTGGAATCGATTATAGATATCTGCTAGCTTATAATTAAGCTAGCAATGTACTGACGGCTATAACGCTCATAGTGCTAAGCATAACTACGTGTTAGCATTAGTAATTTAGTGCTCATTAAGTGCTTCCAATATATGTAAAAGAATCACAGATATTTCTTTTTTTTTCGATTTTGGAATCGATTATAGATATCTGCTAGCTTATAATTAAGCTAGCAATGTACTGACGGCTATAACGCTCATAGTGCTAAGCATAACTACGTGTTAGCATTAGTAATTTAGTGCTCATTAAGTGCTTCCAATATATGTAAAAGAATCACAGATATTTCTTTTTCTTTTCGATTTTGGAATCGATTATAGATATCTGATAGCTTATAATTAAGCTAGCAATGTACTGACGGCTATAACGCTCATAGTGCTAAGCATAACTACGTGTTAGCATTAGTAATTTAGTGCTCATTAAGTGCTTCCAATATATGTAAAAGTATCACAGATATTTCTTTTTTTTTCGATTTTGGAATCGATTATAGATTTATGCTAGCTTATAATTAAGCTAGCAATGTACTGACGGCTATAAAGCTCATAGTGCTAAGTATAACTACGTGTTAGCATTAGTAATTTAGTGCTCATTAAGTGCTTCTAATATATGTAAAAAAAAGTGTGTGTAAGTACACACGTGTTATACTTATGTACGCACGTAAGAAGTTATACTTCAAGCTAGAGTATTAAAATACTTCCAAAAAAACCTATTACTTAATAATTAGACAATAAGTCCACAACGCCATCTCTTAGAAATGATAAAGACTACTTTTTTGTTATAGTCCACAACACCATCTCTTAGAAATGATAAAGACTACTTTCTTGTCTGCAAAACTAGCGGCATCTATTCATGCATGCTTGAACTATGTCGTATCCATACGCGCATTGTAAACATTTACTCTCATAATTATTATTTTTCTCTAACGCGTCATAAGAAGTATAACTTCAAAAATCACAGATAATTTTTTTTCTACTTTGGAATCGATTCTAGATAACTGCTAGCTTTTAATTGAGCTAAATAATTTTTCTTCTATTTCTACCATAGCAGTGCCCAGTAAAAACCTAATGTTTTTAGGTAGTGTCTATATTAAATGAAAAAAAAAAAGATTCTAAATTCATTCAATAAATATTTGTAAGAAATCAATAAATAATTATTATATATGATTTTATCACAATAGAAAATAAATGACTACAAAGGAGACAAAATATTAAACTCTAAAACTATAATATATTAACTTAAAAATAATTTTTGATGACCTTACGAGGTCATCAAGTTGATGACCTCGTAAGGTCATCAAAAATTATTACTAACCAACTGATTTTTTTTCTTTTAGTTAGTGATTATCTATATAATTTAATAGTAATAATGTCCTACAAATTGCGTGGTGCGTTATCCCGGTCCTACGCTCACTGCTGCTCTACCCCCTACTATCTCTGTTAGCTACCACAATCGAGAGTTTTCGAAGAGGAATTTTTTGTTCGCCTCATCAAAATGTAGCCACTCCCAAAAAATTAGCTTGATACTGATCAGGTGAAAAAAATGTACTAGGGATCCCTACCTAATATATTATTATGTTCTGAAATACAGTTTCATTTTTAATAACTGGGCACTGCTATGGTAGAAATAGAAGAAAAATAATTATTTAGCTCAATTAAAAGCTAGCAGTTATCTAGAATCGATTCCAAGGTAGAGAAAAAATGATCTGTGATTTTTGAAGTTATACTTCTTGGCGCGTTAGAGAAAAATTATGAGAGTAAATGTTTACAATGCGCGTATGGATACGACATAGTTCAAGCATGCATGAATAGATGCCGCTAGTTTTGCAGACAAGAAAGTAGTCTTTATCATTTCTAAGAGATGGCGTTGTGGACTTATTGTCTAATTATTAAGTAATAGGTTTTTTGGAAGTATTTTAATACTCTAGCTTGAAGTATAACTTCTTACGTGCGTACATAAGTATAACACGTGTGTACTTACACACACTTTTTTTTTACATATATTAAAAGCACTCAATTAGCACTAAATTACTAATGCTAACACGTAGTTATACTTAGCACTATGAGCGTTATAGCCGTCAGTACATTGCTAGCTTAATTATAAGCTAGCAGATATCTATAATCGATTCCAAAATCGAAAAAAAAAGACATATCTGTGATTATTTTACATATATTGGAAGCACTTAATGAGCACTAAATTATTTATGCTAACACGTAGTTCTGCTTAGCACTATGAGCGTTATAAGAGTTATAACCGGAAGTACATTGCTAGCTTACGTGAAAGCTGTCTGTTTTATAATTTATGATCATGCTACTTGGGCGTAAAATTTGATATTACAGCCATAAATTAGCTCTTAAAAAGCACTAAATTTCTAGCAAAAATTTTAGTGATTCTGCCCATTTGACTATTCTAGCTTTACAGCCATATTTTTCTATAATCAATAAAAAAAATTAAAAAAAAAATTTTCTCTGTGATTCTTGTACATATATTGGAAGCACTCAATGAGCACTAAATTATTAATGCTAACACCTAGGTCTGCTTAACACTATGAGCGTTATAGCCGGCTGTCCATTGCTAGCTTACGTGAAAGCTAGCAGTTTTATAATTTATGATCATGTTTCTTGGGCGTAAAATTTTATATTGGAGCACTAAATTAGCACTTAAAAAGCACTCAATATTTACCAAAAATTTAAGTGGTTCTGCCCATTTGACCATTCTAGCTTAACAGACGTGAAAATCACCGTCAAGCAGAGCATAAGATAATGTCTAATGTTTAAAACTTTGATCTTGAATTTTCCACCAATATCTACCAAGGAAGGGAGATCCATATAATAAATAAAACTTATTGAAGAATCCGCGTTGGCGCAGCGGTTACAGCACTGGATATTGGCTGTTGCGTGGGCGATTGCGGGTTCGATTCCCGCACACGACAGCATTTGTATTGGCCATACAGATGTTTGCCGTGGTCTGGGTGTTTGTGCAGTCCTTGTGGGTTATCCCACCGTGCCTCGGAGAGCACGTTAAGCCGTCGGTCCCGGTTGTTATCATGTACACCTGATAGCGATCGTTACTCATAGTAGGAAATATATCCGCCAACCCGCATTGGAGCAGCGGGGTGGATTAAGCTCCGATCCTTCTCCTACATGGAGAAGAGGCCTATGCCCAACAGTGGGGTATTACAGGCTGAATCGTGATCGTGATTGAAGAATCAGAGTAACCACAACATCTTGATGCCTGGATAAACTGAAGTTGTTAAACACACAATGTTTGTAGAACCAGTAGTTGGGGGGAGGAGTCCCCGAAGCATCGGTCCCAAGGAAGACAAAGGATGGTAAGTTTGTCAGCGGATCCAAGAGTCGCGATTACTGTACTTATATCGATGTAACGATGTCCAACAGTGACTAACCAAGGGCCAATTTAAAGGCTCATGATAAAACAATATGCAAAAAATACAAACTAATCTCGACGCAAAAAAGTAGTGTCATAAGTTTGACGCCAATTGTCTGTCTAAATATTTTTATCGTGATTCTCAAAAAAAAAACCTAAGTAAGTCATTAAGAAACAATATTTATATTCTTAATTACAATCAAAAAATAAAAAAAGATAACCGCTATTAAGGTATATTTAATAAGTAAGCACTTAATTCAAAAGGTTCCGTAAAGCCTCAGCGTAACCCACTAACAATATATGAATATAACCTAACAAGACGCGTACAAGAACTTATCTCATTAGCCATTATACGCATCTGCATAATATTAACGATACCCCCTCCCCCTTTCACCTGACCCCGCGGCCTAGATCGCTGGCACACATTCCCAAATCAACCGGATTGTAACCTACATATTTTGGAAAATAATTTTCAATCAAATTTCGACTTTATTGCAACTACACTAAAACTTAATTGTCAAATAATCGACGACAGAGCAAAATATCGCATAGTTGTTCATATTTAAAGTCGAAAGTGGAGTAAATCTGTACACTTCAATGAATTTAAACGGTAAGCTCGTTGCGCTAAGTCAGCTTTGAGTATTTTTGAAACTACTGTCGTCATTTGAAATTGAACTTTAAAATTAATAGGTTAGCATTCAAATTGAAATACATGAGTAATATTTTGAAGATTTTTAACGGTTTATAGTAAACTAAACCGAATTTTTTAGTTTTTAAGGTTTATTATGCTTTTTTTAATTTTTGCTCGAGTATGTCACGCTGCTCTTTGCATACGGGCGCCGCCGCCGTGTGACTTTTTTTTAAATATTCCTATTTGTATTCCCAGCACTGGCCGAAGACTGCCGCTTGACACACTTGTTAACTTTTACTATCTTTATGTTATTTTTATTTTGTTAATTACTCGCTTGTAGGTATTCGAAGCCGTCCGTTATGAATGACTGTCGAAATGTAGGTATAGCTTGTAATGATGGTTCCGATGAGATGATATTTTTTGGATTACACACAGAATTATTGAGTAACGGAACTTTATAAGTTCCTCTTTAGTGAATTATGATTTTAAAGCGACATTAGGAATTAAGTGCAGCAAATAACCTAACGAGGTCAACAAACAAGCTTAAAGAGTCGTAAAGAAAATATGGTTTCTTGGAAAGAATTAAAGATAAAAAGATTAGGTCGTCTGGAGTCTGGAGGTCTATCAATAAGTCATAAATTGTAATACGATCGACGGGCAATGTCATAACTTGAAATTGACGAAATCACAAAGTTCTCCAAAAGTAACAATATGTAATTTTTGTTTTAATCTATAATTTAAAGATGTATTTAAAGACAAAGAAAAAAATAAACGCCAAAAATTTTACCGTTTAATAAATTATCGCAATAGGTATGTACTGCAAAGCCTGACTGACGCCGCGTTGGCGCAGCGATCACAGCACTGGATTGCGATTGGCTGTTGCGGGTTCGATCCCCGCAAACGACAACATTTGTATTGGCCAGATGTTTGCCGTGGTCTGGGCGTTTGTGCAGTCCTTGTGGGTCTCCCCACCGTGCCTCGGAGAGCACGTTAAGTCGTCGGTCCCGGTTGTTATCATGTACACCTGATAGCGATCGTTACTCATAGTAGGGAATATATCCGCCAACCCGCATTGGAGCAGTGTGGTGGATTAAGCTCCGATCCATCTCCTACATGGGGAAGAGGCCTATGCCTAGCGGTGGGATATTACAGGCTGAAGCGTACTGCGAAGTTCAGTATTCGTGTCTTTCTGATTTTATTTTATTTTTGTAATATTTTGCAAATGCTTGAGTTACGTAATCAGAGCTCCTGGGGGAACGCGCTTGCGATGTTTTAAGCCGTATACGCATGTTTGCCCACCTAGTTGTATAAAAAAAATGTAATCATTCTAAGTTTTTCTAAATTTAAATGGTTGGTTCCATGGACATGACATTCATAATATCCTTTAAAAACTAGAACTAGTTTAGAACAAAATTCTGACAATAATGTTATGAACAGCTGTAGTCCTATATTCTATGAAAATGTTTGGAATAGGTATATCCTCCTACGCTAAATTCATCTGTGATTTAGCCACACTACCTGTGTCGGAGGCCTATAACTTTTAGTGGGCGTTAAATGTATGATGACCACGAATATTGGTGTAAGTAAGCTTGGAGCGATTTGTCAATTTATGTGTGTAGGTATTCGAATAGTTACACTAATACCCTTCCGTAATTGTGAAATTAAACTTTATAATGGACGGTCACAAGAAGGTCACTGTCACAATAAAATTACAGCCAAATATTACTGACAAAGACATTAAAAGAGATGTCTTTGAGTACTGATTCTAAGTAGTGTTGTTTTCCTGTGGTGAGAGAGGTAGCCAAATCACCGAGAGATGAAGTACGCGCTTTATCTCCTAATGTTGCAGTCATCCATAGTCTACGACATCGGCTTATCTTCAAGCAGACTGTACGCTTTTAAGTTTTATGTCACTTTTATAGATTAAAAAAAAACGGTTTAACTCTATAACTCATACTAGGTGTAGGTACCGACTGGTAAAGCTAGACACAGAATAAAATAAATGGCAAACGGTCTCAAAATCTAAAGTCAATCGAGTGAAGTTTAAGGTTATCAAATAATCTTTCCAAGTTTAATTACGGACGCAACTTTGTATGAATCGTGCCGTTGATTAACCTGTCTGCATGAGCCGTCCCGACCAGGATAAGAAACGGGGCAGAACTAATCAAAACACTTGGGTATTTAGGTCATAACAAGACACACGATTTACAAGATTAGGTGTGATACTGCACTTATTAATTCTTACAATGTTGTAAAAGTATAAGTTATTCGTAATTTATAAAATGTTGGTAAAGTGAATCAAATAGGTAAGTATAATAACTATTGCTCGCAAACGAAAAAAAAAACGACTCCAATTACATCGACAAGTAATACAACGTAATAAGACGAAAAAATAGTCAAGTAAATACGCGCTATTAAAGATTAAACAAAAAAATTGTGATCAGATCTCGATCTAATTTAAAAGAGACTACATGACAAGTATTAGCTTTCGATCAAAGCAAGAATCATCAAAATCAGTACACCCAGTAAATAGTTATGAGGCATAATACAACGTAGGTGGATGAAAAAAATAGTCAAGTAAATATGCATTATTAGAGATAACTCATATGATAAAGTACTTGTCTGATCTCAATTAAATTAAAATGGGACCACGTAACAAGCAATACCTTTCGATTAAAAAAATTATCATCGAAAATTCGAAATCGATCAACCCACTAAACCGTTATGAGCTAACACACATAAAAAAATACATTCGAATTTAGTATCTCCTTTTCGAAATCAGCTAAAAACTAAAAAGCGTACCTACACGGTAGAAGGTAAACTGAGGGGGGGACGCTCCTGGACATGTGTCCCCATTCTGTAGACGGTAGACTGGTCCGGTTGAGCGTCCCCTGAGTGGGGTGGCCGGCTGGGGGTCGGGGGATCCTCGGCTGGCTTGAGATCCCACGTCGTCGGGAGGGGTGGTCTTGTGGATGCCGCCCCTCTAGGTGCCGGGCCCGGATGTTTACATTCGGGCCAGCCGCCGGGGCGGGGTGGAGACTGCTAACGCGACCCCATCTCGCCCCACTCAGGCGGATGTCTGCTCACACGTGGATGGTTTTTGGTCAGTAGGAGTCTGACATAACCCTCTGGTGCCCCCTCACCGAAGGGTATCCATGATGGATTTTCCCCACGTAAAAAAAAAAGGTCTAGAGTTCTAGACCCTTGTCCTAGGAGGAAAAAGAGGCCTATGCCCAGTAGTCGGATCTTACAGGCTAAATCGTTTCGTTTTTGCCTTAGGAAATAAAACAAACCTGCAATTGTAACGTTTCAGTGAATATATTGGAATTGTTCTTGAACATCTTTTTCAACCATTCCTATGACACATGCAAAACAAATAGGTGAATATATGTTGGTTAGACAATATTGTTAATTATTCAAAAAAAAAAGATTATGTACCTACAGTCTTTTGTGATCCTAAGTATTCGACGTTTACCTACTCACTGTCATTGATCATATTTTATTGTAAATTCGGTGAATATTTAAAAAAAAAACTTATTTTATCAAAGCATGCCATTTATTGTAAATTTATAACCCTTCAAACGATATGTCCGTCTTTCTATTGTTTGTTCTAGCTATGCTCAATTTGTTGACTTGTGTTTTTTTTTGCAAACTTTATGTCCAAGGTACAGGGTGGTACAGGTATGGTATTGTTTTAGCCAGGCTTATGACCGATTCTTTTGTTGCTGGTCGTATTTAATTTAATTGCTTTAGAACAAAAATTTCAATCAACCGTCTTTATTCAGTTTTGAATATAAATGTACTTTGTTTTAATATGTTACAATCAAAATAATTTATTGAGGTACGCCGCTCCTAGAAATATTTTAGAAGATTTTTCAGAAGAACGAACGAAGAATAATTAGTACTTATTAAAAAAATCGGCCAAGTGCGAGTCAGACTCGCGCACGAAGGGTTCCGTACCATTGACTAGGTAGGTACATTGATTTTAATATCGGACAAAAAGCGGCTAAAAATCACTTGTTGCATGAGAGCAAAAATAGGCAAAAATGACGTTTTTTGTATGGGAAGCGGGAGCCCCCCTTAAATATTAATTTTATTATTTATTATTAAAGTAAAAATATAAATAAGTATTTTGTAAATATTTCAACTGTTGCCATTTTATTTCTAGTATTTGTTGTTATAGCGGCAACAGAAATACATAATTTGTGAAAATTTCAACTGTCTAGCTATCGCCGTTCTTGAGATACAGCCTGGTGACAGACGGACGGACGGACAGCGAAGTCTTAGTAATAGGGTCCCGTTTTTACCCTTTGGGTACGGAACCCTAAAAAGTAAGTCTATATGACTATTAAGTAGCTTTTTTTGTGGAGGTACCACAGAGTATAATAAGTATTATACTAAAAAAAATGTAATTTGTATTAAAATGTAAGTACATTTGTTACTACCTATATGAAATTTATTTAGATAGAATCCTCAGCTCATAAAATTCATTGCCAATATAGTAAGCAACGCAAACAAAGTTGCAGGTACTAGTTACTGTAACATAAAATAAAACAAATTTAATAGATTATTTTTTTATTCGTACCCAAAAGTATACCAACACCCAAAAAATGTCAAACTATAGAAAGAAAACGAAAATCTTCAAAATAAATCAATCAACAAAATGAAATATATGCTTCCGATTTAATAAAAACATAATTATAAATACGTAAAGTCAATATATCATTTGATTTGAGAAAAGAAAATGCCAGCATTTTATTTTACATAATAAAACTAATGACATTTCTTTCTGCAATAGGTTATTTTATATCTGTATTTTTGTGACGTGCGGACATCTATGGCGGACATTGATACATAATATTATTATAATTTTATTATAGGTACTAGAAGTCTAAAAATTATCAAATTATGTATAATAATTTTGATAATACAATAACATCCATAATTGTTAATATTTTATTTTAATAATAATGTAGTTCGTGCTTTATAATAAACTTTATAAACATTTCAGTGGTCAATTATTCACAATTGAACGCTAAAATGTTTCATGTATTATTTCATTTATTAAAAAAATGTCCGCTCAATTAAATAATGGAACCAAATTGATTTGCTAGTGTTTGGGAAAAAGTACCAAAATATATTTTGTGATATTATACAGTTTTGTCGTAAATATAAAATGATTTAATTCGTTTTGACAACGAAATACATACAAAAAATATAATAAATTGATAATATTAACTTTGTTAAAACAAAGTTATCAACGTACAATGTGATATTGTAAAATGATTTTAATATTAAGACTTATAATATATTCTATATATGAAAATAGTAATATTGTCAATATTCAAATATGAAAAAAAAAATTATTAAAAGTAAATGAATAAAAGAAAAATCTGACAAAAATCATAATTGTCATAACTGGCTCCATCTATGAGCCGACCCGAAAATCAAATAGTACGACAATTATTATTTAAAAATAAATCAACTGGAATATTTCTACGAGACAATTCAATTGTATCTCTTTTATATTTTAAATTTATTTATAACATGAGTTTTTTCTCCAAGGCTTCCCAGATGGGGTCAAGCGGTGCGATTTCGTAGTCGTTCAAAACAGCGCCATCTGTGAGGACAGTGGGGGTAGTTTCACCAAATACGACGTATTCGCTTGAAACATCAGTAGATGGCGCTTGAGCGTTGTTTCTGCAGCGACCGGACGCCATACGAACGCTACGCATCATGGCCGTTGATTTCATTCGTTCTGTTTATTAAAAACGCATACATAATTAAAGTAATTATTTATAACTAAATGTACTTAATTAAATACTCATCAGTATTTGTGCAGGTATTCAAGTCAAGTAAGGTTACATGAATGCTGTATTGCAATGAAAAAAAAAAAACAAAAAATAACATCGCTTATCAAAAAAAAAAAAAAAAATTGCGTGCGTACAAAGTACACATGTTAGAAGTGAAACTTCTTTGGCAAACTAATAAAAAAAAAACGAATAAAAAAGGGTGTGTGTCACCTCCGACGCACGACTGGAGTTTACTCCTTTAAATCGACTGGCTAAATAGGCACAAAATAGGCTTAGTAGTCTAAGAAAAAGATTAATGCCATCAACTGGTAGGTACCTAAATAAACGAACGAATTATGACGTTAAATAAGGTTCCGATAGATGGCACACAAAAACGTATCGGGGTCATTCGTTCAGTAGATTTTACTCCTTATATTTTTTTTTATTCCAGGGGCCTTATATGAAAATCGATTCTTAAGGGGCTACACTACCTCAGCTCGAATTCAGATTTCACCCGCACTTCGTCGTATAACACGTACAAATTAACTTGACACCTGGGCCGATGACGGCATCTTCAATGTACGGTGTGAAAAATAATGTAACCATATCATAATATATGTTAATATATCAATAAAATATATAGTAAAATAATGTAACATATCATAATATGAAAATAATGTAACATATCATAATATGTTACATTATTTTTCACACCGTACATTGAAGTTGCCGTCATCGGCCCAGGTGTCAAGTTAATTTGTACGTGCTATACCGATTACCGACACACATGAGAATTGAGAGCGCTTGGTTGTTCATCGCGCGAATTATATGTAATTTCTTCCCACAAACTTTATCAATAGTTATTTTTTAAAAAACGCAACATATAAAATGTTCTTCATACTTATTTCAATTACCATGCTTAATCTCAAGTCCATAACTTCTATATTTACGGAGATATTAGGGTTTTAATACAAAAAATAGAGGTAACTTTGCGATTTTTTTGTATCGAGAAAATTTTATGGAATCGTGTTTTCGAAACATAATATGAAAGATAGTTTATGTCCTGAACTTTACCATACATAAATTTTAAACTTAAATATTCAGTAGTTTGGAAGATATGGAGATCCTGCCGAGTGGAAAATAAGCAATTTGAGGTAGCATACACTCTTAAGGAGTAAACTCCAAAACAAAAAGCCAACGTCACGCGGTGTTTCCCAGGCGGTTACCCATCCAAGTACTGACCCCGCCCGACGTGTTACTTAACTTCGGTGATCGGACGAGAACCGGTGTATTCAACGTGCTATGCACATTTAAAATTCGTGACGCCGTGACGCGTTTGATCCGTAAAAATTTTACCCCTCATGCAGCGCCGGCAGCGGTAGTGCGGCTCTGTGCTAGGTGGTGTGTTGGTGTGTTACCGTCGGCGGTGGCCAGCGGGCAGTACTTGAGCGTGTGCGCCCCGCAGCGCCGGCAGCGGTAGTGCGGCTCTGTGCTAGGTGGTGTGTTGGTGTGTTACCGTCGGCGGTGGCCAGCGGGCAGTACTTGAGCGTGTGCGCCCCGCAGCGCCGGCAGCGGTAGTGCGGCTCTGTGCTAGGTGGTGTGTTGGTGTGTTACCGTCGGCGGTGGCCAGCGGGCAGTACTTGAGCGTGTGCGCCCCGCAGCGCCGGCAGCGGTAGTGCGGCTCTGTGCTAGGTGGTGTGTTGGTGTGTTACCGTCGGCGGTGGCCAGCGGGCAGTACTTGAGCGTGTGCGCCCCGCAGCGCCGGCAGCGGTAGTGCGGCTCTGTGCTAGGTGGTGTGTTGGTGTGTTACCGTCGGCGGTGGCCAGCGGGCAGTACTTGAGCGTGTGCGCCCCGCAGCGCCGGCAGCGGTAGTGCGGCTCTGTGCTAGGTGGTGTGTTGGTGTGTTACCGTCGGCGGTGGCCAGCGGGCAGTACTTGAGCGTGTGCGCCCCGCAGCGCCGGCAGCGGTAGTGCGGCTCTGTGCTAGGTGGTGTGTTGGTGTGTTACCGTCGGCGGTGGCCAGCGGGCAGTACTTGAGCGTGTGCGCCCCGCAGCGCCGGCAGCGGTAGTGCGGCTCTGTGCTAGGTGGTGTGTTGGTGTGTTACCGTCGGCGGTGGCCAGCGGGCAGTACTTGAGCGTGTGCGCCCCGCAGCGCCGGCAGCGGTAGTGCGGCTCTGTGCTAGGTGGTGTGTTGGTGTGTTACCGTCGGCGGTGGCCAGCGGGCAGTACTTGAGCGTGTGCGCCCCGCAGCGCCGGCAGCGGTAGTGCGGCTCTGTGCTAGGTGGTGTGTTGGTGTGTTACCGTCGGCGGTGGCCAGCGGGCAGTACTTGAGCGTGTGCGCCCCGCAGCGCCGGCAGCGGTAGTGCGGCTCTGTGCTAGGTGGTGTGTTGGTGTGTTACCGTCGGCGGTGGCCAGCGGGCAGTACTTGAGCGTGTGCGCCCCGCAGCGCCGGCAGCGGTAGTGCGGCTCTGTGCTAGGTGGTGTGTTGGTGTGTTACCGTCGGCGGTGGCCAGCGGGCAGTACTTGAGCGTGTGCGCCCCGCAGCGCCGGCAGCGGTAGTGCGGCTCTGTGCTAGGTGGTGTGTTGGTGTGTTACCGTCGGCGGTGGCCAGCGGGCAGTACTTGAGCGTGTGCGCCCCGCAGCGCCGGCAGCGGTAGTGCGGCTCTGTGCTAGGTGGTGTGTTGGTGTGTTACCGTCGGCGGTGGCCAGCGGGCAGTACTTGAGCGTGTGCGCCCCGCAGCGCCGGCAGCGGTAGTGCGGCTCTGTGCTAGGTGGTGTGTTGGTGTGTTACCGTCGGCGGTGGCCAGCGGGCAGTACTTGAGCGTGTGCGCCCCGCAGCGCCGGCAGCGGTAGTGCGGCTCTGTGCTAGGTGGTGTGTTGGTGTGTTACCGTCGGCGGTGGCCAGCGGGCAGTACTTGAGCGTGTGCGCCCCGCAGCGCCGGCAGCGGTAGTGCGGCTCTGTGCTAGGTGGTGTGTTGGTGTGTTACCGTCGGCGGTGGCCAGCGGGCAGTACTTGAGCGTGTGCGCCCCGCAGCGCCGGCAGCGGTAGTGCGGCTCTGTGCTAGGTGGTGTGTTGGTGTGTTACCGTCGGCGGTGGCCAGCGGGCAGTACTTGAGCGTGTGCGCCCCGCAGCGCCGGCAGCGGTAGTGCGGCTCTGTGCTAGGTGGTGTGTTGGTGTGTTACCGTCGGCGGTGGCCAGCGGGCAGTACTTGAGCGTGTGCGCCCCGCAGCGCCGGCAGCGGTAGTGCGGCTCTGTGCTAGGTGGTGTGTTGGTGTGTTACCGTCGGCGGTGGCCAGCGGGCAGTACTTGAGCGTGTGCGCCCCGCAGCGCCGGCAGCGGTAGTGCGGCTCTGTGCTAGGTGGTGTGTTGGTGTGTTACCGTCGGCGGTGGCCAGCGGGCAGTACTTGAGCGTGTGCGCCCCGCAGCGCCGGCAGCGGTAGTGCGGCTCTGTGCTAGGTGGTGTGTTGGTGTGTTACCGTCGGCGGTGGCCAGCGGGCAGTACTTGAGCGTGTGCGCCCCGCAGCGCCGGCAGCGGTAGTGCGGCTCTGTGCTAGGTGGTGTGTTGGTGTGTTACCGTCGGCGGTGGCCAGCGGGCAGTACTTGAGCGTGTGCGCCCCGCAGCGCCGGCAGCGGTAGTGCGGCTCTGTGCTAGGTGGTGTGTTGGTGTGTTACCGTCGGCGGTGGCCAGCGGGCAGTACTTGAGCGTGTGCGCCCCGCAGCGCCGGCAGCGGTAGTGCGGCTCTGTGCTAGGTGGTGTGTTGGTGTGTTACCGTCGGCGGTGGCCAGCGGGCAGTACTTGAGCGTGTGCGCCCCGCAGCGCCGGCAGCGGTAGTGCGGCTCTGTGCTAGGTGGTGTGTTGGTGTGTTACCGTCGGCGGTGGCCAGCGGGCAGTACTTGAGCGTGTGCGCCCCGCAGCGCCGGCAGCGGTAGTGCGGCTCTGTGCTAGGTGGTGTGTTGGTGTGTTACCGTCGGCGGTGGCCAGCGGGCAGTACTTGAGCGTGTGCGCCCCGCAGCGCCGGCAGCGGTAGTGCGGCTCTGTGCTAGGTGGTGTGTTGGTGTGTTACCGTCGGCGGTGGCCAGCGGGCAGTACTTGAGCGTGTGCGCCCCGCAGCGCCGGCAGCGGTAGTGCGGCTCTGTGCTAGGTGGTGTGTTGGTGTGTTACCGTCGGCGGTGGCCAGCGGGCAGTACTTGAGCGTGTGCGCCCCGCAGCGCCGGCAGCGGTAGTGCGGCTCTGTGCTAGGTGGTGTGTTGGTGTGTTACCGTCGGCGGTGGCCAGCGGGCAGTACTTGAGCGTGTGCGCCCCGCAGCGCCGGCAGCGGTAGTGCGGCTCTGTGCTAGGTGGTGTGTTGGTGTGTTACCGTCGGCGGTGGCCAGCGGGCAGTACTTGAGCGTGTGCGCCCCGCAGCGCCGGCAGCGGTAGTGCGGCTCTGTGCTAGGTGGTGTGTTGGTGTGTTACCGTCGGCGGTGGCCAGCGGGCAGTACTTGAGCGTGTGCGCCCCGCAGCGCCGGCAGCGGTAGTGCGGCTCTGTGCTAGGTGGTGTGTTGGTGTGTTACCGTCGGCGGTGGCCAGCGGGCAGTACTTGAGCGTGTGCGCCCCGCAGCGCCGGCAGCGGTAGTGCGGCTCTGTGCTAGGTGGTGTGTTGGTGTGTTACCGTCGGCGGTGGCCAGCGGGCAGTACTTGAGCGTGTGCGCCCCGCAGCGCCGGCAGCGGTAGTGCGGCTCTGTGCTAGGTGGTGTGTTGGTGTGTTACCGTCGGCGGTGGCCAGCGGGCAGTACTTGAGCGTGTGCGCCCCGCAGCGCCGGCAGCGGTAGTGCGGCTCTGTGCTAGGTGGTGTGTTGGTGTGTTACCGTCGGCGGTGGCCAGCGGGCAGTACTTGAGCGTGTGCGCCCCGCAGCGCCGGCAGCGGTAGTGCGGCTCTGTGCTAGGTGGTGTGTTGGTGTGTTACCGTCGGCGGTGGCCAGCGGGCAGTACTTGAGCGTGTGCGCCCCGCAGCGCCGGCAGCGGTAGTGCGGCTCTGTGCTAGGTGGTGTGTTGGTGTGTTACCGTCGGCGGTGGCCAGCGGGCAGTACTTGAGCGTGTGCGCCCCGCAGCGCCGGCAGCGGTAGTGCGGCTCTGTGCTAGGTGGTGTGTTGGTGTGTTACCGTCGGCGGTGGCCAGCGGGCAGTACTTGAGCGTGTGCGCCCCGCAGCGCCGGCAGCGGTAGTGCGGCTCTGTGCTAGGTGGTGTGTTGGTGTGTTACCGTCGGCGGTGGCCAGCGGGCAGTACTTGAGCGTGTGCGCCCCGCAGCGCCGGCAGCGGTAGTGCGGCTCTGTGCTAGGTGGTGTGTTGGTGTGTTACCGTCGGCGGTGGCCAGCGGGCAGTACTTGAGCGTGTGCGCCCCGCAGCGCCGGCAGCGGTAGTGCGGCTCTGTGCTAGGTGGTGTGTTGGTGTGTTACCGTCGGCGGTGGCCAGCGGGCAGTACTTGAGCGTGTGCGCCCCGCAGCGCCGGCAGCGGTAGTGCGGCTCTGTGCTAGGTGGTGTGTTGGTGTGTTACCGTCGGCGGTGGCCAGCGGGCAGTACTTGAGCGTGTGCGCCCCGCAGCGCCGGCAGCGGTAGTGCGGCTCTGTGCTAGGTGGTGTGTTGGTGTGTTACCGTCGGCGGTGGCCAGCGGGCAGTACTTGAGCGTGTGCGCCCCGCAGCGCCGGCAGCGGTAGTGCGGCTCTGTGCTAGGTGGTGTGTTGGTGTGTTACCGTCGGCGGTGGCCAGCGGGCAGTACTTGAGCGTGTGCGCCCCGCAGCGCCGGCAGCGGTAGTGCGGCTCTGTGCTAGGTGGTGTGTTGGTGTGTTACCGTCGGCGGTGGCCAGCGGGCAGTACTTGAGCGTGTGCGCCCCGCAGCGCCGGCAGCGGTAGTGCGGCTCTGTGCTAGGTGGTGTGTTGGTGTGTTACCGTCGGCGGTGGCCAGCGGGCAGTACTTGAGCGTGTGCGCCCCGCAGCGCCGGCAGCGGTAGTGCGGCTCTGTGCTAGGTGGTGTGTTGGTGTGTTACCGTCGGCGGTGGCCAGCGGGCAGTACTTGAGCGTGTGCGCCCCGCAGCGCCGGCAGCGGTAGTGCGGCTCTGTGCTAGGTGGTGTGTTGGTGTGTTACCGTCGGCGGTGGCCAGCGGGCAGTACTTGAGCGTGTGCGCCCCGCAGCGCCGGCAGCGGTAGTGCGGCTCTGTGCTAGGTGGTGTGTTGGTGTGTTACCGTCGGCGGTGGCCAGCGGGCAGTACTTGAGCGTGTGCGCCCCGCAGCGCCGGCAGCGGTAGTGCGGCTCTGTGCTAGGTGGTGTGTTGGTGTGTTACCGTCGGCGGTGGCCAGCGGGCAGTACTTGAGCGTGTGCGCCCCGCAGCGCCGGCAGCGGTAGTGCGGCTCTGTGCTAGGTGGTGTGTTGGTGTGTTACCGTCGGCGGTGGCCAGCGGGCAGTACTTGAGCGTGTGCGCGCGGTCGCCCCGCGCCCCGCAGCGCCGACAGCGGTAGGCGCGCAGCACGGGGCACGACACACGTCCGTTAATTCGTAGTCGGTGCGAGCGGTAGTACGACTCGCGCTCACCGTTGTTCTTGCAGAAACGACACTCCATCACCTGACGACCAGACTATTGAAGTTAAACTTCTTTACGCAAGCTCGACTCGGGGAGTGAGCTGGTGAATGCGTGACGAGAACATTACGAAAAGTGTGATCGGGTGAAGCGAACGGAAGTTGAGAGGAAAATATAAATTAGTGAAGATAGAAAGACAAAGTTACGTTTCGTAAGTTCTACTTCAGTTGTCTGGTCTAAAGAACACTCATTTTTTTAAACTAACCGTGTCCCGTTCCCGTGCGATAGATGTGTGTATCGTACCTAACAATTTTTTTGCCATACAAAATCATACTCGAGAAGTTTTAAGTTTCATTATGTATCGAAAAATGCCAATATGCGTTTCGGATCAACATTTGTATAAAATAATTGCGGTTTGTTATGTTCAAACGATTGACGTAGTATTTTTAATTGGGAATCGTTCAGTTTGTTCAGTTTGTCGGTCCCGGTTGTTATCATGTACACCTGATAGCGATCGTTACTCATAGTAGGGAATATATCGGCCAACCCGCATTGGAGCAGCTTGGTATATTAAGCTCCGATCCTTCTCCCACATGGAGAAGAGGCCTATACCCAACAGTGGGATATTACAGGCTGAATCGTGATCGTGATCAGATTAAGGTGGTTGAAAAAAAAATGTAAATACCTCTGCCTGTTTTTTTCCTTTGTGTTTAGTTTCTTGAGCACGATTCTGTTCTAATTCTTTCAACAAGGAGTAGAGGACGTTATTCGGTAGGGAGTTGAGAATCCGGAGCTGTTGTTCTGTGATCACATCCTCCATAGACACAGGCACTGGAGCTGACGAAACTGGAAAAATGAGTAAATGTGTTGAAATGAAAAATATTAATAGTTTTCCACACCTCGACAAACCTAAACTTACTAAAACCTTTGGGTTTAAAATTTGACTTATACTATCCTCTTTGTTAATATAAACGTATTCCCAGATCTGATCACCTTACCATAGGAACATAACACCACTACTTGAAGCAGAATTATTTGTTTGTGACCTTCTGTCATGTAGAGTTTCCCCAATTGGGTAACTCCTTCGTCAGTCAGTCAGTTCAGCCTATTGCAGTCCATTGCTGGACATATAATGCCTCCCCAAGTTCGCGCCAGACATCACAGTTTTTCACGATCCCCATCCAGCCTACACCGGCAATCTTACCTTCATAGTTTGAGCAAAATATTTCCAGATGTTCCCTCAAAGCCCTGCCCAGTGTGGTGACTATGGGCAATACCATGTGTATTTACATATTATTACAAGTTCACGCCATTTTTGTGATAGGCTGTGATAGGCTGAAGTGATGATGATGATATGATGACCCTCAAAATATACGTACCCTCAGCAGGTCTCACAGCTAGCATGATGTCGGCAGCACTAGGCGCGGACCGGACGGGTCTCGGTAGGCTTACGCTTGGTGTTACGTCAGGAGCGGGCCAAGATTTCTGACGGAGATACATGTTCGATGGACCCATACCCGCAAGCGCTGCCGACACAAAATAAGTAATATGACGCTAAGGTATTAAATAGTTTTTTGTTGATTGAGAACTACATTATTCCTAATTTCTTTTACCAGTAGAGAGCTAGACGTTACTTCTGAGAACCATAGCCTTAAAACTTAGTTATTTTCGCAAAATTTAAGAACTGGTATGTGTGATCACATCCTCCAGAGACACAAGCACTGGAGCTGACGAAACTAGAAGAATGAGTAAATGTGTTTAAAAATATTAATAGTTTTTGACACATAGGAACACAACACCACTACTTGAAGCAGAATTATGTATGTATACTGTGTGTTTCTTTCTAGCATATCTTGAAGAAAAAAAAAGCGCTTGACCACAATAGTTTCTATCAGTAGAAAAAACCTCATCTTCTTTTTAAAAGTTCCTTCTTTCTAAAAAAGGCAGGATTAGATAATTACAGAGTCTACAAAATAATCACTTACCTCTGCTGTTGACATTATACACATTAGTCGATGTATCCTCTTCAGGATCATACGGCGAATCTAAGCCGTTTAGCCTAAATTCTTGCATTACAGCATCAATGGAGCAGTTAGCTGAAAAAAAAAAGTTTTATGTATCGTTTAATTTTTTTTTATATGTTTTTATACCACAAAGATGGCAAAGCGCACGATCCGCCTAATGGTAAGCGAATACCGTAGCCTTCATCACTTCAGCCGAGTTCAGCCTATCGCAGTCCACTGCTGGACATAGGCCTCCACAAGTTCACGCCAATAATGGCGCGAACTCATGTGTTTGACCATAGTCACCACGCTGGTCAGGCGGGTTGGTCACCACAGGGTTGGCTTTGTCGCACCGAAGCCGCTGCTGCCCGTCTTCGACCTGTGTATTTCAAAGCCAGCAGTTGGATGATTATCCCGCCATTGGTTGGCTTTATAAGTAATATCCACGGGAAGAGAAGGGGTAGCTATATTCTTTACTGCCATAACCACACACAGTAGCCTGTGGACGCCTGCAACACCAGAAGCATTGCAAGCGTGCTGCCAATTCTAGCCCTGAACAGCTCTGGCTACCTAACTCACTGCAGAATCACAACACTACTTGACAGCAGCATTATTTCCTCGATCGGGCTGCCCCAAGTGTTGAGCAACTTTCCTACTGTGCCCGACCTCACTATAAGTATGGTATATGTTTAATTTTAAAATGAAATTTTAATATTGGTATGACAGGTGTCCAAAAGAAACCTTGCTGAATTTTGAGTTAAAATCATCCAGCGTGTTAGCTCATAGCAGTGGAATCAAATAAAATTAAGCCAAGTTTTACGTATAATGTACCTATATCTCCGTCCATCCGTTGCGATGTTTTTCTAGAAATATCGGCGTGATGCCAAAATACTGAGTAATAGAAAAAAAAAGTTTTGATTTCATTATCGATACTAAAACTTCCGTTTTTTTTTTTACTATCTCCAACCCTACGGAAAAAATCTCATAAACTTCATAAAAAGAATAAACAAATGTTGACTAAGCGCTCTTACACACGAACGGCACGTTGCCAACGGCAGAGGTCGACGGCAGCCGTCGACTGCCGTCGAGCGCCGTCAGCGGCAGTTGACTGCAGCCGTCGACTGCCGTCGAGCGCCGTCAGCGGCAGTCGACTGCAGCCGTCGAGCGCCGTCGGCGGCGCGCCGTCGGCTGCAGTCCGCTGCCGTTGAGAAAGTGCCGCTCACACGCCGGCTCTCTTAGTAAAGGAGCCAGTTGCAAAATGAATTCCGAAGAAGAAACACTGTTATTGTTTTTACTTCGTCGCCGCCGAGAAAAACGAAAAATAAAAACACGCTCAGTCTATTCGTAAAAGAATTTTTAAAATCGGTCCAGTAGTTTTTGAATTCGTTTATTACAAACGAAAATACAAAAATAAAAATCTTTCCTCTTTATAATATTAGCATAAATATAAATAATAAAAAGATATAAGTAATTTAGATTATTTGTTTAATGAGATCAACATCATTTATCACCATTTTAAGTTGAAACAAAAATCGAAATCGGTCCACCCATTCAAAAGTTCTGAAGTAACATACATTTAAAAAAATACAGTTGAATTGAGAACCTCCTCCTTTTTTGGAAGTCGGTTAAAATAAAATGACTTACCTCAATATCATAGCGAGCCTTTGCTCAGTTAAAATGCTTTTCCGCATGATGGTATCTTGGCAAGATATTGAACTTTTTAAAATAGCTGTCAGCTCATCAAAAGAAGCAATGGACATCCGAAAATAATTAAAAAACTTTTGCTCGTTTTCTCGTAAAAGTGGATAGAGTGTAAAAAATGCCCATCTTGATCTCTATTGATTAGTATTTCTTGAACCCACACTGAACGTGTTTTTATTTTTCGTTTTTCTCGGCGGCGACGAAGTAAAAAACAACAACAGTGTTTCTTCCTCGGAATTCATTTTACAACTGGCTCCTGTACTAAGATAGCGTCGACGTGTGAGCGGCATGGTCTCAACGGCAGAGGACTGCAATCGACGGCGCGCCGCCAACGGCGCTCGACGGCAGTCGACGGCTGCCGCTGACGGCGCTCGACGGCAGTCGACGGCTGCAGTTGTCTGCCGCTGACGGCGCTCGACGGCAGTCGACGGCTGCCGTCGACCTCTGCCGTTGGCAACGTGCCGTTCGTGTGTGGGAGCGCTAAATTGTCATACAGAGTTATGAGAGGCTATGCAATCTATGAGAGGCTATGCAATCTATGAGAATGTTTTTGAAATTGTATGAAAGTGTTGTATTGAGATGTTTTAACTGAGGTAGGGCACAGCAGGAAATTTCCTGCTCAAAATATAGAGCAGCCCGATTAGGGTAGTACCTCAATCTTACAGAAGACCACAGCTAAATAATACTGTTTTCAAGCAGTATTGTGTTCCTGTTGGTGAGTTAGCGCTCCCACACACGAACGGCACGTTGCCAACGGCAGAGGTCGACGGCTGCAGTCGACTGCCGTCGAGCGCCGTCAGCGGCAGACGACTGCAGCCGTTGACTGCCGTCGAGCGCCGTCAGCGGCAGCCGTCGACTGCCGTCGAGCGCCGTCCGCGGCGCGCCGTCGGCTGCAGTCCGCTGCCGTTGGGAACATGCCGCTCACACGTCGGCTCTCTTAGTAAAGGAGCCAGTTGCAAAATGAATTCCGAAGAAGAAATACTGTTATTGTTTTTAAACGGTTTTATTTAGCTTGACCAGCTTGGTATTTATTAATTTTTTTGTTTATTTGTGTGTTTGGGTCAAATTTAGTAATTGGAACTTTACCCCCTTCCTGATGACAGATTGATCTGATATTTGGTACACATTCTTAATCTTGATGAAAATACAACATAGTATATTTCTTATGGTTATAAATCCAATATGGCCGCCAATACAAAATGGCGGATCACATAACTTCACAACAACCTCAATATTGGTATCAAATGAAAAGGCTTGGTTGGTAGAATACAGCTCACTATGAAAAACCCAAGATGGCCGCCGCCACAAAATGGCGGATTACACATTTTCAACAAATACCTAAGTAAGGGGTATCAAATGAAAGGGCTTGATTGGTAGAATAGAGCCCACTATGAAAAATCTAAGATGGCCGCCGCTACAAAATGGCGTATTACATATTTTCCACAAATTCCTCAATATGGGTATCGAATGAAAGGTCTCGATTGGTAGAATAGAGCTCCCTATGAAAAATCCAAGATGGCCGCCGCTACAAAATGGCGGATTACGTCATATATTTTTCCACAAATTCCTCAATATGGGTATCGACTATCGAATGAAAAGGCTCGATTGGTAGAATAGGGCTGACTATGAAAAATCCAAGATGGCTGCCGCCTATAAATGGTGGATTACATATTTTCTACTAATACTTCAATATGGAAATCAAATGAAAGGGCTTGATTGGTAGAATACAGTTTATTAGACTGTGTAGGTATATTTATTACTAATCTAAAAACTACTCGACAAAACTAAAAACTTGAAACGTTGGGCACGTGAAATTTCTATCATAATGTTTACTCTATAATATACGTGCTCTGGATACGCCCAACGATTTTATATTTGTCTGATCAATACCCCAGATTGATGAGAAGATTGGTGCGATCTGGTAGCTAGGACTTACCGAATTATTTTTTAGTTTTTAGTCCATAACCTAAATACATCATTTTTATTGCAATAAAACCGAATAACATAAAACATTTTTTAGTTTATTTTGTTACTTCGTCGCCGCCGAGAAAAACGAAAAAAAAAAAAAACGTTCAGTGTGGGTTCAAGAAATACCTACTAATCAATAGAGATCAAGATGGGCATTTTTTACGAAGAAACGAGCAAAAGTTTTTTAATTATTTTCGGATGTGCTTCTTTTGATGAGCTGACGGCTATTTTAAAAAGTTCAATATCTCGCCAAGATTGAGTTAATAATTATAAAAATTAAAAAAAAAAATTAAAATACTGAGCTAGTAAAAAAACATGTTTTAAAAAAATGGTCGGTTTATTAAAAGTTGATTTTGATTTTTTTAACCATTGTTATTAAAATAGAAGTAACTAATAATTATTATGTATTATTGTTCCTATAGGTAGTAATATTGTATTTTGTTTCAACTTAAAATGGTGATAAATGATGTTGATCTCATTAAAAAATAATCTAAATTACTTATATCTTTTTATTATTTATATTTCACTACATATTATAAAACAGTCTCTTCCCGCTGTCCGTCTGTCTGTATAAATATGATTAGATCTTTAAAACTACGCAACGGATTTTGATGCGGTTTTCTTTAGTAAATAGAGTGATTCTAGAGGAAGGTATATTATGTATAATACATGCATAATACAGTAGAGGAACACTGATAGTTTTAAAGTTTTCTAATGTGATATCGTAAATAAACACATTTTTTGCGCTTAGATTGCAAATATTTATTTTATACTAGCTGACCCGGCGAACTTCGTACCGCCTAACAGTCGATTCTTTAATTTTTAATTTTTTTTAATTTTTATCCTTCCCGGAACCCCTCTACTAACACTTAAACCTTATGGTGTGGTATTAAAGCTCAAATTGACTTTTAAGTATTATTACGATTTTTTTGTATATGAATATAGAAAAGTGTTGTTTTTAGACTTTTTCAAGCAATTTTTTAAATTTTTCTCTCCGTAAGAACCATCCTTGTACTTCAAGGAATATTATAAAGAAAGAATTAGCGAAATCGGTTCAGCCGATCTCGAGATTTGCGCTTAGCAACATATTCAGCTATTCATTTTTATATATATAGAGATTTTATATTTAATATCAGCATTGCACCCGTGCGAAGCCGGAGCGGGTCGCTAGTATGCTAATATTATAAAGAGGAAATATAATAGCCGTCAGATCATCAAGAGAAGCAATGGACCTCTGAAAATAATTAAAAAAATTTTGCTCGTTTCTTCGTAAAAGTGGATAGAGTGTTAAATGCCCATCTTGATCTCTATTGATTAGTATTTCTTGAACCCACACTGAACGTGTTTTTATTTTTCGTTTTTCTCGGCGGCGACGAAGTAACAAAATAAACTAAAAAAATTAAAAAAATTTTGCTCGTTTCTTCGTAAAAGTGGATAGAGTGTTAAATGCCCATCTTGATCTCTATTGATTAGTATTTCTTGAACCCACACTGAACGTGTTTTTATTTTTCGTTTTTCTCGGCGGCGACGAAGTAAAAACAATAACAGTGTTTCTTCTTCGGAATTCATTTTGCAACTGGCTCCTTTACTACGAGAGCGTTGACTGAGCGGCATGTTCTCAACGGCAGAGGACTGCAGCCGACGGCGCGCCGCCAACGGCGCTCGACGGCAGTCGACGGCTGCCGCTGACGGCGCTCGACGGCAGTCGACGGCTGCAGTCGACTGCCGCTGACGGCGCTCGACGGCAGTCGACGGCTGCCGTCGACCTCTGCCGTTGGCAACGTGCCGTTCGTGTGTAGGAGCGCTAAGGTGACCAGAGCTCCTGGGGGGAATTGGGGTTTGGGTCGGCAGCAGCGCGCTTGCAACGCTTCTAGTGTTGCAGACGTTTATAAGCTACGGTAATCGCTTACCATCGGTTAGCCGTACGTAGTGCGCTTGTTTGCTGACCTAGTTATACATATATAAAAGTAGGTTGATGACATTTTTCCAAAAGGAATGTACAGAATTGGTCCTATTTGTTTTATTATAAGTGTAGATTGATAAAAAAATAAAACAGTTCTCTATTAGGTATTTATACCTACTCTTTTTTTACTTACTTTCTGAAAAACTCGATAAACTTTGCCTTCTGGTGATCTCCGCTTCGCGTAATGGAGACTGATATTGCGCCCACGTATCATGGTTGCCCCAGGGCGTATGCTATGGGAAATTAACCATTAAGTTAAGATCTTATGAGAATTTGTATGCCTTTTTTTTCAGTAATGTACTAATTGCTAGATATTATTTGTGGTATTATTATGTAAGCGTATGTCAGTTGTCCTAGCGGTTGCCATCCCCGTACATGGCATATATTGCATTGGCAGATGTTTGCCGTGGTCTGGCCGTATGGGCGTTTGTGCTTGTGCATTGTGTATTTCCGGACCACCGACATATGAGTGAATCCTAATGAGGGCCGTTGATTGTGAGGTTTTTATTTATTTCTTCACTAATCTTCAGGTAACGTATATTATACGCCCTGGATTCGTACGGTTGAAAAAACTATCAGTGTTCCTCTACTATATTATGCATGTATTATACATAATAAATCTTCCTCTGGAATCACTCTATTTACTAAAGAAAACCGCATCAAAATACGTTGGGTAGTTTTAAAGGCAGCGGGAAGCAACTTTGTTTTATACTATGTAATGACTAATGATTTACGATAATAGTTCTGTCAAAATGGTGCAATATCTTATGACTTAGCGAAACTTGAATTTATTAAATTAAAAACGATTACTTAAAATAAACATGAGTGAACAACAATTACAACACGATTGAGATTGCTGAATTGTACCCTAGACAAATTATAATAGCCTAAATCTCGCTGCAAAATCATCCGCCTCGGGCACTTTTGGCCCTAGAGTAAATACGCCCATGTTTACATATAATATCCATAAATAAATCATTATTTCAACCTAATTTAACTAAGTTTATACAGTAGGTTTATACACCCCTATAGCAATTTTTTATACCATAAAGTAGGTATATAAAATTAAAATTTATTAAAATTCCGTAATACATAATATTGTAAGCGTATCAATTCATATACAACTTTTTTTTATATAAATTAAATATAAACAAGAATATTTAAATAACATTTTTATCCTATAAAATAAAAAGGACTAGTAATACAAATTTGTGTCTTAGTTAAAAGTTATAATTATTATTTTTAGTAGACAACTTTGTTAAGATTTGTAAGTGAAGAATTGTATTTATTTATTTATTCATCCTTTCTATAGCGAGATTGAAGACGGACAACTATAGGCTTAGGTTTATTGACTTTACTAGTGGAGGCAACTCGCGTAACAAAATCAATTTCTGTCAACTTCAGATCAAATCCAGCTCTTTTAGCGATATCTTCTGTAATGCGGAGAAGGTTCTCGCCTTTCTTTTCAGGAATTCCGCAGATCTCTATGTTAGACCGCCTTGCCCATTGGTCTTTAGCGTTAGAATCTGCCTCCAGCTTCTCATTAACCGTCCTTAAATGCTCCACAGTGGTCACCAAGGCATCAAAAGCCTTAAACTTCGATTCCACTAACGCTATTTTTTCATTCATCTTATTGTATTCATCGTTAATAAAACCCATGGCAGTTCTTATGTCCTGTAGTTCCTGCCTTAAAGATGTAATTTCTTTCGAGATACTGCTAAGATCCTGCTTCATATCATGAAACTCAGATTTTATGAAATCCTTGATGTTTATAGGTGGAGATTGATTGCCCACATCCTGCTTCGAGTTAGGGTGCAAGGTTAAGATACCTTCGGTTACAACTTCCTTTAGGTCACGATAATTCGAGCGGACAGGTGTATTATCTTTATTGCGATTGTTTGGAGCACGATTTTTTTGTATACAATCGGGGCAGATCAGCCCCGGATCTTCAATTTTTTTTAGGCGGGGCAAAAACTGAAAAATGCCGCCCCCGCCCACTTATATTTATTTTATTTTTACCTTTATCATGCTTATAATTCCAGCTATCAGATGTCCACTATTTGATTGAAATTTGGACATAGCCTACATAGGCCTTTCGGAAATAATGCATCCATCGCTGTTCTTTCTGTGTTAAGCCTATTTATTTACACATACATAGGTACATAGACATAAACGTGTAGGATATATATTTTATAAACAGCATAGGATAGGATTTAAAATAAAAATACATATGTATAATAAAAATAAAAATCAAATATTGTATTGCATTTGTGAATTGAAATTACAATTTTACTCTTTTGCACTCTTTGTACTCTCTCTTTCGCACGCACGGTAACCAGACGCGTGCTGCCGCGATCTGCGATTTCTGCGAGCGAGCGGGCGCGTATTTTTAACCCCCGACGCAAAAAGAGGGATGTTATACGTTAGACGTGTCTGTCTGTCTGTCTGTGGCACCGTAGCTCGCGAACGGAGGACGCGATTTCAATTCAGTTTTTTTTTTTGTATGAAAGTTAAGTTACGGGCGAGTGTTCTTAGACGCATGTTTGATGAAAATCGGTTGAGCCCTGAAAAAAATCTGGGGGTAAAACCGAGGAAAATACCCAATATCTGCAAATACATGTGGTGGGGAGAAAATGAGGATGGAAATCCGAATGTCAGCAAATTTATCCAAGTAGGGTTGCAAATGAAATAGCATCGCATGCACTTTACAAAATTAATAATAAAAATAAATGAATGAAAGTATAAAATAAAAATTAATTTAAAAACAAAAAAAAAACCCGACACAGTAACCTGAGTTCCCTTTAAAAGTAAAAAATAATGAAAGAAACTCAATCTTAAAGTACCTAAGTATGTACGAGTATTAATAATTCAAAAAAAAAAAAAAATTACATCGCGTTGCGGGACCGCTCCAAAACTAACAGTTCAATTACAAATTAATAGTGTAAATAGTCCAGTCATTTGATAGTTTTACCTGGAAAGTTTTCCAGTAGTTTTGAAAATTGGTGATTTTATAGATTTCGACATGCTCTTTTCGAATTTTCTCTTTGCCACTTCGTATCTTTGCCGCTCGCGTCGCCATATTGGAAAAATGGCGCTCAAATACAGTTTTTTGAGAATAACTTCGTTCCAACTCATTTTACGATAAAAATAGTTATGTAATAAATTAAACTAAAGAAAATTTCCTACAATTTATGTAGTAACCTTTTTTTATAAAATCTATAGTTTCAGCGTACGAGAGCTGCAAAGTCCACTCTAACACGCGTTTACGTGTCATAATTATATTTCGTAAGTCCAGTTGACAAGTTTTGAATATTTTTTTTAATTTGAAAAAAATATGGTGTAATCTAAACACTATAAACATTTAATTCCCGTTGGAAATTTTACTTAAACTTAATTTTTTAACAAGTTAAACGATTATTATTACCAAATGACTGTACTAAAACTAACCTAACTTAACTAAGCAACATAAATTTTTATAAAATTTCTTCAAAATAAGCGCGTTTTTTACTTTTTAAAGGGAACTCAGGTTACTGTGTTGGGTTTTTTTTTAATTTAATTTTTATGAACTATGCCTACGCGCTTCGCGAATAATAAATGTTCGTGCAGCATGTCTCACTCTGCGCTCTGGGTATCGGTAGAGTTGATATGGCCATGAAATTTCTGTACTTGTAGGTACTTTATTTATTCCGTGGTCAAAGTTAAGTAAATGATGAGTTGTCCATTCGTCTGTAAAATGTGAATTTGGCCGCCCCCTGAACTTGCCGCCCGGGGCATGGGCCCCGGCTTGCCCCCCCCTAGATCCGGGCCTGGGGCAGATCCAAGCCGATTTTAGATCCGACGGTGGCTTTTTGTTCTCCTTGTGTGGGAAAATACATTTGTAGTGAAATGAGACTCGGCAAAGTCCACACACCAAAATGTTTGAACGGTCTGCCTCAGATGATGTGCAACAACCAAAATTATTCATACTTTGTATATTTATAATGAATGTACAAAAAAAAATAATAATTATAATAATAATAGATAATAATATTACTAATAATAAAAAATTGCACCAAAAACAACAAAAATGTATGTATAATTCAAAATTTATGTATAAAAATTAAAAAATTTAAAAAAGAAAAAAGAAAAACAAAATAAACTGTAAGCAAGTCGTGGGGTTTGATCAGAGAACTTGGTGTCTCGTACTTAATCGAGGCAGACGTTGTAACCAATGGGCCAATTCAATACATGTAAAATTACGCAAAATTATCCATCAGTACAATATCAAATCTAATAAATTATATTAACGCAGGTTGAGTTTAAAAGAACGTTTTCTGAACACCTTCAAAATGAGCCAATAATAACTAATTTAATGACACTAAATTCACTTTTAATCTCCGTATTACGAATAATTTTAGAACACTTCACTGCAATCAGTCCAAAACAAATGTCAAACGGTAAGTTAAATAATATAAATATAGTTTAGTCCTTAATATTCACGATTAAACAACACTCCCCTTCATGTGTGTATAACAGTTTTCCCAATCACCAAAATGAAGACAACTACTCAATATTAATACTGGATAACATTTGAGCATGAATTTAACAGAAAATTGAACTATTTTAGAGAGAATTTTTAGATAAAACAGCAAACTAGATATTTTTTTCAAATTTTACAAGAGAGGTGAGTACGAGTGCATGGACGTAATATCTATACTAATATATAAAGCTGAAGAGTTTGTTTGTTTGGTTGTTTGTTTGTTTGTTTGTTTGTTTGAACGCGGTAATCTCTGGAACTACTGGGCCGATTTGAAAAAATCTTTCAGTGTTAGATAGCCCATTTATCGAGGAAGGCTATAGGCTATGTGTCATCACGCTAAGACCAATAGGAACGGAGTCCACGCCGACGAAGTCGCGCGCAGAAGCTAGTTAGTATCTAAGATTAGTACATTATACGTGATTACGTCCATACTCCATGGTAAAGAACTACTCAAATAAGCAACTATAATGATCTATAGTTAATAGTTATGCTAAAAATCTAAAAATTACTCAATTAATGTTATTCTATATCTTATTTTTCTGTTTTTGCTATAAATTGAATGTATTAAAATATATCTGGTTTTTTTTTTAAACATTATTAAACCGGCATTCGTATTTTTTTTAATTCAGTAACTTTTTGAGTAGGTAGGTAGAATAAATTCAATAACAATGTTGATTAAATGTAAAAATAAATAAAAATGCTTAGTGCTTACCGATTCCGACGAAGAACCACTTCCATAATCACTATAATTATTGAAACCCATATTTCTTAAAATTTATTAAAATATAATTATAATTATTAAAATATGCTCATCACACGACTGCTTATTACTTTAACCGACGCTCGACAAAAATCAACAACCGGGAATCCTGACCTCTTATTGGTCAATTGTTTAATCAAGCAACAATGGCGTGTGGCGGCGTTTTTACTAATTGCCTAGAAGATGAAAAATTGTAAACAAAAGGGTAGGTAGGTAAAATGATGGTGTGGATTGACTCGAAGATTTTATTTTTGAAACATATTTTATATATTATTTTTATGACTTAATACTTAGGTTAACAAAAATATCGTTAGATACATATTATGAATAACAGTAAAATAATGCCATAATTATTAGGATTCCATAGTCATTCATTACGAATTTGTACCAATGAATTTTCTATTTTTATTATTTATTTATTACCAGGAAACCATCTTGGCTTCACTGTTCACACGAAACGAAACGAAGGAATGTAACAAAAATATACCTACTTAGCCGATTCTACGCTTTTAGGATTACACCACTTCAGCCTATCACAGTCCACTGTTGGACATAGGCCTCCACAAGTTCGCGCCCGATATTATGACGCGAACTCGTGTGTTTTGCCCATAGTCACCACGCTGGGCAGGCGGTTTGGTGACCGCAGGGCTGGCTTTGTCGCACCGAAGACGCTGCTGCCCGTCTTTGGCCTGTGTATTTCAAAGCCAGCATGGATGGTTATCCCGCTATTCGCCGGCTTTTTAAGTTCCAAGGTGGTAGTGGAACTGTGTTAACTGTTATCCCTTAGTCGCCTCTTACGACACCCACGGGAAGAGAGGGGGTGGCTACATTCTTTAGTGCCGTAACCACACAGCACTTTTTAGAATTAGATAATAAATCATTAATATTGTTTTTTATATAAGTCAATTGACCTAAAAATACGTTAATAATTTGTGTTTTTCCCTATATCAAATTCAAAAAATCTTCATTTAGCGCAATAAAAACCCCTTTTTGATTTAATCTATGAGTTCAACGTAGATAAAACGATTTAAATCTTTGGATAAAACGAGAAAAGAACATATTATTAAAGATTTTAGGATAAAAGAAAAGTAAGATTTTACACAGTTCATTCATATTATATCATTATTATTTTTGTAAATTTTAAAGAATAATACTAATAATATTATATCATTGTAGACCAGAAAAAATTATTAAAATAAATTACAAAAGAAAAAGTATAAAAGGCGGCATATCAAATATTTTTTTCCACAAAACCACTTAGGTACGAGCATGGACATAGGTACGAGAATCTCGACTCTCGAGTTGTCGATGTCGGCTTGTAATGTCACTTCGCTACACTATGAGTGTCATGTTTCATGGCTTAGTTTCATGGGTATAATTATTAATTATGTTTTAGTTTAGCTGGGGGGCATTGACGATCAGTTTTTTGCGTCAGTTTAACTGATCAGTTTTTCACGCTCTCCAAAATTTGATCATGAGTAGAATCGCCGATCGCGTCATTTTGCTCGCAACGTCCACGGCGCGGTGGTGAGAGACTGAGAGTGCACTATTGTAGTTTTTCTGTTTTTGTTTTTAAAATGTCGGCGTCGGAGCCCCCTAGACGTGTCATTAATGACAGAATTTATAGAAAAATATAAAAATTCAGAATTTTTTGGAAAGTGACGGACAAAAATTATAAACTTAAACAGCATCGACAAAAACCATTAGAAGAATTGCTTGTTATTTTGAAAAAAGTTGACAAACGAATAAATACCTAATTAATATTATTAAACTAATAAATAATTAATATTTTTAAACTAAAAATAATTAATATTTTTAAATTAAAAATATTTCATTAAATCGATTCAGAATCCATTTTTTTTTTTCTGAAAAAAATAGGTCGTACAAGTACCTACACATCCTTCAAACAGCACGGTCGGTCGAAAACTGACGCAAAAAACTGATCAGTTAAAATGACGCGAAAAACTGATCAGTTAAAATGATGCGAAAAACTGATCGTCAATGCCCAGCTTTAGGCTTACAATCAAAGCAATCAGTATGTTTATTTGAAGTGTTTGAAGTTGAACTCGTGTCGATTGACAGGTACCTACTACAGACTACAGTCGAATAGTCGATAATCTTCAAGTATTGAAAACTGATATTAAACAACGGAGTTTAACATCGTTGTCACTTACATAAAAACATAAAATAAAATTTTAAAAAATAATTGGGGAGTAAGTTATTTTTAAATATTATTAAATTCTGCAACTTCATATCTGTAATTGTCCACTGTTAGGTTTTTGGATTTCATTGGAGTTTATTGGAGTGAATCGATTTTCATATACCTAAGGGGCCATCCATAAATTACGTCACAGGAATTTCTCGATTTTTCGACCCCTCCCCCGTCCTTGTCACAGATGGTCACATTTATGAGACCCCCCCCTACCTAGTGTGACGTCACATATTTTGCAATTTTTCATGAGCAAACACCAGTTTGCATCAGACAGTTTCGACATTATTTTTATTTTCATTTTAATAAAAGTCAATTCGCTTATAAAACAAAAAAACTTTAATTTTTGAAGTTAGTTATTGATAGGTAGTTGAAATGTCATGTTTTTGTACTTACGTTTTGATATTATATTTGGAAATGTGACGTCCGCGTCACAAAATTTTGACCCCTCCCTCCCCCTTGTCACACATTGTCACACTTCGTCGACCCCCTACCCCCCTCTTAACGTGTGACGTAATTTATGGATGGCCCCTAAGGCCCCCGCTATGAAAAAAATATATGAGGTGTAAAATAATTATGTTGAACGAATGACCTAGTCGTTACGTTTCTTTTTGCTTTTTCAACGCCATAGATAGCGTTGAAAAGGCAAATAATGGTTTTCTAATAGCGGCATCGGTCGATAGATAGATGGCGCTATAAAGTTGCTATGTTGTTTGTAAGTTGCAAGGCGCTATAATACCTAGTAAGCCTTTTTTGTGCCTATTTAGACAGTCGATCTGAAGAAGTATTTTTTTAAACTGTGCAGCTTTAGCTAGAGGCTTAATAAAATAAATAATTACTAGTTCCCTTCATTAAAATTTTCTATTATAAATTTTAACAACCTAAAATGTTAAAACTTTTATTTTATTAACGCCATCTATCTGATATCGGAGATGGCTTTATGACGTTTTCTAATAATGCCATAGAATACCGTTGAAATGTAATCAAAAACACATATAGATGGCGTTACTTTATTCGTTTATTTACCACTAGCTTCTGCGCGCGACTTCGTCGGTGTGGACTCCGCTCCTATTGGTCTTACCGTGATGATATATAGCCTATAGCCTTCCTTGATAAATGGGCTATCTAACACTGAAAGAATTTTTAAAATCGGACCAGTAGTTCCAGAGATTAGCGCGTTCAAACAAACTCTTCAGCTTAATCTTAATATAATTATATAAATCTCGTGTCACAATGTTTGTCCTCAATGGACTCTTAAACCACAACCTTTTGAGCGCCACGCCTCAAATCCATTCCCGTGCCCTGTACGCCAAGGCGTAAATTAAACAAAAATACCTACGAAAAAAATAGTGCTGCCAAGAGTCGTTATCGAGTACCACAAAGTGACTTGTTTATGTTGATTTTTATGCAATAAATGACTAATTATATAATCTAGGATGGTTTATTCTTTCAATATTTTTCTCGTATTATCTTGCACTCGTTATATATACTTACAATAACATAAATAAAAAACAAACATTACAAAAAAAATCATAGTAAAAGCACAACACCATTCTCTATCGTCATGACGTCATTGTCACAACTGGAAGACTACGGCGCAGCTGACCTACGGTTTTAATACTTTCATAAGAGACATGTTAGAGATGTGCTGTGTGTGCCGCACGCTGTATATCGATTTCGAATCGAATCTATATACATATAAATGAAAAGTAATTTTAAAAAAAATAACCGAATTCAAATTTGTAATTTTTTTTTATTATATAATAATTGAAAAGGGAGTAATAAAACTGCAATATTTTAAAAAATCTAAATTACTTACCTAAATATGCCTACTATTTATTAAATCCAGCTTTAACAAAGTAAAACTACAATACCATACAATATTATAATAAAAATATTTAATATGTCATAATGTTAAAATAACGGCTATTTGCGAATTATTGTTACTCATTTAAGAAGAGTCAATAGACGCACCGGTCATAAAACATTTTGTACCTACTGCATTTTGACAGAACTCCTTACTTTCAAACAATAATGGCTCTTGATGTACAGCGATAAAGGTGAGAACACAGGGTGAGAATTACATTGAAAATCTTTTTTGAGACCATAAATTATATGGAATTCTCAAAAGTTATAGAAAAAAATGTTTTTTCAATCGTGGGAATGTTTTTAAAAAGTTTATGCAAATATTGCGTTTTAAAATTTCGTTTCTTTTTTGCTATCGTTTTTAGAAGTGTCGTAAAAATCCTAATAATATTAGTTTAAAATAATGTAATTCACGTGAAATTCGTTCAATGAAATATTGAAGTTGTTATTAAAATAGAATATATTTAAAAAATCCTTTGTAATGGAAAGATTGTTGTAAATCTATGTTTTTTAGTCTAGTACGATTTTAAACAACTTTTGTCTTATAGAGATTAAACTAGATTTATAATAATTATATAAATTCATATCTTACATTTATATTTGTGCCTCTTGCGTCACATTACTAGCGGTCTGCTATAGATGACAACGGCGTACAGGACATATCATTTACGTGGAATAAGAGTGCATGTTTTTATTTCAATGTTTCTCAGTACGTGTAGCTCTAAAAGACTGGTTTTTTATACTCAAATGTTGCAGGGATATTCTATTTTGAGAGATGTTGAATTAAAATACTAAAAATATTTTTTTAATAATTTTATTTAATATTTTGGTGGTCCGGGTTTTTTGTCACATATAGACGTCGTTGGCGCACAGAGCTCGCAAGTGCTTGTCACGTATATGTGTCTTTGGCGTTCAAAAGGTTACCGATTATAATAAAATTCGCACACCATGTGCAGTTCGATCCAACTTGAGAGATAGGCTATATTTTATTTCGATATATATAATTAATATATACAAAAAATATATAAGGCGGTACGAAGTTCGCCAGGTCAGCTAGTTATATTAGTATAAATTTGATGTGGTAGGTATTAACCTTTTTCTTAGACTAGTAAGTCTTTTTGTATAATTTAGAGATTCAGACAGTCGCTCTGAAGAGGTAAACTGGCTAAACTCCAGTCGGGCGTCGTAGCTGACACACATTTTTTTTTGTTTTTAATGTATTCACTCCAATAAACCGAATTTAAAACAAATTATGTATAAAAACTAATTTGCTTACAAAATACTAAAAAAAAAATTTGCAAAGATAGTCGTCCGTGTCGACAAAACAAGTTTAGTAATGAGGAAGTTATTAGGAAAATGAAATAAGACTCCTTTAGAATCGCGATTTGAAATTCGATGAAAAGAAAATTCGTCACCATAAACCAACATCTATACTAATATATAAAGCTGAAGAGTTTGTTTGTTTGTTTGTTTGAACGCGGTAATCTCTGGAACTACTGGGCCGATTTGAAAAATTCTTTCAGTGTTAGATAGCCCATTTATCGAGGAAGGCTATAGGCTATGTGTCATCACGCTAAGACCAATAGGAGCGGAGTCCACGTAGTAATAGGATAATGAGACTACATTATACCGTACTTTTCAGTAGTTTACTTCTGTCGCATGTGTATTGCACACATACATTTTAACAGACTTCGAAATAAGAAAGAGGTTCTCAATTCATCTGTATTTTTTTGACTAGATGGACCGATTTCGATAATTTTGTTTTAATCGAAAGGTGGTGAGTGCCATGTGGTCTCATATTTGATTGAGATCTGCTGAGTAATCTTTGACAACGCGACTGTACACTATATTATACTTATCTATGAACGCGACTTCACTATTTTTTCGTCTACCTGCATTGTATTAATTACCGATGTAATCAAAGTCGTTTTTTTTTCATTTGCAAGCAAACAAAATTACTTTCTTTACGATTTCGTCCCATACCAATTCATAAATTACCAATTGAATTTAAAAACTATAAATTCCTACATATTTATCTCAATACAGTTAAAAGCGTAACGGATTTAGATTAAGGAAAAATAAAACCACCAATTTTCGTGACAGTATTTAATTACAGCCTCGATATAATATAGTTACATCATCGCTCCAATACTGATAAGTTACCAAAGGCATTCATAACATTTAGGATAGTATGCAGTACTGAGATTCGCATACAATATTTACTGGATATCACAGTATTAAAATATAATTTCAACCATCACATGTGATATAAATAACGTTCATACAATATTGAAGTTTAAATTGATACTTTTTTCTTTATAACGGAGAGAGCATATTCTATTTTGTACCAGACATTCTCATTCAAGATATTATTCTATTTTTTTTTTAAATAATAGGCAAAGGAAAGCATTTTAAGGTTTGTAATTAAAAAAAAAAACTAAATCCAGCGCTTTATACCTAAAATGTGAATTTTAAACTTAACATTCAATTGGCCTCATGATTGATGGTAGATTAAATGGTATTAACAAAATTTCTTTTTTCCTTCTCCTACATGGGGAAGAGGCCTATGCCCAACAGTGGGATATTACGGGCTGAATCGTGAACAAAATTTCTTTGTCGTTTCTCTCATAATATCTGTCACACAATGTTTATATTAAATTTAAAAAGACCAGCTTGGGCCATAGGGCATGTAAACACTTAGATTTCCTTACATTTCAAGTAAAATTTTAAGCACTGGATATTGATTTCTACGGCTATTGTTTGATACTGATAGCTTAATTAGCATCTACAAAGTATTCTTGGGCCGCTTTAGTGTCAGGCTTGATGGTCTTAGATCCGGGGGTCCAGTTGGCCGGGCAGACTTCACCGTGTTTGTCGGTGAACTGGAACGCTTGGACTAGACGAAGAGTCTCTTCCACTGATCTGTAAATATAAATATTTCAAATTAATTATGTAAATAATGCTTTGTTTAAGCGTGCTGTGAATTATTTTTGGAATTGACATTGTACAGTAATATATTTAATAAGAAGGTGTCAGTGCTTACACATTAGAAACTGGGATTTTTAAGTTAAAAAGTTTGGTTAGTTCTTATTGATGATTTGAATAAGAAGCAATCAGGTAATTTCCATAGCCTATAAAACTGTTCTTATTTAAATAATTGTGATTGCTCAGAAACGAAAAAAAGTGTGTCAGCTCCGACGCACGACTGGAGTTTACTCCTTCAGATCGACTGTCTAAATAGGCACAAAAAAGGCTTACTAGTCTAAGAAAAAGATTAATACCATATCAAATGGTAAATAAACGAATCAAACCTTACGAGAAACGCAACGAGGTCATTCGTTCAGTAGATTTTACTCTTCATATTCTATTCATAACGGGGGCCTAATATGAAAATCGATTAGTAAGGTTTCATGGACGCTGATAGAGGAGAGGAAGTTACTGAAGAGCTCAGGTTTGGTAACCGATACCCAGCGGAAGCGTTACAACCAACTGCATGCTGAAGTCCAAAGATCAACGCGCAGGGACATGAATGAGCACATTAACTTAGTTTGCGAGGAAATCGAGAGGCACGCGGATAGGGCACAAACTAAAGACCTTTTCATGAAGATCAAGCAACTAACTGGCACGCTCAAACCGAAGACTTGGATTCTGGAGGACAGTGGAGGTAACACCTTGACAGAGCTAGAACAGGTTCTTGAAAGATGGAGGACCTACTGCTACGAGCTCTATAATGAAGAATCGGGACAAGTGTTGGTAAGGAAATGGGATGACCACCCCGAAGAACCTAGTATATTGCTGTCTGAGGTGGAAGACGCTGTTGCTAAACTAAAGCATAAAGCTCTGGGTCTTGACGGCGTTTCCGCTTCTATACTTCAAAACCTGGGCATTGAAGGGACCAAGATTCTGCATAACATCTGCAGTAAAGTATGGAAAACTGGTCAATGGCCGGTTGACTGGACCCAATCTGCTGTCATCCCTCTCCACAAGAAAGGCTCTACGAAGAAGTGCGAAAACTACCGTACCCTCTCTCTCATGGCTCATGCGAGCAAGGTTATGTTACGCATAATAAACGCTAGACTATCATCTTACACGCACACCAGATACCGAGTGAACAAGCTGGTTTTGTAGCCGGTAAGGGAACTCGTGAGCAAATATTGAATGTCCGGATTCTCATTGAGAAGTGCCGTGAGTTTAACAAACCACTGGTTATGTGTTTTATAGATTATGCAAAGGCATTTGACTGTGTACAGTGGGAGCGTATGTTTGATGTGCTCATAGAAATGGGTGTTCCGCCTCATCTCACTTTCTTGATACAGAATCTGTACCTTGACGGAAGCAGTTTCGTGAAATTGGAAAACCATTTGTCGAAGTCTTTCCATACTGAACGTGGCGTGCGTCAGGGCTGTATTCTGTCCCCGGGGCTATTCAATCTGTATGGCGAGTACATAATGAGGATAGCGTTGGATGGCTTGGATGGGGGCGTCACAATAGGTGGTCAGAAGTTAACGAACCTGAGATATGCTGACAATACGACCATACTAGCTTCAAATGAGGAGGAGATGGCAGTACTGCTCAAGAAAATTGAAGTTGAAAGTGCCAAGCTCGGTCTTAAAATTAACCATACAAAGACCAAAATTATGGTTGTAGATAGAGCTCAAATCCTACTTCACTCGAATGCACTTAATACCTACGAAAAAGTAAATGAGTTTGTATATCTTGGGTCGTTAATAAATAATGTGGGTAGCTGCACTGAAGAAATTCGCCGACGTGCTGGAATGGCTAAAAGTGCAATGACCAGCTTAAACAAGATATGGAGGAGTCGTGGTATCCATCGCAAAACCAAGGTCCGCCTGGTCCGAGCTCTTGTGTTCTCTATATTCTTGTATGGCTCGGAAACTTGGTGCCTCAGAAGTCGCGATTGCAACAGGATCAATTCCTTTGAAATGTGGTGTTGGCGTAGACTGCTCCGAGTCCCTTGGACTGCCATGCGGACGAACGAGTCAATTTTAAAAGAGCTCAATATCACCAAGAGGCTCTCAACGATCTGCAGGGAGCGGGCCCTTACCTTCTTCGGGTACATTATGCGGTCTCCCAAGCATAGTCTCGAGAAGCTGATACTACTGGGTCAAGTCGAAGGGAAACGCGCCATAGGGAGAACACCAACAAGATGGTCCGACGTCATCGGGAATGCAGTGGGAGGCAGCTTGCACCGGGCAACACACGCTGCATACAATCGCATTAAATGGAGAGAAGTCATTGGTGGTCGCGATCCTCATCATTGAGGGAACGAGGAAGAAGAAGAATATGAAAATCGATTCTTAAGGAGTAAACTCCAAAAAATACCCACTTCAATTAGGGGCCATCCATAAATTACGTCACACGTTAAGAGGGGGGTAGGATGTCGCCGAAGTGTGACAATGTGTGACAAGGGGGAGGGAGGGGTCAAAATTTTGTGACGTCACATTTCCAAATATAATAATATTAAAACGTAAGTACAAAAACATGATATTTCAACTACCTATCAATAACTAACTTCAAAAATTAAAGTTTTGTTTGTTTTATAGGTGCTGTGTGGTTACGGCACTAAATAATGTAGCCACCCCCTCTCTTCCCGTGGGTGTCGTAAGAGGCGACTAAGGGATAACACAGTTCCACTACCACCTTGGAACTTAAAAAGCCGACGGATGGCGGGATAACCATACATGCTGGCTTTGAAATACACAGGCCGAAGACGGGCAGCAGCGTCTTCGTTGCGACAAAGCCAGCCCTGCGGTCACCAACCCGCCTGCCCAGCGTGGTGACTATGGGCGAAACACATGAGTTCGCGTCATAATGTCGGGCGCGAACTTGTGGAGGCCTATGTCCAACAGTGGACTGTGATAGGCTGAAGTAGTAGTTGTTTTATAGGCGAATTGACTTTTATTAAAATGAAAATAAAAATAACGTCGAAACTGCCATCAGTTTGCTCATGCAAAATTGCAAAATATGTGACGTTACACTAAATATGTGACGTACATAAATGTGACCATCTGTGACAAGGACGGGGGAGGGGTCGAAAAATCGAGAAATTCGTGTGACGTAATTTATGGATGGTCCCTTACATCAACCAGTAATACAGCAAGTAAATACGCGCTATAAGAAATAACATTGATAATACGTGGAATATAATTATTTTACAATAATTGATAAATTATATTAAAAAAAAACCTTGTAAACGATAAGAAATTATCGTTACATGCGTATACGTGATCCACGACAGACGGTTCTTATCTGATATGGTGTCTTTGACGCTTACTACATTATCTACTTATATAGAAATTGTAACAGTCCGTCTGTACAAAAGAAACATAAAAAAAAAAACTCATTATAATTAATTTTATTAAAGCAATATCACACAATTATCAAAACAATTATTTTTAGGACATATTTTCCGGTTAAAAAAAAGGAGGAATGTTCTCAATTTGACGGTATATATTTTGCTCATAACTTTACTATTTACTGAGTGCAACGATTTTGATGTTTTTTTTTTTTAATTTAACTTTTTTTGTTTAACTTTTTTTTTTTTTTTTATAGATAGTTAGGACCTAAAAACAGACATCTGAACCTGAACACATTTTCACATTACTAGTTTTTTATACTTTAGCAATTAACAAAAAATGTTTGTTTATCTGTAATTAATATATAAAACACAAATATACAAAAATACAAAAAAAAAATAAGATCCAAATTTAGTTACAAAGTTACGGGTAAAAGCTAGTTGTATAAATAAGGATATATTATGTAGATAAAAGATCAAAGAATGACTGTTGCTATTCATTAATTACTATGTGTAATCTTTATTTATAATACTTTGAATACTTTGATCCATTTTTAGGCGACTTTAAAAAAAGGAGGAGGTTCTCAATTCGATTGTATTTTTTTTTTGTATAGGTACCTCTGACTGGGTGGACCGATTTTGATATTTTTTTTTTAATCGAAAGGTGATGATTGTCATGTGGTCTCGTTTAAATTTGATCGAAATCTGATGACTACTTTTTGAGTAATCTTTGAAAACGCGAATTTACTTGACTATTTTATCATCTACCTACCTACGTTGTATTACTTGTCTAAACAGCTGAAGTAGATTTTTTTTCGTTTGCGAGCAAACACAATCATATTATATCTCTCAATATTGACCGTCTGTTAAATGTTAAAAGGTTACATTTTATCTACGCATGTTAGACTATTTACGATAGAAGCAGTATTATTTAGCCGTGATCTTCTTTAAGGTCGAGGTACTTCCTCAGTCGGGCTGCTCCAGATTTTGAGCAGGATATTTCCTGCTGTGCCCGATCTCAATTAGTAATAGTTAATTATATGTATCTCACCGTCCCACAGGCAGGTCGTTGATGGTTATCTGACGAAGGTTCTGCTTATCATCGATGATGAAAAGTCCACGGAACGGGATCCCGGTCTCTTCATTGAGCACTCCGTAGTCGCGAGAGATGCTGTGAGACTTGTCGCTTATTATCGGGATGTTCATGGGACCAAGACCGCCTGAAATTATATTACAATATTATATTAAACAGATGTACGGGTTTAAGTTCCTTCTTGTGGAAATGTATATCACTACATAGTATAAAACAAAGTCGCTTTCTCTGTCCCTATGTCCCTATGTCCCTATGTATACTTAGATCTTTAAAACTACGCAACGGATTTTAATGCGGTTTTTTTTAAAAGATAGAGTGATTCAAGAGGAAGGTTTATGTATATAATTTAGTATAGTTTTATGTAAATTAGCAGAAATACGGCGATAAATGTTGAAGAAGTCGCACAAAATCGGGCCAACTGGGAGCTTTCCACGCAAACGCCGCGTAAACTAGCAAAGATACAGTGGAGTAATGTACTAGCGAATTCTAAATCTATAAAAATGCTACAAAAAAGTCCGCGAGAGCATATCTCTATCTCTTACGGTTGACTTACAATAACCACTTTTATGTTCAAATTTTTAATTAAAAACATTACGTTATTTTCCAAGCTATTTTCTTTAGTTCAGTATTAATCCTTATCCAAACAAATATTTTAGTTAGCTTAGGAATTTAATGCAGATTAAAATTGCCCTTTACACTATATCAATCAGATGAATAGGTTTTCAGATATCGTCGTTAGAAGTAATTAACAGCGAAACATTTAACCCTTTAACCGCCATCGCCGTAATATTACGTGTTGTAAGAGTAGTACCTCAGCCGCCACGTCGGAATATTACGTAAAGATCCTGTCATTTAAAAATGTCATCATTGCACCCGTGCGAAGCCGGGGCGGGTCGCTAGTAATACATATTTCTAATACTTTGCTCAAGGTTCTTGAAAGAATATTTAAACTTCAAGAGTTTGACGACATAAAAATAAAATGTTTCACACTTAACAGCTCTCATTAGGATTTCTTTCAGTGGGTACAACAAGACATGACACAGCTGGGCATAGGCCTCTTTCTCCACGTAGAGAAGGATTGGAGCTTAATCCACCACGCTGCTCCACTGCAGGTTTGCGGATATATTTCCTACTATGAGTAACGATCGTTATCAGGTGTACATGATAAAAGAACCGAGACCGACGGCTTAACGTGCTCTCAGAAATATTTGTACAAATGCAAATGTCCATACCGAGCGGGAAACGAACCCATAGTAGCGCAGTAATTTGTCCAATATTTTTATGCAGAAAGTAGACACAGGTGTCTATTCCTGGATGTGAATATTGTATGATATACCCTGGAAATGGCACTCAGCTATTCACTGGAACAGCTCAGCGTGGCAGTTTTACAGGGATTATAGACGACTGTTTTTGAAGTTATACTTCTTTTGGCGCGTTAGAGAAAAATGATGAGAGTAAATTTTTACAATGCGCGTGTGGATACGAAGTAGTTAAAGCGTGCATGAATAGATGCCGCTAGTTTTGCAGACAAGAAAGTAGTCTTTATCATATCTAAGAGATGGCGTTGTGGACTTGTCTAATTAGATTCTGCGCGCGACTTCGTCGGCGTGGACTCCGCTCCTATTGGTCTTAGCGTGATGATATATAGCCTATAGCCTTCCTCGATAAATGGGCTATCTAACACTGAAAGAATTTTTCAAATCGGCCCAGTAGTTCCAGAGATTACCGCGTTCAAACAAACAAACAAACAAACAACCAAATAAACAAACTCTTCAGTATTAGTATAGATAATTAAGTGGTAGGTTTTTTTGGAAGTGTTTTAATACTCTAGCTTTAAGAGTGCGCATAACCCGAGCAAAAAATCAGATTTCACCCGCGCGTCCGATGAAACAAAATATACACAAAGCCTCGTGTCAGAGTGCGATAGACGATATAGTTTTGAGCGCATTACGAATGTAAAAAACGACAAATATGTTATTTTATATATAATTCCGAAACTAAAAGTAATTACATTAAATGCCTAGGCATTGAGTTTACTCATATTTAAATGTAATTAATTATCAAATTTTTGTCTTAATGGTCATAGCCATATCGAGTATAAATAGAAAACGCATAAAAATTAGAGGTTACTTCGTGATTATATTTTATCGAGGAAATTTCATTATTTTATGTTTTTGATTAGGCTATAATCTTGAAAATATCACGTAGTTTGTCATATATTTTTATTTTAAGATTTGGTCCGGAATTTTTCATGTAAAATCAAATAGCAGATTGATAATTTTGCTTTACGCGCCCTCTGAAGGACAACTTCTTACGTGCGTACATAAGTAGGTACACACATACTTTTTTTCTTCTACAGAGCGGTTGTTAACAAATTAGTAATTGAATAATGACCTTGTTTACGCGGCGTGTTGATCCACGCGAGATGAGTGAAGTGAGAGTCTGTGGAAGCGGCGATCACTTCGCATCCGATCTTGCGGAAATCGTCCGCCCGCTCGGAGAAAGCGATAATCTCAGTCGGGCAGACGAATGTGCTGTAAAGATAAACATTTAAAAATTAAAAAAAAAAAATCGAGTGCGCTTTAGACCAGTGTTCCGCAAAGTGTGTACTGCGGCATACTGGTGTACCGTGTTAGTTAATTGGTGTGCCTCGGAAAAATAAACTTTACGTTTGTTGATTAATAATAAATATTGTTTCGATGATTAATAAATAAATGTTGATTAATGTTACTTAAAAAATGATTTTTTTATTTGTGGTGTACCTCCAAAATATTTACATTTACCTAGATGTAGGTACCTTGAACACAAAAAGTTTGCGGAACACTGCTTTAGACCACACGACTGAAGTAAAACTTCTGCACAATAGGTCTGCACTGTATCTTAAGATATACGAAACGTAACTGACTATGAGAGAAAGAGAGAAAGAAAATGTGTGCTCGCACCTCTCTCTTGCTCGGTTCGCCTCGCCCGATAACAATTTTCGTAACGCTCTCGTCACGCATTCACCAGCTTACTCCACAAGTCAAGTGTGCGTAAAGAAGTTTTACTACAAAAAGTTGGTTATACAAACAAGATGCGTAAATCACTTTTGTAATGTATATTCCTAAGCTATACCTATACAACGTAATTACTTGGACAAAAGCAGTATTTTAGACAACAGATACGTCTAAAAACTAAACCTAAATTCCTACAACCGAGGTTAATAGGCTGTATTTGGTAGAATCAAGCTTTAAAATACGTTTTAAAAGCATTTGCCGAATCCTAAACTAGTATTAGTATACTGTTACTGTACTATAAAATTATATTTTTATACTAGTTGCTTCCCGCGACGTCGTCTGCGTGCGTTCACTGCTCGTTCCCCGTAGGTGATAGCGTGATAATATGTAGCCTATATTCTGACCAGACTTCTTAATTATTATTAAGAATTCGTGCCAAATTTGAAGTAAATCCATGCAGTACTTTTTGAGTTTATCCCGGACATACATTGACTTTCCTATCATTTTATGATATGTATAGAATAGATAAAAGAAAAATAGCGAATGGGGTAATGTATAAAAGAAGAGATAAAATCGAGAAGTAATTTTTCCTAAACTCCGTTTAGACAAGATTCACCATGACATCGCACTACTCAAGAACAATTAGCAATTGAAAATGAATAAATTACATTAAGGTTCGGTATGTTATTGAACATTTCCTTGTCTCCATTTTTACAGCAATTATCACATTAAATCAAATTGTTTGTATTGTTGTTTGTGTTAATAAAAGAAGTAAACTAAACTTGTTTGACTTTTTTTTTTTAATGAAACTAGGTCGGCAAACAATCGTACGGCTCACCTGGTGGTAAGACCGTAGCCTATAGAGGCCTGCAACACCAGAAGCATCGCAAGCGCGTTGCCGACCCTATCCCTAATCCCCCCAGGAGCTCTGGTCACCTTACTCACCAACAGGAACACAATACTGCTTGAAAACAGTATTATTTAGCTGTGGTCTTCTGTAAGGTCGAGGTACTACCCCAGTCGGGCTGCTCCATATTTTGAGCAGGAACTTTCCTGCTGTGCCCTACCTCAGTTATGAAAAATTCTAAATTTTATTTTACAACATTTGTTCTGTCCGGAAAAAACTCATTAAAAACACAAACACCCAGACAGGGGCAAAATATCTGTAGGACCTATAGATGGAAAATTGATTATTAGCGAGACTCATACCCACGACCGCTAGCGGTGTAACCATACAAAACAACAGCGCCTATCCATTATCAAAAAATCGGCCAAGTGCGAGTCGGTCCCGTTTTTACCCTTCGGGTACGGAACCCTAAAAAAGGTTATATTTGTAAATGTATTTAGTGAAATTAGAAGCATAAATGCTCGAGTTTGCGATAACTTAGAGACAATATAGCGCTCTAAAACGAATTTCACGTTGGATTGAATTTCAAATGCCAACGCTCTCCGAAGTGAAACCGGTTTAAACTAGAATGTGAGTACGATCTCGATCAAAAAAAAAAAATGGGAGCACATGACTTCATGAGAAAGTACCAGCTTGCGATTAAAAAAAATCATCAAAATCGGTACTCATTAAAAAGTTATTCACGCACAAGAAAAAAATAACAATAGAATATTCTTTTTGAAGTCGGTTAAACACTATCACAGCAGATCTCTAGAAGTAGGTGTATTTCTCATTGAAATTATCGATTTTGATAATAAAGCAGTTATGTCCATAAGGAGCGTCCATGAAGACTTATTAGGTACTTACTTATTTAGATTAAGGCGAAGGTCTCGACTCTCGAGACTAACTCGATCAATAATAATTGTGTTTGCTCGCAAACGAAAAAAAACCGACTTCAATTACATCGACAAGTAATACAACGTAATATGACGAAAAAATAGTCAAGTAAAAACGCGCTATTAAAGATTACTCAAAAAGTTGTAATCAGTTTTCGATCTAATTTAAACAAGACTACAAGACAAGTATTAGCTTTCGATTAAAGTAAGAATCATCGAAATCGGTACACCGAGTAAAAAGTTATGCGGTATAATACAACGTAGGTCGACGAAAAAGTAGTCAAGTAAATACGCATTATTAGATATAACTCTAAAAGTACTTGTCAGATCTCAATGAAATTAAAATGGGACCACATGACACGCAACACCTTTCAATTAAAACAAAATTGATCGAAATCGGTCCACCCAGTCAAAAGTTCTGAGCTAACATACATAAAAAAAAAAAAAAAAAAAATAAAAAAAAAAATAAAAAAAAAAAAAAAAAAAATAAACATACGTGTCGAATTGAGAACCTCCTCCTTTTTTGGAAGTCGGTTAATAAAAACATACGAATCTACTCCATGTATTTCTATTAGTAATATTTAAGACGAAGATTTTTTTTAGGTAAAAAAATGTAAGGAAATAAATGTGGATTTAAGAAGAATGATAATTATAAAACTTTGATTGTTTTGCAGCTAGCTGTTAGTAAATGAAGTTGAGAAAATTTATTTTCAAGAATCATTTTTATGAATTTTTCACAAAATTCTTTTATTTTTATTATTTTTCAAAAAAATTCTTTATAAAATCATTTACTTTAAATCTTGTTAGTTGGTATAAATAACTGCTGATATGAGACATATAATATATTTAGTCTTAATTTTTGTACATGAATGATATATACCTACATACAAAAGATTTACAAGTCAACTTTCTACGTATCAACCTAATTAGCGATTCAGCCTCTAACATATCACTGCTGGGCACATGAGACCGACGGCTTAACGTGCTCTCCGAGGCACGGTGGGGAGATCCCACAAGGACAAACAACCAGACCGGTCGCCATCAACTAAATTAGCATAAATTAACAATTTTAAATAACAATAAAATATATATTAATATAATACTCACAAATCTAGCGGGTAGAAGAATAGAACGACGTATTTCCCTTTGTAGTCGGAAAGCGAGACGTCCTTGAATTCTCCGTTCACGACCGCGGTAGTTTTGAACTGGGGAGCGGGTTTGGTCAGCTGGAGTGGCATCTTGTTGAAACTGTGACAGAAATAGGCTTTATTATGCACTGCTGTTAATTTTGCTCGTTACGAAGTGTGACAGAAGTAGGCTGTATTATGTATTGATGGTAATTTTGCTAGTTATCAAGTTTGTTAGATACTTCTACTGTTTCCTATTGTTGAAGCCTATTTGAATAACGTTGATTTTGATTTTTTTTTAAGATTAGAACAATAACTTGAAACTACGACAATATATTATCTCACGACCTTCTATCGTAAATACTTTTATCTAACTATGTGTATACGTCATTCACAACTAGAATATTCCAATCACAATTAACATTACATAACAACGTGTATCTCAAGTTATTAACATATTATATGTAAATTTATTATCATTACATAGTATAAAACAAAGTCGCTTCCCGCTGTCTGTAGGTATCCTTAGATCTTCAAAACTACGCAACGGATTTTGTCGCGCTTTTCTTTAGTAAATAGAGTGATTCCAGAGGAAGGTTTATATGTATAATACATGCATAATATAGTAGAGGAACACTGATAGTTTTTGCAACCGTGCGGAGCCGGGGCGAGTCGCTAGTTTATGTATATAAAAATTCTAGTAAGTACATAGTCATATGAGTAAAAAGCTTTATATTATAATTGTGTTTGCTAGCAAACGAAAAAAAACCGACTTCAATTGCATCGGCAAGTTATAAATAATAAATAAATTAACAAACGCACTAGTCGTCACTACGATTTTCAACGGTACCCCTCGATTTCACTGGGATTCCATCATCAGATCCTGGTTTCCTTATCATGGTACCTAAGTTGGGATATCCTCTTTCCAACAAAAAAAAAGAATTAACAAAATCGGTTCATAAACGACGAAGTTATCCCCGAACATACATAAAAAAAACATACGGTCGAATTGAGTAACCTCCTCCTTTTTTGAAGTTGGTTAACTACCAACATAAAACAAATAATATTAATAAAAAATAAAATAAAATAATCGAAATGAAAAAAAAAATCAAAAGAAAGAGACTTTTCTGGTCCATTATCGCTGTCTGTTGCCAGCCTGTTGGGCTTTATTCTCAGATGCTAGTTTTTCCTTTGCTTTATACGGCTTAGTTCTGTCTCTACGTACTTTCTTTCTTCCTCTTCTAATTTTTGAGCTACTTTGTGAAAATAGTCCTTGTGCAAGAACTAACCTAGCTTCTTGAACCTCGTTTTCAATTCCTGCAGCCTGGAGCACCAGCTCTCTGGAGCTTTCTCTCTCTCCTGGAGCACCACCTAGTGGTGGTGAGAGTGCTCCAGGAGGCGGTTCATTTAACATATGTAGTTACGAGCTGTCTGTCACGTTGACGTTGTTAACGTTTTCTGAGCTGCCACGTCTCCCTTGCATTATGTTTGTCTTTGGCCGATAAATCTCCAATCAACATCTTATTCTTATGATAATATTCTCTTAGTTTCTTTTTACTTAAATCATATTTTTCTGGATCGTTTTTAAGTTTTTCCCTATACCTTCTTTGTTTTTCTGCAGCAGTGAGAACAATTTTCCATTAATACCTTTAATCAATAAAAGAAAAACAAATAAACAACATTGGCGTCATATTTTACGCAATTTAGTGACCTATCGTAGTTTTCTACAACCAACTGACCATTTTTATGGTCTAAGATCCGGAATATAACAAAATCTTCCCTCATCTGTTAATTAAATGAAACAATTTTTTATAGGTTTATTTCAATATTGTGAATTTATAAAAAAAACCTCTGCCACCCTACGCCTGCTACAATTGATAATACTTAATTAGTTAATCAGTATTTTTTTATGATCTTTTCCCTCTCATGTTAATTACATGTAGTAAGCTAAAACAGTTAATATTTTACATTATATACCTGACTGTAGTAGGCACCCATCTCTATGATTGCTATACTTACCTGCAGCCAGGTCAGAAAAGGTAGATAAATGTAGATTATTACCCTCACATGTTAATTAAAAAATCCAAGTACAATAATAAACGGCGGCGAATTCTAAACATAATAATGTTTGGCTGCCGTATTAAAAGCTGATGCAGCCAAAGATAAATAGTAAAAAGAAAAAATTTATGATGACTATGGGAGCTCATTGCGAAGAGAGAGACAGAATAATACTAATTCCTTCAACGAAAAGAGACAGCGTAAAATTCATGCGCGCGCATCACAGGCTCATTTAAACATACTAGAAAATTCGAAATTTCGAAATTTTCGAAATCCCTAGTACATTTTTTTCACCTGATTAGTATCAAGCTAATTTTCCGGGAGTACATTCATTTTGATGAGACGAACAAAAAATTCCTCTACGAAAACTCTCGATTGTGGTAGGTAATAGAGTTAGCAGGAGATAGAGCAGCAGTGACCGTAGGACCGGGATAACGTGCCACGCAATTTGTAGGACAATATTAAATTATATAAATATTAACTAACTAAAAGAAAAAAAAATCAGCTGGTTAGTAATAATTTTTGATGACCTTACGAGGTCATCTAATTGATCGAGGTCGAACGAGGTCATCAAATTTTTTTTTTGTCATCAATTCAACGATCAAAAATTTATTTATTTTTGATTTTTTTTTTGTCATCAAATCAAATATTATTACTAACCAGCTGATTTTTTTTCTTTTAGTTAGTAAATACATATTTATATAATTTAATGGTAATATTGTCCTACAAATTGCGTGGCACGTTATCCCGGTCCTACGGTCACTGCTGCTCTATCTCCTGCTAACTCTATTACCTACCACAATCGAGAATTTTCGTAGAGGAATTTTTTGTTCGTCTCATCAAAATGAAGCTACTCTCGGAAAATTAGCTTGATTCTAATCAGGTGAAAAAAATGTACTAGGGATCCCGGACTAAAATAATTGATTTTCGCCTTACAATTATTTCCAACAAAATTTGATTTCACTAATTTTCTGTTTGTATAATAATAAATTAAACAAATATTTTTGTTTTAAAAAAAAAAATAATTTCACCGTATCAGAATTATAATTTAAAGAACTATATAAAAAAAATTAATAATTGAACCATCAAGAAAATTTCACGGTAAGGGTAACTCAAAAGCATATATTTTTTTTTAATATTGCGCATTATTCCGTAAATTAAAAAAAAAAAACTTGAAAATTTGGAGCAATTTTTTTGATTTATCTTTCTTATACTTACTCAAATTCTCATCTTCTCTCTCTCTCTATTCTAGTATACATTTTTCTTAAATTTTCGAAATTTCGAATTCGCGAATTTTCTAGTATGTTTAAATGAGCCTGTGATGCGCGCGCATGAATTTTACGCTGTCTCTTTTCGTTGAAGGAATTAGTATTATTCTATCTCACTCTTCGCAATGAGCTCCCATAGTCATCATAAATGTTATCTTTTTACTATTTATCTTTGGCTGCACCAGCTTTTAATACGGCAGCCAAACATTATTATGTTTAGAATTCAACGCCGTTTATTATTGCACTTGGATTTTTTAATTAACATGTGAGGGTAATAATCTACATTTATCTACCTTTTCTGACCTGGCTGCAGGTAACTATAGCAATCATAGAGATGGGTGCCTACTACAGTAAGGTATATAATATAAAATATTGCCGGTTTTAGCTTACTACATGTAATTAACATGAGAGGGAAAAGATCATAAAAAAATACTGATTAACTAATTAAGTATTATTAATTGTAGCAGGCTTAGGGTGGCAGAAGTTGTTTATATAAATTCACAATATTGAAATCAGCCTATAAAAATTGTTTCATCTAATTAACAGATGAGGGAATATTTAGCAATCTCGGATATTAGACCATATTTATCTTTGGCTGCAGCAGCTTTTAATACGGCAGCCAAACATTATTATGTTTAGAATTCGCCGCCGTTTATTATTGTACTTGGATTTTTTAATTAACATGTGAGGGAAATAATCTACATTTATCTACCTTTTCTGACCTGGCTGCAGGTAACTATAGCAATCATAGAGATGGGTGCCTACTACAGTAAGGTATATAATATAAAATATTGCCGGTTTTAGCTTACTACATGTAATTAACATGAGAGGGAAAAGATCATAAAAAAATACTGATTTACTAATTAAGTATTATCAATTGTAGCAGGCGTAGGGTGGCAGCGGTTTTTTTTATAAATTCACAATATTGAAATCTGCCTATAAAAAATTGTTTCATCTAATTAACAGATGAGGGAAGATTTACCTTCTCGGATCTTAGACCATTAACCAAATGTCACAACTATGTTATGGAAATTAACCGGAAAGTCGCTAAATTACTCTTGTTATTGTTTTAATCGCGTTCGCGTTTGGGGTGGGCCGAAAGATGGCGTTTGTCATGTGGTTTCATTTAAAAATGATTGAGATTTGACTAAGTACTTTGTGAGCTATCTATACATATAATAAAATGGTAGGAAAGTCAAAACTGTACATTGAATATTTTTTTAAAAGAATACTTGGGGTGTGATCTACAATCGATACCGAAGCCAAAAATATAGTTTTTAGAATTTTTGTCTGTTTGTCTGTATGTATGTCCGGGATAAACTCAAAAAGTATTGCATGGATTTACTTCAAATTTGGCACGAATATTATTAAGAAGTCGGGTCAGAACATAGGCTACATATTATCACGCTATCACCTACGGGGAAAGAGCAGTGAACGCACGCAGACGACGTCGCGGGCAGCAGCTAGTCTCTAATAAAGCGTATTTACTTGACTATTTTTTCGTCTTCCTAAGTTCCTACTTTGTATTACTTGTCGGTGTAATTGAAGTCGGGTTTTTTTCGTTTGCGCGTAAAAATACAATTTTTATCTTATTTTCATTGTAATGACATGCATGACCAACAAAGAGTGAAAACATTTGATTCTGTTATCGACACCACCCAGACTTATTTGTAATTAATTATCATATTAATTGCATATTTTTACATTTGCAAATTAATTTTTAATTGCAGTTTAAAAAATAATAAGCACGCGCTGGTTTGGCTTCATTATCATAATTATGATACCATACCATTTAACAAAATGAATAATTAATAATGTGGGTTACTATACTGCGGTCGCGGAATAGAAAGAAATCCGTACATCGACCTGTCGTCTTTTGTCAGCGCAACCGCAATATGTTTGTTTATACGCGAGCGACAAAGACAAAAGATGAGGGGTCAGTGTACGAATTTCTTTCTATTCCGCGACCGCAGTATAGCCGTTTAGCATGATTTTTTAAAGTTATTGAATAAAATGTTTTTAATATCTGCTTAAGTTATTGCCTCAAATAAATAAATATCTTTCGTCCTTGAAGTATCCAGATCTTCGTATCACCCAGTGTCTACAGAAATTTTACGACGTAGAAATTCCTTCTAAAATACTGCGTCATTCGCCCCGAACCACTTGATATATCCGCATGTTATATTATGTATTTACTGGTCGATGTAATTAGTTGTTTTTTTTTCACATTTTCAATCAAAATTATTAGAAGTCTATAGAAACTTAGATAACGATTTCATAATATGTGTCCTATCTTCGAGTAGTATCGAGGTTATCAGCAGAATAAATTTGTATATAAATAACTTTAATATTACATAAAAAATGTGTTAAAATAAGCAGTAAAAAAAATTAAATAAAACAACGTAGCTTCTAGTAATATTATACTCTATTCAGAAGCATCTAGACTTACAAATTCTTTTCTATAATACCTATTAATAATCATCTCATCTGTTACCATCGGTCAGTTTCCAGTACCTACTTATTTGTGACCGTACGAGTGACGCGTGACGTCACAAACCAAGGTCACTATAGTGTTGTCACTTAGCACGCGATCGCGCATGCGGCATGCGTCACAATTTTTAGCATTCATAAATTTTGTATTTTAGACAAACGGTGTAAAACAAGTCACATAAATTAGGAAACGATAGACGAGTCAAAATTTAATGCGAAAAAAAGAATCTGACGTCAAATGACCTTTACCATTACGATAAAAATGTTAGACTATTTTTATTATTATTAACTACCGAGAAAGGAATAAAGCACGCAATAAATGCTTATTTTTTTCGTATTTTAGATTAATTTTCTCGTGCTGAGTTTGGCAGATTAGTGTATAAATCAGAAACTTCATATGATTGTTTTCAATCGTCAAATTATCTTAGATTGGCGTCAAAGTGGAATTCCGATGAGTAGGTACTATTAGAAACAATTTACCATCGTATTCAAATATATAAATATTTTTCCTAACACAACGATTGAAACTTATTGAAAAGATTAAAGCTGTGCTCTGACTGTGGTTAGAGTAGTGTAATGTTGCACAAGATTAAATCAAAAAGAAATCATACGTTGAGTGATTACTGAATTACTCATAAGTCATAACTCGCGCACATGATCAATATTAGACTTTTACGATTACACAGAAATGACAAGAATTTTTACGTCACAAGCCACGTGCGAGTCACATGTAAAATGGCACATTTGTGTCTCAAAAACGGGCTGAGATTTACAAAAATTGGAAGCAGAAATTTTCCTTCGGAATTCGTTGGGGGAGGTCACTGGTAGTCTAAATTAAAAAAGTAGGGGGTACCAGACTTGTTGCTTCATCCGCCATTTTGATTTAAAGGGTTAGTTTTTGTCTCTTGAATAACTCGTTTATTTTACACGAAAAATAGTTATTACAAAAGTTGTTTAAAATTAAATTTCCTATAATTTTGGTCCCTATCAATTTTTTCGTAGAATCGATATTTTTCGATTTATACCTGAGAAGAGTTTGCAGGTAGACCTGCGTTGTTTTTCGTTTGCGGACAAACAATTATTTTGGGATTGTTCTTTAGCATTATTTTATTTTAAAGTATTAGGCAATATAACATAATTATAATATTAAAATCACGAAATTTCAATTTAAAGATAATTATGAATCATTCACAAAATATGTTGATAATAATCTAACGCGTGACATAAACGTGACTGTCATAAAATATAATATCGCCTCTTATCTTTACTAATATTATAAAAATTGTTCATTGTACTTCTTGACTTATTTGACGTTTTTGTCAGTTGCAAATAACGCCTACCCCCAGTGAAGTAGGGTATTGGATTAATGTATGTTTTCCTACATGGAGAAAGCGGCCTGTGCCCAGAAGAGGGATGTTACAAATACAGTCTGAATCAAGATATACTGCGGTCGCGGAACAGAAAGAAGTTCGTACACCGACCTGCCATCTTTTGTCTTTGTCGCTCGCGCGTGGACATATTGCGGTTGCGCTCACACAGGTGAAGTGACCCCGTATTGTGTGAGCGCAACCGCAATATGTTCACACGCGGGCGACAAAGACAAAAGATGAGGGGTCAGTGTACGAGTTTCTTTATGTTCTGCGACCGCAGTATAGTAAATGTTACTAAGTAGTGGCACAATGTATCTTTATGAAAAAAAAAAAATCATCTATATGTATAATCAAATCACTCAGGCCTACTTCTACGCAGACCAAGTCGCAGGTGTCGCTTAGTTAAAAAAAACAAATTGATGAAAAACAAATACATTACACATGTTGTAACAAAAACATCGTTACTACACGATAAAGAGATTTATGAATGATATTCGACAGACAGAATAAACTACAGCGATATGCCTTGTTCAATTGCGAAATGTTAATGCCTCGTTTCCACTAGGGGACAAATGAGGAACATTTGTCCCTCAACAATGTTGCGGGACAGATGTTTCGAACATTGTGTAGGCCACACTAGGGGACAAATGCAGCAACATGTTCCTCATAGAGATAAAGAAACACCTCCATCATTTGTGAAGTTATTTTTATTTATTTATTTATTTAATTAAATTAATAATATGCTCATGAAAAATACGTCAAATGCCAATGAACTTGTTGGCACAATTTTTGTTGCAATACCTGCTGATTGCTGAATTAAACAGTATTTAGATCAACCAAATATTTCAAGGTCATTAAACGCACTAAAATTTTGGATTGATAGTAAATATTGAAATATTATCACTCAGGTGCTCTCAGAAATAGCTGTTAAATATTTGATTTCTTCTGTAGCATCTTAACGAATTGCTTCTGTAATCAACCTTTTAGTGCCTAATAATAGTAATAGTTGTTTGACAACTGAACATATAAAACAACGAATATTTTTAAAATCTTACTGAATATTGGTACGCATTATTGTTTTATTAAAATTGAACAATAATTACTGAGAACCTTACATTTTAATAAATCACTGATAATTTAATTTGTTTAACAAATATTATACTGAATTATAAACTGTGTAAATTATTTTTTAAATCGACACGATTGTTTTTTTAATTATCAAAATCGGACCACTCTGTAAAAAGTTATGCGTGGTCATACATAAAAAATATACGCGTCGAATACATAACCTCCTCCGTTTGTACATCGGTTGAAAAAAAGGCGATGATATAAAATTGATAAATTGTGTTTGCTAGCAAACGAAAAAAACCGACTTCAATTACATCGACAAATAATACAACGTAAGTAGACGAAAAAAATTTAGTAACGCACTTGTCGTCACTACGACTTTCGAAGGTTCCCCTCGATTTTTCTGGGATTCCATCATCAGATCCTGGTTTCCTTATCATGGTACCACCCTTGGGATATCTCCTTTCCAACAAAAAAAAAAAAGAATGATCAAAATCGGTTCGTAAACGACGAAGTTATCCCCGAATATACATTAAAATCGAATTGAGTAATCTCCTCCTTTTTTGAAGTCGGTTAAAAAATATCGATATATAGATTTTTTTTCGATATCTCTAACTCCGATATTGATTATGTATTTAAAAATATCGATACATCGAGAATCCGATATTTTAAAAAATATCAAAAGCCCTACCATGCGACATTGACGCGAAACAAATGTTTTCGATCTCGAAGCGGGAACAAGCAACATGTCCCTAAACACGTACACACTGTGGGACATGTTGCGGGACACTGTGCAACATGTGTGTGGACGTGTCCCCCAACATGTCGCGGGACAAAATGTTCCCTAGTGTAGACGGGGCTGACGCGGAACAATTGTCCCATGTTGCGGTAATGCCTCGTCTTCACTAGGGGACATTTTGTCCCGCGACATGTCGCGGGACAAAATGTCCCCTAGTGGAAACGAGGCATAACGCTCGACTTTCCACGCTGTCTTAAACTTGCCGATGCACTTTTTACATGTTCAGTTATTCCAGTATTTTTATACTTCTAGGGTGATAAACAAATGTATAGGTCGTCTGATGGTAAACTGTTACAATACAGTCAAGTATAATACTTATGGACGCCTACAATACCAGGAGAGTTTCAAGCATTCCGCCGACCCTATCCCCGATGTTAACTGCGCACCCCCAGGAGCTTTGGTTACTTTACTCACCACAGGATAACGACACTATTTGAGACTTGAAATCATCAATTTTAGCTGTGAAGCTGTGATCTACTTGTGAGGTTGAAGTACATCCCCAGTTTGGTTGCTCCAGAGATATTTTGTGCGACCTAACGTTAATGAATCTACCTTTTATTAATCATACTTGTAATACAATTAAATCTATACTAATATTATAAAGAGGAAAGATTTGATTGTTTTTTTTTTTTGCATTGAATAGGCTCCAAAACTACTGAAACGATTTGAAAAATTCTTTCGTTGTTGGGAAGCTACACTATCCGCTGGTGACATGGGCTATATTATTTACTAGCTTCTGCGCGCGACTTCGTCGGCGTGTACTCCGCTCCTATTTGTCTTAGCGTGATGACACATAGCCTATAGCCTTCCTCGATAAATGGGCTATCTAACACTGAAAGAATTTTTCAAATCAGCCCAGTAGTTCGAGAGATTACCGCGTTCAAACAAACAAACAAATAAACTCTTCAGCTTTATATATTAGTAAGTATAGATTTAAAAAAAAAAGTTTTGAAATTTTTGGTTAATACCCGTGCGAAGCCGGGGCGTGATGCTAGTATATAACAATATATTTACATACTTATGTACACAACATAACAATGACTACAAATATATCAAATTATTTCTAACAAATCGACGAACCCAACATCACCGAGGTCTTCACAAGATCTCAACAAGTGAACAATATGTCCTTTCCTCCCTGTATACCTCCAAAGTTCGCGCAGCAACTTTCCATTGCCATTGTAAATGTATTCAGTTAAGATCCCACGGTTAAGCATGTTAGTTAGGATAACCTCGAGGTTATTGACCCTGGGGACATTAAATCTTAATTTCCATAGCGATAAAAGACGTTACATAAAACAATAAGTGATTAAATACGGTAATGATTCAAATGTATGTGACTTTTCTTTTGTTATTTCGTATTCAAATTAAACATTTCTATTTAAAAAGGTATTTTCAAGTACTTTCGAATTGTCACGTACCTAATTTACGGGACCTAATCACAATGTGACCGTTGTCTGGAGTTGGGACTGAGTAAGACATTTTTTTGGCATTAGCATTAACTAGTCCGCCATATTGGATTTAGAGTGACGATTATTTGACGATTATTTTCTCAATAAGCCCTTTAATTTGATGCCCGTATTGTAGAAATACAATAAAAATAATTTGTCCGTCATCTTGGGTGTTCCGCCATGTTGGATTAAGAATGACGTCATATAGCTATACCATGAATTGTTATCCAAAGTAAACATGTACCTATACCAAAATTTCAGCTTAATCGGTTTAAAACATATGCTTCAAAATTGAGTTGCAAGATTCCAACCTAACATACATACATACAAACAAACAAACAAACATTGCAAGTTAAATGCTTTTAAAAAATTAATCACTTAATATGTTGCTACTAGGGAATGCAATCCCGCAACAAAATTTTAATCCCGGTATTTGCGGGACTGAGAGGTCTAAGTCCCGCGGGATCCTGGTATTTGCGGGATCCCGCATGTTTCTGAAAGTCATTGAGAAAAAAGGCGAAATTCTGTATCATAAATGCATCTAGAACTAAAAAAGAAACGAAAAAATATTATTTAAAATTACGTATTGAGAGATTCATAAAAATATGTAATAAAGGAATAAAAATTATTACAAAGAGACAATAGGTAGTTTAGGCATTATTTTTAAAGCATGTTAATAGTCTTCTCTGCCAATCGATTCCTAACTTTATATGGGAGATAGCCAGCAGCAGAAAACGCTCGTTCTGCTTCAGCGCTTGTGGGTACTGTTGATAACGCGTTGTAGGCGAATTGAAGATATTCGCCTTTTAATCCACTAGACTCAAACAAATTCATTTCTTTCTTAATCAAAACTTCGAGAGAATAAACTCCGGAACGAGTGCGAAAAGTAGTCTTAAAACTCGATAGAGTTTAAAATGTTATTTATTATCATATCAAAATTTTGATCCAGCGGGATTCGTACCCGCACCCCCTGACATACCGTGTCGGTGCTATAGCCAACTAAGCTATGGAACGATGTCCAGCCGAATCGAAATTTTTGATATGATTTTATTCGGTTTTAAGCAACCGTGGAGCCGTCTATAGCGAGTCCTTTACATCACCCAACTATTCAAAGTTTCATATTACAATGAAGAATTCTTTGACGAGAGACGACACCATGCTATTTTTAATTCGTATTATTTTTATTTTTGTGTTTCCCACACACGAGGAAATTATAAAATGTTATTTATTATCATATCAAAATTTCGATCAAGCGGGATTTGAACCCGCACCCCCGATATACCATGTCGGTGCTCTAGCCAATTAAGCTATGGAACGATGTCCAGCCGAATCGAAATTTCTTATATGATTTTATTCGGTTTTAAGCAACCGTGGATGGAAGTGGTGAAGGAACCGGGTTCGAATTCCGCTGGATCGAAATTTTGATATGAAAATAAATAACATTTTATAATTTCCTCATGTATGGGAAACACAAAAATAAAAATAATACGAATCGATAGAGTTTGTTCAAGTTCATCTCGAAGAGATATCGGTTCAGGCTCCGCAGTTTCAACTTGCATCATTGCGGCCACTTTAGCAAAAGGTAAATCATCATGATCTTCGTCATGAGCTGAATCAGTTTGCGCGCTTTCGCGTGCCGAACTACACAAGGCGTTTACCGTTGCGCAGTCCCGCTAATCCCGCGGGATCCCGCTCGATTTATGTGCGGGACTGGTCCCGCAAAAATAGTGCGGGATCCCGGTATTTCGGGATCCCGGTATCCCGGTATTGCAATCCTTAGTTGCTACATATAAAGATATAATCACTTATCTTAAATCATTCGTATCTGAATCATAACTAATCCGATGCAATAAATGTTATACCACGCTATAATAAATCTTATCATTATCTTACAAGAACTTATAAGACCTTCTATAAATCCTCGTGGCGACGAAATTATCTAATCTCTAATCTCCTATAGAAGTTGAGTATGAAATTAACTATTGTATTGCATATCGCTTCCTAGGAACCTACATTTTTATATTAAGAGCAAATTAATAGCAGTTTAGGAATTTCGATATAAAAAAAAAAACCATAATTAAGTACATAAAAAAATTGAGCCAAATTTCAATATTAAAATGAAATAACATCTTTTATTCAATACGGTGCAATATGAAAGTTTTTTTCGAGGTCTGTCCGTTCTATGTATCTGTTTATCTAAAAATACATTTTTCACAAATTTCACATAATTAAAATATTTAAGTACATAAATATATTCCAATACCTTGCAACTGATTTTTTAAATCAGCTGTAAGATTTCGTAGATTTATGTAGATTTTTCAAATTAGCTGTAGGTAATTGAAGTACATTAAGTTTTAATATTTAATTAATAATAGCAACGAAACTAATATTGAATAAGCAAATAAAACTAATAATTTTTTATTCCGAACATAAAAAATCACCCTACCTAAACGATTTAATGACGTAATCAAACAATACCTACAAGTAAATGGAAGATTCCAAGACTTTTTATTACTCAACATTAAAAACACCTGCATTTATACAATAAGAAATAATTATTATTATAACACTGAATACTTAAGTTTCAGCCATACATCTATAAAGTTGATGAGTTTCTGTTTGTTTAAACGCGCTAATGTCAGGATCTACTGGCTCGAATTGAAAAATTATTTTTGACAAGCGGTAACATAATTTTATTATGGTTTACGGAAATTTTGAGTAACTATTTTTTTTCAAAGGTATACGCATTCACTGGGGGGGGGGATCACGGGGTCATGACCCCCCCGGGCTGTGTCCAGGACCTAGATGGACCACTAATTAAAATTGTTAAACAAGATTTTTGTCACAATATAGGTATTTTTACGTACATTACCTACATAGATTATTAAAATACCTACTTTTTACCTGTATCTATCATTATAAAAATTAAATTATACCTTCTTTTTACTTGACCACGACTATATGACCCCTCCCTGGCACCTTGACCATGACTGTGACCTCCCCCTGGCGCCAAAGCTGGATCCGCCCTTGTACGCATTAAACCTGATTACCTACCGGACGGACAACGGAGTCTTGTTGTTAGTAATACGGATTCCGACATTCTTTAGGTGCTAAACTCATAAAAGTACTACAACTTGTATCTTTAATTTATTATTTTACTTTAAGTCTAAATTCCGTACATGCGCTGATACGCACGCACGCGCACAGGTACGCACGCAAACGCAAGGTTACGCACGCAAACACAAGGTTGCGCACACACACGCACGGATATATGCAAACGCTTGGTACGCACCAGACAGCCACGTCATATTATCAAGATTTATATAGGTTATTGAACTGTGCATTTGTGACACATTTTAATACAATTTCGAATGTTTTATCCATACATGATAAGATAACGAAGCCATTCATAACTTTTTAGTTTTTCTTTTTTATTATATTCTAAATTGAAAATACAAACAATTTAATGCAATTTGTATGTATTATACGCATTCAATTAAAAAAACAATGGAATCAATGTTACACAACATTATGCAATCGGTGAGGTCAATGTGTCTCTAAGAATATGTTAAATACCGCTTACATTTACATACTAAGTAATGTTTACTTATCGCCAATAACCCAATTTTTTTACACTAGGTTGGCAAACATGCATACAGTAATACAGTTCACCTGACGGTAAACGGTTACCATAGATTTCAAACGTTTAGCACAGCCTTTCCCAAAGTGGCCGATAACGCCCCATTGTGGGCGCTGCAGGCTTGGGGTTTATTATGTTTAATCTCCGCTAATATAGCTCGCAATAATTAATTTGAAGTTATAGTGGTTTTTAAGTAGGTGAAAAAATTGGGGGCAGTATAAATAATTTATTCTCAGTGGGCAGTAGCCAAAATAAGTTTGGGAACCCCTGGTCTAGCAACACCGGAAGCATTGCAAGCACGTTGCCGACCCTACGCCTAACCCACCCCAGGAGTTCTGGCTGCCTTGCTCATCTCAGGAATATATTACATAGCACTACTCGAGAGTAATTATTTAGCTGTAATTTTCTGTAGGTACGTTAATAGTCGGGCTGCTCCAGATTTTGAGCAATATAATTATGCTGTTGTACCCTATCTCAATAACAATGTAAGCTGTCACGAATGTTATTTTGTATGTTCTGCTTTTTTAGCTTTAAGCCAGTTAAAAAAGGAAATCAAGAGCGAAAGAGATGTGGTCTGTCTCGCTCTAACATCAGTATAATATATCAGTTGAATCCAAAGTCAATCTCAATGAAGCCACGAAGAGTGATGGTATGAAGAAGGATTATGGGATTGTATATAGCACTATTTACTTCAAGCTACAAATATAAAGTGTGGTGAAATAACAATAATATACTTCAGAGGCCATCAAGCGAAACGAAAGCCCTACGACGTATCAAGTAACAGTCATATTGGTGTCAAGTGAGATTACCATAGATTCCAGTAATGGGTTGTTAGCTTGTCGTCATTATACCTATTACCTAACAGTCGAGGTAGCCTAGAGGCCGATATTTTTTTTTAATCGAACAGTTTTAATAATCAAAAAGAAATAATTAAGGAAATTAGTAATATACCCACACACTACATTTTTTAAATTATTTATTTATAGGGATGCTTTATTATTATTTATCTTTGCAATTATTTTTATAATCATTAACTTGGACCGTATATAAAAAAAAAATGGAAAAAAATCTGCAAAAATTATGATTAAATATTAAAAATTATTAAAGTCAAGGAAGTGTGAAGTAGTGACCTTGCTTTTTATACAATTCAATGTTATAAGCATATAATGTATTTATATTATACCCAGTTATGAGTCATAAGAATTTATAATAAAAATTTTCTTTGATTAAAATAAGCGAAAAGTTCAACAAGTGAAATCTTGGGCTTAGATAAGAATATAGTTTATGTTGGATATCAATAACAATATTCTATGTTTCGGAAAACAGTCTAATTGCACAATGTTAAGTTTTACAACTATTATTTAGAAAACTAAAGAATAATTTAATAATTAAACATCTTTCTCTATTCATGAAATTTTGTTTACTTACAATATTTATACTATATACCTTGCTAATAAATTATCATTTATTAGAAATATAAGACATTATAAGACTATTAAAACTACTATTGTAAGACTATTAAACTATTAAAACCGTCAATTGTATACTGCTAAACAAGTCTTCTGTAACTATATCAATTTCAGCACTAATCAATTACCCAACTAACTACCATTTTATCTATTTATTAGATAAATCTACATTTACTCAACTTTTACATTATTTCTAAATGAAAGTATTATGAGATAAAAACCTCATCGAAAAGGGTCTCATCATAGGTAATAGATGCTCCGGCTTATTGAGTTCCAGGCTATCGACTTCATCACCGCGACAGAAACATTTATGGTCCATAGACATGTTTGATACTTGACGATTTATCTGGTAAATATTACATATCGGTTATTATATATTACTAGCTGACCTCACAAACGTTGTTTTGCCGTATATGTTATTAACCCCCTTATAACTTAGGAGTATTAAAAATAGATGTTGGCAGATTCTCAGATCTACCCGGGTTCTCTGTATAATCTTGCACACAAAATTTCATAAAAATCGGTCCAGCCGTTTCAGAGGAGTATTGTAACTGGCATTGTGATTTGTGACACAATTTTATATAATATAAGAATACACTATTTTACGTAATGATTAAATTTATAATAAATTTCAGCTTTAGGTGTCATTATTTCATTATATTTTAATGACCTTCTATCGTAAATACTCTTATCTATTTATATAAGTAATTTACAACTAGAATATTCCAATCACAATTAACAATACATAACAACGTCTATCTCAAGTTATTAATGATGATTATAACATATGTGTTAATATATAAAAATCCTAGTATATAGTTATATGATTATAAAACTTGAAATTAATAGGCAACCTGGGTCAATGTTACACATGCTAAAGTGTTTCTGGGTGTCAAAACTTCATTATATTTCAATTGCTAAAGGATATTAATGGTTTTGAGATGTTAATGACAAAATATTTAATTATTTGAAAGACAGCTTTTTGAGTAACTACAGAGTTTCTTGCGGATTCTTCTCTGCAGTTTACTTTTCTATAACTATCAGTTATAGCTTCACTTTAACTATAATTAATCAAAATAAGCTACTTTAAAATAACAACTGAATTCATGTAATATTTTACTTAGATTTTGATAGAAATACAACATTTTACAAGATTTTATAACAAACCATCTGACCCTGCAAACGTTGTTTTGCCATATATTTTATTATTAGTCCCCTTAATCCACCTCTGTAACTTAGGGTTATGAAAAACAGATGTTGGCCAATTCTCAGACCTGTCTGATATTCACACAATATTTCATAAAATAAAAAATCAGTCCAGCCGTTTCATAGGAGTTTGGCAACAAACACCGCAACACGAGAATATTACATATTAGAATTTACAATAAGGGCCTTATCACTAAAAGCTATTTTCTACAATCCATCATGAGTAGAGGAATTATTTCTGATAGACGTAAAGCCGTTGATTATTATACTTTGCATACATATAAGTCAACATAGATTAAGTTATCTTGTTGTAAACTTTGCATCTAGAGTGCTAGAATATAGCTATATAATAAAATAAGTATACTAAAACTAAACTTTCATTAAAAAATAATATTTAATTTGACTGCTAAGCAGTAAGATTTACTGTAAATTCAAATTGGGTATAAGTCATGCCTTTACTAAGAATAATATAACGGTTTTGTAACATTAAGATTATGAGAAGATATATTGTTATATAGTACACTCGTTTTATTATCTAAATATATTTAAAAATTATCTTTCGAAATGCTGGTATGGCATTATGTGGCTAATGGGTAAATCTTAAACTTTAATAAGGAAAGTTCTAGACACTGAATCACTCATTGGAATATTCTAAAAGAGCTAAAGGTAAACGTTTTTTATTTAGGATTTCTGTGTATCATACTATTTATGTATATAATTATATTAATATTGCGTGTAAAGGTAAATAAATTACTTAATTTTTTTTTCAATAAAATATTAAAGATAATATGACAAATTCATAACATATTGTAACTTGTTCAACTATAATTGTGAGCATAATAAAGATACTTATAATTAAAAGGCAATTCAAATAGGATCATGCCAGTTGGATCACATGCATATAAATTATAAAATAATTATATTACGAGTAAGCTTATGTGGGTATATTGAAAATACCCTACATTGATAAAATGCAATGTAATATATTTTTTTACCTTCAGCTGCATATTATTCTATAAATAAATTCATATACATACTAGAATATCTAGCAAATAATTACATATCCCTTCACCACAATTACATCATCCTATTTTTTTTTACTTTGCTAAATTATCAACAGATCTAAGTAAATTTATCTAAAATTAAATAGTTTAATTGTAGATTATATTTCTAAATTATTGTCTTTTTTAGTGTGTTGATTAGATCTGTTAATTATTATAAAAACATTAAAAATATATTTTATACTCTGTATTAATGTTGGTTTATTAACAATAAAAATTTTATGTCATTTAAAGAGCCCTCGTATATTTCATTATAAGCTGTAAACTATAACCTTGGAAATCCCTCCATGCATTTCCATACAACCACTGACTAACCTCTCTATAAGAACTTTTTTTGCGAGACTCCCATTCACCTCATTGGACGACTCAGTGCGTTCTCTTTTCCTACTCGACAGCTCTTTCATCGCTAACCTTTGACCCTAAACCAATGTACCAATTTCACCATGGAATAACGGAAAACGTAACAAGTTTCAAATTATTTCGTTAACACAAAAATGTCGGTAGGTAAATTATCCTTTTGCGGTCTACCTCTTGCGCAACGTTTTAAAATGTTACACTTCAACTAACGGTAGTTATTCTTATAAGATGTAAGAACTGTACCAATTGTTCGCCGTTCCCCGTACTCCGTAGTACGTCTATTCAAGAATCTGCTTTGTCTTATAGGAAATAGGAATATAAGATATTGCGAAAAAAGTATCTACTACATTGCAGTTTAAAAAGTATAATACACTTGTATATTACAATAAGGAAGTATGACAAATAAATTTATTAATATAGGTACATACTTACAGGAAAGAAGTGAGGTCGTTTATTAAAATTTACACAGCGCACTTCGACGGCGTGAAAATGACAAATGAGAGCCGGCCGGAACAACTCTTTAATTTATGTTATTCTAACCACAGATAAGATAAACATTGTATTTTAAAAAAAAACTACGATAAACCTAAAAATATATTTAATTATTTATTACCTAATTGTTTGTATTTTTATAGTTTTGATTCAAGTTTATCATGCATTAAAATTAGTAAGGAAACGATTAAATATCGTAGGCAGTGTTGCCAACTTTATTTTTTCCAAACCACCAAATGAGGCCGTGTAAACCACTAGAAACCACTAAAACTTAGCGGCCTCTCAAACCACCAGAATTCCACTAGAAAACCCAAAGACAACGGCTACCTACCTAAATATAATTTGAAAATAAAACAACAACAACGTAATTATTATCTTGAAATAAAATAATTATTTAAGTTACGTACTACAGGAAAAAAATAATGTAGGTACTTGTACAGGAAAAAAATAATGTATTTGTACAGAAAAAAAGGAAACAATTAGGTAAGTACTTAACTACCTAACTAAAGAAGATCGTCTTCTGAGGAATCAGCTTCATCTGCACTTTGCATATAATAAAATTATTTAGTGTCAATTTTTTGAACTACGGCATTGGGTATTCACTTCATCACTTCAGCCTATTGCTGTTCACTGCTGGACATAGGCTTCCCCAAGTTCACGCCAGACATCCCAGTTTTCCGTAATCCTCATCCAGCCTACACCGGCAATCTTACGAAGATCGTCGGTCCAACGGACCGGCGGACGTCCCACACTGCGTTTGCCAAGACGCGGTCTCCACTCCAGGACACGTCTGCTCGAGCAGCCATCGGTCCTGCGACACAAGTGACCAGCCCACTGCCACTTCAACTTGCTAATTCTGTGGGCTATGTCGGTTACTTTCGTTCTCGTTTCATCTTTGAGAGAAACCCCAAGCATAGCCCGTTCCATTGCACGTTGAGTGACTTTAAACTTGTGGACCAGTCCCTTCGTCAGTGTCCACGCCTCGGCGCCATATGTTAACACAGGCAGGACGCATTGCTCGAAGACTTTTGTCTTTAAGCATTGCGGAATCTTCGAAGTAAAGACTCGGCGAAGCCCGCCAAATGCCACCCAGCCCAAGCGGATCATCCTATTGGCCTCCTTCTCGAACTTGTTGCGGCCTAGTTGGATTGTATGGCCTAGGTATACATAATCCTGAACAACTTCGAGAAGGGTACCATCGTTCGATACCGGTCTCGGTATGAATTGGTTGTTAAACATAACTTTCGTTTTGTCCAAGTTTATACCGAGACGGACTCGTCGGGAGGACTCGTTTAGGCCGGACAGCATCCGACCTAGCTCATCCAACGTCTCCGCAAAGATGACGATATCGTCGGCGAAACGAAGGTGAGAGATGTATTCGCCGTTGACGTTGATGCCTCGTTCCCCCCAATCCAAGGTCTTAAAGACATTGAGTATTATATAATTATTTATTGCAGCATTTCCTTTCGCGTGCTAAGCCTGCATGAACTGTGAGAGTTGCAGAAAAGAGATCAAATTTCATTCGGTTTCTCTGTTTTCTCTGTTTTCATTTCGTCTTGACCACGTTGATAATACTAAATAATCGATCTACATCTGCGTTAGAGTGCGGTAAAACTAATAGAGATATCGCAAATGTATCTAAATCTTTAAATTTGTGTTTCTACGATAAGAGGTTTGATTTTATAGAAAATACGGCCAAAGATAAAAGTTGGAGTTTTTTTCAGAAATTTCCTATGGGAGATATACAAAGAAAGCGGGACAAAGGTTAAGTTTTAAAATTATTCAAAATAAATATTGTCGTATTTTTACTCAATAATATTTAAGTAAATTTATTTAAATTCGTGATAAACATAGGTACTTTAGTTTAACAACAGATACAAAGAAGGTATGTATTGTATACAAATTAAACGGAAACCGACAAAGGGACATGCCAGGGTAGAGACATTAATTCAAGGCTTTTTAAGAAATTATAGAAAAATATACTTTGGTTGGGCATTTAATCATGATGTTGTTTCATAAAGTACATTAAGATGATGTGATTCATTAAAAACAATAACAACATATAGAAGAAAAAATCTATTTTAAACTGACTGCCGTCCAAGTTACCTCTTATCGTAGAATTACCCAAATGTGTTTTAAAAAAATCCTAAAAAAATACTAGATCATTTTTAGTGGTAAGCTCTGAAGCTTACCACTAACTGGAAGAAACCTAAACCACTAAAAAATCCACTAGCCACTAAAACCAATTTTTTCCCGCCAAGAGGGGTGTCCAAACCACCAGATCTAGTGGAAAATCCACTAAGTTGGCAACACTGATCGTAGGTATAAGATGGGAATAAGCGTTTTGTGATTATTTTTATCATAGTACACAGTGTTCTTGAAAGATGGCGCTGTATCAACATTTATAAATAAACATTTTTAATATCAATTGGATTGGACTTTCAAAAAAATATTCATCATTTTTATTAAAGTGAAACTTTTATTACATCGTTTCAAACTTTTTCGTCGGTGTGTTGCATGTCGCGCGACGGTCGGCTACGCGGTCAGATTGATAAAGCGATTTTTATACCCTTAATGGAATATTATTCCAAAAATGTATACTTAAATGTCTATAATGTGAAAAAGAGTTTCACTTTTACCGTGGTTTCATAAAACCACACAGGTTTTTGAATTAGTTTTTTTAAAAATTAATTAATTAATTTTTAAAATTTTAATTAATAAATATAATTTGATTAAAATAAATAAGAAGTTTCACTTCTGACATGACTCACATGACTGTATAAAATTATGTAGTATAATTTACAATATGATACCACAAGACAAACACCAGGTTTAGATTAAAACTAGCTTCTGCGCGCGACTGCGTCCGCGTGGAATAGAACCAATTCTGTCATACATGATTTGTGCGAAACTTTAACCGTTTACGCAGCGGAAGCTATCAAAAGGAAAAAAAAAACCCGATTTTGAAACATTCTTCATTGGTGCTACGCTCCTATTGGCCATAGCGTGATGATATATAGCAATATAGCCTATAGCCTTCTTCGATAAATGGGCTATCTAACACTGAAATATTTTTTCTAATCGGACCAGTAGATCCTGAGACTAGCGAGTTCAAACAAACAAACTTTTCAGCTTTATTATATTGGTATAGATAAGAATCATCAAAATCGGTACATCCAGTGAAAAGTTATATAACACAACGTGTCGACGAAAAAATAGTCAAGTAAATACGGATTATTAGGTAATTATAACTCGAAAAGTAGGTACCTACTTGTTAGATCGCAAGTAAATTTAAATGGAACCACATGACACATACCACCTTTCGATTAAACAAAAATCATCGAAATCAGTCCACCCAGTCATAAGTTCTGAGGTGACAAAGGTAAAATTAAATACAAATGTTTGCCGTGGTCTGGGTGTTTGTGCAGTCCTAGTGGGTCTCCCCACCATGCCCTAGAGAGCACGTTAAGCTGTCGGTCCCAGTTGTTATCATTAAGGGACATCTGATAGAGATCGTTACTCATAGGATAGGATGGATTGAATACATACATAATATATATACATGGGAATATATCCGCCAACCCGCATTGGAGCAGCGCGCAGCGTGGTGGATTAAGCTCTGATCCTTCTACTACGTGGGGAAAGAGGCTTATGCCCAGAAGTGGGATATTACATGCTGAAGCGAGCGATACATTTAAAAAAAAATTGCGTGCGTACAAAGTACTTATGTCAGAAATGCAATTTCCTTGGCAAACTAATTTTAAGTCCGTTTATATTTATACAAATCTAAAGCTTTAGATTTCCGTTCTAGCGCCATCTAGTTTAATACTATCGATATTAATGTAACAACCTTTGTAGTTTCTATAGTACACGCTAGGTGGCCAACCTTTGTAGTTTCTATAGTACACGTTAGGTGGCCAACCTTTGTAGTTTCTATAGTACACGTTAGGTGGCTCTGTTGTTTTTTTCTACGTGACTGTTGACGCTAATATTATTATTGTTTTCCATCCGTAAAATTTTTAGGCCTCATGCGCAGGGCCGGATCTACCATATGGCTTTTTGGGCTTCAGCCCAGAGCCCCGTGGATTCAAGGGCCCCCCAGCTAAGTCAATTCAAAGTCAAAAATAGACGACAATGCGAAAGAATCTAACTGAGGTAGGGCACAGCAGGAAATTTCCTGCTCAAAATATGGAGCAGCCCGACTGGGGTAGTATAGTACCTGGACCTTACAGAAGACCACAGCTAAATAATACTGTTTTCAAGCAGTATTGTGTTCCTGTTGGTGAGTAAGGTGACCAGAGCTCCTGGGGGGGGGGGGGGGGGATTGGGAATAGGGTCGGCAACGCGCTTGCGATGCTTCTGGTGTTGCAGGCGTCTATAGGCTACGGTAGTTACTTACGATCAGGTGAGCCGTACGCTTGTTTGCCAAACTAGTTACATAAAAAAAAAAAAAAGAATCACTAACTTTATTAAATTCTTTATTCTTATATTACTTCGAACTGACAGTTAAAATGTTCGGGTGCCATTAAACATTCATGTCAATCGTAGTCAAATTTGGTGGGCCCCTAATTAGTAATAGCCCAGGGCCCCCTGACCTCACGGTTCAGCCCTGCTCATGCGCCTAAAGAAGTTTCACTTCAAAAATTGCCACTTGGTTGTCAAATATTTATAGGTGTGTTCAGGAACTTTATAACTGTTTTTCATTTAACGTAGATTAAAAAATAATGTATTAAGGCTCCGTCGTTTGACAAAAGTAGGCATTTAACGTCTACCCCGTCCCCCTTGGACACACGTCGCGCGAACTCGTTGCTGTTGAACTTAGTTCGTGACCTCAAAGCATCAGTGGCTGTAAAGCGAACTAATTTGATTTGACTTTAAAATAGAAATGCATTTATTATGATCATTTTTTAAAGTACATAGTGATAAATATGTACTACTTTCGTAAATAAATGAAATAAGTAAATGATTTCAGGGTTATTTATTATAGATTATAGACTGTTGGACATAAATAGAATAAGCTATATAAAATAAAACATTGACCATATTTTCACAAATATATGTAGATGATACGAAGCTCGCGGGTCATCTAGTCAATTAATCTATACTAATATATAAAGCTGAAGAGTTTGTTATCGACACCTCCTACGCATAAGGTCGTATACAGAATATGGCAAGTTTACAGTATGGGCATTTAAAGTTTACTTTTCGCACTACTCAAAAACGAGAAGGAAATTTAAATTTAAATCAAGCTTGTAATTAGTGGTGCCTTAAGTCATCTTTAAACAAACACCATTGATGGGAAATAAATTGTAATTTAATGAAAAAATAAGGAAATTACATACTTATGACTTTATGCGTAGGGACGCAACTCTTATATTATTAAGTTACGACGAGTTACGGCGATATGCGTGGAGTAAAGTTCGCTTGCCTTCAAGTTACGCCGGGTTACTACTTTATGCGTGGTAAGAAATTTACATACCGTCAAGTTGCAAATTGTTACGACGTGATTCTTGGTAGACAAACAATCCAGCTTTGGTCACCATAAACGGCAGATGAAAAAATTAGACATACTTATAAAAATTAAGGTTAGTAGCAATAAAAACATATTTTTTTCAAATCAACTTTACTATAATTTAGTTTGCAATTACTAATTAATTACTAATTAAATAGCTTAAACTTAAAGACAATTAATTTTAGTCCTACATCATAATTTTAGGTAGACGAACATTATTTAAACTTTGAATAACATAACAACGTAAGGTGTCATAAGTAATAATAAACAATAAATCAGTCGTTACACAGTTAGCATCAACAATAAATTTTTGGATAACAACTTAAAACAATTTTCCATAACAAAAAAAATATCAGTTTTTTTAGAAATAATATAATCAGCGTTAAAATATTTTTATTTCTTTTGATCTATTATCCTATTTAATCAGTCAAGATGAAGCTTTCAGCTTTATTTGTATTTAATGGTTTACAATTATACGACTAAAAACGATGGTAATAAAACTAATTTATAATATGCTTCTTTACTGGCTAGATCGAAAACTGTAAAATTATGGACTGATAGTTTTCTTTTATAATAAAATAAACCTACATTTCCATGGCGACAATTCAGAATTTTTTGAAAATCGAAGCATGCTGTAATTATTTTTCCTTTACTTTCTATAGCTAGTTTTTTGTCTTTTTTCTTTAAATTTCTTGCTAATTCTTTTGATATTATATGTTGTTTTTGTTTATTTATTTCTTCTTCTGTCATATTATTTTTATTTGCGTCGTAAACACGACATTCGTTACAAATATCCTTCTTCGGTTTGTAAAATGAAATATTTAAATTTTGATTTATAATATCCCTATATTGCCGAGCTGTTTTAGCTTTTCTTGTTCTATTTTCATCAGTACACCACACCACTCATTATATAAAGAAATCACCTTTGTAAACGTGAGTCCGCTATCTAAGTAAAGTTTCGTATTCTTTTTGCGCACGTAATGTGATTTCAAGTGGTTGAAATGTTTGTACATGCTTTATTACTCCTTGTTTAATATCTTCGTCTGGAGAAATAGATCTACCACCTGAACATCACTTCGACACGGCCGTATTAACTGTTCGCTCTCCCATAGAAAGAGTAATGAGGAACATCGTTTTACACACCAAAACAGTATTAGTATTATCTGAATTAAGCTCTGTTAATGGTAAGGAATATTTCAAAGTTTTCTTACGTCTAGATTCAGCCTTTGTACTGGTATGAGTATTAGACACTTAAATATACTTAGCTATGTAATCCCACTGTCTACTATGGTCACCAAGCTTCCAAAACGCATAAAAATATTCTCACGTTGCTGAGAATTGAACTTCTGATGACATTTAAGGCGAACATTTTGAAGTACACGGAAGTTTAATCACCTTACCATCTCTATATATGCCGTCTTTTTTGCTTATGTTGGCTTTACCTAAATTATTAAGACATTTTCGTTTTATATTATTCCACTCCTCTCGTCGCTTAAGCCGTTTCCGACTAGGAGATGGTGTTCCCTCAACAGACAAATAAGGTGAAGAAATAAAAGTATAGGCGTCACTACGCAGCGGTGTGTCAGCTCTGCTATTGGTGTTTGATAAACAGGTATTTGAATCTGGCACCAGGCTGTGATCAGATCGAGAAGCACGAGTGACCTCTTCGACTCCAAATAGTTCGCTAAGGGGTGAAGGAATGGGTGTTTTATCAATTTGAGATTGATTGCTACCTACTACGTACAGTACCTCGGATTCCAAAGCCGCATTAATTGTTTCACCATATCCTTCGATAGGTACAAAAGTCTTCATGTCTTGATTTGAGTTAGTGTTATATAAATTATTTACTGCTAGTCGTACTTCTTGGGAACTTTTTCTGACATCATCGACCTCGACCATTGAATCGTACAAATTCCAGTTATGCTCGGTTTTCAGTTGAACAGGTGATTCTAAAAAACACACATTTACATTTCAGTAACCACCACAACTTATTAATGGTACAAAATATTAAATTTATTTATGATTTTAGCAGATAAAGAATGTCATAAAGTCGTATTTAATATTGAGTTCGAAGCATAACGTTGTATGATCCACATACGACTATAAGAACACAGATTTTGTTATTTAATAACGACGCATATTGTCGTAAGTACTAGTTACGACCCTTAACTTTAAAAAAAAAATAACGCATAACGTCGTAACTATAATGTTACGACAATATGCGTGGGACTAGATTAAAATTATAAATTTCGAAAAAATCACTTAAATGTAATAATAAATCTAATCTAATAAGTTTGTATAGCGATATGATTTCTAACTATTTAATAAAAAACAATTAATTATTAACCAAAACTTACCAATTTGACTGGATTCAGTAGAAGATATTTTTTCATTTTCATTAAGTGCCAATTTTAAAATTCTTGATGATCGTAAGTGGTTCATTTTGATTATAAAATATAATACAATCGACATATCACAACAAAATTGATAATAATAATAATAATAATAATAATAATAAGCCTTTTATTTCATGCAAAAGTATGATACATAACATAGTTTAAAGGAAAATAATGATGTTATTTACACGTCGTATTCACACGTATTCCCTTATTTTAGAAAATTGGTTAATTCTAGATAATAATAATTATGGAAGTTTGCTTGCATGAACCCCTCTTCAAGTGAAGGTGAAGGCCTCCTCTAACTTTTTTTTCGATTAAGCGTTCGTAAGTAGAATGTAGATAAAGTTCTGACGTTATAAGATACAACGAGTCTGTAAAGCTGATCTTTCTTCTTTTTAGTTAAGTTATGTATTTCTTGGGTTTGTGTCTCTTTTCTTATCATTGAAGAAGTTTGAGATGTCTTTTTAGAGGGTTTTGGTCTTAATCTTCCACGGTGACCAACCGGGTTGGAAGATGGTTTTCGTTGCTTAGTTGAAATTTGTTGAATGTTGCATTGTTGAGGGAGGGGGGTGTTGGTTACTATAAATGTGAGTTATTGGTTGTATTGTCGTTGGTTTGGTTATATGGTGTGTTGACGTTATTTGTTTACTAAGTAGCTTAGAATGTTTGGTTTTAGAACTCCTTCTGAGACACTGCCTGATCTGGGTATAGATGGGTTTGATTGTTTAATCTTGTTTTTCTTGATGGGTCTTGTTGTACTATTACCAACTAGTCCTTGAGAATTGGGATCTGACTCTGGTGAAGTCATCAATGTTATTTTGTTGTTTGATTTTAATATAATAAGTTTATCGTATTTTATCGTGACTTTATTTCCTTTCTCGCGCTCTCTATTTGCTTCTTCCTGTAGTTCTTTCCTTTTTTCTAATATGTACTTAGGGTAATCTTCGTTCAAATAATATTGGGTGTCTTTTAATAATCTTTTTTGTTTGAGAATGCTGATCTTTGAACCAAGGGTAGAAAAAGTTACAATTATTGGTCGCGGTTTATCACCTTTTTTCCCCACTCTCTTTAATTCCTGAATATCTCTACAATCCAATTTTAAGAACAATTTTTCACTTATGAATTGCAATATATTGTTCTCCAAGTTATGGTAGGATGTCTCGCTCTCTTCAATACCGAAGAAAATTATGTTTCTTTGTCTGGCTTGTTTTTCCATAAATTGAATTCTTTTTTCTTGTTGTTCAACATTTTCTTTCAAGGTTTGATGTTTTTCTTCTATTATTGTAAATTTCTCTTCTAATTTGTTAGTTATATTAAGTGTTACTTGTTCTGTCACCTTTTCACCACTTTTTTGAATTTCTATCTTTTGTAAGTTCAGAAACAAAATTGATAATATCATAACGTAAATACTTAAAATTTCTTATTACTTAAATATGCACCGTGAGTGACATACGACGGCGGTAACTGGCCTTGAATGGTCTTGCACGAACCAATAGCACAACGCTTATCGTCGTAACTTGAAATACGACTATATGCGCGGTAACTTTCAAAACATACGACCATACGCGTTTCTAAAACTCGTTAATTAAAAGAAATATTAATATTCCGATTTCAGGAATTTATAAAACTCACATACGTAATTACGATAATGTAAAAAATGGGTTTTCACCAAAAAAGGCGTTAAGACCTTATGCGTCGGAGGTGTCGGTTTGTTTGTTTGAACGCGGTAATCTCTGGAACTACTGGGCCGATTTGAAAATTTATTTCAGTGTTAGATAGCCCATTTATCGAGGAAGGCTATAGGCCTATAGGCTATGTATCATCACGCTAAGACCAATAGGAGCGGAGTCCACGCCGACGAAGTCGCGCGCAGACGCTAGTTTATTATACAGGTCCGCGTCCTATTATATTTACGTCGGCAAACTATAAAAACTTTTAACATAATTTCCGACAAGACGGATGCATGGCGACCACTTACTCTGTTTACAAGGGAAGACTGATGTGTTTGCGAACTTGACCGACTAATTTATCTCTACTGGACAGCTTTATTAATTAGTTTTTTGTACATAGCAACATTGTTTGTCTAGTAGGTAATTAATTATTAATGGTAAAAACCGACTTCAACCAAATTATACGGTAACCAGTAATGCAAGGTAGGTAGACGACTGGCCCTTTAGCGCAGTTTGTAGTGGCCCATGTTTTCTGCTCCGCGGGTTGTGGTTTCGATTACCGCGTAAGTCTGGGTGTGTATGTATTTATTTGTACATGCATAATTTCTATGTATATTTATTAATTATGTTTGTAATAATGAAACTGAAACAATTGTCATTTTCAAAGTTAAAAATAAAACTGTCTAAAACATAATTATCAATTTTTTTTTAAATAAATTTCAACATTTTCATGATCACTACAACAAGGTAATAGATAAACTAAGGTATAATTGGAATGTTTAAACAGATATTTACCTAAGTTTTTTTTAAAGCCAGTGTTTGCTTTGTAGTCCCATTTAAATTTCATCGAAATCTGAGGAGTACTTTTTAGGCTATCTCCAATAATGCGTATTTAATTAAATATTTTTGACTACCTACTTTGAATTTCTTATCGATGAAAATTAAAGTCATTTTTTATTTCGTTTGCGAAGATATACAATGATGGTGGGATTGTTTTATTAGTAAATAAATATCGAAAATAAAGCGTAATTAATCTCTGACGTTACACCCCTCTGAGCCTTGTGGCAATTTTCAATTGTGTCAATATTCTTTGTTATTGTTTAGCTTTTAGCTGTTTCAATTTGGCACAAACTATTACGCCAATATCGAATGGGATGTAGAAGACACAGTAGAGTTTCCATTTTTATTAAAATACATCTACCATTATGACATTAGGCAGTAAAATAAATAAAATTAGTGAAATGATTAAAATAATACTATACCAATTTTAATGGCACAAAAATGTAGAAATATTGATTTAACAAAAGCTTAGATAATCACATAAAGAAAATACAATTCAATTTAAAAGTACACAGAAATACAATTTTCGAGTCTTTCCATAGAGGACGCAAATCCCGATAAGTGTTAATTGGTTTGCTAACGAGAAAAATAGGAATGAAATAATTATAAAATGAACTAGGAATAAAAGCTGTTTAAGCTAGACCACTGTTATGTTCCTTTGCTGAAAACGGATAACCATGGTGGACGCGCCAGCGCGTTATCTTTGATAAATCTAATATACGTAAATAATGCTCGATCCACAATCCTTCGAAAATCCCGCCCGTTGTCTATCCTCTGACCTACATAGTGAACATCGCAAGTGCAACGTCATGGCATTGCAGTGCATCAATTCGAAGACTCATCGAGTGACGTAGTAGATCTTCGCCTGTTCGATTCGGTCCTTTGCTGTCAATAAAACGCATTGAATGCACCGCGCCGCGCCCGCTAATTTAATTATTTATTAATCATTAATATAAGATTACCTATAGTAAATCTAAGAACTAGCCGCTTTGGGGCTTATGTGAGTAAAGTGGAGAAGACTGTAATAGCCCTGGACAAGTGTAACTGTGCTCGTCGTGTGCCCGAAAGACAGCGACGGTGGCCATTTATGAAGAAGACTCCAGAAGCTTGCAAAGGTCAGTGTCCCTTCCTCTATACTTCCAAAGTCCCTACGTCCCATTTACCTGTGAGATCGAGCAAACAAACAAACGAAATACAGTCCATTAAATCGCCGCTTAGATTTTGTCTAACCCGCGCCACCATATTTTTTGGTTCCATTCGACCCGGACTTCGATACCGCTAATTGTTAAAACCGCTAAATAGTTCTTTCTAGTTTATAATATTTACACGTAGGTAATTAATCCGCGCATCATATTATCTCGTTTCTAAAGCAAATTAATTTCGTTAGTTCCGCATTGCTTAGTTTTATATTGGTTTGTTAGGTAACATATATATCGTAATATTAGTTATTTATCGTAATATTAGTACATACGTAACATATTTGCCGTAATATTAATTATTTTACATAGAAGGTGTCTCCCGCTTAGATATTAGTTAGTTTATTGGTTAGGTAAATATATCGTCTAAATTACGCAATTACGAAATAAGCGAATACATCAGCTGTTCATCGATCCGAGTACATAATCTTCACATAATTATTATAAAAATCTTAGATAGGAACAACCGCGCGTGACCTTCAACTTCACGCGGCTTGTCAACCGCTCCCTTAGTGAAGTTTATAACTTTAGATACTTATTCGTTATAAGTAATAACTTTACGCCGCCGCCGTAGCAAACATTACTCGCGTATTAGAATCATTAAATTTAAAACTTACAATCATTTTATTTCGTTTATTAGTAATTAGTAACCATGTCAAAGAGTAACAAAACGAGAGAGGATTCCGCAAATACGAGTAGTTTTGATACTCAATTAGTTATAATGGAGCAAAAACGCAATACGATATTTAGCTATTTACAAGAAATTTTTGATATGTCAAAAAATGTTAGTACTAGACCTTCATTACGGGAGGACTTCCTCGACGCTAGTTCTAACATAGACACATTGCGTTCCGATTTTAATAAAATAGTGGATGACTATAACAGTCGCTTATTATTGCTAAACCCTTCAGCGAAACCGGAGTTCGGTAGCCTAACGTCATTTGAACGCCTATACAGCCGAGTTAAGCGTTCAGTCTCTGAGTATACGGAAGGTGAAAAAATCGCAAAAGATGATGACCCGCGAAGACTGAAACCTTACTTACCTCCGATCCAATTGGTATCGTTCGATGGTTGCGACTTAAAGGCATGGAGTCTGTTCTATACAAACTTCAAAACAATCATACATGAGAACCAGACTCTTACCGAGGCCGAAAAATTATACTACCTTATGGGAAAATTATCCGGAAAGGCCAAATTAGCCTGCGCTGGAATCACGCCATCCGCGGAAAATTATCAGCTGATTTTCAAAACGTTAGTTGATAAATTTGAAGATAAACGTTTCTTGGCCACTTCGTACTTAGATCAAATTTATAATATTAAGGCGATGTCAAACGCGACTCCGACCAACCTTGAAAATTTTTTGGACACTTTTGCATCGTCGGTTGCCGCGCTTAAAAATTTAAATTTACACAATCTGGCTGACTTCTTATTTTTATATCTCGCTCAAAAGAAGTTAGATCCAGAAACTGTCCGCCTCTTCGGGTTAAATAAACATAATAGCGACATACCTTTATATGACGATTTCGTTGCTTTCCTCCGCGAACATATTAAGGTATTACAACGTACTTCTGGGAAACAAGATGTTTCGAAAGGTGCTGAACGAAAAGCGTATACGGCTTCTAAGCCACACAAACCGCCCAAGTCGACGCATACATATACCACTACCGCGACTACGCCTGTGCAGACTTCCTGCTCGCTCTGTAATTCACAACACAAGCATCTTTATAATTGTTCCGCTTTTCATAAGATGTCTGTTGAAGATCGTTTCAAGTTCGTTAAGGCGAACAACCTTTGTATAAATTGTTTTGGAAACCACCGGCTAGCTTCTTGCTCCAGTAAGTCGCGGTGTCGCTGGTGTGCATCTCCTCATCACAGTATGATCCACAGGAATTCCGCCAATTTAAATTCCGCAAATTCCGCATCTATAAATTCTGCGTCTTCTAGTGCAATTTCTGGTGCCGCTCCTTCGCAGAAGGCGCCCGGTGCTACCGTGCACCATCCTGCTACTACCAGCACTGCTCGCAACGACACCAGTATGTCAAAATCTTCAGATTCATCCGCACGCTCCAATGACGTATCGATTTGTTCATTGTCGAGTTCTAATATCTCTCGCGCACCAACTACGGTGCTGCTTGCCACCGCACGCGTTATTGTCTTCGATGCCAAAGGTAAGGAATATTCTGTGCGCGCATTATTAGACAGTGCTTCACAGAGTAACTTCGTCAGTCGTAGTTTATGCGAACGCTTAGGTTTACAAGCAAGTAAGAATCCGACCTGTTCGTTAGTTAAAGGGATTGGAGGTACAACCAAACCGATTCAAGGCTCAGTTTCGATAAGGTTCTTTTCTAGGTTTGATCTCAGCGTTTGTTTCAACATAGACTCGCTCGTTGTAGACAAGGTCACCGAACGCTTGCCCACAGTCCCCGTAGATATTTCGAATTTAATAAATTTCAATAATTTACCTTTGGCAGACGACACTTACTTCATTCCAGGAGACATTGACCTGCTGGTTGGAGCTTCAATATTTCCGCATCTCCTGTTGTCTCGTAAGGTTCAAGGTCAATCTGACCTTACCTCGCCGCTAGCCCTGGAAACGGTGTTAGGTTACGTTATCGTTGGCTCCGCTCCTGTTCATGTTGACAGTTGCGCAACGGTTTCTTACTGTTGTGCTACAGATCCGCTAGACGCTGCCGTGCGTAAATTCTGGCAGATGGAAGAGGTGAACGCACCGAAAGCATTAAGTCCAGACGACACGGCGTGTGAAGAAATTTATAGCAACACGACCACTCGCGAAGCGGACGGACGGTACGTGGTCGCACTCCCTTTCAAGGGTGACGTACTGTCGTTAGGCGATTCTCTTAAAAGGGCTAAAACCCGCTTCTTTTGCTTAGAGCGCAAAATGTTAGCGTCGCCCAAGCTTAAAGAGGCCTACGACAGCGTGATCCTGGAATATCTAGACAAAGGATATATATCCCGCGCACCCCCGGACACGGAGGCAACGCAGAGTTTGCCCTCGTACACAATTTCGCATCATGGGGTCATAAGGGAAGACAAGGTGACCTCTAAATTGCGCGTGGTTCTGGACGCTAGTTCTAAGACAACCACACAAGTTTCCCTCAATGACATTCTGTACAACGGTCAGAATCTGCAGGGCAACCTTTTCAATATTATCGTTAATTTCCGCTTATATCGTATCGCTCTTTCCGCTGACGTTCGTCAAATGTTTCTTTGCATTGGAATTCGTCCATGCGATCGAAGGTTCCAACGCATTTTGTATCGCTTTTCCCCGCAAGAACCTTTAAAGGTTTATGAATTTAACCGCGTTTGTTTCGGACTTAAGTCAAGTCCTTTTCATGCTCTTCGTACAGTGAAGCAGCTCCTTTTAGATGAAGGTGTTTCATACCCGCGCGCTAAAGAAACTGTAGATACGGGGTTGTATATGGACGACTTCGTCTACAGCGTCGATAGTGAACACGATGCTATCTCCACCGCTGCCGAAGTGATTGCTCTCCTGAAAGCTGGTCAGTTCGACCTTGTGAAGTGGATGAGTAACTCACAAAAGGTTTTAGACTCAATTCCGCTGTCTCATCGTCTTTCCGCAGTTAAAGAATTCGATGATTCTGAACCACATAAGGTACTCGGCTTATGTTGGTCACCCGCTACAGACTATTTCAGTCTTAAAATTAGTGTTCCCGCTGAATCATGTACTAAACGTACAATTTTGTCATGTGTCGCTAGGATATGGGACGTCATGGGTTTCGTTGCTCCCGTAGTCTTATACGCAAAGCTTCTTATCAAACAACTTTGGTTGTGCGACTGTGATTGGGACGATGTACCTCCTGAACATATTATTGAACAGTGGTCCCGTTTCAAGAAGGAACTACCCTCGCTAAGTGAATTGAAAATTCCACGGCATGTAGGCATCGTCACTTACGATATCAAAACAATCGTGGGGTTCGCGGACGCGAGCGAAAAGGCCTATGGAGGAGTAGTTTACTTCCACGTAAAAGACGGCAGAGGCCTTCGCAGGAATGCAGTATTTCTAATAACTGCTAAATCCAAAGTCTCGCCTCGTAAAGTCGTATCACTAGCGCGATTGGAGCTTTGTGCGATCCTTATACTAAGCAGTTTAATTACAAGGGTAGTTGAAGCCTGCAACAACCGCATTAATATCGACCGCGTTCTCGCCTTTTCGGACTCAACGGTGGCATTGTGCTGGGTGCATTCCTCACCTCATCGTTGGGACACTTTCGTGGCCAACAGGGTCACAAAAATTCAAAATGAGTTTCCCATTCAAACTTTTTTTCATGTGCAAGGCACTGAAAATCCCGCCGATTGTTTGTCGCGAGGTCTTACACCCGCACAAATAATTGATCACCCGCTTTGGTTCTCCGGCCCTGAGTGGCTTAAAACAGATTCAAATATTTGGCCTGTTACCGCTTTCAATCCTTCCACGGTGTCACAGCCTCTGGAAGAAAAGAAACATGTTCTTCTCGCTGCAGAAGGCAGCGAAGGAAATCTAATAATTTCGCTCGAAGATCGCTTCTCATCATGGTCGAAGTTTTTACGTTGTGTAGTTTACGTTTGTCGTTTCGCTAAGCTGCTACCGCGTCGTGAAACAGTGACTGCATCGGATCTGGATTACGCTGAAAATTTGATTTTGCGTGAAATTCAGCATTCTTACTTCGCAAACGAAATTGCCAATTTACAATCAGGCAAATATTGCAGCCCAACGTTTCAACGCCTCAAACCTTTCCTTCAGAATAAAATCATAAGAGTTGGAGGTCGTTTGAGGAACGCTGATATAAGCTTCGATACAAAACATCCGATCATTCTACCGCGAAAAGGTCATATATTAGATCTTCTAGTTGATTATCATCATAAAGTCAATTGCCATGCCGGTCCAGATTTGTTGATGTCCATACTCCGTCAGAGATATTGGATTTTATCCGCTCGCAATTTAATTCGAAGTCGGGTACACAAATGTCTACCCTGCTTTAGACTCCGCGCTAAACCAAATTTTCCGGAAATGGCAGATCACCGCTCGTGTCGAGTTACGCCGGCCGTAAAGCCTTTTTTGCACACTGGCACTGATTACGCAGGCCCCTTTAAAGTGACTATATCTCGCGGCCGCGGAATTCGATCAACAAAGGCATACGTTTGTCTATTCGTGTGCTTAACCACTCGCGCTGTGCATATAGAAGTTGCAAGCGATTTAAGCACAGCTAGCTTCCTCGGAGCATTTAAACGCTTTCAGGCGCGCCGAGGCCTCGTCGCTCGCGTGCATTCTGATAATGCGACAAATTACGTAGGTGCCAAGCGCACGCTATCTGAATTGCACGACTTTTTAATGTCAAGACACTTCAGGTCTGAATTTGGTCACGTACTTGCAGAAAACCGCATCGAGTGGTCACTGAATGTTCCAACTGCTTGTCATTTTGGTGGCAATTGGGAGGCCAATATTAAGAGTCTCAAAGCTCATTTATATCGCGTGATAGGCGACCAAATTCTGACCTTGGAAGAGTTCAGTACTGTGCTTGCTCAAATCGAGGCAGTGATGAACTCTCGTCCATTGTGCCGCACACTATCGAACGATTCATCGGAATCTCTCGCGTTGACACCGGCTCACTTTCTCACCCTCACCCCTTTAAAATACTTACCGGCTCGGGACATAGAAGACGGTCCGTTACATTTGCTTACGCGTCAAGAACTGATCGATAAACTTGTTCAGTCGTTCTGGAAACGATGGAAGGCTGACTACTTACATACGCTACAGACTCGAAACAAATGGAACACTCCAACCAATCCGATCGCTAAGGGGGATGTGGTAATAATTAAAGATGATAATGCACCGCCACTTCACTGGCCGTTAGGGCTAGTTGAGGAAGTATTTCCTGGATCGAATGGTGTCACGCGTATTGTTCGCGTTCGTACTGCTACAGGAACGTATTTGCGTCCTGTAGTGCGTCTTTGTCCACTAACTAAACAGTAATTAGTTTTAGTCATTCCGCGTAGGTTAGGATTCTTATTTAGTTTATTAGTCATAATAATTTAGATTAGATTTCGTATTTTCTTTCTAACTCGTAAGTTCCGCGTCGTAGTTTCTTTGAAGGTAGCACTTCAACCCCGGGGGCATGGACGCGCCAGCGCGTTATCTTTGATAAATCTAATATACGTAAATAATGCTCGATCCACAATCCTTCGAAAATCCCGCCCGTTGTCTATCCTCTGACCTACATAGTGAACATCGCAAGTGCAACGTCATGGCATTGCAGTGCATCAATTCGAAGACTCATCGAGTGACGTAGTAGATCTTCGCCTGTTCGATTCGGTCCTTTGCTGTCAATAAAACGCATTGAATGCACCGCGCCGCGCCCGCTAATTTAATTATTTATTAATCATTAATATAAGATTACCTATAGTAAATCTAAGAACTAGCCGCTTTGGGGCTTATGTGAGTAAAGTGGAGAAGACTGTAATAGCCCTGGACAAGTGTAACTGTGCTCGTCGTGTGCCCGAAAGACAGCGACGGTGGCCATTTATGAAGAAGACTCCAGAAGCTTGCAAAGGTCAGTGTCCCTTCCTCTATACTTCCAAAGTCCCTACGTCCCATTTACCTGTGAGATCGAGCAAACAAACAAACGAAATACAGTCCATTAAATCGCCGCTTAGATTTTGTCTAACCCGCGCCACCACATGGAATAGTGTATTTTTACTTTATAGGTAGTATAAATTAAATTACTATTTTTTACTATTCCATCTAAAATTACTTTTAATTATTTTTAATGGGTGTACCAATTTTAATCATCCTCTGTATTCGAAATGTTGTCGTGTTGTTTCATTTAAATTTAAGCGAGATTTGACTTTTCTGACTGAAGTGATTTTGGAGCTATCCCTAATAATTCATAATAGTAGTCAGTTTTTTTGTTTGAGAACATTTGTTTTTGTAAACATTAAAATTATCAAACACTTGACAAGGAAATTCACAGGATCTCAACCCAACGAAGCACGCTATCAAGATTTATCAATTATTATTAATCGTTCACGCAGTTGTCACCTTCGAAGCGTTCTTGTGGAAAATTATAGGAGAAAATGGCCGACCTCATATCGACTAGCTCGGGGCTCATTTAATTTGACGCGTTTGCTAAACGATTCTCTCGCCCGATATAACGCCCCGTTTGGCATTTTTATGGCTATGATAACTTTATCTGGATAAGGATGGATCGAGTATCTCGAGACAAGTATGAGGTGTTTATTGGGAATCAATTTTAATTTTGAGTTATCATAAAAAGTCATAAACTTTCAGAATGTTAGGTCAACTCAAAACACATATCCTAATATAAATACATAATAAATTATAAGACGCCATCTTGAAAAAAATGTTGTATTGAAAAAAAGTGAGTGCAATTTGCACGCGGCTGAAGTGAATCTTCTGAAAAGATAAATATGCGTTTGTTTCTTTAACGTGACGCATATTCGTTTCGTCGAGTTTAAAATCACAACGATTCTGAGACGTTTCTTTATTTATTGCACTATCTATACATATAATAAAATGGTAGAAAAGTCAAAACTGTACATTGAATATTTTTTTAAAAGAATACTTGGGGTGTGATCTACAATCGATACCGAAGCCAAAAATATAGTTTTTAGAATTTTTGTCTGTTTGTCTGTTTGTCTGTTTATCTGTTTGTCTGTTTGTCTGTATGTATGTCCGGGATAAACTCAGAAAGTACTGCATGGATTTACTTCAAATTTGGCACGAATATTGTTAAGAAGTCGGGTCAGAACATAGGCTATATATTATCACGCTATCACCTACGGGGAACGAGCAGTGAACCTTTATTTCTACAAATGTATGTCCGGGATAAACTTAAAAAGTACTGCATGGATTTACTTCAAATTTGGCACGAATATTATTAAGAAGTCGGGTCAGAACATAGGCTACATATTATCACGCTATCACCTACGGGGAACGAGCAGTGAACGCACGCAGACGACGTCGCGGGCAGCAGCTAGTATAACTATATATTGAAGTAAAAACATTATTGGATTATGTCCTAGTTTAAATTGTTTAACTGTTAACTGGGGTAAAAGGGGGGTTAAAGGGTACAAGTTGCCAAAATGATCGCCGAACTTCGAAAGAAGATGGCACTTTAAGAAGAAGAAGAAGTTAACTGAGTTAGATCATAGGAAATATCCTGCTCAAACTCTGGAGCAGCCCGTCTGGGGTAGTACCTTGACTATACAGAAGATCACAGCTAAATAATACTGTTTTCAAGCAGTGTTGTGTTGCTGTTGGTGAGTAAGATGAGTAAAAAAGTCTGTGTGTCAGTTCCGACACACGACTGGAGTTTACTCGTTCAGACCAACTGCCTAAATAGGCCCAATCTATCGAAATCCAACAGGGTTGGGTAGATGGCGTTAACAAAAACGTAACGATGACATTCGTTCAGTAGATTTTACTCCTCATATTTTATTCATAACGGGGGCCTTATATGAAGATCGATTCTTAAGGAGTAAACTCCAAAAATTACAATAAAAAACTGGCTTGCTTTTGTATATATATTATCCTCACTATATATAAAATAATTATTCTTTTAGTAACATTTAGTGCAACAACTATTACTGAAGCAGTTTTGTTGATACATCGCGTTGACGTCAGAAAGTTCACTAACATCCCCAAAAGTGTAACTTCGTCGAGGGAATTTCAAATTTAACTCCGTTTAGACTAAATAGTTATATACGCGTAGTTTATTTTGACAATGTCACGAAAGCGGTGATAGTTTAAACTTTAAAGGAAGTTACCCGTACCATTCACGGGTACCCGTACCATTCAGTCACGGGCTGCATGAGAACCACCCCTACAGCAGCAATGGAGGCTATGCTAAATATTCTTCCACTCCACTTATTTATTCAGCAAGAAGCTGCTACCACAGCAGCGAGATTAAAGAACCACAAACTACTGTGTTCAACTGGCACACCACATATAAAAATTTTGGAAGATGTAGCCAAAGATATACCGCACACGGAAGCTCCAAATGACGGAATCCAGATCAGGTACATTTTTGACAAAAAAATACAAAATACAGCTGGATGAGGATTCACACGCGGACTACAGTACGCATGAACTGAGAATCTTCACGGACGGCTCCAAGACAAAAACAGGCTCAGGAAGTGGCATCTTCTCCGAAGACCTAAATATTAATATATCACTACCCATAGGCGCCCACAATACAGTGTTTCAAGCAGAGTGTTTGGGCATACTTGAGGCAGCCAGAGCAATCGGGAGAAGGAACGTACAGGACTCCAACATCCGGATACTATCAGATAGCATGTCAGTACTACAGGCACTAAACGGTAACTCAACTACCTCAGGTATCATCTTTGAGTGCCATAACACCTTGATGCAGGTAAGTGCATACAATGACATCACACTGCAATGGATCAAAGGTCACAACAACACACGCGGTAACGATATAGCTGACGAGCTAGCAAGAAGGGGGTCGAGCATGAGGGCCATAGGAGCCGAACCCATTATACCATTACCCTCTTGCTGGGTCAAAGGCCAAATTCGACAGCGCATGAAACACAAACATGTCACTCTTTGGTCCGAACTTGAGGACTGTAGGCAGGCCAAGTTGGCGCTGCCAGTAGTTGACGCCAAACTGGCAAACACCCTAATAAATATGAACAGACGCCAACTAAGACAAATAACTGCGGCACTAACTGGTCACGGTCCGTATAATAAACATCTATTTAATTTAGGCATTACCGACAGTCCCCTGTGCAGAGCTTGCATGGGAACGGAGGAAACGGCTATGCATGTACTTCTTCACTGTCCAGGTGTAGCGGCTTACCGGGCACAGCACCTTGGCACCCCGAGAACACTTCCGGAAATCTTCAAGAAGCCAAAAAGACTTCTGAAGTTTCTGGAGGAGCTTGGGTGGCAAGAGTGAATTAGCATATCCCCACTCACGCAAAATAGGCGCCTGGTCGTCGACTTGCGGAAACCAGCCCGTGATACCATACCATACCATACCATACCCGTACCATTGGTTTGCTTTTAGCCTTTGAATTTAATCTGGCATTTCTGTAAGTAAAGAACTAATTAATTTTTTTTGGTTCGGTCTGGGGGCTTGATATATTTGTGCCTATCCTTGGCCCCCCCCCAAGGATAGGCACAAATATACTTTTTGCCATAGTCATCTCGCTTGTCACTGCGAGTTGGTGACCGCAGTAGATGCTATGATACTCAGGAGTCACTGCTGCCCGTCTCCTGGAATTTTCTCTAGATCACTTCTTACGACCTTCACGGAAAGAATGGTAGTGGTGCTAGATTTTAACGCTGAACACCACACGACGAACCATAAATATCATTAATAGTAGTGGATATGTCAGCTTCAACGGTAGCAGCAGTTAAAACTAGTTGCAACTATAAATAATATTGAAATTTTCACGGATGAATTAATTTGTCTATTAATATAATTATTATAATATTCTGTCTGTGGCTTTATTCGTGGAAGTGGACTAAAATCAATACACTATTATTTTCGTTATAGGCTTCATATTTAACGAATTTATTCCAAAATCTTTGAATGAAAAACTAAAATATGGATTAGGAAGGAATATATTATGATTTTTTAATATAAAAAAGATTTAAAACATGATAAAAAATATCTTTAAATCAATAGATACTAATTTGATCAGCTTTTTATTTATGTATAATTTTTACTAGATCTACATTATTTCGATAATTGTGTTTGCTTGCAAACGAAAAAAAACCGACTTCAATTACATTGACAAGTAATACAATGTAGGTAGACGAAAAAATAGTCAAGTAAATACGCATCAAAGAATACTCAAAAAGTCAGACGTCGACAGATCTTGATCAAAATGTAAAAAAAAAAAAACAAACCATAACTAGCCGTACTCATTCAAAAATGTTCCATTCCATAATTAAACTATCCAGTAAAGTCTGCACTATGTTGTAGTTGGCTGCGTATCCTTTTATCTCATTCAAGAAATCTCTCCAAGGTTTCAGCATCTTAATACGCGTAAGAGCTTCATTAGTTACCGCGACAGCACTCGTAAACTCCATCAGACCACTTTGCGACCATTACAACGCCTTTGTCGAATGTTTAAAAGAAATTGCTGAGATATTTTAGACGCGAAATCTTTCTTCATATATTTACTGTTGTGAGGCTAAGTAGTGTAAGATATTTTTTTAAAGTTCTAATTATTACCGGATCAACAAAAAGGTATTGTTTATGTTACGCAGCTTCTTTGATGGTTAGTTGTAGACGTGTATTTATTTGGTCTAAGATCCAACTGATCCGAACCTAAGTCGATATTCACAGAGCTGATAATAGAATGAAACATACTTTACAATAAATTCAGTATATTAGATAATATATTAATAATGGGTTGCCTAAAAATCCTGGACTGACTATTTTTAATTTCGTATCTTCGTTAATATTTTCTACTATTTCATGTTTTAATGATACCATTATTTTGGTTATAGAGATTGTTTTGACTATGATAACAATATTCTTTCGTTATAGAGATTATGATTTTTGATTAACTGTATAATTTCGGTTTTTATCGTCAACGAATTGTAGGTATCATATGGTTCTGAACTGAACCAGTTATGGTCTTTTTGCATTAGTTCTTCTAGGAGAAGAGTATAGGTTTTATCCATCACAACAGTCGGCAAATATTTCACCTATTATTTATGATGTTGTCAGGTGTTCGTTTGTGTCGGTTGCTGTCAAACGCCGTCAAGTCACTGTGATCCAAAAGGACATTCATTCTAAAGTAAATAAACATCAGCTAATCCGACCAGTACCTTTGTTGTCAGTTAGTTGATCTCGTGTAACATATTTGCTGTTTACAAATGACGAAAAGGTTAGGAGATCACAGATCGTCTTTTTTCAGTTTGTTTAAAACGGGTTTGAAACGGATGAAAGAGTTTTTCTCTTCATCATCTTTTTTCGGCTTTTTGTAAAGTCGGTAAAACGTTCCGGAAGCGATACCGCTTGACAAGGTCTGGTTCGGTAAAGCCGTTACCGTCAGTGTTCACTGATCGGCCGCAAGCGCCTTTCGGTTTAGTTATCCAGTTTTAAGCCGAGCCGACTTTGCTCTCCAAGTGGCAGTTGTTTTGTAGATACGAAACTGGAACGAAAAATCACAGTTATTTTTGGAAATACTTTCAAATAAATATATACAGTATTATAGAATACGAGTACATATTCGCAAAGCAAATCTTGAAAAAAGATAGTTACTAAATTAAAAGAAAACTTGTGGAATAAGTCACGACTGCATGGAATTGCTGACAGTGTTTTCCCGATAAATTGTATTCGCTCCAATTCTGTGGAAAACAAATAACCAGTATATTATAGGTACATTTTCAGACATGTCATTATCGTTTTACGTTTTCGTTAAATACGCTACGCGTCAGGGTGTAATATCCCACTGCGGGGCATAGGCCTCTTTTCCCATGTAAGAGAAGTACCAGAGCTTAATCTACTACGCTGCTCCAATGCGAGTTGGCGGATATATTCCCTACTATGAGTAACGATCGCTATCAGGTGTACATGATAACAACATGGACCGACGGCTTAACGTGCTCTCCAAGGCACGGTGGGGATACCTATAAGGACTGCACAAACACCCAGACCACGGCAAACATCTGCATGGCCAATATAAATGTTTATTATGCGCGGGAACTGAACCTGCAACCGCCAGCGCAACCGCCACAAACCAATGCTGAGACCGTTGCGCCAACGCGATTTATTGAAATATAGTAAAAATTAAATTTTCAATAAACATAATGGCTATGTTAAATGTTTAGACGTTAATGTCCTCAAATAAACAGACCTCATGTGGAGAGGAAGCGATTATTTCTGCCCCGCGGCAGGCGGTATATGAAGGGGGCGAAAAATTTTAATAGCGCATAGGTACTCTTACACGCTCTACAAACCGCGCACTCGGTATAATCGGTATATATATTATAAAACTCATTAAAATACGCCCTTTACTAAGTGTTTTTAGTAATCTTAAAGGGTTGAATAGTAATACTTGCCGTTTACCGTGACTTTACCTGCGTTTAAACAATGTTTTTTTTATTGTTCCACTACGTCTTTTCCGATTGTTTGCTTCTATTAACCGTAGCAGTGTACAGTAGTATTGCAGCAGTGTACAGTATTACATAGATTTATAGTGTAGTATTATGGCAAAAAGTTAGTTTTAAAATTTAAAATCGCGTTTAGTATTCCTATTTAGTAATGTAGTTTAATAACTGAGGTAGGGCACAGCAGAAAAATTTCTTCTAAAATATGGATCAGCCCGACTGGGGAAGTAGCTCGACCTAAGATCACAGCTTAATAGCACTGTTTTCAAGCAGTGTTGTGTTCCTGTTGGTGAGTAAGGTGACCAGAGCTCCTGAAGGAATAGGGGATGGGGTCGGCAACGCGCTTGCGATGCTTCTTGGGTTGCAGACGTCTATAAGCTACGGTAATCGCTAACCATCATGTGGGCCGTACGCTTGTTTGCCGATCTAGTTACATAAATAAAAAAATGATTTTTTTTTTCTAAAACTGACACAACAAAATTAATTGCAGCACTCGTATCTCTGTCACAAAGTAGTCAATATACGTATTTATGTCGCAAAGTGATAACAAGAAAGCACTTCTTTTAGAATTTTAAACACCACTTAAAGTGGAGTGTTCGTCCACCTTTATTGACTCCGAACAAAGGAAATGCATTTGCCGGAACTCGCCACTACCCAACGTTGTCCATCCTACATTGTTTGTTCGTTCACCGAGACATTGTTAACCGTTTCTCCTATTTATATCTTATTTCTTATCTTTAAAATACGATTGAAACTCACTTAAACTATTGAGTTTCTAAAATGATTAAACTTCATATTTTGTTGAAATGAACTTTTTCGGATTTTATCGCGGTTTAATATGTTTTGTAATTCTCGACGTTTCGGATACTTTACAGTAATACTATGGTCACGGGAGGACTGCGTCCTACCGCGACAAAATCCGAAAAAGTTGTTTCATTACAAATTTACAATGAATAAAATTCGCGTAAACATTAGAAAATTCATATTTCGTTATATTCGATTTTCTAAAGTTCGTTTATGATGAAAATTATTCCAATAGAAATATTATTGTTATTGAAAGATTGAATTTAAAATAATGTTATCTCTATATATATAAAAATGAATCGCTGAATGTGTTGCTAAGCGCAAATCTCCAGAGCGGCTGAAGCGATTTTGCTAATTATTTTTGTATAATATTCCTTGAAGTATGAGGATGGTTATTACGGAGAGAAATATTTAAAAAATTACCTGAAAAAAGTCTAAAACAACACTTTTCTATATTCCCATACAAAAGACAGGACAACGTCTCTGTCGGGTCAGCTAGTATTTTATAAAAATTGTTTCATAATAAAAAACGTATCCATCAAGCTCCATTGTTCAATATTTTATTTTTATTAAAATATTCATAACTTTGAATGCTTATTCTGCAACTAAATTTATAGGTAAATGATTATTTATTATATTCCGATTGGTTCAGTAGTTTTCGCAGTAGAACCGAAGAAAAAAAACCGGCTCTCCATATATAAGTATAAATATAGGTTATAAAATATTTTGATATAACTCATAGGAGTTTGATGTTTTTAATATTAAAGATAAATATGCGGATAAGAAAACGCATTATCAAAAATAAAAAAAGTAGAGACATGCTAAAACTTTTTCGCTCAAAGGGTTGTTACTTCAAATAGGTGTTTAAAAATTTAAATTGCCGCTTTTAAATGAACCAATTAAGCGTATTACATACAAGAGTAGTTTGTTGAACGCGAGTCGAGATAGCGAGATAGCGTATCTTTTGATGGAACCATCTCGTAATTCAGACGCGGTAATCCCCGATTCACTTTGAGCAACGCTTTAATATAAAACCGTGTTGATCTTGTTTGCGCTTTCGTTAAATAATTATTTTCACAAGACTTTCGCTTTGCTATTTATCTTTTTCATTTAGTCCATTTAAATTATGAATGGATTGCAGGGAACCGCGAATAATTAGCCCCAGTAGCGAATTAAGTGTTCAATGAGGAAGTACTCTGGTCCTCGGTAACCAGGGACCTTATCTGTTTTGCTCATTTTTGCTATAGCATACATAATTATATAATATGCCAGCTCATGTGCTGTATGCTATACATACTTTGTTGCTTCTACACTTCAGCTTATCACAGTCCACTGCGTGGTGGTGCGACTCAAGTTCGCGCCAGACATCCCGGTTATCCGCAATCCTTATCCAGCCTAGATCGTCGGTCCAGCCAGTTGTAGTTTCTTATACATACATAACTACACTTTGTGAGAATGTATATAATGTGTCCGTTTATCTACAAAATAATAATTGAATATAAGAAGTCAGCGTACTGTAGGACATAAAAGATACTTTTCATAGGGTTGAATACTGTGCACCGAAATAAAGTTCACCGTGAAATGAAGCTTGAAAGATAGTGGGGATAAATAAGTTATCAAAATAAAAAGTAGTAGTAAAGTAAATATTTTTATTACATAAAATGCCAACATTAGACTAAAAATAAACATTAAAATTAAATATAAGAAAGAATTTTTTATACATAAACATTAGCGTACTACTAATTATTTAGACATTTACGTAAAGACTTCAGGGCTTTTACGAAATTTAGCGATATTTGTAAGATTATATTCATTAAGTTCACCTAACGTTAGTTAGAGGCTCACATTGAAATGTTAGTTCTTAATTAGTTGGCGAATTTACCCGAATACTCTCGAAATAATATTACTAAATTATTCGAAAACTTATACCATCGTTTTAAAGCATATTAAGATTTGCCTCATAGGCAGTGTTGCCAACCCTACTGTTTTAACAGTAGATTTGCTGTTTTTACATCGATGTCCCTGTTTTCTGTTTCATTTGTAATTTTTACTGTTTTTCAATTAGCATTCAGCGTCACCTATTACACTATCTAATATGTTTTGATAACCAATATATAATAATACACAATGATACTAGATGGCAGTATGTAACTATGTACTCTTGTCGGGATTCGAATGAGGAATTCCCCGACCTGAGTCTTATGTGATTGTGATTGACACTCATATTTTTATGCACTGGAAAATCATGTACAAAATTCTCCAAAACGTATTTTTCGGATATTTCAAAACATTTCAAACATTCACAAATATAACCATTGTGTGAATTTTTTGAATTGGTGAAGAAACTTTTGTGCTTACTTGTGTGAATTTTTTGAATTGGTGAAGAAACTTTTGTGCTTACTTGTGTGAATTTTTTGAATTGGTGAAGAAACTTGTGTGTGTTGGAAAGATTATTTTCAGCAATAAATTTTTTGAAAACTAAATTACGCAACAAAATATCGACTAAAACTATTAAAGGAGCCTTACACACTAAATCCGAAATAACCGATTGCTATTCATTGGAAGTCAAAAAGGCACATAAAAAAAAAAAACAATAATATGTATGATTTTAAAAAGTAAAATGAGTTTGAAAATACTGAAGATGAGGTAATGAAAGTGAAAAATAATTTTACTTTGATTTTATTTTTTTATTTAAGTTGTGAAAAATATTAAAATATATAACTATGTATCCTATGTATGTCCTGATAACTAATAAAAGTAGGTGATTGTTTTAATTATACGAGGAAAGTATGAAATTTGCCTTTTTTACTTTACCTACATACTGTTTTCTCCTGTTTTTTTATTGGTTATCTGCTGTTTTTTAGTTTCTTGGGGTTGGCAACACTGCTCATAGGTTCTACTCGCAGTAATTTTGAACCGAATGAACCGACTTAAATTTTATTACCGTGCATTAACGGTAACTCAAAAATTCGTCGGATCTCAATAATAATGAGACATGACAAGCACTACCTTTGTATTAAAAAAAGTCATCAAAATCGCTACACCCAGTAAGAAGTTATGACCACAGATAATAGTTGTATTTGTTCGTAAACTAAAAAAAAAATAACTTCCATTTACAACGACGAGTAACGTATGAAGACAAAAATAAATAGTCATTTTAATACGCGTTATTAGAGACTAGCCGACCCGTGCCCACTTCGTTGGGCGTTATAATCCATTTCACATAAGAAGGGTACGGTGAAATTTGATATGTTCCAATACACTCTCACTATTTTCAGCAAATCAGATAAATATAAATGTTTTAAAATCACCAATTAATTTCTAAGGCAAATAATAATGCTTGATTAGATTGAATTGTTGACACGGCACGTCAGAGGGCGCAGGTTCAAATCCTGCTGATTTAAAATCTTTATATATTTTTATCTTTTTCCTTTTATCTTGTCACTCCTGAATAGTGTAGCTTTCTGTTAGCGAAAGAATTTTCATGATCGGATCAGTATTTGCGAAGATTACCCCGTATATACAAACAAAGTTATAAACTTTACCTCTTTATAATATTAGTATAGATTAGTATAGATAACTCCGACAATAATATAAAAATTGTAATGTCGTTGTTGTGTTTGTTCCTGTAAAATATTGTTTAGTTTTTTTTTGTTAATTTTTTTTTTGACTTTCGTTAAGTGTGTATATCACCTTATGGCAAAATAAATGTTTTATTTTTGATTTTGATTTTGAGGCAAAAAGTAGCTTACTAGTCTAAGAAAAAGATTAATAGAGTGAGCCAGACTCACTCTATTAATCTGTTCTATCTCTATTATTGTGATATTTCTATTTATTTATATATGTATATAATTTCTATGTATATTTATAAAAAAAATTAGCTATATCTGTCGACTGTTACCTATAACACAAGAATTAAGTTGCTTACCGTAGCAACAGACGACTGTGTGTGTATGTTGAAGATATTTATTTATTTTTATAAGTTAGTATGTATAAGAATTTTTATAATAATTTATAATTTTTTTCAGACATTATATCAAATTTTGGAATGCCCCACGAATAGGCTTTTGGTTAATGTACGTTTTTGTTAATCTTTTGATGATGAATTTCAATAAATAACCAATTTTATATTTAATTTAGTCGTGTTATACAAGAGCAAGAAGCCAACACAAGTCTACTCAGTTTATTGTTTTGTTATTGTGTGTTTCTCAGTAATTGTAGTACCTATTGTTTATATTTACCCAACTTAAAGTTTTATTACGTAAAGCAAGCTTACAATATTTTAACTCCACTAATTTTTTTTTTTTTCTTTATTTTATTTAGGGACTTTTATACGCAAGTACATGTCAGTCCCATCGTAACCCTTATACTAACTAAACTCCACTAATTTATAATATTACTTTATAACAAATTCCCATCTACTATAAAAAATTTAAACTCAATATTAATGGATTAAAGTCTCAACTCTCAATTTCTCAAAATATATTTTGGAGAATTTAGCCATTTTTACAGAGAATAAAATATATACAATGACTAAATTATATTCGATTACCTTATAGTATACTATAATTATAAGGCGAATATTACTACATATACTACTTTATGGTGTTCTTATGTAAGCGAATGTGTCTTTTTATTACACGATTTTTAATAGCTTCACCTGTATGTATGTTAATATGTAAGTTTATAACCAATTCCTTTGGACTTCATTTTGATCCACTTCTAACGTTCAGATTTCATTTAAACTTGGTAGACTTATAGAAGATCGATGACAATACACTAATTTGATAAGATTATTTCATTATCCTAACGGCTTGGCACAATAGTCAAGGTTTTTCTCGCTATCCTTTGGACTTCATTTTGACCCACTCCTAACGTTCAGATTTCATTTAAACTTGGTAGACTTATCGAAGACCGATAACAATACACGAATTTGATAAAATTTTCTACTTACTTTTTATTTTGGTTTATTTATAAATAGCGTGTTTTTTAGTTTTTTTTTAACTATAATTTTTGAGAATAAATTCTTAAAACTAATTTAATCTAAAAGCATATAAATCAGGTTACTGTTTAAAAACCTCATCAGTTAGATCTCGCTGATTCTCAAGACGCTGCAAGCGGCCGCACTAAACTATGTACATAAGTTATTCCGACAGTGAACCCTGAAGCCAGTCTTCGCTTAGTCTTATTAAAACATTTTAATGTTAAAATGGAAAGATTTAAACAGTTCGGTTAGCGTATTGCTGGCGCGTTGCCTACTGTCTGTCTTCAATGCATGGGTATAATTAAAAAATTTCATTTGAACTTTTATTTTGTTTGTTTTTTTTTTGTTATTGCGGTGGCGGTGGTAAATGTTAAATTAAATAATAGATAATTATTTTGTGAATTAACAATTTAAAGGAGCTTTCGATTTGATTTTGATTAATTTTCAATTTATAGAGATGTTTATTACAAATACTTTCCCATTACAAAAAAAAAATAATGTGCTAATAATATTATAATATATTTAGACATTTTTTTCTTTTGAAGAAAATCTTAGAACTCGAGAGTTGTTAATTTTAAAAGTACCTACAGCTGTTTCAATTTTCAAATACATAAAACTTGAAACAATTAAAAATCAAATATATAAATACGAAAGTAGCATATAAATAAATAAACTGTAAAAATGATAGCGCAAAAACACCATAAAATAAATGAAAATAAATCACATAGTATTTTTCATTATTATTTCAACAATAAACAACGATAGGCATAACCTCGAAAACAAATTTTTCCGCAACACCAAGACGAAATAACAGCGCGTACCGTGAACCGTGCTTCATATGTCAGCCGGGCCCATCCATCATGGCGGCACCAAGCGAAAACTCGTTTTGTCCAGAAATAACGATTTGTTGTTCGCGAAATGTACATGAAATTTTGTGTCGACTCAACCCCGTTTTGAAACATAAATCTTTTTCAATGTTCTTGGCTTTCCTACCTCGTTCCCCTAACATTGTCTTGTCGTTTCGAATTACACGCAACAATAATTACGATTATACAAAGCAATGTAAAACAATTTTGTAAGATAAAAGCATTGAATAATAATTTCGAAATGTATAAATTAAAGGTAAAAATTTAAAATATAAAACTTACCTAAAATTGTTAGCTATTTAAAAGAAATAAAACCATTAAATTAAACTGGTGGTCGCCAAGTGGTCGAAATTCGATCATAATTAATTTAAATTCTAAGTTTGAACGTTATTATTAAGGTTCTGTTTTCAAAGACTATCTCGACGGTCCCTACGTACATAAAGACATGTCAAAAACCGAGGTTTACAGGAGAGCGTTTTTTAGGTTCAAACCGCTCTAGAAATAATTCTATGTACAATTATAAATATTTTTTTTCTATAATGTTTTATTAGCTTTAGGAACTTCATAATGTTATTTATACATATTTTCTTTTTTATGTTTTCTTAGAAAAACCGATAGATGACTGTTTCTACGCTGAAATTAAAATAAAAGTATGTAAGACATGTCTGACATACCTTTTTATACGCGGGAAAAAAGAAAAGTTTATAAAATAGAATTTAAATAAAATGTATTATAAAAACGTAGAATTGTGTTATTGTTTTCAAACGGATATTTTTATTAAATCTTGTGCTTCAGAAACGCATAAAAATATCATTTCTGGAGTTTGCAATATCCATTATATCCAAAAAATAACTTTGATCTACTTTTATTCATGGTTTTTAGTATTGTTGAATACTTATAACTAAAAAGACGCCACTAAATCTAAAAACATTAATATTTTACCACGCGAACAAGCAGCGGAGTAAATGACGCTATGTCAGACATGACCGCGTTCGCACCGTGTGCCGCACATTTTAAAACAACGTACAAAACGATAAGTAATAGATGTCCGCATCTACGACACTTATTCGTTAAAAATATCATACTTGTACTCATATACGTCTTGTAAATGACGTTAAATAAATAATATATAAAAAAAATTCCTATACAGGTATGTGCATATGGAACTTCTAAAGCCAATTGTGCAATAAAAAAAAAACGCCATTTTCGACATGTCTTTATATACGTAGGGACCGTCGATCTATACTTCTATAATAATCAAACAAAAGAGTATATATATGCGTGTCTGTGTCAAATACATGGTAGTGTGTAATGTTTTTTTACTGGTTTATGTATTTTTATGCATAATTTAAAAAAAAATATGTATATTAAAATTTTGCACTCCTCTATAATTATAAGCTATAAGTGTGCGAAATTTAATACTCCTTCGTCCGCGCAATTTTCTTAAAAAGGGGTACAAAGTTTTTGCTTCACGTATTAATTTATACATATTTTCCCGAAAATTAAGAATAATTAAATCACAATTAGATTTTATGGAGTTTAATTTATCATTTGTTCTTAAAATATGCTTTTTTCTGCCTTCTATCATATTTTGTTACGTGTCTGAGAGATCGCTGATAAATTAATTAATCTATTCAATCATTTAATTTAAAGGCTTTCAATTGTGCCCAAAAGCACCGATGACGATGACGGTGACAGATGATTTCACCAATGTCAAACATAATGGAGAATACACGGAGAAGATTGATTGGTGCGGTCGAGTCTGTTACCTTTTTTTAAGATATAAAAGTGATTCATTAATTCATTTATCGATAGCTTTGATTATAATTAATAGATATTTTATGTTTTAATAACTGACCTGCCGAACTTCGCACAGTCATATTTTTGAAGTAAAACTTCGTTACGCACGCTTGACTTGGGGAGTAAGCTGGTGAATGCGCGACGAGAGCGTTACGAAAAGTGTGATCCGGTGAGGCGAACGGAAGTTGAGAGGGAGATATGTGTTAGTGAAGATATAAAAAGAGAGAGTTACGTTTCGTAAGTTTTACTTCAGTGATCAGTTAGAGTGGTCTAAAATACTCTCGTTTTTTAGTTACAATATATATATAGCTATATATTACTGACATATTCTTTTCTCATAACTTCACCCTCATGCAAAATCTTGATTGAACATCTTCTGTTCAAATCACAAATAGATTGTGCCTTACGTGACGATTAATGCCCTTAAAAGGTGTCCCTTAACGAAAAAAATCAACGGATAGAAAATCCTTCTATGAAGTTTGATGTATTTTTAAAAGTACTCTTGAAGTGTACGTGATATAAGCAAATTGGACTTATTGGAGCCATCGCCTCCCGCGGCTCAGCCTCCGCTGTAATGACGATGTGCATTAGAATTTATCTACATAAACTCGTTCCTTACTTAATTATTATTTTTTTAATATCAGGTTTTTTTAACTTATCAAGATACGTCACTTCTTTACAAATTCGTTAATAGGATCGAATTGAAATCAAATAAAAAAAATTACTTTGTTTATTTGTATGATGTTGTAATATGATTAAGTATCCCACGTTTTTTCACTTTATTTGAATTTGTTGAAAAATTATTTTCTTCTTTTTAGTTCGATTGCTATTAAAGCGTGTTTTTTTAGTTTTTTTAAAACTATAATTTAATTTCTGAATTTTTACTGTCAAGACGACAATTAACAAAAAAGCCTGTTAAATTGTATTGTCATCAGCCCTTGACCCCTGTTCAAATTTCCAAGCTAATCAGACATCTATAAGTAGGTGAAAATGAAATTCAAAGATTCCGTTACATACATACATACATACAGGTCAAGCTAATAAAAGCGTGTTTAAAAATTACTTTGTTTATGTAGGCTTCAATATAAATTGAATCGATATTTAAAAATGTATTTATTTATTAATTACTTTCGATACGGGTCAGTATTCAGAACGATAATTATTATTCTTATAGTAAATTCATGCAATGTATTAGCATAAAATTATCATAAAAACACGTGAACTCGATTGTCTTATATAATATAATGATTTTGATTTGATTTTTGATTATATAATGATTTTGGTGCATCAAAATCTGAAACACTGTAGGGCATAGGCCTCTTTTTCCATGTAGGAGAAGGGTTGGACCTTAATCCACCATTGCGTGTTGTCGGACATATTCGCTACTATGAAAAACTATTGCTTTCAGGCGTCAACAACCGGGACCGATTGGCACGGTGGGGAGACCCACAAGGACAGGCATCCAGACCGGAAAGAAATATTCGTAAAAATACAAATATCCATCCCAAGTGGTAATCGAACCCGGAACAGCCGGTGGGTTGAGCGCCTGCACTGTGATGTCTTGGTGCATAGTTTTATTTTATTTTATTGTTATTCAATTATTTAATGTTTAACATAACTGTATTTATTTATTACTAGTGACCCGACCCGGCTTCACACGGTCTTAAAAAAACTATCAGTGTTTCTCTACTATATTATGCATGTATTATACATATAAACCTTCCTCTGGATTCACTCTATTTACTAAAGAAAACCGCATCAAAATCCGTTGCGTAGTTTTACAGCGGGAAGTGACTTTGTTTTATACTATGTAATGATTAACGTCATCTCTATCATTGACAAGAGACCGCTGTTCCACTGAACTGTTATTATAGGTTTAATTTAATTTCACTAAAGTAAAACAAGACTTTTTCTAGACCGGTCCTAAATACTTACAGGTCTTTAAAAAACCTTGTAATCTGATTAAAGAGAACGTTTATAAAACACGACAATTTCACCTAAAATTTATACGTGGGAATGGTACAAAGCAAGATGTTTCGGAATTAAGTAACCCTACAAAGCATTCCTTAATTGTCGCCCATTAATTTGAATACCGTAGAATCCGCAGCAGCGTAATTCTTCCTCAGTGACACTCTCTTTTGAGGGAACCGCATAATTTACTTTCAAAACGGTCTAGCTGATAATGTTATTTGTTGTAAAATAATTTTACTTTGACCTGATTCGCGTGATAAACTATTAACTTGAAATGGAAATCCCAAGTTTTGGTAACGTCAAAACATTATCGAACTCACCGGGTCCGATTTTAATTGAATACCCTCATTTGCATGTTGTATTGTTATGTTTATTCCCTTAAATCCAGTGTATATGAAAGGTATAAAATAGGAGACCAGAAATTGATATTACCTCGATGGTCATAAACTAAATTCGTTTGTCTATATTTATAACTAGCTTCTGCGCGCGACTTCGTCGGCGTGGACTCCACTCCTATTGATCTTAACGTGATGATATATAGCCTATAGCCTTCCTCGATAAATGGACTATCTAACACCGAAAGAATTTTCCAAATCGGACCGGTAGATCCTGAGATTAGCGCGTTCAAACAAACAAACAAACAATCAAACAAACTCTTCAGCTTTATTATATTAGTATAGATAGACTAGCTGAGCCTCAAAAAATAGCCTATAGCCTTCCTCGCTAAGGACTGTCCAACACAAAAATATTTTTTCAATTCGAATCAGTACATCTACTAGCTACCTAAGAACTACAGTTCCTGAGATTCATTTTTAACAGAATTAATCTATAAGTGTCATATTATAAAAGTACATTTTTACGGTTCAAAGTACACTTTTTGAATACGTCGAAGAAAGAATAACATTGATGAACTGCAATTAATTGAAATAGTTTTTAGGGCATTTATTTAAGCAGAAGAACTAAGCAGATGAGAAGAAGATATACAAACATTTAAACATCCAGTAAATATGAAAAGAAACGCAAAATGAAAATACCAATTTGGCATGAACGCAATAATAACAATATGGCGGCATTTAACTACGTAATATCTCAAATCCTCTCAGCGAGTGAAAAGTTTAACACCAACAAATCATCGTACGCAGACATTCAATTTGCCTAATGACTGCCCGTCGGGGAGTTTTTCTCTAGTTCTCAACACGTCCAGTACACCATGAACCGTGTAATTCTTTAGATAACCTTTTTGCAAGTCTCTTTCCTTAGTAACACAGGGAATTGCAGTGCCTTCGTAGAATGGTCTCATGAATAGCCACGTCGGAGCTAATCTTTGAAACTATACGGAATCTTCACTGTTTTGAAGATTAAAGTGTAAGTTGAAAGTTTTGTGTATCGCTACAATGTTATCCGTTTTCGTTTTGTATTGGATTTGATTTTAAATGAATTAAATTTTTTTACATGACTCTAAATTTAAAAATTCTTGTCACAGCACTGATATCCTCCGTATAGTGCCAGAGTTATGATTGAAAATGATTACACAGCTCCTAATTATCTAATAGTTCATCCTAGTGTTCTCAAAAATCTTTTGTTCCATAAAAAACAGGCGTACGGCTCACCTGATGGTAATTGACCACCGTAGCCTATAGACGCCTGCAACACCAGAAGCGTTGCAAGCGCATTGCCGACCCTATCCCCAATCCCTCCCAGGAGCTCTGGTCACCTTACTCACCAACAGGAACACAATACTGCTTGAAAACAGTATTATTTAGCTGTGGTCTTCTGTAAGGTCAAGGTACTACCCCAGTCGGGCTGCCCTATTTTTTGAGCAGGAAATTTCCTGCTGTGCCCTAACTCAGTTAAAGTTAAAGTTAAGTTATTTAAAGTCAGTTGAAGTTAAGTTAAATTAATACAACTTACTAAACATTTTGAAGAATATGAATAATAATTGTGTTTGATCGCAAACGAAAAAAAAAAACGACTTCAATTACAAAATTGGCCATCAAATCTCAATCCAATTTAAATTAGACTACAAGACAAGCATCAGCTTGAGATTAAAACAAGAATTATAAAAATCGGTAACTCAGTGAAAAGTGTTATGCGATATAATACAACGTAGATCGACGAAAAAATAGTCAAGCAAATACGCGTTATTAGATATAACTTGAAATCGCTTGTTAGATTTCAATTAAAATTAAACGAGACTACATAATACGCACCTCCTTTCGATTAAAAAAAGAATCAATGAAATCGGTCCACCCAGTAAAAAGTTCTGAAGTAACATACATAACAAAATACTGTCGAATTGAGAACCTCCTCTTTTCTGGCAGTAGGTTAAAAAACGTAATTTGTTCTAGTACTTTCATACAAAGATGTAAATACGTAAAGCCGAGAGCTCTAACTAGTGTTCAAACAGGTGCCCTCAAACAACAACTTGCAGTCGTGATGGAACAAGTTTGATCGAGTTAGTGCACGCCTTCCTTGAAATAACGAACTGGGATACCAACTTTGAAATGTTTTCCTAACATTGGGGAGAAATTGTGTGGTGGTTTTTGAGCAAAAAATTCGACTTTGTTTAATAAACTTTAAATTTACTCCGTTTGTACGGTAATTGTACAAAAATGGAAACTGGATATAGTGTTTGATTCATCCTGTAACAAACCACTGCGGCTCATCTTTCTCCTTGTTGAAGGATTGAAGCTTAATACACAAGCTGCTTCACTGCGGGTTGGCGGATATATTCCCTATGAGTGATGATTACTAACGGTTTTTAAAAATAGCAATCAGGCAGGACAGCTTTACGTGGTCTCCGAAGCAACTGGGGAGACCCACAAGGGCAGAGGCACAGGATGTGTCTAGCCTGAGTGTCCATGAATTCTTGGTTGATATTTTTTTGTGCTACTATTATATAGTGTCACCACAGACTACAGTAAAAAAGGGTGTCACATCTTTTGCCAAAATAGCAAAAGTTTAAAATTAATGTTTAATGCTGATGTCGCTCTCATATTAGCGTTTATTAATAGGTAAAATTATTTATCAAATTATTATAAAAAATTATATTGATATATTAAAATATTTTGTAGGTCCATATCTTAATACGTATCGCAAAATATGACTTTTTGAAAATAATAATAAACTGTACTTCAAATAAACTGTGATATAATGATACCAAGTTAGAAAGTCCTCCATTTCCAATTTAAAATAAGTTAGAAATCTTTGGGCTTTAGGAGTAATAATTTATAAGGGTAGACTTATCTGACCGTCTGAACCTCGCGTTCCGATAAAAGTTATATTTTTCAAGTTATTTTTGTTTATGTATGTCTATTGAAATGATCTTTGAACTGTAGTCGATATTTGGTTGATTATAACAGGTTAGTGTTGTGATCATAATGAAAACCTTAGGTATATGTTTGCGAGGTTTCCATGACCGCTTATGGTCAACTTTTGTTATGCAAGACCTAGGTTCAGTTACACCTAGTTTTTTGTCAGAAATCATTGTACGAAAGTGTCATAAAATTGAGATTGACTAACTAATACTACAACATTGGTTATAATAAATAATAAACGATTTACACTCTACAGGGATTTCCTCCTATGTCGGGGGTCCGGAAACAAACACACAATACAAAAGCAGGAACGCCCAGACCTTGGCACAAATCTGTATGGCCAATAAAAATGTATGCCATGTGCGGGGATCGAACCCGCAACCACCAGCGCAACGGCCTTAAGTAAGTATTAACAATTATGTCCTTATCATAATAAAATCAGGGAATTGATTCAGGTGTGCATACCGCATACGTAACTTAAGAACCATCTGTCCCACAATATTTCATTAAAATAATAATCTCAAAGAAATAATATAATTTAAATTGTTTGCGTTGCAAGTAAATATTGCATGGTGAAAAAAATATTATAGTACCAATTCCAATATCTAGGAAGCTAGTTATTAGAATTAAATGAAAGATGATATGGCTACAGGGTAAAAGATTTCTTCTATTTGGCAACACAGGATAGTTTAAAAACTTCCCTTCATCGTAATAGCACTTCAATAGTTTATTTCATAACATTATAACGTTTCATCTTTATAAAATAGACACTAGCTGAACTTCGTACAGCAATTTTTTTTCGATCGATTTTGTTTTATAGAAAAAAAATTTATTTTGTTTACTTTTTTATTTAACGAATTATGAACATAAAATGTGAAGTAAAAAAAAGTAAGTATGACAAAATTATACTATTTTAATAATCAATTGTTCTATACAAAACTTCCAATTAATTGTCCAAAAGTAAACTTTAAAACGCTTTAAAACGCTTTAAAACGGCTTTAAAACGTCACACCGTGACTTTACAAGCAAAGCAATAATGACTTTTAATTGAGGCAGGGCACAACAGGAAATAATATCCTGCTCATAATCTGGAGCAGTCTGACCGGGGAAGTACCTTGATCTTACACAAGATCACAGCTTAATAATACTGCTTTCAAACAATTTTGTATTCCTGTGGTTAGTAAGGTGACTAGAGCTCCTGGGGTTAGGGTCGGCAACGCGCTTGCGATGCTTCTGGTGTTGCAGACGTCTATCAAGGTTGAGGTACTACCCCAGTCGGGCTGCTCTATTTTTTGAGCAGCAAATTATGCCATATTAATCATAACCTAAAGAATATACGACCAATATTATCGTCGATCTATTGATGTGTAAAGATGTTAGCACACAGGGAAATTTAGTACTTACGTTTAAACTTTACAGCTTGTAATAGCATGCATAGATTTCATGTTCATTGCTAACGTTAAGTACACAATAGTCTATTAGATGAAGATTATTTAGGGATTTGAGGTATCCTTAAGGACTTAATAGTAGCGCTTTGACCTCGGACTGACCAAGCAGTGACAGGATGGAATAATTATACCCAAGCTTATCATCGGCTATTGTTACAGGTAATACCGTTTCAATGTACTTCCGTACAAGGATTATGCAAAATTAATGTACAGATTTAATGATTAATCACTGGACCGGCGATCTACGTAAGAGTGCCAGTGGAGGTTGGAAAATCAGTATGTTTGGCGCGAACATGGGAAGGCCTATTTCCAGCAGTGGACTGTAATAGGCTGAACTGACTGACGGATCTTTTAAACCTTCAACGCAAAATATATTGTACTTGTGTACTACATTTTTAGCCTTTGGAGGAACAGAAAAATTTATACACACCCAAATATGAAGAACCTATTATACATCAAATAAATTGGAAGATGAGGACATCTTACGCCTCAAACATTACTCAATGAGAGTCTGGGATAGACTTATCCAGGTGTAAAGTTCCATACTTAAACACTTACAACTCTTGAGGGCGTAAATTGGACTTATCGGTCAGCGTGCGGTCAGTGAACATGAGTACTAAATTGAATACTTTAGACCTACGCATAGCATTTCTCATACATCTGTATAAGCTGAGTGTACACAAATTCTCAAAAGCAATTATTTGCGATAAGCAATCAAATCGCCAAGCCGCAGCGAAGCAGTGTGTTGGATTAACCTCCGATCCTTCTCCTACATGAAAAAACGCTATGCCCAGCAGTGGGATATTACAGACCAAATCAAAGAAAACAAACAAAAGCAATAAAACTTTGTATTCTAGTCAATTGCTCACCAGACGCAGCAATATTGTTTTCTAACTTTTGCTTTCCTATTGCAATTCGATGGCAATATTTAAAAGTCCTGCTGTCGCTCCGCTAGAATTCTGGATTTTGTATATAACTCCAGTTACGTTTTCGAATGAAAAACTAAAAAAAAAACTGTGAACTGAGTCAATTTAAGCAATACGAAACTCTAAAACCGGGCTAAAAAGTAGGAAAAAATTTTCAACGAGCAAAGCTTTTTATTTACAAACAGCAATTATATGTTAAAGAAAAGAAAATTTGTATGTAAAATATTTATTTTCCATGTATTCATATACAACCGCTCTTGTGTAGTGGTGCGAGTAGTTGTCTAAAACACCGACGTTTTACGGGTTCGATTACCGCTCGAGATGAATATTTGTAACCGTACAAATATTTCTTTCCGGTTGGGGTGTCTGTTTTTGTGGGTCTCCTCACCGTGCCTCGGAGAGCACTTTAAGCCGTCGGTCCTGGTTGTCATCATAAATACCTGATAGCGATCGTTACCCATTGTAGGAAATATATCCGCCAACCCGTAGCGTGGTGGATTAAGCTCCAATCCTTTTCCTACATGGAGAAAAATGCCTATGCAGTGGGATGTTACAGGCTGAATCGTGGTCGTGTATAAATAGTTTTGAGATTTCTACTAGAAAAAAGATTAATAATGACTGTATTTTAACTTGAAACAGAGGTTAGCATATTAAGCTTTAATCTATACAAATAAATAAAATTGGAGTGTCTTTTTGTAATATTAATATAACAGCTTTTTACTAAATGCATGTGGAAGTATTCACGGTATATATATATATATATATATATATCACGGTATATATATGTATATATATATATATATATATATATATATCAAAATATTTTTTTTTAAATTATTGTCTGTCTGTCTGTCTGTTTGTTCCGGCTAATCTCTGAAACGGCTGGACTGATTTTGACGGGAGTTTCACTGGCAGATAGTCGATGTAGTAAGGAGTAACTTAGATTACTTTTATTAAAAAAAATATATTTATTTTATAACTCTGCGAACTGAACAATAACTTTTTTGTTAAATTCCACGCGGACGAAGTTGCGGCTACAGCTAGTTTCCAATAAAACAACAAGGTTTCCGACTAAAAATACCAATGTTTGGTAAATATTGTTGAAAAAAAAAAAAAAAAAAACAATTCGAAAAACAAAATTTCGGCTCCGAAACGCTCCTGTAGTTGCAAAGTATCCGCAGTAGGCACTCGAAAGTTAACAAACTAGTTGAGAAGTCAGTGAGAATGAAAAAACTACTACGGAGAGCTTGCCTTTATTGGAGAAACTTTAAATAAAAAGTTGAGCCGCCGAGAGCAATCGGCTCTTAATTAATTGACTCAGAACATCCAAGGGTCGGCGTTTTGAGTTCCTATTATCTGGAGCCAGAAAGCCTAGCGCTTTATATTCCCTGTTTGAGCTGAACTTTGTAAGTGTTATTGAGTTTCTATGTATGTATACTTAATCTATTCTTGCAGTTTAAGACAATTGATTTGATTTACATTTATGCATTATTTTAGTCTCACAATTTTTTTTTAAATATATGGCTAGGTCGGCAAACAAGCGTACGGCTCACCTGATGGTAAGCGATTACCGTAGCTTATAGATGCCTGCAATACCAGAAGCATCGCAAGCGCGTTGCCGACCCAATCCCCAATCCCCCCTAGGATCTCTGGTCACCTTACTTACCAACAGGAACACAATACTGCTTGAAAACAGTATTATTTAGCTTTGATCTTCTGTAAGGTCACCTGCTGCACCAGTCGGGCTGCTCCATATTTTGAGCAGGAAATTTCCTGCTGTGACCTACCTCAGTGATCATCTAAATATTAAAACTTGATATTTACGTCAACATATACCTAGCCAGACAGTCAGACCTGTCTGGCGCGAATTTGGGGAGGCCTATGTCCAGCAGTGGACTGCGATAGGCTGATGTGATGATACCTAGCCAATTTCTTAATGGGTTTTCCGTAAGCTATAAGCGTTACTTTACATCATTTTTCACATGAAACTAATACCCGCTTGCATTTAAAACTACGTGCTGTGTGGCTACGGCACTCTAGAATTTAGCCACCCCCTCTCTTCCCGTGGGTGTCGTAAGAGGCGACTAAGGGATAACAAAGTTTCACTACACCATGGAACTTAAAAAGCCGACCGATGGCGGGATAACCATCCAACTGCTGGCTTTGAACTACATAGACCAAAGATGGGCAGCAGCGTCTTCGGTGCGACAAAGCCAGCCCTGCGGTCACCAACCCGCCTGCCCAGTGTGGTGACTATGGGCAAAACACATGAGTTCACGCCGTTTTTGGTGCGAACTTGTGGAGGCCTATGTCCAGCAGTGGAATGCGACAGGCTGAAAAATGATGATGATGATTTAAAACTATGATCATCACAGACATGCGCTGTTTGATCGAAGACAGAATTTCATTTAAAGTTTTTCGAAATGAAATCGTAAATATCTATGTAGGTCGATAGTATCACCGTTCGGTATTTCTTTGTTCCTGTAACAATAACTGTATCGATTTCCGACGCAATTACTGTCATAACGAGTGCTTCTATTGTTTTATCTTCTTTATTTCACGCTTTGCGATCTACCCTCGATAACGTAAGATGTTTATTAATAAAATATAGTATCTTGTCTCTGGAGATTAATTCGTTAGTATGTGTTTCGTGTTGATCAGTGGCAGGTAATACTTGATTTTGTATTTGTTAACTTTTAAAAATATTACAATTTTTATTCTTTGTATAAAAGTTTTTATGTGATTCTGATTCTATGAATTTGATGGTTTAATATCAAACGTATGGTTAATACCTTGTAACGCAAGCTGGATATAAGGATAAATACTCGAAAACTTAAACATTATTCGTGAAAAAATCTTATAGCATTTTCTCTATTATTTAGTTTTATAGTTCACATATGTGATCCGGATAAATAATCGAATAGTTTAATTATATAAATTCAGCATCGTTGCTTGATAACTGCTTGGACGAGAGTGATGAAACATTTTTAAGTTTGTGAACTATTTCATTGAACAGTGGGTTTTGTACAAGACAGTTGTGGGTCAGTTATATCGGTCGTTGTTATGTTCAGTAATCTTTAGTTTTTGACGTGACAACGTCTAATAAATCGATGAACCCCGGCTGTCACGAAAAAGGATGAGTCATTATCACGTTACGCTAATTGTCCCGTTACGCTCATTGTACGCTTGCGCCGCATCTATCTCTCTTCCACTCGATTGGCCTATGCGTCCGAGGAGATGCCTTGTTATGACGTTGTCACTTGTCACCATTGAGCTTTAGTAATAATAGCTCAATGCTTGTCACGTTAAACTATCGTCCGTAATTCAACTTTACAGACAACCAATTTTTTTTATTTGTAAAAGGGTTTACAAAGCTCGTTCCTCTGGCTTATAAAAGTCGAATAATTCCCTAATTCTCATACAATTGTCTAGTCTGGTGCTTTTATTACGCTATCAATCATGGCTTTGACGGATGACGTGGCAGCGCATTTTAAGCAAGATTTTTCGCATCGTCATTTATTATCCTAAGCGATGGAACATCCCTGTCGAATTAGCATAGGAGATCACATCAGCAGAAAATTTCAAATGTTGCTAGGAAGGAATACAATTTAGTGTATGCAATTTTTTAAAAGGAAAATAATTATTTGTAACTTTACAATTTATTTGATTACTTAATACAAGAACTGCGGAGTTTCTTGTTGAATATTCTTAGCGGAATCTATATTCCGAATCGGTGGCAGCTTCATATATATATATATATATATATATATATATATATAAATCAATTGCTGTTCGTTTGTCTCGCTAAAACTCGAGAATGGCTAATTTTGGTCTTGAAATGTTTGTGGAAGTTCAGGGAAGGTTTAAACGGTGAGAAACTGAAATAATATGTAATGAAAAATACTAAAAACGACGATTTAATTTTCCATTACAAAATGTTCCTAGCGGGGAAAAATGTCTTTTGTCAAAAACATTGTCAATTGGTTGTCAAATATTTATACGTTCTTTGGGTGCGTTCAGAAAGTGTTTTGTGTATATTTTTCACAAATATTCGTAGGTGATACGAAGTTCACCGGGCCATCTAGTATTAAATAAAATTATTTTGGTAATGACGATGCAAATGTGATTTAGCTCTAACAGAAATACTTACACATGTGTGTAAATTTAATTTTTTGTATCTTAAGTTGTTTATTATCTTCCTATTATGGTTCTCTGTTAGTACCAGTAATAGCACACTTCGAGGATACCGAAATTTTGTTTACATGAATCAACCCAAACACGAAACCGCTAACTTAATAATAATAATAATAACGGCAGACATGTTATTAACAGTGAATTACATAAACATTCACCGTCCTTCGTTGTCCTTTAACCCGCGCAAGAAACCACGAAACAAATCCAACGATCCCATTAGTAAGAACAGACTTGAGACACGACCATTTTGTCGCTGTAATACGTAAGACTAAAGTGTCGTGATCGTAGGTAAGTTCTATACCACCAATGTAATGTTAGTAATGATAAATAAAGAAGATAAAAGGAGGCCTTAGCTTGAGAAAAACGTGACCAACTGAAAAACTTTTATTATATAAACTAACGTTACCTGTAATTATATAAACGGTAGTTTATCCTTTTTTATATATGAGCAGGTCGGTAAACAAGCGTACGGCTCACTTGATGGTGAGCGATTACCGTAGCTTATAGACGTCTGCAACAACAGAAGCATCGCAAGAGCGTTGCCGACTGTATCCTCGATTCCCCCCAGGAGATCTGGTCAGATTACTCACTAACAGGAACACAACACTGCTTGAAAACAGTATTATTTAGCTGTGATCTTCTGTAAGGTTGAGGTCTCTCCAGTCGGGCGGCTCCGTGTCGGTATTTTGTGACATTGTGCGCGCGCATCGTGAAAGTTTACGCTCATAATTTTTCCCCTTTGCTGTGTGGCTACGGCAAAGAATATAGCCTCCCCCTCTCTTCCCGTGGGTGTCGTAAGAGGCGATTAAGGGATAACATAGTTCCACTACCACCTTGGAACTTAAAAAGGTGGCCGATGGCGGGATAACCATCCAACTGCTGGCTTTAAAATACACAGGTCAGACGGGCAGCAGCATGGGCAAAACACATGAGTTCACGCCATTTTTGGCAGGAACTTGTGGAGGCGTGGACTGCGATAAGCTGAAATGATGATGACGATGATCATGATTTTTCCCGAAGGCGTCAAAAGAAGTATAACTTCAAAAAAGTAACTAAAAATACTTCAGTGCAAATTTGTCCGAGTAGTGTAATGTTTCAATTACACAATTAATTTTTACGCCACAACATCCGAAGTACGTATTTCGCGAATCGTAATAATTAATACTTACATGTACAACACATCAATAATAATTAACTTTAAAATAAACAGAGTTAAAAGTTGAGCGTATCCATATAACTAACGAGGACGATATCGAGTTTATTTAAACGAGTCCACTAATTAGCGTTAAAATTAATTGAAACTTTATAATGTGTATGAATGACGCGTTTTAATTATTTATCTTGTATGATGTTGTTTATCTTAACTAGCTGCGCCACGCGGTTTCAACTATCATTAATTCTTCGTAATTCCGATCCCATATTATTAATTAATTAATTTATTTTTCAATTCGTAATAATAAAAAGAATCATATATATGCGGATAAAAATTATTATTCAATAAACTTTTTTTTTGAATATTTTTTTTGGAAAACGTCCGTAGCGAAAATGTGTGGAGTAAGATTTTTGTGTATAGTTTATGTATGTTCGCTATACAGTGTCTAATGTATAGTCTACGTGATTACTGTTATTGTTACATATTTTTTTGAATAGTTGTAATTAAAATAAAAGTGTTAAGATAATTTTGTAGTGTTTTTGAAGTGAAACTTCTTTAGAATCGTTGTGATTTCAAACCGGATGCAATCGCAAAAACGACAGGGAAGACCGCGCCGCGCTGCAAGCCGCTAATTTTAAATTAGTTTTCCAAAGAAGTTTCACTTCTGTCGTGTGTGAATCGCACACACACCTTTTTTTAATCGATAGAAAATCATAATTAAAAATGTATACCTGAATAACTATTTTTTTTTACCTCAACTAGAACTTGAAATTAATATTTATGTAATAAGGAACTTCGTTCCTATGTGGTGTCTCACGACATCACACTTTTTGTCATTTTAAATTTATTTTCATTCAAAATTCTGCCTTCTTATAGCACCCAAAAGGATAGTAGTAATCAACTATATTTATCACAATTCAATTTGATCCTAAATTTTCACACAAATACGTACTAATTTCAACTAAAGTCACAGACTTCAGCTAGTATAAAATATAGCAGGTGCACAAACTGACCCCCTTTCATTATTATATAGTGTGTAACTATTTTATGACTCAATGTACTTTTACAGCGTGTTCCCGAGTAGCTCTCAAGCATTTTCTCTTGTAAAATATTTAAAGATATTTTTAAAACGTAAATTCAAAACGAGAGCATTCCTTGGCAATTGTATTAAGACTACTGTTTGCACGCTATTTTTAGAAATAAAAGAAAACGTAACGCACACAAGCTTGCTTTGTTCTAACACCTTACACTTCTATTTTAAAGTGAGGTATCATTAACTTTGTATGTGGCTTTTGTATTTTAAGTTATAAAATATTATACTGTTTTAATCGAAAGATATTGTACCGATTTACATAATTATGTATCCGATTAGATTAATTTTATCTGTTTCAGTTATAGGTATGTGTTTACACTTCAGCCTGCTGGGCATAGGCCTCTTTCCCCATGTAGGATAAGGATCAGAGCTTAATCCACCACGCTGCTCCAATGAGGGTTGGTGGATATATCTATACTAATATTATAAAGCTGAAGAGTTTGTTTGGTTGTTTGTTTGTTTGTTTGGTTGTTTGAACGCGGTAAACTCTGGAACTACTGGTCCGATTTTAAAAATTCTTTCAGTGTTAGACAGCCCATTTATCGAGGAAGGCTATAGGCTGTATATCATCACGCTAAGACCAATAGGAGTCCATGCTGACGAAGTCGCGCGCAGAAGCTAGTTCCCTACTATGAGTAACGATCGCTATCAGGTGTACATGATAACAACCGGGACCGACGGCTTAACGTGCTCTCCGAGGCACGGTGGGGAGACCCACAAGGACTTTACAAACACCCAGACCACGGCAAACATCTGTATGGCCAATACAAATGTTTGTCATTTGCGGGGATATAACCCTCTAACGCCAGTACAACCGCCACAAACCAGTGCTGTGACCTTTGCGCCAACGCGTCGTATATGTACCTATAATGTATATGTTTATGATTGATAAAATCTGTAATTGGTGGAGTAAGTAAAAAATAGTAAGCTAACTCTTGATGTTCTAGTTAGATGTTAGTACTATTATGTAATAATAGTGAACGAAGCTGCAATGAATAATAACTTGTATGTTACTATGTCTCAAGGCTGGGTTTTTAAATATAATTATGTCGGTAAAATTTACTTTCCATTGATTGTACCTTTGGTTTGGGAGAGCTCTAGCAGTAACTAACATTTCCGAAAATAAATATTAGCATTTAATGAAAACAGTTTTAAGACATTCTTGATACAAGTATTTACATCGTAAGTCTGTGCTTGCAAACAGAAAAACACATAAATATAATTCTGGCCTAATCAAGTTTGTGTTAGTTGTGCCTTGGAGTAGAGCTCCAATGAGCAGTAGCTTTGCTATGGGCGAGAAATAAATAAATCATCATCATCATCTCCCTGCCCTTATCCTATTTATATAGGGTCGGCACAACATGTTCTCCTCTTCCTCAGACTCATGTTGTAAGTGATTTGGCATGTTATTTTTTACGACCGGCCGCCTGCCTGACATCAACCCTCCTTGGGAATGCACAGTATAATACTAATACATGCGATATTAGTATGTAATATATGCGAGAAATAAATAAATAAAAATAAAATAAAAAAGCCTTTTATTTCTTCCAGAAAATGCTAGTTTACAAGTTAATTAGGTTTGTAAGTATCGAGAAAGTTCTTTTTTTTATGAAATTGGCGAGAAATAAAATAAATTAAATTAAATAAGGAAAGAGTATAGCAGATGATGCAAACTGTTGTAAAGCATTATTGACACAAGTCATTACATCGCAAGTCTATTCTTTCAAACAGAAGAAGAAATAGATATATATGTGCATATAGTTCTATTCCAAATCAAGTTTGTGCTAATTGTGCCTCGAGGCAGAGCTCCAATGAGCAATAATTTCGACCCTTTGCGTGGGATGAACGTTAACGAATATCGGTTATTTCATTTATCTGTTATAGTTTCAAGATGTTAGTATTTGTCAACGTTGTTCTAGATAAAAAAATGTGAATATAAATAATTACTGTTGAACCGTTCGCAGGAACGTGGACGTGAGGTGCCAATCAAACTACTAATTGTAAATTCATGCAACGTTTCAAATAGTTTCAATCCTTTATTGGACCATCATCAGGCATCTACAAAATGTTATACGAAAGTCAAGAAAGCTGAATAATTATATTTCTCTAACAGATGTTCTAGATTTAATGATGCTGTTGAACATCGAAGTACTGTCGTTAGTTTCAGGTTCCATGTCTTATTAAAATAAGAATAACAAAAAATATTTTGTCTTATGTTTTATAGATGTGTGTACTTTTCGAAAGAAGTTCCTTATGGGGCGTAGCTGGCAAAAATCGTCCGTGACGTTAAATCAAAACGTAAAATTCTTATGTATAGTATGTATGATGGCTATACAGTGCCTAATGTATTGTCTAGTGATTATAAGGAACTTCGTTCCTATCTGGTGTCCCACGACACCACACGGTGTTTTTTTGTATTGTTATGAAAGGTTATAAATGAATAAATACTTTTTGTTTTCGAGTTCTGTCTTTGCTTTTCTGTTTTAGAGATCTTAATTGTTTTCAAAGCTTATTATTACTTTAAAATTCTTTGTTTTTACTTCGAAACTATCTAAAATTCTAAATGTATAATTGATAATTGATTACTTTCGACCACAGGGAAAATTAAATAATGTGATCTCATTGATTTTAATATCTAGGTATAGTTTTCAAACTAAGTAAATATGAGTATTTGAATCGCGCGACAAGACTTTATATAATGTAAATTGTGTAATGACGTTATATGTTGATAGTAAAAGATTTAAAAGAAAAGTTTATTTTATTCTCTTTCCTTGTTTTTTAAAGTTTTTTTTTTAATTGAATTTTTTACTTTGCATCCTCAAAGGCTTATATAATATTGATTCCACTTTCAAGCTATCATTTTATTTAAATTCTATCACTTTACTGGTTTAACCACACACACACACACACACACACACACACACACACACACACACACACACACACACACACACACACACCCACACACACCCACAGACACACACGCGCACACACACACACGCAAAACTATTTTAAAATTATTTAGATCGACAAATTCCGTTCATTATAAAACCGTAACGTTTTAAACAATACTTAAATAAAATTCTAAAATTGAATTCGAAACGTTCCACGCGTTTAGAACGCAAACACATTAATTGAAATAATTGCGCCTCGTATTTGCACGGAGCTCATTAAATTCAATCTTTTAATAAACAAACGTACGGTTCCCATGTTCCGCGACCCAGTTCAACGTGATACAGACTAAATTTATAAATAGTACTAGAAAAAAATATATCTATAAAAAAATTCTTCTAAAATGACAATCTTGGTAAATTTCGTAAAACCAAAAGTGTTAATTGTACGCGTACATTTAAAACTTTTAAAACTTGTATCAATAAGGTGTGCGAAACAGTTTGAAAAGTGTTCCAAATATGAATTAACAACAATAATTATAATGGCCATTCAAAATTAATTAATTACGAATTGATAAAACATCGTCTGTCCGGTAATTTGTCATTGTTAACTGGCCCTGACGTGTTTCCACACTATCAAATATTAGAATCCGTGCTGACGCGTGAGGGCGTGAGGGTTCGCTCGACAACAATAAGTGAGTTTTAATTAAATAAATTGTGAATATAATAGTTGAGGCGTCATTTTAATTTCGAACTGTCAGGTACGAGTTGAATAAATGTATCCTTTAGTATAATACAATTTAAGGAGTTAGGTTTTTTTTTGAAGTTATACTTCTTTTGGCGCGTTAGAGAAAAATGATGAGAGTAAATTTTTACGATGCGCGTCACAAAAAACGACACGAACTATTTCAAACATGCATGAATAGATGCCACTACGTTCGTAAACATTATAGTGATAACAAGAAAGTAGTCTTTATCATTTCTAAGAGATGGCGTTGTGGACTGTTGTCTAATTATTAAGTGGTAGTTTTTTTTTGGAAGTATTTTAATACTCTAGCTTAAAGTATAACTTCTTACGTGCGTACATAAGTACACACACACACACACTTTTTTTTTGTATAATTAAAACTATTTTCATTTAATATTTCGTCACCGTGAACTCGAGTGGTTTTTCCATGAAACATTGTATAAAAACAGACAAAGTGACAAAGTTACTTCCACATCTATAATGAGGATCATATGAAATCTTTCTCGAAATATATCGTTAGTGTAGTGCCTCCCGTTGATTATCTTCTCCTCAGTTGCAGAATTGCTGCTGATCGTCGCTAACGATTGACTCGAAGGGAATGCGCTCGGGGACTTCTCTTCCCTTATCACAGTGGACCCGTGAGCCACATGTAGGACGTGGTGGTTACAGAGGTACGGACGGTGAAGGTGTGGCGCCGAGAAGGCGCGGAGAAGTGAGGGGAGGATTTTCTAAATCGCTCTAAGGCATGAAAGTGCATGCCGGTCGGATTACGCTAGGCTCCCTGCAAGTTTTGCAAAGCTGCACGGTTCGATTTGGCTGTGGAAGTGGGGCTGGTTGCCCGGCCTCACAGTGGTGGGACGCTCCTGGTCCTGGTCCCCTTCTATTGTATACGGCGGAGGGGTTGATCGGTGACCGCGCCAAGACCGTAAACCAATTCTATGGTGCCCCAGTTACACATGGTTTTTAGTGGATAATTTGCCAGTCGGCCGAGATATTCACATATCGCCAAAGGCGATGGGACAGTGCGTAAATAGCATTTCCTATCTTTAAATAAAATAATAGTTAGCAATAAAATTTGATTCGTTTTGTTGTCGTGCTCTCATTAGATTAATACCCTTTTGTATTTTGGTTTCACATGGTTGAAATGATGTTGCTAATTTTTTCAAAATATTGTTAAGACATTTTTTAACGGTTAACAGGAAAGTGGACATAAGGTGCCAATCAAACCACCAATTGTAAATTCATGCAACGTTTCAATCCTTTATTGGACCATCATCAGGCATCTATAAATATTTAAAGAAAAAACTGTACAAACATTGTACAAACGACAATTAAGAAAAATTAAACAATGTTTGTACAGTTTTTTCTTTAAATATTTATAAATGCCTGATGATGGTCCAATAAAGGATTGAAACGTTGCATGAATTTACAATTGGTGGTTTGATTGGCACCTTATGTCCACTTTCCTGTGATCAACAACGTTAAATAATTGTTAAGAACATTCGGCCAACTCAAATTTCAAATAAAATAAGGTATACTAATATTCATTTATCCATTGAAAATATGTGTTGCAGCAAAACAAATATAAAAACAGACTGACATCAAATTTAAAGCATTCTCGAAAACCCAACACATTAATATCTCAAAGATGTGATGAAATAAGTTATATGAACATGATAAGATATAATTAATATCAATTGACACCCAGTCTAAAGTTTCTGGTTGAAAACTGTTTAAACTACGTACTAATTAAATTAATGGTATTCGTCTTACAGTCAAAGGGCCAACGAGTTATTACTGAATAACTCAGAATATGAGATATTAGACAGTTGAGTGTGTGTAAAAACATTATTGTTGATGCAAAATGAATTGGTGGAGAAAATACTGCTGTCACAATCAACAGCTCGTATGATACAGTATGACGCATTCTGCGTGTGAATAAGGTATCTAATATATAAAATTCTCGTGTCGCGGTGTTAATTGCCAAACTCCTCCGAAAAGGCTGGACCGATTTTTTAAGAAATTTTCTGTGCTGAGGTCTGAGAATCAGCCAACATTTATTTTCAATACCCCTAAGTTACAAGGGAGGTGGGGGAGATAAAGGGGGTAAATAATATATACGGAAAAACAACGTTTCCTGGGTCAGCTACAACGAGTATGTTTATAAAACTGTCTAAGATATGAAATTTTGCGATAATGTCACATTTTGGACATGGCTATAATTTTTAACAATCCCATTAAATATAATAACAGTGCTCAAAAACAAATCGACTTATCTTAACATATTCTGGACAGAGGTTCATTCTTCTATCGCTATAAAAGATATACTTAGCTTTCAAACTTTTAGTAAATAAAACAGCGCTTAAAATGCTTCGCTATTTTACCACTGATTGACGGACACAAATTATAATTATCGTATCGATTGCGTGTTTAATTCCATATTATATAGCTACCGTTAAATGGGTTCGAGAATTTACATACTGATGAGGCAAAGTGACGGAAGTTGTCAAATACGAAGTTAATTATCTTCCATGATACACCCCATGACGCTCGGTCGCCGGAACTTTGTGGAATTTATTACTGAGTCGAGAAACTTTGATTAATTCTGATATTGGAGTGTCGAAATTTGTTTCCCCGGTAAAAAACATCTTTAGCCTTTTTTTAATCCAGGGTTTTTTGTAGTTTACTCCTTAAGAATCGATTTTAATATAAGACCCGCGGTCTGAAAAAATAGAAGAGTAAAATCTACGGAACGAAAGACCTCGTTGTCGTTTTTTGTGCCATTGGGTTCCCTATTGGGTTCCGATAGATGGCGTTATGTGTTGAAGATAATGAGATAGAATACATTATTGCTCAAAACGCGTAAGCGATGAGTTTTGCATGGCGCTTTCGACATTTTTCACAGGACCGTGATTATCGACTTTTCAGAAGTTAACTTGTGCCACGTGTGAATCGCACACACACAGTTTTACAAATGTTTATTTTCGACGAAACTGATGAAACTGACTTAAATTCACGTTCAAACAATAACATAGATACTAATCAAAAAATTAATTTAACGGTTATTATTATATTATTAAAATAATTTTCACACTACCGGACAAAAGTTTTAACGGTGTTATTGATATGTTAATTAACACCAAGTTCGAATGTTTTCACAAAACTATAGACAATGCAATTTATCTCATAATGTAATTTTGGATATTCATTAATAATTAACTTTATTTTCAATAGGTAACACGAAAATGATTATGACGTATTAACTGTAAACGAGTATAAATTACGTTTTCAGAAAAAGTATAATTATTTTACTTCATCGGAGACATATTTCATAGATTAGTATATTATAGGTAGTTGGTATATAGTAGCTAAATAATACTGTTTTCAAGCAGTGTTGTATTCCTGTGGTGAGTATGATGACTAGAGCTCCTGGAGGTAGGGTCGGCAACGCGCTTGGGATGCTTCTGGTAATGCTGGTTTATAAACCAGCATTACAGCTTATAAGCTACTGTGCTAGTTTACCATCAGATGAGTGTGGCTCTTTTGCCGACCTAGTTGTATAAAGGAAAAAAAAGGGCTTTTCAGCTATCTGTTGTATAGGTATCACTACATATACAGAGCATATATTTGTATAGTTTCTATAATAAGGCCTCAATGTTGTACTAAATAAGTTATCGTATCTCTCTTTCTATCTACATAGTGTACATAATTGTATAATATCGAAAGTGAAGTAACCACCGTATGATTGCGACGCGCGGCGCGGAAAACGACCGCTGCACTTTTACAGGGTCGGATTAGTTCAGCTGCTACCGTGAAATGACTGAGCTGATTGCAGCGCCTTACTTTACATAACTAGCTGCACTTGCCTTATAGATCCTTGAACTAGACACGGTATTCTATTATTAGAATATTATTATTATTAAATAGTGTTACACTGGTAAATCAGTGGTCAGTGAACGTCTGTATTATTGTCAATTGATGTAATTGTTTTTTTTTTTCTCCTAAGTTGTAATGTATAAGTTGTAAATGTATTACTAATTCAATTGTGTAGTAACGGTGTGACAATTGTACCCATAAAATGTAAGTTATATAAAATACCTGTGTAATAAACTATTATTACAGTTCATTTCATAATCAGTAGTAGCGTATGAATTGCCACAGTAAATAAGTGTCTAAAGCGAAAAGTTTAGTAGGAATTATATTTGTAAAATGATATCCTAATAATTGTGTTTGCTCGCAAACGAAAAAAAAGCGACTTCAATTACATCGACAAGTAATACAACGTAATAAGACGAAAAAATAGTCAAGTAAATACGCGCTATTAAAGATTATTCAAAAAGTTGTAATCAGTTTTCGATCTAATTTAAACAAGACTACAAGATAAGTATTAGCTTTCGATTAAAGTAAGAATCATCGAAATCGGTACACCGAGTAAAAAGTTATGCGGTATAATATAACGTAGGTCGACGAAAAAGTAGTCACGTAAATACGCATTATTAGATATAACTATAAAAGTACTTGTCAGATCTCAATTAAATTAAAATGGGACCACATGACACGCAACACCTTTCAATTAAAACAAAATTGATCGAAATCGGTCCACCCAGTCAAAAGTTCTGAGCTAACATACATAAAAAAAAAAAACATACGTGTCGAATTGAGAACCTCCTCCTTTTTTGGAAGTCGCTTAAAAATAGTTTGAAGCTACTGAAATTATTTTTTTGTTTTTGATTTTGTGAAAACATTGTGCAAACGAATGACCAGACTGACAAACGAACAAATGAACAAGACAAATAGAATGAACAGAGAAACCAACGCAAAAATAAATTCATTATGTAATAAAATTAAACAAATAACACTAATAATAAAATAACTTACTAAATATTATATTACTATAATATTATATAACTTACTATTCACTAATAATAAAATTACTTCACTAAGTTAATAACGATTGATTTTATGCAAACAGAAGCCAACGTAATCAGTAACATTTGTGTGCTGATGTTGCTCACTGAACTACGAAGGTAAATTGTTTTCTTAGTATTTCTTGAGCTCACAACTCTGTAATCGTACGCAGAAGCCCTTAGTCAAGTGAAGGTCACTGTGTAATTTATAGGTATAAGACTTTTGTGTTGCACAATAATTAACGCTTTAATAGGCTTATATATGTTAAAGCAAACTTGAAAAAATATTTCATAAGGTTATCTTTCTTACAACGATTTTTTTTTATATTAGTAGGTCATCACACAAGCGTACGGCTCACCTGATGGTAAGCGATCACCGTAGCTTATAGACGTCTGGACACCAGAAGCATCGCAAACGCGTTGTCGACCCCATCCCCAATTCATCCTAGGAGCTCTGGTCACCTTACTCACCGAGAGGAACACAACACTGCTTGAAAACAGTATTATATACGAGTAGCTGTGATCTTCTGTAATGTCGAGGTACTACCCCAGTCGGGCTGCTCAATATTTTGAGCAGGAAATTTCCTGCTGTGCCCTACCTACCATTACACTTTCTTATAACTCATTCTGGAACTTATTTTGCTACTCCAATTTGTGTGTATTTTTTAAAACTTGCACTGGTTTTTGTTACTATGGAAGCAACAAACATATATTCAATTTGATGGTAAATCTGCGATACTAGTAGCATCACAAGCATGTCGTTGACCATACCAGTGCATCGACAGAAGCTCTGACTCCTCTCACTATAGGAACAGTACTTGAGAGCAATATTTTTGGCTATGATCTGTAATATTAGGGTAATTTTTGATTAGCCCGTTGCCGCAGTTTGTAGTGACCCTGCTTTCTGCTCCGGGGGTTTTGGGTTCGATTCCCACCCTGAGACTGTAATATAATTGTATATGGGTGTAATATACATATTTATATTTATATATGTAGGTATTATTTATAAGTATGTTTATCGAAAAAAAAATGTATCTATACCAGTCGGCTGTTACCTATAACACAAGCATTAAGTTGCTTACTTTAGGAACAGGATTTTGAGCAAAATAATTCTTGCTGTGCCTTACTTCAAGTATACCAATCGTCTCTTTGTATGTCGCTCGAATCGCTTATATTATAACAAATGTTATTGTAAAATTCGTGAATAATATTATTAAACTAAATTTGTAAATTACCTACCTCTGACTCTCAATACTTTGAAGTTAGTTCAATCTAAATATTATTATTATTCAAGTTAAATTTAGTTAACATTGTTACCCAAAACAATACTAGGATAAATAGAAATGTGCGTGAATTTTTTTAAAGTTTTGTGCCATTTTTTAATTATTTCAATACTATGAAGAATTTTGATGGAATGTAACTTGACTTTATTTCGTCCCACTGAATAAAATAATATTTAGGCGGTGTTCGTGCAAAAGGTAGACCTAAAAATGAATGAATAAAATGGAGAAAATAAAGATTATCTTTTCGTAACATAACACAGATTAAAATTATCTAATAAATATTAGTTAAACGTTAGCATATGCCAATACTTACATTAAACAGAAGTGACATACGCTGTAATTTTTAAAATACAACTTCTAATGGTCTAAAATCTGGAATAAAACAAAATCTGTTAATTAGATGAAACAATTTTTAATAGGCTGATTTCAATATCGTGAATTTATAAAAACAACCTCTGCCACCATAAGCCTGCTGCAAATAATAATACTTAAATTTTTTTTTCTTTTCGGTTTTAGCTTACTACATGTAATTAACATGAGAGGGAAAAATAAAAAAATGCAGCAGGCTTATGGCGGCAGAGGTTGTTTTTATAAATTCACAATTTTGAAATAAGCCTATAAAGAATTGTTTCATCTAATTAACAGATGAGGGAAGATTTAGCTTCTCGGATCTTAGACCATAAAGCGAGTAAAAACGTGTCTAAACCTTTTGTATGCAGTAAAATCTGAATATCTCATCTCGGAGGATAGATATCCTTGATATCTAAAAGAGGCTATGTCGTAATCCAGCTTGAATGATTCTGACGTTATAATACCATTACCGATGTTTGTATGAGACCATTAATTTTCATTTATTCCTGCTGACAGCGGATCGGTGGCGTGTGAGCCGTGTGTTTAGGGACCTTGAAAATTTCGCATAGTACCTTGTAATATAAAATGTAAACGTGTTGCCGTAATTTGGTCCCTAATATAATTGTTATAATTGAAACAAACTTTATTGAGGTAGCGCACAGCAGGAACCTTACAGAAGATCACAGCTACATAATCATCATCATCATCATCATCATTTCAGCCTATCGAGTCCACTGCTGGACATTGGCCTCCACAAGTTCGCGCCAATAATGGCGTGAACTCATGTGTTTTACTCATAGTCACCACGCTGGGCAGGCGGGTTGGTGACCGCAGGGCTGGCTTTGTCGCACCGAAGACGCTGCTGCCCGTCTTCGGCCTGTGTACTTCAAAGCCAGCAGTTGGATGGTTATCCCGCCAACGGTCGGCTTTTTAAGTTCCAAGGTGGTAGTGAAACTATGTTATCCCTTAGTCGCTTCTTACGACACCCACGGGAAGAGAGGGGGAGGCTAAATTCTTTGCCGTAACCACACAGCAAAGCTAAATAATACTGATCTCGAATTGTGGTCAGCGTTAGGGTCCAATGCGCTTGTAATGCTGCAGATGGCTCTAAGCTACGGTACCATCAGGGGAGCATTTGTTTTATAAACATATACTGATTTATTATTAGTTAAATCATGGTAATACCTTCTTATGGTAGTTGTTTGTATCATAAGATTTTTGACTTTGTCTGGGCTTTTGTGTTTTTTCTGCTTTTCTGGGCTCCTAGGACAGAGGGTTTTTATTCCACTGGAGATTGTCGTGTATGAGGCGTTTATTTGTTGTCATTATATTTGTGTCATATTGCTTGATTAGCGTTGAGAGCCATTAAGTTACTCCCAAAAAATAAAAAATGCACACCAGAAAAACAGGGCAGGCAGACCAAACCAAGTGGTGAAATGGAAGAAATGGCGATGTTGCTCTGATTCCTGTCGGCATAAGACAGTGAACATTCGATATCTGTGCATGAGGCTTACGTTCGGTAGTGGTTCAACTTTGACGTTTGATAATAGATAATAATTTATTTATTTGTTCAAAATATTTGTTAAGATAAGCAATTTGAGTGGAAATTATTATTAGAAATTAAATTATGACAATTATTTTGATGCAATGAGAGTATCTTCTACAATCGTAAATAGTTTAAGAAAAATGAAGAAATTAACGAAAGCAAAACCATAAGCAATGTTCAGTAGTATATATATACATCTCGAATACATATGCTATGGGATTCAATTCTGTATCTTTAAATCAATATATATAAAAGAGATTTCCACCCATATATTGACTCATCACGATATTTCTGAAACCATAAGGCCTAGAGACTTGAAATTTGGTAGGAATATTCCTTTTCCCGACTAGAGGTCAGCTAAGAACGGATTTTACGAAATTCAAAAAGGGGGGATTAAGGGGGTTAATAACATATATGGCAAAACAACGTTTGCGGGGTCAGCTAGTATTTTATATTTTAATCTGTTATGGAATCCACTTCTTTATTTTTAAATATATTTTTTTTCATATTTTATTGTAGTGACCAATATTGTGGAGGGGTGGTATAATGAATCGAATCCATACGCGACCGACAAAGTTTTGGGTTATGTCGAAAGTAGTCGAAACGTCCTATGTAGAGCTCAAATTAACTCGTTTGGCTATACAGTTAGATTATACGGACAAAGTTTAAAACGTTTTATGCCTTTTTAAAATATAGGGTTCAAAGTTGTGTATTTTACTATGAGAAAACACTCTTATATACATATTCTTAAAGTACACAATATTTATATACTACTACATTTATAAAATACTAGCTGACCCTGCGAACTTCGTACCGCCTATCAGTCGATTCTTTAGTTTTTAATTTTTTAATACTTATTTCTGCTATTTCGTGACACCGGGTTACTGGTTAGCTATAAAAATTAAAAAATATATTAAAAATATTGACAAATATTGTCATTAATATTTATACGATACTGACGTCACTCAATTGCCTTCCCGGAACCCCTCCACTAACTCTTAAACTTTATTGTATGGTATTAAAGTTCAAATTGACTTTTAAGTATTTATTACGAATCTTTTGTATAGGAATATAGAAAAGTGTTGTTTTTAGACTTTTCAGGCAATTTTTTTAAATTTTTCTTACCGTAACAACCATTCAAGGAATAGTATAAAAAAAGAATTAGTGAAATCGGTTCAGCTGATCTCGAGATTTGCGCTTAGCAACAAATTCAGCGATTTATTTATATATATATATATAGATATAACATTTAATAAATATATAAATATATTGCAGTGGAGCAGTCTGGTGAATATATTTAAACCACTCTCATATGGAGAATAGGCTTTTGCCCGATCACAACGACGATTCAGCCTGTAATATCCCACTGTTGGACATAGGTCTCCTTCTCCACGTAGGAGAATGGTCGTGGCTTAATCCACAACGCTGCTCCACTTCAGATTGGGCTTTTGCCCAACAGCCCAGCATTTACGGGCTAATTTAGTTCCGTATTAAACATGTAATTAAAATTGTAATTTAAATATGTACGCAAACACGTACCCAAACAACAACTGCGGTGGCAGTAGTGGTGCGAGTAGTCGGATTGTGGGTTCGATTTTTACTCGGGACGGATATTTGTACAAATACATATTTCTTTTCAGTTTGGATTCCTTGTGGGTCTGCCCACCGTGCCTCGGAGAGTACTTTAAGCTGTTGGTCCCTGTTGTTATCATAAATACCTGATAGCGATCGTTACTCATAGTAGGGAACATATCCGCCAACTCGCAGTGGAGCAGCGTGGTGGATTAAGCTCCAATTCTTCCCCTACATGGAGAAAGAGGCCTATGCCCAACAGTGGGATGTTACAGGCTGAATACGCAACCACTTGAGCGTTTCGTATATTTTTGCTTCACAAAACATCTAATTATGTTATTACGTTTTATTACAACGTCAATGAACCGAGACTTTATTGCTTAGTTACCAACCTCGTAAACGGAATAACAGCCCGAACCGAGTTGAGCCAAATCGCTTTGCTATCCTTTTTACTTTTATAACTAATATAGACTCTATTACGATCCAAGTAAGATCAAAATCGTGTGACGAATTAACGTATGTCAAACCATTTAGTACACACGTCGACAATAGACTCTGTTCATCTGTACGTTATGCTATAACTATAACATATAAATGTATGGATAAAAAATTGTTATTTAATTATGTTTTAATTAGCGATTAGATTCGATTACTGATGGATTCGTTTATTTTACAAGCTTTTATTTAACTTGCAATGTATGTATGTATGTATGTATGTATGTAACTTTAATGAATGTTTGTTCTGGTTAAATCTTGCAACTCAATTTTGAAGCAGATATCTTTAACCAATTGAGCTGAAATTTTGTATACAGGTTCAATTTGGATGACAATGCATGGTTAACTTTGTGACGTCATTCTAAATCCAATATGGCAGCATATCCATCTTGGACACCGGGATGTACAAGATGATCCTTTCATAACGCTTTAAAAATGGTGTTTATAATAATAAAACATCAAAAAATATATATTTTGAGTATTGCAACAATCTATACTAATATTATAAAGAGGTAAAGTTTATAACTTTGTTTGTATATACGGGGTAATCTTCGCAAATACTGATCCGATCATGAAAATTCTTTCGCTAACGAAAGCTACACTATTCAGGAGTGACAAGATAAAAGGAAAAAGATAAAAATATATAAAGATTTTAAATCAGCAGGATTTGAACCTGCGCCCTTTGACGTGCCGTGTCAACAATTCAATCTAATCAAGCATTATTATTTGCCTTAGAAATTAATTGGTGATTTTAAAACATTTATATTTATCTGATTTGCTGAAAATAGTGAGAGTGTATTGGAACATATCAAATTTCACCGTACCCTTCTTATGTGAAATGGATTATAACGCCCAACGAAGTGGGCACGGGTCGGCTAGTTAGATAGATAAATTTACTATGGATAAACGTATTTATATCTGCAATAAGTAGAATATCATTTAAACTACAAGCATCCTTCTTTAAGTGAATCATCTCGTACACCTTTCCCCTATTTAAACATTTGGACCGTAATAGACACCTGTATGACCTGATAAACGTTTTTCATGTGCGGGAATCGAACCTGCAACCTATGTTATTTCCTACGTCCGTTATGACAATGCTTCGTCGAACCTCTTCGTTCAATTTCTTTGCAAAGGTGGAATAGCACCTTAAGTAAAGACTTACAGGGCTACGTACTTTATTAAGCTACAAAAATATACGAAAATATGTTTTTGTTTCACTTGTCGTTACAGTTATAAATTTTCTACGATGAGTCTAACTCCAGTGAGAAAAGTCTTTTGGGAGCCTATTAATATGTGTAGTTGTAGCCCAAATAGTCTTATTTCTTATAAGAACAACATTATTTAAGATAGTAATTGCACTTATTGGTTTTTTATAAGATTACGTCGGCAAACTTATCATCTGATGCTAAGCGGTTGCTGTACAGACGCCTGCAACACCAGAACGAACGCAAATACGTTACCAACCCTATCCCCAATTTCCTGAGAAGCTCTCGCCAGATTACTCACCACAGGAACGTAATACGATTTGTGAGCAGTGCTACTTAGGCCTCATTAACGGAGACGCGGGGCGTTGCGTGTGGCGTGGCGTCGCGCGTGTGTCAAAATGTATGAAAATGAGCGCGTGTAAAATCGCTTCTCCGTAAACGCACTCATCCAACGCCCTACATTTGAATTTAGTGCGGGCCGCCAGGCCACACGCGACGCGCGAAGCCCCGCGTCTCCGTAAATGAGGCCTTAGGTATGATTTTGTGAGCTTGAGATACTTTCTCACCTGGGCTGCTCCAGATTTTTAGCAGGATATATCCTACAGTGTCCTACCTTCGTTGATTTAATATTGTTTATTATTTGTCAATTTTTTTTTATATTACAAATATACATACCATTTAAGTTCATTCACCTTCAGCATAACAGGGACACTCATATTTTTTCTACAGTGACGGCTCTACTAGCTTGGCTGTCAGTTTTGGATTTAAATTCGACGGCAATTATTGTGCAATTTCTGCTATTGTTCGATGATTGCAAGTTATTATTTGTTCAACGGCTTTACAAAACTTGGCACTAAATTGGTTGTATCATTTTTAAAACATATGTTTTTAATTTTTAAAATATTATGTGGAAAATATTTTGGCAAAATGGCGATACTGGATTAATTTTTGTTGATAGAGTATTGTCGGTATTACTTTTATCCCACTCTGTGACACAAATTCATTCAAGCGTGTTATGTTAACAAAAATTATATCATCACAATGACTTCAAAGAGTGAAAGCAACACGACCCATAGATTGGAAAAATTGAACTTCTAAATCCATCCACCCTTATAAGTCCACTGCTTCTGTGCCCTCTGAATGCAGCGGCTTCCCGCTGTTTTCTTTAGGTCAACAGTCCACCTGGTTGGAGGGCGGCCTGTGCCTCTTTAGCCCAGACGTGGTCACCTTTCTTTCAACTAATAAATACTGTTAGCATAATAATATTGCAATTGTGTTTGTAATTTTTGTTTTCTATATGTTTGTTACGTAACATTTCGACATCAACAATTTATACTACACCAACTCGAATTTTGGCTAAGTACGTTTTTTATACGAAATTGATAAAATGTGTTTTTATACGTACTAAAAAATTGTTAATTTGCAATGAATAAATAAACTATTAAAATACCAAATTTCAAATAAGTTTCTTAATAAAAGGTATCACGTTTTCATCAAGTTCACTTTTATGAGTTAACATAGCTTAGTAGGTATATTATATATATTGCTGGTGATGATTTGAACACATCTCCTTCTGTTGAACAAATACAAATTATCTGAAGATCTCTTGGTAAATAAACTTCATGAAAATAAGTTAACAATCTCTCTTCTTGCTTATTTAGTAATTGTGTTGTTTGGAAATTTACTCAACATCGTCTTTGATGAGTAAATTTTAATAATTTCTTGTTCCTTTAAATAAATTAGAGCTTTTTGAATGAAAATAAATCATTTATAATAACAAACAACAATTTCATGTATTTTCTTGTTACTTTAAACACAAAATTATAGTGAGTAAGATACTACTATATGTTTAGATTTCATCTATAGTTCTATACTAATATTATAAAGAGGAAAGATTTGATTGTTTATTTTTGTTTACAGTGAATAGGCTCCAAAACTACTGAACCGATTTGAAAAATTCTTTCACTGCTTGGAAGCTACACTGTCCGCGGGTGACATAGACTATATTAAATTTTCAAAAAAATTTGGTCAATAAAAAAAATTGAAATTTTTTCAAATACCCGAGCGAAGCTGGGGCGGGGTGCTAGTATTCTATATAACAGAACAAAATTAAGAGAGATTCAAATAATACAGATATAAAATTTGTCTTCAAAACTATCGCGACACAATAACATGAGAATAAAGAAACAATCTTCGTAACGGGATTTAAAAACATTACTCGTAACATATCAATAATAATTGTGTTTGCTAGCAAAAGAAAAAAACCGATATCAATTACATCGACAAGTAATACAACGTAAGTAGACGAAAAAAATTAACAAACACACTAGTTGTCACTACGATTTTCGAGGGTTTCCTTCGATTTCTCTGGGTTTCCATCATGAGATCCGGGTTTACATATCATGGTACCTAAGTTGGGATATATCCTTTCCAACTAAAAAAGAATTATCAAAATTGGTTCATAAACGAAGAAGTTATCCCCGAGCATACATAAAAAAAAACAAAAAAAAATAAATAAATATATACGGTCGAATTGAGTAACCACCTCCTCTTTTGAAATCGGTTAAAAACGCTCATACCAAAATGTTAAACAGACGCATCTACCAAGTATAATCGTTAAATTATATTCTCGTATTATTTTCCCCATATCAAAGGTTCAGAAATTATGGTAATGGTCGAGCGGGTCATTTCCCTGCTACTTTATTTAGTGAAACAATAAGGTTTTAAATATAATTAATTCTAAGTCGGCCGCCACGTCGCTCCTGGCGCCGGTCCAACCCAATCGTCGCCGGCTGATAGAGGCTATGTATTTATTTAAAATTTCATTCCACTAGCCTTTTGAGTGAAAAATTAAATTACGCTTCAGTGGAAGGATATTTTAAATTTTTTATACGATCTTCTCGACTTTAACAACTTTGTTATTAAACTTGGGAGTTGATAAAACTATTTCGAAACTGTTGAAAATATGAAAATTTTATTTATTAGTTAACAATTCACACTCAACGGCTCTCATTATATTCGTAGTATTTGAATTCTGATGATCAGGATAATAGACTTAATAGACAAGCATACGTGCCTAGTCGATGACAAATATCTGTATATCCTGTAAAAAACTGAGGTAGGGCACAGCAGGAAATATTATGTTCATAATATGGAACACTGACATATGTATATGACCGACTGGGGTAGTGCCTCGACCTTATAGAAGATCACAGCTAAATACTACCTACTTGTTTTCAAGCAGTGCTGTGTTCCTGTCGGTGTGTAAGGTGACCAGAGCTCCTGGGGGGGAATCGAGGATAGGGTAGGTAACGCCCTTGCTATGTTGGTGTTCCAGACGTCCATAAGCTATGGTAATCACTTACCATCAGGGGAGCCGTACGTTTGTTTGATAGGCCCATCTGCTTAATGGTTAAGATAAATCGCGAAAGGTTTGGTGGAAAAACTCCTGCCCAGGCTATGTATTCACCAACCGCTAACCAGGTTTTGAGCAGGCAAACCTATGTTACTAAATACGTTATTGCAAGTAACTAGAACAATATATGGTAATATACCTTTTTATACCTGCCACCCAGTACTTATGCCAGGAAAATAATAGAAAATCCAACTTTTGCATTTTCTACAGGATTCATACTGTCGGTAGGTATTATTTATTCTTTAAAGTCGTAGTTTATTTTTTAAATAAAAAAAAAATAATATTTTTTTTTTAAATTTTGATTTAATTTTATAGCTTGGCCAGGATTTTTCAGTCAACCCTTTCGTGATTATTTCTCTGATATACTAAAATAAATATAAAATAATTTTCATCCATTAAGCATAATTATTAATGTTGAAGTGCTGCTCTAGTTCGTATCTCCTACTAGTTTGCAATAAGACTGGAAAACGTCTGATGGGTAAGTTATTTAGTAATAACTATTTACATACGTATAAAAAGTCTAAATAGTAAACACGATGGATTTTTTGATGTAAAATTTTCTACAAGAGTATTTCGATGACATCCCAAATTATCTCTAAGTGGGTAAGGGGGAACACAGAAGTGTCTATTTAGGCTTATTCGTAAAAACACTCAGTAGATGAAAAAGAGTTAAATTAAATAACGTCAAACCCATTAAATTAAAACTTCGAATAGGAGTTAGCAAACAAATAATTTGTTTGGTATCAAAGAGACGAACAATGAGAAAGTTAGCTTGTTTTATTTGAAAAAAAAAAATTAAATAAAAATATGAAACGAATTCGTGTATTGAATACAAAACAGTTTTCAAACGAAAATATTATTTTAACTCGTCGCCGAAACGACAGACAGAACTTCTCTTTTTGTAATTAATGCAGCGGAAAGTTGGCGCGAACATTCCTCGTTTGGTTAAATTTTAGCACCGCTTTATTTCCAAATGGAAAAAAAGGAACATCGGACTAATAGTTTCAAAGATCAGAAGATACTATTGTAAACAATTTTCGCTGTGGAAATTAACTTAAAATACTTTCAACTGCTTGATAATGGTGATTGAAACAACTTTTTAATAGTAAAGAAATTACGTTGGAGTTTTGGCTACAAAACATAGACCGTATAGGATGGTTCACTCACTCACTTCAGCCTATCGCAGTCCACTGCTGGACATAGGCCTCCTCAAGTTCGCGCCAAAAATAGCGTGAACTCATGTATTTGCCCATAGTCACCACGCTCGCGATTTTGGTGACCGTAGGGCATTCTTTGTCACTCCGAAGGCGCTGCTGCCCGTCTTCGGCTGTGTATTTGGAAGCCAGAAGTTGGATGGTTATCCCGTCATCGGTCGGTTTTAACAGTTAGTAGAACAGTATTCAAAACCATTGATATGGGCTATGTTTTAATGGAAGAAAACGGAACACATAAAATTGTGTATGACACGCACCCGTGGGCGAAAAGATAATATAATATGGATCATCTAGGTATATCAAGAAGATAAACTATAGAATTATACATATACGTAATTTTTTGATTTAGAAAAGTCGAATACAGTATTTAGGTTACTACTATTTAGGCTACTACTATAAATCGTTATAATTAAAACTTTCGTTGAAGTCTAACAACTTTATTTTATCACAACGATTTTATCACGACTTTGTTTATACAAAACATGTTTTTCCCATTTGTTCCTTTAAATATGAATAACAACAGAAAATACTCATAAAATAGCTTCCAAATGTTTCCAACGAAACGTACAATTTACGTAATTAGTCTAACAAAGCGTTGTAACATTTCACAAACGCACCGTTCAGCAGTTTTGTAGCAGTTGGTCCTTCCAAGTTTTTATGGACACGGTTGTTTTATGATGTTTACTTAACATACAATGTGTAGGCTTTGTTTATTCGTAGTCTTGTCAGTGGACCTTTTTTTACGATAAAAATTTTTCGAAGTAAGATTTTATAGTGGACGAATTACATTGAAAATAAATGACAACAGCTGATGAAATGAAGAGCGGTGAGATGACTGATTAATGTATAAAAAAGAATATGTATTGACGACACTTAACTTAAACAGGTTTGGTTTGGTTACACAGTCGCGGGTTTGATTCCCGATCAAGGAAAAAAGTTGTTTGCTGTGGTCTGGGCGTTTGTGCTTGTGTATTGCGTGTGTCTCGAAAAAGGAGTATATCCTACCTAATATTTTGAAAATATACATTAATAATGATATCAAAATACGTATTAAAATAAATACATCGATTCAACGTAGAGTTTAAAAATAGGTCATACATCCGGGTCACTGGAAGCGAATTCAATCATAAGGCAATAAATTAAATTCGGGTATCGTTCTTCTGTGAATACGTAGGTTTATATTATTTGTATTATTTTTTGTTTATCGTCATCATATCATACAATATGATAAGACTTTGACTCCGTTTGAATCTCTAGATAAATAGTAGTGAAAGGAACCATACCGTAATGATGGCTGTAACTTCTTTATAATGACTTCGATTCACGCAACAAAAGTTTTGAATAAACTTTGTAATTAAATATCCATTTTTTGATTGAAGTTTGTGTCGCGAAGAAAATTGATATTTAGCTAAAATGCGTGCGGTCTACTATTTCAAATCTAAAACTCCTTCCCGTAACGAGTCCCGTAAAGAGTAGGTAACTGACTTAGAAATGCGTCTTCAAAATAACTACTTGTTATGAAGATAAAATGAGAACAATAAAATTACCAATATATTATATAACATATCAAAAATAAATAGAAAAAAAAACGTAAATCTAATCGAACCCACAAATCAAACCTAAGATAATGACATATTTATAAAGATAAGAAAATAACGCACAAAAATGAACGCGACCGAAAAAAAGAAAGAAAGTTGTTTCCCCACTAATGTAGAAAATAAATCTAGTCCCGACAATGGAGCGACTTGGAGACGTGTAGGAACATATCTTACTTTTATTGCTCGTGCCGCAATAAGCTTCGATGGGTCTAAAGTCAACACGAACACAAACAACAGTATATTTATGGGAAAATCATGTGAAAAGATATGGTGGGGTTAATGTAAAATTACCACAAAATTACATAAGAATTTTGGCCGAAATATTTAGAAGAAATTTAAGGACTAAACTGAGTTCACTGAGTAAACTAATTGATGTAGGGCACAGCAAGAAATATTTTGCTTTATTTCCAACTGGGAAACCCGACTGGGAAAGTACATTGATCTCACAGAAGATTACAGCTAAATAATACTGCTTTCAAACAGCGTTATGTTCCTGTGTGAGTGACCAGAGCTCCTAGGGGGATAGAATTGGTGGGTAAAGTCGGCAATGCACTTGCAATGGTTATGGTGTTGTAAGCGTCTATAAGCTACGGTAATTGCTTACCATCAGATGAGCCGTACGCTTTTTTACCGATCTAATTGTATAAAAAATATTGGAAAACTGAAATATCAAATATAACGCAAATGTAATATAAATATAGTTTTTAAACAAGTATTATACATAGCAATTACGCAATTGTTTTTATATTAGTTGTCATTCCGTTAGTTATCACAATTGAAAGTTACGTTATCATAATTTTTTTGAAATTTTCAACCAACGAAATGCATTACTAAAATTAATCTACATATAAAAAAGTAAGTTTTTTTAGTAATACACATGTTTTAAATGGTAAATATTTGAATAAATGTATCCAACGCGGTTCAGAGAATAACCCTTTGTTGAAGATCGCCGGCGTGAATAAAATGTAGGCGCAATGCTATTACGGGGGTAAGCTAAACAATGGTGCATTGTCACGGAGGGTTATTTCAAATATTACTTTTATGAGATGAATCGAACTACTGGATTTTAATCTGAAAACGTTTTTCTATTATAGATATTCACAATTTTCTCTATTCAGTTTTTTTTACTATGGTATAAAATTAATTGAAAAATGTGTATTACATCAGGTTTGAACGATGCAATAAAATATAATTGAAATGTTGATAATTAAAGTTGAAATAGAAATAGTTTACGAATTGGTGGTGATTTAAGGTTTGAAGAGTTTCTAGGACATAGTATATGCATTGAGGATAATAATTAAGTATTATTGTGATTTTTCGTGAAATGCCCATTTTTATAAATAAATCCAAAGAGACATGTCGTAATAAGTATCAGACAAGAAAAACTATTCTTTTTAATTATTTTATGCAAAGTATTGTAGCTCAGTTCTTGGGGGGAATTGGGGGTACGGTCGGCAACGCACTTGTGATACTTCTGGTCATCTGGTGTTGCAGGCGTCTATAGGCTACAGTAATTACTTATCATCAGGCGAACCGTACGCTTGTTTGCCGACTTAGTGATATTAAAAAAAAAGCTCAATGCGATGTCACCATGAAAACAACTAAAGCATTTGAATAAAGATCGATTATTATACTTTTGTTTAGACAAGCGATCCCGAAGACTGATCCAAGTCTTAGATTAGTCTTCTGATGAAGAATAATCGTAATAAGTAGTAATAATATGTCTCACGAAATAATTGCATTAGAATATACATAGAACGAGCAAATATTAATTGGTCTTGAACTTTCATCATTGCTTATTAAAAAGACAGCTGTGTATTACATAAAGGATTTTAACTGAAATTAAACTTTTTAATATTATTTAAGGATATTTTAAAATTCTTTTATGTTATCTTCTCTCTTCTTCTATTTTTGAAATTATGAGGAAATTTAATTTTTCATTTCTGTGGTTTCTTACTGCTGATTGGTTTTAATTGTCCAATTTTGTTAAAATAAATTGTAGTGACAATTTTATACTGACGAATTTATAAAATAATATTCAAAATTTCTACACATTTCTATTTTGAATTTTTTTTAAATCTGAAATAAAGTAAATGTGGTATAAGCATATTGAAAGTTGTAATTAAAATCTTTAAATTTTTGCAAGATAAAAAAATGTATAATTATATTAAACACATATATGTATTTACTTACTTATTAGCTTAAAGGAGAAAACTGTTATACTTAACAGAGAGCATAAAATTTTATCTAGAATTTTCGATCTTCATAAATACTCGATTTGAGAAACAATACATTTTAAATCATTTAAACTTAAAACAGTACAAAAAACTTATAACATTGATATGTTAAACGTTTAAATAGATGCTAATAAGTATTTAAACAATAATGATCCAGATGAAGCGGGAACAGGTGCAAAAATATGTGCTAATACAGGCCATATTCAAGATATATGAGACAGTTTTCCAGTCACTACCCACTCTAGGAATATAGGTCTTATGTGTATGGAAATAAGGCCTTGAAATATTGCAGAGAGAATGAGCCATGTCTAAAATAATGGGTGAGTGCTGACTCAAGGTACATATTCAAGCTATTCTGAACGTTCCGACACTTAAAGGATTTAAGCGTTACTGTCATTCTCTTTGGGCTCGACGTTTTGATACAATATGCTGCTGTGTGATTTGGGTTGCCATTTTGTGAATCTTTTAAGTAGAACGAAGGTATTTTTGAAGTTTACTCCTTAAGAATCGACTTTCATATAAGGCCCCCGGTATGAAAAAAATATGAGGAGTAAAATCTATTGAACGAATGACCTCGTTATGTTTTTGTGCACAATCTATCTGCTACGAAGTTTACGACAGTATCAACTACGTCTTACGAAGTTTACGACGGTATCGGTTACGACGTTTTCTAATAATGCCATCGATAGATTTTTTGTGCATTAGACAGTCGATCTGAAGAAGTAAACTCCAGTCGTGCGTCGCAGCTGACACACACACTTTTTTTTAAATAGAATGTAATTTAACATGGTAAAATAAATTATAGCTAAATGGATCAAAATATAGTTAATTGGAGAAGAGGCAATGGGTTAATGTTGGACTTGAAGAGTTCTGAATTACCTTCCCATTTTAGTCTAACTAAAAACGAAAAAAGGCTCAGAATATGACAACTGATACGGTTGGTTTATTTACAGACAAATTGTCAAACGGATCGAAAACTGTATTACACGAGTCCTGTTAGCGCCATTTCGGTACGAAATGTACACGATGCTAGGGTAATTGGCGCTATTTAGTAGACTGGAATGGCAACAGCATTTGGAAAACACGATGGTTGGTATCCACTTACATACTTTTTAGTACTCTTCAGTAATCACCTTTGTACTCTTCTGAAATTATGTGTTGTTAATTGTGTTTGCTCACAAATGAAAAATAACCGACTTCAATCAACATCGACAAGTAATACAACGGAGGTAGTTGAAAAAATAGATGTAGAAGATTGGTAATTTTGCATTATGCGCGCTCTTAAGAATAACTCTAAATGTATTCGTCAAATATCAATTAAATTTAAACGGAACAACGCGACAAGCACCAACTTTCGTTTAAAAACAGCATCATCGAAATCGCTATACGCAATAAAAAGTTATTAGGTATGTGTTACCTAAAACAATATTGTTGAATTGAGAACCTCCTCCTTTTCTGAAGCCGTCTAAAAAGTTTGCAGACACACTTGAGCGAATTCTTAACCAATTTTGTCGTCATGCAGCTATTATGTTTTCGATCATTTATCGAGTGCTTTGAGAAATTTTACGATATCTTTGTAATAAAAACTTATTGAGGCTTATAAGTGGTGCGTTTTTACCATTCTCAGTTACGTCATAGTTGGTTGAAAACTGGGAACCTTTTAAGCGGTACCGTTTCTCTTCCTTTTGTAAGACTTTCTATACTTTAATATAAACTATTTTATTTTCTGATTTTTGAGGATATTATAAAGATATTGTAAGGATATTATAAAAAGCATGTGCATATTATATGCATGTATACTATCGTGTCAATAAGATGGTGAACTTCTATAAATTTTCTTGCTACGGACTCCTTTTTTGGCAGCGTTGGAGAATTCTGCGATGCGCTTGTAATTCTTCTGGTGTAGTTCCACAGATTATAGTAACCCCTTGACATTAGGCGCATTGAATGCGCATTTTCACCTTTTTGGTATAAAAAATAAGAATACGTGCCTTGAACAAAACTAATAAGAGGAAGGGCGTTTTTCAGGCGCGTCTAGAGATTGAAAAAGACAATACAGGCGTCTAAACGTAGAAAATAGTAGGCATTACGATTGGGTAATTATCATCACGTAAAACCGTGCTCTTCTTCACTATTGTGTCACAAAATTTTACACACATGAAGTTGGATGGTTTACCTCTACGGGTCTATGGTGAAACCATAGGTGTGTCATTAATTGAGAAGATTTTTGAAGTGAACCAAAAATGCATCGCGTTAAAGAAAGAAACACATAAATCTATAGGAGAAAATGAGATAGAATACATTACTGAACAAAATCCGTTAGTAATACGTTTTGTATGGCACTTACGACCTTTTTCACGAGACCGTGATCATCGTCAATAGAATAAATTGCAACGGCCTACCTTCCTACGATTTTTGAGAAGTTTCACCTCTGCTGTGTGTGAATTGCATACACGTTTTTTAAATCTATTGCCCTTATGAGAATATACATGTATCATATTCATTAAATACTTCAAAGATGTTATTTTTTATTGATTGATGAGATATTGTACAATTTAATTGTTAAAATTATTTATTTAATTTTAACATCTATAAATCAGTATTTTTTTAGTTTCTATATCATCCTAAGATCGAAGAAATAATAAATATCTATAAAATATTTTATAAAGCAATGTTAAATTTCTACCGAACAAATTTAATAAAAGATATCAAAGCAATATTTCAAGAAGAGATTCGGGCTGTCGCAAAAATCAAAGAAACTTTTCGGCAATGTCTAAACTTTTCCAATAGTTGCCTTTAAAAAGTACAACCAGTAAATCTTCGACAAGGAGTGCCACAAATTACATATACAAATTTCCGCCATTTTGAATCCAGTCTCATTGTGTTCGAAGAAAGTTTGATTAAAGGGATTAGGACGATTTACCTGCCTCCGTCGTTCATTTGATAAAAGCTAGGAATCTGTTTCCATTAGACCCTAATCACGTAATTTGGAGATGAGTTAAATATTCTTCAGCTTAAGTAATTTGATAGTAATAGAATTTAGCGATACATTTTTCCCTAGATTTATCTTTAGATACTTTCAATATGTGGGACTATAATTCAACTTTTCATACATTTTAACTAAACACAATTTCACAATTGTTACTTTTAAATAAATCTAAGATTGATTCAATCTTTATTCGACCAAATTAATGATCCTAATAGTCCTTATCTAAAATTATGATTTAAATGTGATGAATAACTTCAAAGAAGAAAGATTTTTTTTCTACACATTTCAGCCTGGAACATCCTATTGCTGGGCATTGGCCTCTTTCTCCATGTAGCAGAAGGATGAGAGTTTAATCCAACATGCTGCTCCAATGCGAGTTGGCGAATATGTCCCCTACTATGAGTAACGATCGCTGTCAGGTGTCATGATAATAACCGTGACCAACAGCTTATCGTACTCTCCAACGCAATCTGGAGAGACCCACAAGGACAGACACCCAGACTGGAAAGAAATATTTGCACTAACGCAAATATTCAACTCGAGTGGGAATCGAAATCGGAATCACCGGTGTTTGAGCGCATACATGACACACGCACAATTACACTAGAGCGATGTCTAAATGATGACTTTTTTCTTTTTACTAACTAAATACCTTACAAATTAGTTTATGGCTTTCAAATCTTTAATTTTAAGGATTTTGTCAAAACGTTATAATGAAAACGAGCCCTTATTTGTTAGATTCAAATCTGTGCCCAGTTGAAAGAGAATTCATTAACAAAATCCAAGATGTTCTGAATTCGCTACTATAATTGAGGTATAAAGAGACAATAGCCCAAAACAATTTGGACATAATGTAGCAATTTCATTGAAATTAATTGAAGATGCCATCATTTAATTATACTCGATTAGAAATAGGATTATTATTTAAATTCATTTTTGATATCTTTTCTAATTATCGCAAAGATGATATTATGTGTGACAGCATTCTTTTTGACTGTAATGGATGTTGCTCACGCCATGAGTTGTGCAATGTACCAAATTATGCCTGTATTTATTTAAAAAGCTTTGTTATACGAAAAATATTATCCAAATTAATCCTAATTGTATTTAGTTTAAGAACTTTATATATGTTTAGATTCATTATCATCATTATGTGTCTAATAAATGCGACTAAGATGGATTATTGTAACTAAGTATCGTATATATTTTGGTTCTTTTTCTTTCAAGTAGATTGTTATAGATCCCTGTTATGACATATTAGGTACATTATGAACAAGGCAACAAAAGTTCAATTTCGATTAAAAATGTATTAAGAATTGATGTTTTAGTTTTATTGTAATGATGCTCCTTTTCGAAATGAAAATTTCGTTCGATAATTTTAAATCATATTCTGAATTATTTCTCCTCAACTAGATTAGTGCCTTGACTTATATTTTGAAGAAAAGTTAGAATTTAATCCTTTACGTTTATTTTCTGCGAGTTATATGATAATTTCCCTACCATGAGTATCGGAGACTCGAAAGAATGAACACTTAGACTAGGAACAATATTGATCCACCATATCATTAGAACTGTCGTACATTCGAATTTACTGAAATTATTATCTAATATTTTTTTAATAATAAATTTATTAGAATATTATATGTTACGAGAATATACAATACGCTGATCAAGTCAGAACCAACAATAGCTAAAATACTCTTTTATCTGCTGATCTTCAAAGGAAATTTTCATCCGCAGGTCCTAAAAATAGTCCTAAAGTGGGTACAGGGATAAGTTATTCAAGCTTTCCCATAGCCTTCATAAGAATTATTAGGATTCGACATTACAACGCCGAACAAAGCGCCGACATAAATCGCCTTACCAGGTGGACCTTTATACAGAATTTTTTTACCGCAATCTTTTATATGATTTCCGGGAACTTTCATCGTTGCCTTTGTTCTTGCTTTACGATGTACTCGGCGAAAAATTACCGGATACAGAATAAGCGAACCGTTAATTAGTTCAGTGAAAAACGTCGGTATAACGAAAAATCATACACGTATTTATCTGCTCTGTGTAATGGAGTGACTTTTTCAAGGGTCGGCTTATCGCATTAAGGGTTTCTTTGCGTTCGTTAAGGGAGGCCATTTTATTTAATGAATGATGAGGGTCTAATGTCAACGGCACAGTAAGAAATTTTCAAGAGATTCTTACTTTATGTCCGAAAATTATTTTATTGTTAAGCTGACCATACTCAGGACTTCAATTGAGGTGCGGAAATCAGATCAAAAATAGTAAATACTCATATCCCTTATTCTTAGATTTAGAAGTATTTGAAAGGTTTGGTAAATCAGTTATAAAGTGACCGCTCTGGTTAATCTGGTGGTGGTTCGATTCCCGCTCGAAGTGGATATTTGTGTTTATACAAATATTTATTTCCGGTCTGGTTGTTAGTCGTACCTCGGAGAGCACGTTAAGCTGTCGGCCCCGGTTGTTATAATAGTATATACGTGGCGGATATATGTATACGGATATACATATATCCGCCAACTCGCATTGGAACAGCGTGGTGGATTAAGCTCAGATCCTTCTCCTACATGGGGAAAAACCTATGCCCACATAATTATTACAGGCTGAAGCGATATTATGGACAACTAGTAGGTACGTAAAAATATAATAAAGAATATCCGAGGAAACATATCCACGAATGAAACATAATCTCAAATTAAATTGTTTTAATTAAACGTTATCTTGATATTAGTAGTTGTAAGCTGATAGAACTTGATTAAAATGGTAATATTATAATCGCTTATGAAGTAATTAGTATCAAATATCGAAGCAGTTTAGGATCCTAAGCTGATACGTTAAGGAAAATTCATATATCGGTTGTTTACTTTGAATAAGTTATCAAATAATTAGTAATAGAAGCTTTAGCAATGAGAACTTTTTCTTCAGCTTTACTTGTAAAGATTTTTTGGTGAGTAAAATGTAAGAATATTTTATTTCATTTCGTAATTTCCGGTCTATATAAAGTAGGTTACCATTTGATGAGCGTATATTGATCTCTGATTTTAGAATTAAAAGGTATAAATCAATTCATTTTCTAAATTACTATAAATCCATTCTTAATCTTTTCACATCACCATCATCACCAACACCAAGATCTTCATCATCATTATCGTTCCCTTTGTCAGTCAGTCAGTCAGTTCGGCCTATAAATAATTTAAGTCCACTGCTAAACATAGGCCTCCGCAAGTTTGCGCTAGACATCCCGGTTTTCCGCAATCCTCATCCAGCGTAAACCGGCAATCTGACGTAGATCGTCAGTCCAGCTAGCCGGAGGACGTCCCATACTTCGTTTGCCATGACGCGTTCTGCACTCCAAGACACGTCTGCTCCATCGGCCATCGGTACTGCAACACAGATGATCACACTGCCACTTCAACTTGCTAATTTGTTTCCCTTGTAGTACCAGTGTATTGGAAATATTTATAACTATCCTTAAATATATTTAACAGATAAGGAAAAGCCAGATGGCGTTATATAATACCATTAAAATAATAATCATTATTAATATAGATTCTATTAACTATTCTCAATAACTTACAACGCTTTATCCACAAATCAAAGTTTCGTATTAGTTTACGAACTAAGTTCGTCATAGTATCTTTTGTTCGAACCGAAACCAATTAGCGCTGAAACGTGGTACCCGATTGACACCTTAGCCGGCACGCTGACGTCACTTCTGTGGAGATCGTTCGAGAGTAGTGATGTGGCTCGAGTCGATATTTAATCGATTCAGGAATGAATCGTGAATTACTTTCAAATAAAAATATGTACGTTTTAATTTTGAAGTAAAACTTCTTTGTGCACGCTTGATTTGGAGATTAAGCTGGTAAATGCGTGACGAGAGCGTTACGAAAAGTGTGATCGAGCGAGGCAAACGGAGCAAGAGCGAGAAGTGTGACCACATATTTTCTTTCTCTCTTTCTCTCATAGCCAGTTACGTTTCGTATATCTAAAGTTGTTCTAAAGCACTGGTAAATCGATGAACACCGGCTTAATGCACGAAAAAGGATGACTCATTGTAGCGTTACGCTCATTGTCCAGTTACGCTCATTTTATGCTTGCGCTGCATCTATCTCTCTTCCACTCGATTGGCCTATACATCCGAGGATATGTTTTGTTGACGTTGTCACATTAAACTATCGTCCGCAAACCAACTTTACAGACAACCAATTTTTTTACTTTATGAATACTAAAAACATTTATAAAATAAATTTGAACACAATTTTATTTACGATTTGTACTAGCATGAACTCAAACTGAACTCAATATTACTAACTCAACGACCTTAAGAACGTATACAATAATATGACTAGATTAACTTAATTTGACAAGCGTTTTGTAACTCCGTGAAATTCGTTACATTGAGTTAATTTTGTAGTCTTTTGATTCAAGCTTAACTTAATAATTTAGCATAAACAAAATACAAATGATATTAACATCGATTTTTATCGCTAGTAGAATCGCATCCTTACTCAAGTCGCATCACTATCCGCGTCGCCTCCCTATTCGAGCTGCATTCCTATTTCAAAGTCGCTGTAATTGACTTTTACAATCTGCTATGGCTTGGCGTTGAAGGGTTTTGTATAGAACGACGTTTTGTACTAACGAGGATGTTGCTAACATTTTATCAATAAACATCACTTTGTTCTCGTCGATTTTAAAGAGCTTTAAACGCTTTTTTGCAGACGTTTAAAATTTTTATAACGTTTTATTTTTGTTTTGCTTACTTTTTTTGTACGACATTGTTCATGTTCGTAATGTTTAATTAAAAATAGAATTCTTTTAATTAAAATAAAATTAATCTTGTAATTTAAGAATGACATTTTTATGGTTTTGATCCGATCTGGACTGTAAGAGCTTGTAAACTTTCCACTGCTGGGCAAAATGTCATCTCCATTAAAGAGAAATCGCTATTCCACATATTTCTTTATGATGATAACAGGATAATATATATATAATTGTGTTTGCTCGCAAACGAATAAAACCCGACTTCGATTACATCGACAAGTATTACGACGTAAGTAGACGAAAAAAGAGTCCAGTAAATACGCGTTATCAAAGATTACTCAAAAAGTAGTCACCAGATCTCGATTAAATTTAAATGAGACTACAATACAAGCATCAGCTCTTTCGATTAAAGTAAGAATCATTAAAATCGATATACCTAGTGACAAGTTACTCGTATACAACGTAGGTCGCCGAAAAAAATGTCAAGTACTCGTAAATACGCATTATTAGATACTAGCTTCTGCGCGCGACTTCGTCGGCGTGGACTCCGCTCCTTTTTATTTATTTATTAATAAAAGATATATTCACGGACTTATAGTGCCCGTGCTTTTGTTATTCCAATTTTTAGTAGATATGTTAACCTCTGCTCCTATTGGTCTTAGCGTGACGATACATAGCCTATAGCCTTCCTCGATAAATGGGCTATCTAACTGTGAAAGAATTTTTCAAATCGGCCCAGTAGTTCCAGAGATTACCGCGTTCAAACAAACAAACAAACAAACAACAAAACAAACAAACTCTTCAGCTTTATATATTAGTATAGAACTATAGATAATTGGAGAAGTACTTTATACAACTCAATTAAATTTAATATAATTTTTATGGTACTAGTATTTAGTTTCAACAGCTTATAATGATGAAATCAAACGTCACTATCTATATGTTAAGCTATTATTATGGATATCTTCTAAATTAGTGTAATTAAGACTAATTAATTGCCATTACAGTAGCATTAGTGAAGTTCATAGTAATATTGGTTTACATTAATTAATTACACATTATAAGGCAGTATAATTATACGTTAGTTTTTATTCCAGAAAGTTAGAAAAATATGGTACGAATAAATAATTTTAAAAACATTATATACCTATTTGTATATTTTTTTCACTTTATCGTAATTTTCAGTTAAGATAAATGAAGTTTTTTTCAAGACCAAAAAATAGTTAAATAAAATACATAATTTTAAATTTGTAAAAAAATGTAAACGAAGAATGAAATAAATAAATTGATTATTAACTGGTTAATTAAGAAATTCAATTTATTGCAAAGATTTCTAATGCATTTACTTCCACAAACGAGTCAGCAGTGACATTTTGTGCGTAATTTGTCTGTCAGAGGAAATTCCGCAAAGATATCTTGCAGTTCCGCCTTTCCCCTGTTACCAGGTATTGGGGTGGATTAAGTGCCCGTGGACAGTATTCGCTCGATGTCACGATAATTAAATAATGGTGAGCAGTGCAAACTTAGCACCTCATCGATGGAATTTTGGGTCGAAAATGACCTTAATCGATAGGTCTACGTTAGGTCCATATAGGTCCACTAAATTTTTCGTTAGGTCCGCTATAGTTTTTTAATAAATAATTTTTTAAATTTAGGTAAAAAAAATGCAATTTTAGCACCCCATCCAAGGATTTTTAAAATCAAAATTACCTTAATCGATAGTTCTACGTTAGGTCCGTATAGGTCCAGTAAATTTTTCGTTAGATCCGCTATAGTTTTTTAGCTGCTAAAATACGAATTTTTTTTCCAAAATTTTAAAAATTATTTATAAAAAAACTAAAAAGGACTTAACGAAAAATTTCGTGGACCTATACGGACCTAACGTAGACTTATCGATTAAGGTAATTTTGATTTCAAAAATCCTTAGATGGGGTGCTAAAATTGCATATTTTATTTAACAAATTAAAAAAAATTATTTATTAAATAACTATAGGGGACCTAACAAAAATTATTGTGGACCTATACGGACCTAACGTAGACCTATCGATTAAGGTCATTTTGATTTTAAAAATCCTTGGATGGGGTGCTAAAATTGCTTTTTCTTTACCTAAATTAAAAAAAATTATTTATTAAAAAACTATAGCGGATCTAACGAAAAATTTACTGGACCTATACGGACCTAACGTAGAACTATCGATTAAGGTAATTTTAATTTCAAAAATCCTTAGATGGGGTGCTAAAATTGCATATTTTTTTTTACCAAAATTAAAAAAATATATATTTATTAAAAAACTATAGGGGATCTAACAAAAATTATTGTGGACCTATATGGACCTAACGTAGACCTATCGATTAAGGTCATTTTGGTTTTAAAAATCCTTGGATGGGGTGCTAAAATTGCATTTTTTTTAACCTAAATTTAAAAAATTATTTATTAAAAAACTATACCGGACCTAACGAAAAATTTAGTTGACCTATACGGACCTAACGTAGACCTATTGATTAAGGTCATTTTCGACCCAAAATTCCATCGATGAGGTGCTAAGTTTGCACTGCTATAATGGTGTCTTTGTTTACTGCCGAAGTTGCTTGAATATTTACAAATTACGAACTTGGCGATGAAAGAATTAAATAATGATAAGCCATTTATTTTCATTCAATATTATTGTGTTTTAATTTTACGTATTTTCTGAAGAAATTATCTGAAAGGTCATCTTGGATGTCTATCAATAAGGTTTTATAATTTGATAAAATTCTATTGAGTTTTATTTTAGTATTTTAGCATAATTATGATAAATTTCAGTTGGTAATAATATTTGCCTTAAATGTTTGACCGATCATTCCATTTTTTTTAATAAAAAAATTAAGTATTTTCAACAGAGATGTTGCTTGAATTTTCAAGGATTTTAAGAATATCCTTAATATTTGCCAAACAACCACTGTTGTCTTAATGCGTCACCAAGAAATACGAAATATATAGGTACCTATAAGACATGAAACATAAATAAAATCGATCACGACCCAATCCAAACAAACTGCAACATAGTATTCGCTCAAACAACTATCATCTAATTCAAACAGTAGTAAACCAAAGACAAAGGCTCCGGGACAGATGAATAAAGTGGTGACGAGAGAATAAATATTATGCTGAATGCAAATTGTACCAACATCTGGGTTAAGTAAATTTATGATTCGATTCTTGCCAACTTCGTGTTCTTGATTGAGGTCCGTTATAGCTCTGAACTGATCATATTAATGATATTATTTGTTTTATAATTGGTTTGCGTCTTGTATTCTACCGTCGCGTCGTTTTGTATAAATTTGATGCAATGTTCGATGAAAGTATTTTAGTCACGGAAATTTAATAAATCTATTTTGACAATTGGTAAATATATTTGTTTTGATTTTTGATCCCATTGAAGGAACGCAGTTAGGAGTCGAACTGTCGAACATTATGTACAACTTTTTTTATTTGGTTTTATACAAATCTTGTTATTATAATAACTAACACAAAAAAGGATTTATTATAATAATATGTAATGTTATATTCAATTCGGTTCAGTTTATCGGAAGCTATGCATTTCGTTAATTCGTTTTTTTATAACCCTAACCCAAAGATGTCGTCCTGTCTGAAGAACTATCAAATTGCCATACATTATCCATAACATTAACTGAAGTTTTCCAATTCTCTGTGTATTTTTTCCAAGTTTTCTTTCCGTAAGAACCTTTCACAAAGTATTAGATAAAAAAAAAGAATTAGTCAAATCGGCCTGCGACTCTCGAGTTTACCCCTTAGCAACACATTTAAAGTTTTATTTTATTTTATAGAGAAAAACATATTATATAGAAAGAGATTACGTAATTTTAAATAACCGAGCAATATTCAACTGTGGAAATTATAACGAGGGGAAGAGATGAAACGTTAATCAGTACAGGAGCAAAACAGAACGTATCCGAGAAAAAAGTTCGAAAGATTTTCCCCCGGGACGTACTATTTCATCCAATAATCTAGGATTGGAGTTTTCCGAGCCGTTTGAATTATGAATTTTAATGTACGAGATCCGCCGCTGAAGGGTATCACCAGAATTATTATGCTTCTTGTTGTTGATTAGAAATTGTTTTTCAAAGGTATATTTAGAATGTTAGTTCGGGTGTGAAATTAGACCGAAATTAAAAAGGTGTCTGGAGAAATTGATGTTCGAGAATTTATTCATTATCTGACTTTACTGAAATGAAAATGAAACTGGTATGAAATATGTAAGTAGAATATTTTTTGGGGAAAGTGATTGTAAATGTAATTTTATTTTTACACATTGTTTGTTTGTGTATTTGTAACTGTGTGTGTTTCCGGAACTTCGAAACATGGTAACATTGAAACATTCGAAACATTGTATTTTTTTTTGGTGGCTGCAATAGTTATAAAATTCGAATACTTAAGATATTTACCGATTTTTTAATAATAAAAAATGTATCGTCATTATAAACTAATAAGTTGAAGTAGAAAGTCTAGGAAATTATCAATTGATTACACAATTTTGTAGTCTGAACAGTAAATAACTGATATAACAACTTGTTATATCAGTTAGTTAGTAGTTAGAGCTTTTACCTTTGGCATTTTATTGCAAAGCCTTATTTAGTTTTTAAACTGGTTTTTTTTTTCTAATAAAAGTATAGTGATAATATATTGAAAAATGGAACTTTTAAGCATATTAAATAAAGACCTAAAACGCTGCAACCTGTAATATTCCTCTGCTAGGCATATGCCTCTTTCCCCATATAGGAGAAGGATCAGAGCTTAATCCACCATGCTGCTCTAATGTGGGTTGGCGGATAAAGACCTAAACGCACGCCAATATTCTGAATGGGGTTCAAACGAAATCCACTTGCCGGAAAATATTTTGATAAAATAAAGGTCTATTGATGGCTTACCGTCAGATTATACTTAATGCTTACTTGACGTAATTTGTTGATGTAGTGTAAGCCACAAATTGCTAAGGCTAAAGCCTTGCACTTATATTTTTTTATTTTATTATTATATATTTTTTATTCATATAAAAAAAGGGAAATTACGAGTTGACTAAGATAATATAAATAGATAGATAAGATATAAGATAAGATAATATAAGATAGAAAAGAATATTGTACAGTAAATTAAAAAAAAATATAGACTGATTAAATAATTTCAAAGTTTCTAAACAAAAAATCATACCTAACAAAACGGGCTAGCCGGAATTATATACCTAACCATTTCTGAAATTTTATAGCTTTCACGTCACCAAATGATCTAACCAAAATGGCGGCAACGCGCATATTAGCAATTTGCAGTTGTAAAACGATAAATGAATCGAGAAAAAGCTAGTGGGTCTGTTTTTTTGATAAACTTGTAGCACAGTTAGCAAAAATTTATCCTCTTTAATATGTTGCATTCACTTAAACACATTGACTAGACAGTATTGAAACTGAATGCTTCAATACAGAAACATACTCGTATAGTTGTACGATAGTCAAAGAATTTAGACTAATAGACTAAGTGTAGCATTTTAGTACCTTATTCTACTTTGATTAATAAAATAAAAAATAAAGAAACATTCCATTGTCTAGCTGAAAATACAATCTAAAATACTTTCATATTTTTCAGCTTAAGTATTTGTGTTTACAACAATAAATATATGAAAGTTTAGAAGTAGTAACGGGGTGTTCGCTGCAAGATCGCCAACAGAATCATTTGTTCTCAGTTCTTTATAACTACTTTTAGGTATACACTGCATTCTCGCCAGTTTACTCAGCTCTTCAGAATTCATTTTGCCAAGTTCTTAGAGTAAAATTATTAAATGTTTCCGCGTGAAACGCCAGCATCCTAGCTTTGCTGTGTAACTGCGGACTGGAAACGTTAAATCAAGTTTTACTACTTAAATCCTTTCGTGCTTGTGGCAAATTATGCGTTTTTTAAAAGGTTAATATACAAGTTATTATGTTAGGAAGTGTTTGACGAAAATTAACTGAAATGTAAAATTCCACTATCCATCCACTACAGCCTATCACAGTCCACTGCTGGACATAGGTCTCCACAAGTTCGCGCCCGACATTTTGACGCGAACTCATGTGTTTTGCCCATAGTCACCACGCTGGGCAGGCGGGTTGGTGACCGCAGGGCTGGTTTTGTCGCACCGAAGACGCTGCTGCCCGTCTTTGGCCTGTGTATTTCAAAGCCAGCAGTTGGATGGTTATCCCGCCATCCGTCGGCTTTTTAAGTTCCAAGGTGGTAGTGGAACTGTGTTATCCCTTAGTCGCCTCTTACGACACCCACGGGAAGAGAGGGGGTGGCTACATTCTTTAGTGCCGTAACCACACAGCATTGTAAAATGTAAAATTCATTCATTCTTTTTTTTTTAAAGTGAAACTTTTATTCTATCGCCCCAACAAATTTCGTTACAGTTACGTTACGCATTACAGGCCGTGGAGTAGGGATAAAGTGAAGAGAGAAGGCGCATGGCAGAGCAGCCAAGGTCAATACGGTGGCAACTATTGCTCGCATCAGCTGACCGCGTAGCATTTATAACCGAAAAAAATTTTCACTTGCATCGTGGTTTCATAAAACCACACAATTAATTTTTCTTCTTTTTTTGACACACACACACACGTTCGTCTCTTCCTATGGTAAGAAACTTAAATATAGAAATAATACATGTATAAATAAATAATATTAATATCATTAGTACACCCAGACTCAGGTGGAAATCGAACCTACAACCCCCAGAGTATAAAGCAAGGCCACTACAAACCACGCCAACGGGTTAGTCAAAAATGCTGGATAAAAATTTTGTTTGATATTCTTTCATTATTTTATGGCACTGTGTCTTAGATATACGAAATGTAACTAACTGGCTATGAGAGAAAGAGAGAAAGAAAATGTCTCCGTTCGCCTCGCGCGATCACACTTTTCGTAACGCTCTCGTCACGCATTTACCAGCTTACTCCCAAATTCAACGTGTGTAAAGAAGTTATACTTCAAAAAATATAAGCACATTGAGAAGCTTCTTTTTTTGAAGTCATAAATGATATTGCCAATATAATGTTAATGCTTCAATAAAACAAAGCGAGCAGTTTTATTAACAGAATCGATTCATCACGTCCAACATGCAGATCCTAAGCTTTTATGCAACGATAGCTTTGCGGCAATTATGTTCAATAAATCCTGGTGCGCTATCAGCGTCCCATCACCCATAACTCAGGGCCTGCTGGCTCGCATCATGCTCAGTTTGAACGAATTTTTAACACATTACGAGTGTCGGGTATATATTTGATTGGAATAATTTGTTTTTAATTACATTATGGGTTTTTTAATCTTATATATTAATACGTGAAGCAAAAATTTTGTACCCCTTTTTTACGGAAATTGCGCGTACGGAAGAGTATGAAATTTGGCACACTTATAGTTTATATAGAGAAGAAGTGCAGAATGCTAATATTTTTTTATAAATATACATTAAATTAATAAAAAAAAGCATTACACACACTGCCACGTATTTGGCACACACACGCATACTGTATACTATTTTGTTGATTGTCAAAGTCTGTAGTCAAATTGATAAATTTAAAAAAAGTTTTTTTTTGATAATTATTTGGTTTTCTTTAATTTAAATGTTTAATTATAGTCGAATTTCGACCTCTAGGCGACCACAAGTTATATTTTAAAGGGGTTAGGAGTGATTCAGGCTAGTCTTTAGGACATTGGAGATCGATTTATGGGGTTTTGGGTTACCCTCTGGTCCACTCCCACCCGGCTGAACCCCATGGTTATGGAGATATCACGGTTAAAGTTTTGAGGCTAGAATTGTCTAAAGACTTACCGAATAATGTTGTTTAAAGCTCCGGCGCTGCGGGAAGTGCACTCATGCTCCATTCTGCAGCTTTAAGAACACTTTCACACGTTATTTTACACGTATTTTCGTAAAAACAATTTCTCGACTGCAAGAGCAACAAATGATACAAACTGACATAGATAACATAAACGCACAGATTAGTTTAGATACTATATATCATAGACGCTTTCGTTTACTAATACCAAATAAAAAAAAATGTAACTTAACCTATCTAAACTCAAAATTTAACCGTTTATTGGCAAAATTTCGTTACAAAAAAAAATAACTCTAACCAATCTAACTTCAAAATTACACCGTTTAAAAAAAAATACACACAAAACCTATTCTGTCTCGATAATTAATCCGTTCAGTATTTATTCAATGTATACCTACATGTCAGATAGCTGACTTCATTCCATTACACATAGTAAACATACATACATACATATAATCACGCCTCTTTCCCGTAGCGGTAGGCAGAGACCACTTCTTTCTACTTGCTACGATCCTTACATACTTGTTTCGCTTCGTCCACTTTCATTATTCCTTTCATACATGCTCTCGGTTTAGGGTACTCTTGACCTGGCCTTTTTTCAAGACGTCTCTGATCTGGTCTTGAAACGTCCGCTTAGGTCTACCCCTTCCAACACTTCCATTCACACTTGCCTTATACACTTTTTTCGTCAATCGTTCTTCATTCATTCTCTCGACATGGCTAAACCATCTCAGCATACCTTTCTCAATTTTTGTCACTACATCTTCTTTCAGACCATATTCACATAATAAACAAACCTTAATAATTCTCATTAAAATATTAATAAAGGAAAAATTTAACAATCAATCAGTTTAGTAAGGTCCCGTCAAACAGATAAAAGGGAAATAAGTCTTCACGCTCCATATTACTTCTGTGAGAGTACAAAGGGCAGGTAATGTGGTTAATTGACCGTAAATACAAAGGGTGACGGACAACTTACAGAGGAGACAAATGTTACCTAATTGTTTACGTTCCGGAGATAATTATATTAGAGAATAATCAATTTGATTAAATGTTTCCAAAGATAGAGGAAGCTCTTTTGTTTATTACTTGGAAAAGGAATTAAAATACAATTACATTGTTTGACGATTAAATTAATTCAAATTCAAAAATTATTATAATATTCAAGTAATCTTAAAAAGCTCTTTAGAATCGTCATAACGTTTATTGAACAAAAGTTAATACTGCATAGGAATTGACGATACATTAATACAAATTAACGCTTCACACTCAAAAATCTCCAAAAAGATGAGAATCCTTTTTTTTGGAGTTTACTCCTTAAGAATCAATTTTCATATAAGGCCCCCGGTATGAAAAAATATGAGGAGTAAAATCTACTGAACGAATGACTTCGTTACGTTTCTCGTAGCTCCATCTATCGGAGCTCAATAGGGTTTTTTTATGTAACTAGGTTGGCAAACAAGCGTACGGCTCACCTGATGGTAAGACCGTAGCCTATAGACGCCTGCAACACCAGAAGCGTCGCAAGCGCGCTGCCGACCCAATCTCCAATCCCCCCCAGGAGCTCTGGTCACCTTACTCACCAACAGGAAAACAATACTGCTTGAAAACAGTATTATTTAGCTGTGGTCTTCTGTAAGCTCGAGGTACTTCCCCAGTCGGGCTGCTCCATATTTTGAGCAGGAAATTTCCTGCTGTGCCCTACCTCAGTTTCTATAGATAGCGTTATTTGATTCGTTTATTTACAATTTGATATAGTTTTAATCTTTTTATTAGACTAGTAAGTCTTTTTTGTGCCTATTTATACAGTCGATCTGCACTCCAGTCGTGCGCCGTCGGAGCTGACACACACAATTTTTTTTATATAACGATGTCAGCAAACAAGCATACGGCTCACCTGATGATAAGTGATTACCGTAGCTTATAGACGTCTACAACACCAAAAGCATCACAAGTGCGTTGCTGACCCTATCCCTAATCCCCCTAATTCTGTATATGGTAATGGTCCAAAACACTCAAATAAAATAAACTAAACCATAACAAGCACCTAGAGCACACACACACACACACACACACACACACACACACACACACACACAGAGAGCATACACATAGAGCTCTTGCACTTCAAAAAAGGATTGCACAGTTAGAATATCTCGCGTTGATATTACAACCTCAAATTAAAAATAAAGTGATACAAAACTACACAATTATTAACGCAACTCCAATTGCAAAAAATAAAACTTCAACTGGAGCATATTATAACGCAAAAAAGTATTAAATTAACAAAATCAAGCCACGCTGTGATTCAGAACTTGTAAGTCAAAGTTTAAAATTAAATTAGTAGTGAAATAGTCTGACCTGATTTCTTTTACTACATTGTTATTCTACACTTCAAGAAATATGCAACTTGCAAGTTCTGTTTATACTGCTCGAGTTAATAGTTGAGTTACGAGTTGAAAAGATTGTTGAATAAAATATGTTTCGTAATAGAATTTTAGTTTAATACAATTATATTTTAGCTTAGTTGATTTCATTTATTAACAAAGATAAAATAAGAGATTTATTTCGATAAAAAATTCATAAAATTTATAGGTTTTGAGCCGTTAAGCCTCAATATGAATCAAATATTCGTGTTAATAGATCCATCAAAATATAAAAAATGACGACCTCATTTTTTTGTTCTTGTAATGTATAAATACATTGAATACCTACCTCATTTTAAAACTATTCATTAAAAAAACTGATGTTAGAGCACTGAAATATGCAACCTTTTTTCATTTTGTAATTAATGTATGACCCGATGTGCATGTTACGACTGGCTGGTTGAATCAGCCGTTCTGTTAAACGACTAGCCATTTCATTTAACGACGTAATTCAACTAGTGGACAGACGGGTAGGCTAACACAAAAGTCAATACAATAGTCAGACTATGCCTAACAGTTTAAATGTCTTTTGAAACATATTTAAACATACGTAAGTGAGGTAGGGTACAACAGAAAATATCCTGCTTTAAATCTGGAGCACCCTGACTAGGGTACCTCGACCTTACAGAAGATACTACTGCTCTCAAGCAGTGTTGTGTTCCTGTGCTGAGTAAGGTGACTAGAGCTATTGTGGGGATTAAGGGTAGTATCGGCAACACGCTTGTGATGCTTCTGGTGTTGCATGGCTACGGTAATCAAGTACCATTAGGTGAGTCGTACAATTGTTTGTCGATCTATTTGTATATAAAAAAGTGTATGTCAGCTCCGACGCACGACTGGAGTTAACTCCTTCAGATCGACTGTCTAAATAGACACAAAAGGCTTAGGTACTAGTCTAAAAAAATGATTAATAGCATATCAAATGTTAAATAAACGAATCAAATAACGCCATCTATAGATGGCGCACAAAACCGTAACGAGGTCATTCATTCAGTAAATTTTACTCCTGATATTTTTTTCATACCAGTAGGCCTTATATGAAAATTGATTCTTAAGGAGTAAACTCCAAAAAATTTAACTACTAATTTAAACAATTGCTTACAGAATACAGTATTTAGGTAGGTACCTCATAAAACTAAAACTTAATGCATTAGAAGCTAACGCTAAGAACAGTTGAATGCGTTTTATTGTCAGCGAAGTTGTCTGAACGTTACGCTTGCAAAATACCTGCTTACATCGAAAAGGCGGATTAGAGAATCAATTCCTAGTTTCCTCGTATGTTTCCAATCTAGTTTTGCTGACTTGTTAACTGTTTCCTAACCGCATCGCTCGTTAGCATGTGTTTCAAATATTCATTGTATCGAATAATTCTATAATAATATTCTTGTAATTCTATAACAATATTGTTGTAATTCTATAATAATATTGTTATTACTTACATAAATAAAAAATAATGTAAAGCTTGGTAAACGTTATTCCCATTTATTATTTTCTAGAACAGTTATTATGTGTCAATTTTAATCAGCTTTAAGAAAGGACTTCTCAATTCTAGTGTATTTTTAACCGACGAAAAAAAGGAGTTTATCAAGTTGACGCCTATATTTTTTTTATGTATGATCTCGCATAACTTTTACAAAGTAGTCCAATTTTGATAATTATTTTTTTATTGGAAAGAATATACCCCGAAATTGGTCCCATATAAATTTGAAAATAAAAATCCGACCCTAAGGGTAGGAAAACGGGGGATGATTGATTGTTCACTCACTGATTGTAAGGTATGACCACGCATAACTTTTTACAGAGTATTCCAATTTTGATAATTCTTTTTTTATTCTTTTATACCTACGTTGTATTACTTGTCTATGTAATTGAAGTCGTTTTTTTTCGTTTGCGAGCAAACACAATTATTAAAATAAAACTTCTTTACGCACGCTTGATTTGTGTATTGTTGGAAAATTTTATTTTTAACCATATAGAGTTCACAAGAAATAACAATTTACGTAAATACAAATATTACTTGAGATGAGAGTTTAAGAATGTAAATTTCTAAATAAATTCTATATCAAATAAAATATTTATTTATTTATTTTTATTCTTAACTAGCTGACGCTGCGAACTTCGTTCCGCCTAAGAGTCGATTCTTTAATTTTTAATTTTTTAATACTTATTTCTGCTATTCGTGACACTGGGTTACTGGTTACCTATAAAAATTAAAAATATATAATAAAAATATTGACAAATATTGACATTAATGTTTAAACGATACTAACGTCACTCAATTGCCTTTCCGGAACTCCTCCACTAACTCTTAAACTTTATTGTATGGGATTCAAGTTCAAATTGACTTTTAAGTATTATTACGAATCTTTTGTATGGGAATATAGAAAAGTGTGGTTTTTAGACTTTTCAGGCAATTTTGTTAAATTTTTCTCTCCGTAAGAACCATCCTCGTACTTCAAGGAATATTATAAAAAAAGGGATTAGTGAAATCGGTTCAGCTGATATCAAGATTTGCGCTTAGCAACAAATTCAGCGATTCATTTATATATACAGGGTGTTAGGGGAATGGTTAGCCATAGAGGTATGTTGGGTAGGGGGGGTAATTTGGAACCTATTTAGGCTAACTTACCTATATGCAAAGTGTTACGGATTTTTTTTTATGATTATTTTTTCATTTTTCGAAAAAAGTGCCGAAAATTAGTGATTTGACCATCATATCTTTTTTGTTTATTGATATATCAACGCCATTTCTTTTTTGTTTTGATCATCAATACATTGCGCATGTAAAATAAATGTGATTTAATTTAGAAAACATCTACAAAAAAAATTATGGGCCAAAGAAATCTTGACAGAGACAAAAAATAAATCAAACCTTCAAGTTTAGGTATAAATTAAAAAAAAATTAAAGCCTCCAGACAATTTAAAATAATTTAAAAAATTACTCTAGGTAACACTGTTTTAAATAATATTACTTTCATTCACCTACCTTACTTACTTTTTTTTTAAATGATGAAATAACGAAATGGTTTCTACCTGAACCCGCACTCTACGCTGACAATTATAACAATAATTGTTATTACGCAGGGCGGTATGTCCCTGTATAGCACATGGTAAACTACCATCTTGACTTTGGCGACATGTTGGCGCAGCGGTCACAGCACTGGCTGATGCGCTGGCGGTCGCGCGTTCGATTCCCGCTCACGGCAGATATTTGTATTGGTCATATAGATGTTTGTCGTGGTCTGGGCGTTTGTGCTCGTGTATTGTGTGTGTTTCCAGACCCCCAACGCAGGAGAAAATCCTACTGGGGGCCGTCGAGTGTGAAGCGTTTATTATTAAAAAAAAAAATCTTGACTGCTCTCATCAGGCGAGGATTTACATCCTTATTTGAAGATCATCCTTATTTCTAGTAATGTAGATTATGGAAATTCACGACCGAATTCACTGTATTTATAAAAATAAAATAAATTTGTTAAGTACTCGAATTTATGATTTGTTTTATTTTGATACCTACCGGCATTAATTTCACCCTATGAGAGACATTTGTGGTGCCCGTGGAAACTCATACCCCAAATTCCAAGATAAAAAGAGACAGCAGGTACTTTACCATGTGCTATACAGGGACATACCGCTCTGCGTAATAACAATTATTGTTATAATTGTCAGCGTAGAGTGCGGGTTCAGGTAGAAACCATTTCGTTATTTCATCATTTAAAAAAAAAGTAAGTAAGGTAGGTGAATGAAAGTAATATTATTTAAAACAGTGTTAACTAGAGTAATTTTTTAAATTATTTTAAATTGTCTGGAGGCTTTAATTTTTTTTTAATTTATATCTAAACTTGAAGGTTTGATTTACTTTTTGTCTCTGTCAAGATTTCTTTGGCCCATAATTTTTTTTGTAGATGTTTTCTAAATTAAATCACATTTATTTTACATGCGCAATGTATTGATGATCAAAACAAAAAAAAATGGCATTGATATATCAATAAACAAAAAAGATATGATGGTCAAATCACTAATTTTCGGCACTTTTTTCGAAAAATGAAAAAATAATCATAAAAAAAATCCGTAACATTTTGCATATAGGTAAGTTGGCCTAAATAGGTTCCAAATGACCCCCCCTACCCAACATACCTCTATGGCTAACCATTCCCCTAACATCCTGTATATATAGAGAAGCTATACACCGAAATATAAATAAATATAAAAATATACAATACAAGATGTACAAAGGCGACCTTATCGCTAAAGAGCGATTTCTTCCATTTCTCATTCTTAATAAAATAGTTTAAATTACATTACAAAATAAAAGTCTAAAACAAATGTTTTGAGATATTAAATATAAAAGCAAAAGAAAAATAACTAAATTTCATCAGGGCGTAGTTATTAAATAAACGTAGCACCCCAAAATAAGATTCAATATTTGTTCGGGGGCACGCGATAGGGTATTGTGATGGCTGTACAATAAAAAAAACTTTGTTATAAAACTTGGCGGGAGTTTAATGAAATCCAGCAGATTCTGCGCGAGTGCAGGACGAGAGGTCTGTGGCTAAAAGTTGGATACTTTGCCGTCCGCAAATAGAAACGAATTAATATAGTATCGTTAAGAGGAAAGGATACCGAAGAGACTTTTGAAAAATAGGTATTTGAATAAATTGTTCCTGTTTCACTGACTATTGCTGTTAGGCTGTAAGTGTAAGAATATAAATCTTTAAATTTCTACAAAGTTTTAGGGAGGAAGCATATATTTTTGAAGTATAACTTCTTTACGCACGCTTGGGAGGAAGCTGGTTAATGCATGACAGGGTTACGAAAAGTGTGATCGAGCGAGGCTAATGAAGCAATAGAGAGAGGTGTTAGCACACAATTTCTTTCTCTCTTTCTCTCATAGCCAGTTACGTTTCGTATATCTTAGACACAGTGCAGGCCTATTGTGCAGAAGTTTTACTTCAGTCGTGTTGTCTAAAACTAAACCACACTTGTTTTTTTTCAAATTTATCATACTTTATATTTGCACTTTCACCTAGTATAACTGTATACGACAGATAAATGGTCTTCTTTCACAAAGAAAGTTTTATTCTGTCACAAGTTGTAAAACAAAAAATGTATTCACAATTAAAATATTTAATTTTCGTACTATATGGTTCATTTTAACAAAATTTCTCTATTTTTGGAGGTTGTCTGTAAGAGACCTCTATTAGTGATAAGGCCACATTTTCGCTTCAGCCTGTAGTATCCCACTGTTGGGCATAGGCCTCTTTCCCCATGTAGGAGAAGGATCAGAGCTTAATCCACCACGTTGCTCTAATGCGGGTGGTGGATATATTCCCTACTGTAAGTAACGATCGCTATCAGGTGTACATGATAACAACTGGGATCGACGGCTTAAGAGGGCGCGTAAAGCAAAATTATCAATCTGCTATTTGATTTTACATGAAAAATTCCGGACCAAATCTTAAAATAAAAATATATGACAAACTACGTGATATTTTCAAGACTATAGCCTAATCAAAAACATAAAATAATGAAATTTCCTCGATAAAATATAATCACGAAGTAACCTCTAATTTTTATGCGTTTTCTATTTATACTCGATATGGCTATGACCATTAAGACAAAAATTTGATAATTAATTACATTTAAATATGAGTAAAGTCAATGCCTAGGCATTTAATGTAATTACTTTTAGTTTCGGAATTATAAATAAAATAAGATTTTTGTCGTTTTTTACATTAGTAATGCGCTCAAAACTATATCGTCTATCGCACTCTGACACGAGGCTTTGTGTATATTTTGTTCCATCAATTACTCACGGGCGCGCGGTTGAAATCTGATTTTTTGCTCGGGTTATGCGCACTCTTAACGTGCTCTCCGAGGCACGGTGTGGAGACCAACAAGGACTGCACAAACACCCAGACCACGACAAACATCTGTATGGCCAATACAAATGTTGTCGTGTGCGGGGATCGAACCAGCACACGACACACAACAGCCACAAACAAGTGCTGTGACCGCTGCGCCAACGCGCTGTTTGTATGCTTAGATTTTTAAAACCACGCAACAGATTTTGATGCGGTTTTCTTTAACAAAGAGAGTGATGCCAGGGGAAAGTTTATATATGCCTCTCATGTATGTATTGTATAATACATGCATAAGAGGAAAACTGATAGTTTTAGAGGTTTCTAATGTAATGTCGTAAATAAACACATTTTTTTGTGCTTACATTGCAAATGTTTATTTTATATTTAGTATCAGCATAGAACCCGTGCAAAGACGGGGCGGGTCGCTAGTTAAGTATAAAATAAAACTGTTTCACAACTGTAACTAAATCCTTCTATTATGTACTTCATAATTAAATTATCATACTTGATCAGTTATCATAATATGATAATGTTATTGAAATTTAATCTATATACAAATAAATAAAATTAGAGTGTCTGTTTGTAATATTAAAGTAACTGCTTTTTACAAATGTATACACGGTACCAACATAACAAACCAAAAATACCAAAATGAAATTTTTTACAATTTTTGTCTGTCTGTCTGTCTGTTTGTTCCAGCTAATCTCTGAAACGACTCTGACAGACTTTGATAGGACTTTCACTGGCAGATAGCTGATGTAATAAGGAGTAACTTAGGCTTTTATTTTATAAATGTATTTATTTTATAACTCTGCGACCTTAACAATAACTTTTTTGTTAAATTCCACGTGGACGAAGTCACGGGCAGAGCTAGTTAGAAATGTAATTATGCATTCATATATGACGTTTCGAATATCATGGGAGAGCATTTCGCTTGATCAATTATTGACTGGCAACTGGTCTCTTTAGCGTTGCGACAGATTGATACATGTTCTCGTTAAGTAATTCGCTATCACATTACATATTATGTATAATTGTATATAGATAGATGGACAGACAGATGATGTGGACACACTGTTTGGTAACAATTATTTATACTAAAAACTATTTATATCTCGGTTCATTTTTTTTTTCTTAAATATAAAAAAGAAAAACCTCTGTGTGGTATTATGAAACCACGGTAAAAGTGAAACTTATTTTCAAGGAACTGAAATGAAATAGAAACCTCCTATAAATATTCTTTGCACGCCATCTATGTTTTAATAGGTAACTTACATCAGCTGTACCTGTACGTTGTCATTAGTGTCTTAGTTCTAGGAAATCATAAGAGATGGCCGACCGTCATGCGACATGCAACACGCACACGAAAAAGTTTGAGACGATGTAATAAAAGTTTCACTTTAATTATTACATATTATATCAAAACAAAATATAGCCTATCTTTCAATTTGGATCGAACTGCACACGGTGTGCAAATTTGATTAAAAATGGTTAAGTGGTTTAGGAGTCCATCGGGGATAAACAACGTGTGACGCGTAATTTATATATATTAAGTTAAATTATAATTCTTCACACTCAACGGTGTAGATATTCCAGTAGAATTAACTCGTGTTTTGGGGTCTGGAAACACAAAATACACAAGCACAAACGCCCAGACCACGAAAAACATTTATTTGGCTAACACAAATGTTCGTCATGAGCGGTTATCGAACCCACAAGCGCGATATCAGTGTAAGTTCAAGTTGTGACCGCTGAGTTAACACGTCGTCATTGACGTTCGCTTCGCTCGCATTGAATTTTTTGAAGTTATACTTCTTTTGGCGCGTTAGAGAAAAATGATGAGAGTAAATTTTTACAATGCGCGTGTGGATACGAAGTAGTTCAAGCAAGCATGAATAGATTCCGCTAGTTTTGCAGAAAAGAAAGTAATCTTTATCATTTCTAAGAGATGGGATTGTGGACTAAAACAAGAAAGTAGTCTTTATCATTTCTAAGAGATAGCGTTGTGGACTTATTGTCTAACTAGCTTCTGCGCGCGACTTCGTTGGCGTGGACTCCGCTCCTATTGGTCTTAGCATGATGATATATAGCCTATAGCCTTCCTCGATAAATGGGCGATCTAACACTGAAAGAATTTTTCAAATCGGACCAGTAGATCTTGAGATTAGCGCATTCAAACAAACAAACAAACAAACAATCAATCAAACAAACAAACTCTTCAGCTTTATTATATTAGTATAGATTATTAAGTGGTAGGTTTTTTGGAAGTATTTTAATACTCTAGCTTGAAGTATAACTTCTTACGTGCGTACATAAGTACACACACAGTTTTTTAAATAAAAATTATCGTATGTTACTTCCAATACCTCGAAGAATATGTGTAGTTTCATTATGATCGGTTAAGTAGTTTTCGCGTGCAAGCGTAACAAACAAACTTACATTCACATTTATAATATTAGTAGATATATAATAATGTAGTTTACGTGAACTATTTTATTTTCTTTAATTTTTTCTATAAAAACTGAAGTATAAAAGCATGCAAACCAATTCAAAAATACATACCATAGTGATTACATATTAAACCTCCTCCATATGAAGAAAACTAAAAACAAACTAAAACGCACGCAAACCAAAATACAAAAGAAGTACGAAGCAAAGATTAAAATTGTACACAAAAGCATTATAATTGCGGTCTTATCAGTAAATTGTGATCTCTTTCAGACTTACCTTACAGAAAGAAGCTTGCAACATAACGGTATAGTGCATTGCAAATAATACCTTAATTGTGTTTGCTTGCAAACGAAAAAAAACCGACTTCAATTACATCGACAAGTAATACAACGTAATAAGACGAAAAAATAGTCAAGTAAATACGCGCTATTAAAGATTACTCAAAAAGTTGTAATCAGTTTTCGATCTAATTTAAACAAGACTACAAGACAAGTATTAGCTTTCGATTAAAGTAAGAATCATCGAAATCGGTACACCGAGTAAAAAGTTATACGGTATAATATAACGTAGGTCGACGAAAAAGTAGTCACGTAAATACGCATTATTAGATATAACTCTAAAAGTACTTGTCAGATCTCAATTAAATTAAAATGGGACCACATGACACGCAACACCTTTCAATTAAAACAAAATTGATCGAAATCGGTCCACCCAGTCAAAAGTTCTGAGCTACCATACATAAAAAAAACATACAGTCGAATTGAGAACCTCCTCCTTTTTTGGAAGTCGGTTAAAAATACAAATTGCATAACATTTTACAAATGTATGCAAAAATATTCATAATGATGATAATGCAATACAAAAACTGTATAGTAAACATAACAACGTATACAGAATGATAAAAACATTTATTGTCTATTATATAATAAAGTCGGTTTTTTTTTCGTTTGCGATCAAACACAATTATTTTAATTAAAATTAAAGTTATCCCAAAACGGCTAGTTGTATGTCACAGGAACAAACATAGAAATTCTAACCCGTTATCTCTATTCTATTGCAAAGATTAGTTGTAACCTTAGATTAAAACAAAAAGGGGAAGATACGGTACGTCATAACTTCGCGATCTCGACAAGTGGCACAGTCACAACTATACGCAAAAATACACTCACACAAATACGTTGTGCGCATGCAATGAACAAGGATAAGAAAGACGTATTCGGTCGCGAGCGCAAACGAGATAGTAATAGTCACCGATACGAGCCGGCAATTCTCGACTACAACCGAAAATATGGCGAGGTACGGAGTGCAAAATAATGAGAAATGAAACGAGTGAAATATTAAAATTACGAGTGAAATGTTATTCCATGAGATTTGTTTTTTCGTTTTGAATGATTTGTACAACGCATAAAAGCACACGAAGGCATTTTGGTAACCTTTATCCCACTTAAAAAAATAAAAGAATCTATTTGTATAACACGTCAGCTTAGGTCACTTGACGATTGCGACTGAGTGAAATTAGGCGACGGGGACCTGATTTATGCGGTCCACGCGCTAGAGGCAAGTCACCTATCTTCCGCTATTTTGTTTTAATCTAAGGTTGTAACATTGAATTTAGATACAATATCAAAAGAAATTAAATTACGTTCAAATGAAGAGAAAACAAGTGAAAAATATAAAACAAGTAAATTAATTCCGAAAGCGTTCAAGATATAGTTTTTGCGAGTTGACCCTCAGAACGTAAACAATTTCATTGGACAAACGCCAGACGATACTATTGTTCTCTCGCAGATCGTAATAACTACTTTACGCTGAAATTCCCGCAGTGAAATGTTACTTTTGGTACGCTTTTAAAAATTAATCTTCGTTTTTAACCGACTTCCAAAAAAGGAGAAGGTTCTCAATTCGACTGTTTTTTTTTTTAAATATATGTTAGCTCAGAACTTTTGACTGGGTAGGCCGATTTCGATCAATTTTGTTTTAATTAAAAGGTGTTTCGTGTCACGTGGTCCCATTTAAATTTAATTGAGATCTGACAAGTACTTTTAGAGTTACATCTAATAATGCGTATTTACTTGATTGCTTTTTCGTCGACCTACGTTGTATTATACCGCATAACTTTTTACTCGGTGTACCGATTTTGATGATTCTTACTTTAATTGAAAGCTAATACTTGTCATGTAGTCTTGTTTAAATTAGATCGAGATCTGATTACAACTTTTTGAGTAATCTTTAATAGCTCGTATTTACTTGACTATTTTTGATCGAATGCGAAGTCAAATTATCGAAGAATGACAGACCGACTGGGGTAGTACCTCAACCTTACAGAAGACCGCAGCTAAATAATACTGCTTTTAAGCAGTGTTGCGTTCCTGTGTTGAGTGAGCTCTTGGGAGAAGATTGAGTGTAAAGTTGGCAACCTGCTTGCGACGCATCTACTGTTGCAGACATCTATCGCTTCATATATCTAATCGCTTACAATTAGGTGAGCTGTACGTTTGTTTGCCGACATTTTTGTATAAAATGGCATCAATTTGAAAAGTAAATTCTACTGAAAAGAATCGACAAGAAATTCAATATTTAAGATATTGTTCCAATGTTACAATATGATGAAACCCAATTAATATTCAACATAAATGAGATATCGAAATCGTAATGCAAGAAATAAAAACACGTAGCAAAAAATTCTTCGTGTATTCCTTTATGTTTTGTTAACATAAAAAATGTTACAGAAAATCAGAAACCATAGACAATACAGGAAAGTTGTCTTAAAAATATTGGCTCTGTTTCGTGAAAATCACTTTGGCAGAAAAAATGATGGTAAAGCGTTAGGGTTTACAGGAAAAAAAATAGGACATTTCGTCGATTTTTTTTTAAATTAATGAATTAACTAGCTGTTGTATACGCCTTTACTTAACAAAACTGCTTCAAATTCTTTTGCCCTCCTAGAATTAAAAAGTAAAAATGCGCTCAAAGTTGCACTAATTTTTTACTCAAAAGGAGTAAAAATAAACTGAAACTCAAGCCAAGGCAAAAATGACAAATCTTTCGTATGAATTAATATGCTCATTTCAAATAGATGAATATTTAATAAAAACGCTGCGACCATTATGTATTTATATTTAATCAAAAGTAATAAAGATAAAGATTTGTAGATACTTCTAACTTCAATAATAAGGAATCAACGGAATTACTTAAGATATGAAACTTGTTTGTCAGATTAGGACCGAAGTAATTAGTGGACCTTGGCATAATGCCGGGAAAATAGTAGGAAAAGAAGACTTAAACGGCCGCCATTGAAACGAATGAGATTAAGATATAGATCGTCCATCTTGGCATGTAGCTATGTGCGTGTACATAATATCTTGGATTGCTGTGTGTGTGTTCGTGTCAATATGGGACGTTGATTTTACTACGCTGTATATTTACATGCATATAAACGCTGATAGTATGAACGTACCACTTATTTTTTGACGATTTTCAGATTATTTCACGTTTATGGCTACTACTACGGGACAGTCTGTTCTTAACAGTAATATTGAGATTTTTATAGACGATATCTCAGATTTTATATATCCGACGAATTCTTAGGAATAGACGTTCAAATTAAATAAATACTCAAACTCGAGCTGTATTATATTGGTTCGGATTTAATCCTGCGCTGGATTCTATCTTTGGTCCGTTCCTTCTGAGAGTGCTGTCACTTGATATTGAGTACCTACCGCTTCTAAGGGTTTGATCGGAATGAATAGTGCGGAAAACTTAGGCTAACTATAGAATATTTAGGACTAGATATATGTGGGTACGTAAAATTAGGGGTTGGCGTAGTGGTTACAGCTGGTTGAAGTGATTGTAGTGTCCATTCCTGCACATGATTGTATGGGTCATACAAATGTTTGTTGTGTTTTGTATTTTTGTGATTTATTTGTTGTTAAATTTGTATTACTTACATTTGACAAAATATTGTCGTTAATAAAATATAACATCTATTAATTATAAGCACAGGTTTTGAGTACGTTTTCAGTACTTTCGCTCTTAAAAAGTTCAGAAAGGGTTATAATGAAATTCATAACAAAATCTGTTTTGTACATAGTTAAATAACGTAGTTTTTTTAAATCCTAAATTGTCTAGATTATATACGTTTTACTAATAAAAAAAAGATTTAATTTTTTTTTTTATTTTTACCAACATTCGATAGGTAATGACCGACGCAGGTGCCAGCAATCTTGAGCGGACAATTAAAAAAAATTAGTTTCAAAGCAAATCGAAATGATACAAACATTAGCTTTTACACACCTATAGAGGATTTACGAAGTAGGTTGTACATACAGATTAAAAAATATTTGTTTTTTTTTATGTAACTAGGTTGTCATACAAGCGTACGGCTCACCTGATGGTAAGACCGTAGCCTATAGACGGCTGCAACACCAGAAGCATCGAAAGCGCGTTGCCGACCCTATCCCCAATCCCTCCCAGAAGCTCTGGTCACCTTACTCACCAACAGGAACACAATACTGCTTGAAAATAGTGTTATTTAGCTGTGGTCTTCTGTAAGATCGAGGTACTACCCCAGTCGGACTGCTCCGTATTTTGAGCAGGAAATTTCCTGCTGTGCCCTTCCTTAGTTAAGGTAGGTAGGTAAGTAAGGTAGGTAATTAGGGTATTAAAATTGAGTAATATATTATTTATTTTAAAATTATTAAAATGAGGATTTTAATAGTTATAATTGTTCTTCGTTTCCACAGCCTTCAAAAGTTCTACTGCAGGAATTTTATACCTACATGACAAGTTTTGGAACTTAATCCTCACGCTGCTGTAATTAATCATATTTAATTAGCATTTTTGTCACGGCGGTGAGATCTTTATGTGGATATATTTTATATTCGACCGTAGCGGGCTAATTTCATGTATATAACATGTCTTCTTATAATTGATGAAAAATGTTGTACCTATATAATGTTTGTTAGTAGACTATGTTAGAATGTCTATCTAGTTGATATTTATTTGGAAAACAAAACAATATCAACAATTTACAAAACGATATCAATCTATCCTGGTCTCTTAAGTGTAACTATTCTTACGACGAAGACGCGTTGGAACAACGGTCACAGAGCTGGTTTGTGACTGTAGCGCTGGCGGCTACGGGTTCGATTTCCGCACATGGCAGACATATATTATTGACTGGTGTTCTGGACGTTTGTGCTTGCATAATATTATGTATTTCCGGACCCTCGACACAGGAGTAAATCCTAGTGAGGCCGTTTAGTGTGAGGCGTCTATTTGTTTTATTTATTCAGGTATAGTGAGTATTGATAGATATCTGACGTACGTTGTGAGAATTCGAAGCCAAAATTCTGTTGCTAGTAAGTGAAATCAGAGACTAATTGAATAAGATCACTACAACACATATAAGTAAAAGAATTTCCTGTTCAAATAAGGAGCAGCCCGACTGGAGTAGTACCTCGACCTTACAGAAGACCACAGCTAAATAATACTGTTTTCAAATAGTGTTGTGTTCCTGTGTTGTGTTGTAGAGCCCCAGTGGGGAATTGGGGCTAGGCTCGACAACGCGCTTGTAATGCTTTAGGTGTTGCAGACGTCTATAAGCTACAGTAATCGCTTACCATTAGGTGAGCCTTACGCTTGTTTGCCGACCTAGTTATATATATAAAAAAGAATCAAATAAAGGCGAGTGAAACCACGTTACATGCCTAGTGCTTGTAAAGGACATACAAGAAATTCTCACTCAATAGTCTATAGGTTATATATTATTTAGAAAGGGATAAGCCTTCGCGATGAATTTCTTTCAATTCTCATGCATAGGTCTGCAGTAATCGGGACCAGAATACGTAATAGGGATTTTTGGAAAGCTCCCCAGGACCGACAACCGGTCCTTGAGCCTTTCACAACTGTGTCAGTCGTAAAATATTGTATGGGGATATAAATACTTAAATATTTCATGCGGGGACACTCCTTTCTATGTCCGAAATGTGTCGCCTCCATGTTAAGTTCTGTCTTTTTTTATGGCTACATAACTCTTTATAATATTCCTTACTCAGTAAAACCTCTTTCCCTTGTAAGTAATATGAATTTAAAAATGGAAGGTTTTTTTTTAAATCTTACTACTACTATGTATTTTTATTACGCTTAATATTTATGTCCAAACTTAAAACAATTTTTATTTTGTTCTAAAACTCTTATTCCCGTTAATAGCTCAATTACCTACTCATCCAAATTTGAACAGTTTTAATTGGGATACGAAAACGTAGAAAATTACATTTTATTCGTCAAACTATAATTGTTTTACGCCTAAAACTATTATACCATTTATAAGTAAATTATCAGAACCATTAAATATTTTACCCCTAAACCTTTGTAATGGGCGTCAGTAGCCGTCATTCTGAAACGGTTTGAGAGATAATCTGCTAGACGATAATTTCAAGGGTCAAGTTTCTGCTGCTAGAGCCAAATTTGGTAATAGGAACGCCTGGTTTCGATTGATTGGCGTAATTACATTGCCATACATACCATTTAGGATGTCTGTGGAATTTCATATGTGTTAGCTGTTGCTTTGCTGATGTATATAATTGAATTAACAGTATGACGTGGTTTCGTCTGCAAATTTTAATGTCTGACAAACTGTTGGAGTTTTTAATATTGTTTATTCGAATATAAGTGACTAGCAGTGCTCCGCGATTTCACACGCATAATTTGAGGAAAATAATTAGCGTATAGCTTACCTCGGTAAATGGGCTATACAATACAAATATAAATAATTTACTAACATACAAAGTTTTCAGCTATAAACTGAAAAGTTTGTTTCTTATATTAGCATAGATGTAATGTATTAAAATCTTAGCCTTTTGTTTCATTAGTTTTTTATCAAATTAATGTTTAAAATAGGGTCGTATTCATTTGCTTAATTTTTGGTTGCACAGATCTTAATATATTTTATACCTGTTGATTTTTCTATGAAATAGAAAAATTAGTTATCTCATTAGCAGCAAAGATTGACAACAAAAGTTACGAAATAACAAACATAATCATTGACGTTACAGACTTACAGTACATACGTATGAATATTAGGTATATTAGTGCGCGTTTAGTTGTGTGTTTAGTATTTAACAGTAAGCATAGAGTTGTAAACCTCAATTTTCATCTATATTAAACACCCACAACAATAGATAATACCATAACTTGAATTAATTAATTTTTCTTTGCTAACCGTACGCACGGTCACTCTCACGCCGCTAGACATTGACGCGTATACCTACATATAGATTGGTCACTCACACAACTAAGCTAACTAACACATCTATACCTAATGAGTGATTGTGTACAAATAATATTACGGATGACTGAATATACGGCACTAAAGAATGTAGCCACCCCCTCTCTTCCCGTGGGTGTCGTAAGAGGCGACTAAGGGATAACACAGTTCCACTACCACCTTGGAACTTAAAAAGCCGACGGATGGCGGGATAACCATCCATGCTGGCTTTGAACTACACAGGCCGAAGACGGGCAGCAGCGTCTTCAGTGCGACAAAGCCAGCCCTGCGGTTACCAACCCGCCTGCCCAGCGTGGTGATTATGGGTAAAACACATGAGTTCGCGTCATAATGTCGGGCGCGAACTTGTGGAGGCCTATGTCCAACAGTGGACTGTGATAGGCTGTAGTGTGTGTGTGTGTGTGTGTGTGTGTGTGAATATACAATGTACAGATCAACAGTTTGCTGAAAATACGTATTTAGAACAGTTTGTTTTATAATTATTAATGTTGTCATCTATTATTTCCATATAGATATAAAAGGATTATTATATCAATTTATGCACGCCATCTTTTTGGGTCTGCGGATAAGCGTCTGATACAGCGTCTTTTATGCTTCTTTCATGGCTTGGGGTTGCTTGACTCTATGTCAAACACCAATTATATCACCAATTATATTCACGTTTTGGAATGGTGGGATCCCGCAGATCAATAAATGGAACGCGGGATTTCGGAATCCCGCTTCTTACATTCGGAATGTAGATTATGATGAGAAGAATCAGCATAAAAATCTACAGATACTCTGTAAAAAAAAAAACTGTTTTATTATCAACTAGCTGCCCGGACAGACTTCGTTCTGTCAGTAGTTGATGATAATTGTCCACGCAATTTTTTTGTTTTTTTTTTTTAATTTTTTTTTAGTATTAAAACCTTCCGTAGGCCTTAAGGTACATACAAAAAAAGAAAAAAGTGAAATGATTTTAATAGCTGGGTGTAACTTTTTTCTTTTAAAGAAAAAAGGGAAAAGTTCCCATGTCAAGGGTATCAATCCTTCTCAGGCTTACTATATAAATTAGGGTTGACTTTAAGTCTATTGAACTTAGGGAAATTGGAAAAATATTCAGAAAACAAATACTTGTACAAATATATTCATTGTAAGGTGACTTTTTGAAGTAAAACTTCTTTACGCACGCTTGACTGGGGAGTAAGTTGGTGAATGCGTGACGAGAGCGTAACGAAAAGTATGATCGAGCGAGGCGAACGGAAGTTGATAGGGAGATATAGGTAAGTGAAGATAAAAAGGGAGAGAGATACGATTTGTATATTTCTATAGGAGCAACTAAAGAAGTTTTACTTCAGTCGTGTGGTCTAAAGCATACTCGTTTTTTTATTTTGGAAAGAGCTATATTTCATGCACTAGATACTTTATAGGTAGGGATCCCTAGTACATTTTTTTAACCTGATCAGTATCAAGCTAATTTTCCGTGAGTAGCTTCATTTTGATGAGACGAACAAAAAGTTCCTCTTCGAAAACTCTCGATTGTGGTAGATAATAGAGTTAGCAGGAGGTAGAGCAGTAGTGAGCGTAGGACCGGGATAACGTACCACGCAATTTGTAGGACAATATTACCATCAAATTATATAAATATTACCTAACTTAAAGAAAAAAAATCAGCTGGTTATTAATAATTTTTGATGACCTTACGAGGTCATCAACTTGATGACCTCGTAAGGTCATCAAAGATTGATTTTTTTTTCTGATTTTTTTTTTCTTTTATTTAGTTAATATGTATTTAATTTAATGGTAACATTGTCCTACAAATTGCGTGGTACGTTATCCCGGTCCTACGCTCACTGCTGCTCTACCTCCTGCTAACTCTATTATCTACCAAAATCGAGAGTTTTCGAAGAGGAACTTTTTGTTTGTCTCATCAAAATGAAGCTACTCACGGAAAATTAGCTTGATACTGATCAGGTTAAAAAAATGTACTAGGGATCCCTACCTATTAGCAGAGCCGGTTCGGACTTGCCTCGCATCTGATATTGATTCATGTATTGTTATCTACTGACCCATAGAATGCCAATAGATATTTGATATTTTCGAATAGTAATATCGATTAGGGCACTAGTAAGTAATCTTAAATAAAATGTAGTTTTGATTGGTTTGTTGCTAGCTAAACATAATATATTGTGATTATATAAAAGTAGTAACGTTATTATGAACACAATTGTATCGATTACTTATAAAGTAATCGATATAATTATTGTGTACATAGTAATAAATAATATAATAGGTACTGCTTTGGCAGTAACAAGTGCTCTATAACCACGAGCAGGAATATCCAAATTGTAACATATGTCTAAGTTCTCGAAGGCGCTAAGTAAAATTTTCTCTTAAAGGAAATACTATTCACAATAGCAAGTAAATAAATTTAATTTCTATTAAAAGCACATTATTGGCCGAAGTATATTATTCAGTTCAAGATTATAATATTAATGACAAAAGATATGTGGGCTTAGTGGTTCTATTTTTCATTCAAGCCATGTGACTGAATTTTTAACTGACTGGGTTTCAAGTTGATTCTTCTTAGCTGAATAAAATTATATTTCAATCTCACCATGAACTCACAATGAAATCACCATGAACAAAACATTAAATATTATTATATTGCTAAACAATCTTGTATACGTTTTCAAAATTAGACAGAACTAGCAAGTTGAAGTGGCAGTTGGCTGGTCGCCTGAGTTGCAGGCCGTCGGTGGCCATTTTAGAGCAGATGTGTCCTGGAGTGGAGACCGCGCCTTGGTAAACGCAGTGTTAAACGTCCTCCGGTCCGTTGGACCGACGATCTACGTAAGATTGCCGGCGTAGCCTGGATTGCGGAAAAACCGGGATGTCTCGAGCGAACTTGGGGAGGCTTATGTCCAGCAGTGGACTGCAATAGGCTGCAGTGGGAGTATTATAAAGATGTTTTTAGTAATCAACTTAACTAATGCTGGCTTCTCTGTAATGTTAGATATGTTTTACGAATTATATAAATAAATGAATATTTTTTTCTTAATATGTTGTTTATAAAGGAAAATTTAACAAATACCTAATCTTTGACTAGCTCGTTGGCGCAGTTTGTAGTGGCCCTGGTTTCTGCTCCGCGGGTTACGGGTTCCTGCCCGAGTCAGGGTGTAATATTTGTATTTGTATATTTATATGTAATATTTCTATGTATATTTATTAGTATTTAGCTATATCAGCCGGCTCTTACCTATAACACAAGTTGCTTACCATAGGAACAGATGACCGTGTGTGTATGTTATATATTTATTTATTTATTATAATCAATGTTGACAACACATATGTAGGGAATAAAACAATGCAAAATTTAATGTAAATTTAATACTAGAAAGCCTTAAACTTTTCATTCTATCAAATATTTTCAAAACAGGGTTCATATTTCATGAATATTTATTCGGTCTCGGTTTTATTCAGCGTTTTATGCATATTATTATAGAATTATAAGAGACGTGGATTTACTGTACTTCGAGTGACTTTGAGTGGGTTTACGTTTTCATGTGTGAATTTATGAGGCCGGTTTTATACATCTGGGAACATGTCGACACTTGTTTATTGCTACTTGGCTTAGGCTAAGCGCGCACTAGTGACTTTTGTCACCGTGACTGTTGCGTCACTGTCACCGCGTCCATCATCACTAAGAAGGTGCGCGCATTTGGATACGTGAGTCACGTAATAAAATCTATAGACGCGGTGACAGTGACACAAAAGTCACGGTGACAAAAGTCACTAGTGCGCGCCTAGCCTTACAGTCTCTCGACGCTGACTTTTTGCGTATGCGTGTCTCAGTACTCTGCTACGATTTACTAATTTGTGACTCTGCTACCTATGGTATTGCAGTAAGTATTAATATTAATAAAATTGTTACAAAAAGTGGTTTTTTAAGTGAATATAAAAGCAAAAACATTTTTAAATGTTTTTTTTTTTATGGGAGCCCTATTATTTTTCACTATTTTTTTCTTTTCATTTATTTATTTGGTACACCAACGATTGTTACAATGTTACTTACATCTATAATATTTAATTTATTTGCGCTAATTGCACAATCAGTTATAGGTATACACCACATGCTTTTTATACTTATTATGTATACAAAACAAAATTTCTTATATGTCGGGGAATCAATACAGTTTACAATTTTTACAGTTACAGTTTACATTTTTTTTTTTGTTCAATAACAATAAAATATAGCCTGTATCACTCCTGAATAGTGTAGCTTTCTGTTAGTGAAAGAATTTTTATGATCGGATCAGTATTGCGAAGATTACCCCCTACAAACAAACAAAGTTAGAAAGTTTACCTCTTTATAATATTAGTTTAAATATATTAATACTCAGAATCCTTTTTTACAGCAAAAAGTTCTCAGTAAAAATTACTAATCAGTATCGAAACCGATGTATCGAAGCAAAAAACGAAGTCCTCCGGAGTTTCATATCATCCAATAATCTTGATGGATCGGATATTTTACTGTAATTACAAAATCAATGAAACGATACGTCCAAAGGGATGAAGAATACATCTTCCAATGTATAATATATATTTTGTGCGTAATTTTTTTCAGCTTGCCATATTTAATTAATAATTTTAAAAGTATCAAATGTAGCTGAAGAGCTGTTAAGCGAAATGCGTTGACTGCGATATATTTATCTTTACAGTGACAGTTCTATGTATTGCCATATGGTATGTGGTACGTGCCATTTAAATAAGTATCGATAGTGGAGGTGAAAGCTTAGTCTTTATAGACCGAGAGCCCAGGAGGGCCAGACTTTCGTCATTTCATAAAAGCTGAAAATGTCTCAGTGCATGCTCGCAACACCGATAGAAGCAATCGCCAAACATGAAGTTTAACTCATGGTTACTTTGGCAAATACACCATACCAAGAGATACCTCTTTGAAAGTCGGTTAAGAAACTTTTGATGAAAGAATGAAATTCACGTAATGGTCCAATTAATTGGCCATAAAAATTCATGATTTAACCCTAAAGGATAAAGAAAACATTCTTTCCGGTGTAAAAAATTAAATGTAAGGTCACTTGTCTACGTCGATAAACCAGAGACAATTGAACACCTGGAAATAACATTGTGAACATTCATGTTTCAGATTGCGCCTTGTACGCGCCAGCCGTGGTGGCCACATGAATGATATCATATTTAAAGTTTAATGTCGTAAAATTTTCTATTCAATAAGTAAATTTTATTGATATTAAAAATTTATTTCTTTGTTTTATTTTCTTAAACTTGTGAAACTCTAGAAACTAAAGAAGTTTTCACTTCAAAAACACTTCTAATTTATTCTATTTCTAAATCTATATATATAAAAGAGTAACCCACCCATTGACTCATCACGATATCTCTGGAACCATAAAGCGTAGAGACTTGAATTTTGGTAGGAATATTCCTTTTGCCGAGTAGAGGTCAGCTAAGAACGGATTTTACGAAATTCCACCCCTAAGGGGGTTAAAAGGGGGTTGGAAGTTTGTATGAAAGTCCTATGTTTTTGAAGTAAGAGACTTGAAATTCAAAATGTATGCTCTATAGATGGTGTTGAGGTGTACTAATAATGTATTTTGAGAAATAAACCCCCTCTTGGGGTTAAAACAGGGGATGATAGTTTGTATGAAAGTCGAATTAAAAATACACCTACAAACTTGAAATTAGGCAGGTAGGTCCCTTATAGGGAGTAGATATCCGCTAAGAACGGGTTTTACGAAATTCCATACCTAAGGGAGTTAAACGGGGCGTTGGAAGTTTGCATGAAAGTCCTATGTTTTTGAAGTAAGAGACTTGAAATTCAAAGTGTGTAGTATATTTAGTATCGGCATTTCACGCGTGCGAAGCCGGGGCGGGTCGCTAGTTCTAAATATTTACCTTAATAATGAGATACAAATAGATCTAATACAACGTTATGTTTACTTTATCTTCCAATTTCAAACTAAAGAAAAGTCAATCAAAGTTTACATATACTCGTAAAGCCAATTTTGTAAAGCTAAGTTTAATTAATAATTAATGAAGTATTAATATATAGCATTTTGATCGATTTAGTCTGAAGCGTTCGATTACTGGGATAAGGTCTCGTTCACCATGTAGGGCAGAAGCTCAATTCACCAAACTGTCATGGCACGGCAGGAAATATTCGCAATAAATCTTGAGCAGCCCTTAGCGGAAAATACCTCAACGGGTTGGCGGATATATTCCCTACTATGAGCTACGATCGCTATCAGGTGTACATGATAACAACCGAGACCGCTTAACGTGCTCTTCGAGGCACGGTGGGGAGACCCACAAGGACTGCACAAACACCCAGACCATGCCAAGCATCTGTATGGCAAATACAAATGTTGTAGTGTGCGGGGATTGAACCCGCAACCGCCAGCGCAACAGCCACAAGCCAGTTCTGTGACCGCTGCGCCAACGCGGTGTCATATCTATATCTTATTATCTAAAATATTCTAATTCATAACAAATATCAATAAACTGTTCTGAATCTTGTTAATTCTATTGTATTTTCGTTATCCTCAAACGACAATTATTATACACTGTCTTCTGCGCGCGACTTCGTCCCCGTGGAATAGGACCAATTCTGTCATACATGATTTGTGCGAAACTTTAACCGTTTACGCAGCGAAAGCTCTCAAAAGGAAAAAAAACACCCCGATTTTGAAACATTCTTCATTGGTTCTACGCTCCTATTGGTCTTTGCGTGATGATATATAGCCTATAGCCTTCGTCGATAAATGGGCTATCTAACACTGAAAGAATTTTTCAAATCGGACCAGTAGATCCTGAGATTAGCGCATTCAAACAAACAAACAAACAGACAATCAAACAGTCAAACAAACAAACTTTTCAGCTTTATTATATTAGTATAGATGAGAATATTTCTAATACGGAAACAATATTTTTTTAAAGAAAAAACACAAACGCAATGAGTCCATTAAGACGCCAACAAAACTAAGCTCCTTAAAATCCCTCTAAGAATATTCTAAGAGGAATCTCCTTCACAATGGCGTTCAAACGAGCGACGCTCGGAGGGAAAACATTTTTTATTTCCATTTTCAACACGTAACTATGAATTGTCGACGCTCGTTATGTAAGTTTTTATACACGTAATCTTCTATTCTTATTGCAATTGCGATACATTAAAATAGTTGGCTTTAAATGTTCGACGTCAAATTTTCGTCATAGTTTTTTGAAAGATATTTTAATACAATGACTAGCCCGTTGGCGCAGTTTGTTGTGACCCTGATTTCTATGTATGTTTATAAAAAAAAAATGTATCTAGACCAGTCGGCTGTTACCTATTTTTTTTTTACTTGGGGAAAATCCATCATGGATATCCTCCAGCGCGGGGACACCAGAGGGTTATATCAGACTCCTACTGACTAAAAACCACCACGTGTGAGCCGTCGTCCACCTGAGTGGGGCGAGATGGGGTCACGCTAGCAGTCGCCACCTCGCCCCGGAGTCGGCTGTTAGCTATAACACAAGCATTAAGTTGCTCACTTTATGAACAGACGACCATGTGTGTATTGTGTAGATATTTATTTATTTATTTATTTATAATGAAGTAAATAATTATATCTACGATCATAGTTGCTTAGAACGTCAGTCGTTGGTTCGGTACCTTACAGGGTACAAATATTTTTAGTCTGAATGAAGTCGGAAAATACGTAAAGCTCTTTGCCCCGTTTGTTATGAAAGATACCTGATAGGAATCATTGCTCGTGCTAGGTTTGCTATCAGAAATCTATCTGCGGGCTTTAAGGCGACTATTCGCAACATTATATCAGAGCGATTGTCTGTGCCGATGGTAGCGAAGGTCTGGAAAAACTTGCCGCCGCCAATAAGGGCTCTCAGTACCATAAATACGTTCCAACGGCGTTTAAAGCAGTTCCTTGTTGTCATGCAACAGACATCGTATATTATCGCAAATTCCTCAGCCACATAATTAGTACTATCTAATATTTACTTGTATTTGGACCTATGTATATATCATCACTACATATTATAAATTTATAATACAAAGTCTCTTCCCGCTGTCTGTCTGTATATATGCTTAGATCTTTAAAACTACTCAACGGATTTTAATGCGGTTTTCTTAAGTAAATAGAGTGATTCCAGAGGAAGATTTATATGTATACATGCATAATATAGTAGAGGGACACTGATAGTTTTAAAGTTTTCTAATGTGATGTCGTAAATAAACACATTTTTTGCGCTTAGATTGCAAATATTTATTTTATATTTTGTATTTAGTATCAGCATTGCACCCGTGCGAAGCCGGAGCGGGTCGCTAGTGTATGTATATGTCTATTTGGTCCAAGTATTCATACCCCTATATAAATATAATACGTTTTTATGTGTGTAGTGTTGGTATAACTGTTTATAAATGTGTTTTTGGTGGTGGTTGTATAATTTATGACGTCACGTTTGTTTTTTATTTATTTATTCATTATTTAGATTTAACAGTTTATTATTCGTAGGCAGCTGACATCAGTGACGCACTCGTCCTACGGTTTGGTTGAAAACCGTTGTCAGGTACAATTTTTACTGTGGTAATCTGACTTATGTCGAACCGAACCAATTTAGCGCATTCCTGAGGCACACGATAGTTTAAAAATTGTAAAAGTATTATGTGTATGTTACTTTTTATCGTCGATTTAAACTATTTGTCGTTTTCTCTTGTGTGTGATCCAATAAAAAATTTTCTCTCTTTCTTTCTTACAGTAACTAATCAGTTTTAGGTATAGTATGGAAGAATTATTGCCATACTTGCAAGTGCAACGTTCAACTTTTAAGGTGACGCAGACGTGGTGATGAGAAGGAACTCCTAATAAATCGTGGTGATTACTTAACAAAAGATGACCCATGTCATAGCCATTTTCATAAAAACACCATAACTTTCGAAGCCCGAATTAACAAGAAAAGATAAAACGATTTACTGTTTACACGTAATAAAACACGTATGATATTATGGAAATAATGTAATGATCTAGTTTTCATTTGTTCGACCTGATTTCATTACAGCTACTTAGATCCATTCGACGATATTCATGTGAATATATCAGCTATGGGCGAACTTTTGTCATTACTTATGAATATGAAAATAAATAGGTTGCGTCCGATTTCGTATTGGAGTTGTTTTTACTTAACGTAAAACAGAATAAAATATACGCGTAATAACGTTAGGTATTTCTATTTTATTTACACGAATTTCTTAAGGTGGATTTTCGTGTTACTTTATCTTAATGTGAATATATAGGTTTTATTTCATTTGTTTTTTTAGCAATTTTGTGAGAAGATAGCAATTTTCTTTTGCTTCCAATAAAATTTATAATCTAATGTAATATTTGAAGTTTTCGGTGCAGGATTACTTAGTTAATAAAGATGGGAGGACTTAGTGACGCTGTATTTCATGCAAGATAATATTACTAAGTTTGTACTAAAACACAGTTTATATATTACTAGCTTCTGCGCGCGACTTCGTCGGCGTGGACACTGCTCCTATTGGTCTTAGCGTGATTTTATATAGCCTATAGCCTTCCTCTATAAATGGGCTATCTAACACTGAAAGAATTTTTCAAATCGGACCAGTAGATCCTGAGATTAGCGCGTTCAAACAAACAAACAAACAAACAAACAAACAAACAAACAAACAAACAAACAAACAAACAAACAAAAAAACAAACAATCAAACAAACAAACCCTTCAGCTTTATTATATTAGTATAGATTTTCAAAAGAGTAACTGCGGAGTTTCTCGCCGATACTTCTCTGCTCTACTTTCCGAATCGGTGGTAGCTTCACTTTTAAAAACGAATTAATCACTATAAAATTAAATTTTTTAAAATGACGATTCGAAAGTGCTCTTGGGGCCTATTTGAAAAAAGCTACTTTTGATTTTGATTTTCGTAATAATAATATTACCAATGACGGACAGAAGTTATCTGTTCCTCCGCAAAGAAAATCATTTAAGTTTATAAACTTTCGAGGGCACTGAGGACACTATTGTTTTTACGGGACTTTCTGCGATTGTTACATTGAAGCTGATATTTCGGAGGTGATACCCGCGATAATAAGTCCCATAGTTTAAAAAAATGAACATTTTGCATAAGTTTTCTTTTAATCTATTCTGCCTACCTCTCTAACCCAGCCTTCCTAATATAATGAAAATAATAGACATTTGAGAAAGGTTTTACTTTTTTATAGATTATAGAATACTGATTTGTATAAATATTTTTTTCTTATATATTTTAATGGAATTCATTTTTATATTTTACTCAGAGTCATCTAATACGTTCTAACACAATAGGTCAGTTCAATACTAGAGATCGGCTAGCGATGCGAAAATTACGGGATCGATTCTAAGCTGACCCCTCGGGCTATTGTGCTCAATCCCGGGACCCAAGCCTTACAATATTTTACAGTGAAAATAGAACAGTTTTATATAAAAGTAAAACTAGACGTTTTTTTGTGTAAAAATATGGATAAAAAACTATGCTCAAATATGTAGTCTCTCATCTTTTCGTGAACAATATAGTAGCCTATAGACGCCTGCAATACCAGAAGCACCTCAAGCGCGTTGCTGACCCTACCCCCTAATCCCCTACCAGAAGCTCTGGTCATCTTAATCATCACAGGAACACAACACTGCTTGAAAGTAGTATTATTTAGCTGTGATCTTCTGTAAGATCGAGGTGCGTTCCCAGTCGGGCTTGTAACGTAACAAAAAACACAATTCAGCTGTTTTAGTGAACGTATATGGTTCTAAATTATTAGTCTATAAATTTTAGTTATACTTGAGATAACAAGCGCATAAATTGAAATGTGAGTTGACACGTAAACATAAAACAGTCAAGTTAATGTACAAAAATTGCTCTAATCCATTAAGGGTTCAAGTTTTAAGTTGTACTTAAGAATAGAAATTATTGGCTGGGAACTCAAACAGTTTGGCTGTTCTGTTGAAATATTAGACGATAAATTTTATATTCGAGACAGGCTTAAAAATTTTGTGTTGACAGATGCGAGGGAATGTTCTAAGGGCCAGTTTCCACTGATTGATATAATCGCGATTAGTTCGACATAAAGTCGGTTTACGCATTTAACAAAGTTTAGAGCTGGAAATTGCATTTCACTAACATAAACTAAACGCAGTTAGAGAATAACGGCTGAACCGATTGCACTAATTCTTTTTTTTTTGTGTTCCTTGAAGTATGAGGATGTTTGTTACAGAGAGGAATTTTAAAGGGATTGCCTGGAAAAGTCTTAAAACAGCACTTTGCTATGTTCTCATACAAATAATTCGTAATAATAATTAAACGAAAGCAAGGTTAGAATCGAACTATAAATTCGATTAAGCAAAGCTTTATTAAACAGTGGAACTCGACCCTAAGGGTTCGACCCGGCGTATGAGTGGTTTTTTTTGCTGTAATTGCGGGACGCCGGGGTTGCCATCACAAAGTTTTAAGTTACCTTGTTTGGATTAAAAACTACAAAATTGACGTGTATTTACTTTACATTAACACGTAAGGTTAAAAATGACAATAATCGGTTAAATAATTTCTCATTTGAAATCGGTTGAATAATACATTATTCTTCGCAGCCGTCATACAAATTTATCGTAACTAACATTTTATTCTTCGGCTTATTCAGTGTGTATTTGTTTTTCCTTATATTGTTTATCTTTTGTTGTGTTTGTTTAATTGATTTACGCAATTTCCTTGGATCGGATAAAAGTGTTTACAGCCAGTAAAGCTCAAATTATTGAGGAAGTAATAATTTTATTCCTTGTTTTTGTGTTGCACTATAATGATTTATAAACTATCGATTAAATTGTTAGGGAAAAACAATTACACATTGGATTGTCGTACTTTGAACACAACAATGAACGTCTGCTGTGTACCGCGGTTATCACCGAATTTCCGTGAAACACGGGAATTGCTGTGCGTATGGTATCACTGCAGAGCGCGTTGGTGAACGTGTTAGGGTGGGGGAAAAACAGACGCGAGATTTTGAATAAATACGAAGGCAGTAAATTTCGGGGCAGTCAGTTTGACATTCAAATTTGAATTCGGAGTTCGAAGTGGTAGGCCTCCGCGGCCGCCGCGGCCTCTTGGCCAGCGAAGCTATGGAACTTCTGACTTAGATTAAAGATAGAAATACCTAAAAAGTATTTTTTAGATCTGATTCAGGGATTTCTTTAGCGTAAGCTGGCCGAGTGGCTATGTAACTTCAGTGTCCGCGAAATAGTTTTAATTTAATTTTACTGATTAATATTAAGTGCAATTCTTTATTATAAATTTTAATTGTAATCCGCTAAATAAATTCAGTGAAAGACCTGTGAAGAAGCGCTCCTGATTGGTTCGAATGCATTAATTTTTTTATTTATTTGCATGTTTGGGTTTCTGCATGTTGTGTTTTTTTTTTCTGATTTTTATAACTTTTACGGAGATTTTTAATAAAAGATATCTAATGAATTATTAGTTAGGTTTACATCGAAACTATTAATTATTGATTATTGAAAAGGAATTATTATCTAGGTTTACATTGATATTATTAATTATCAATTGATTATTGAATAAAATATATCTAATGAATTATTAGTTAGGTTTACATCGAAACTATTAATTATTAATTATTGAAAGGAATTATTATCTAGGTTTACATTGATATTAACTATTGATTATTTACTGAATGAAATTATTATGAAAAGGTTACATTGATAATATTAATTATTGATTGATTAATGAATAGAATTATTATGAAATAAGCCTTAAGACCATAATTATATTGAATTTAACTAATAAAATAAAATCTAACTTAAGTACATAACCACAATATGATGTTGTTAGAATAAAATGAAATTACTTCCGTTATACTTTAAAGTACATATATAAATTGAATTAATCTTGGTTAAAACTATCATATTAGATATTAAGGGTTAAATAGATTTTCGTTAGGGTGTATTTAAATAATGAAATGAGATTTTACTATGTCATTACTTTGGAAGTAAATAGAGTGGTGAATAATTCTAGGAAAATATGACCTATAAACAAACTAATGATTAGTTGTCGTATCTTATTGAATATTCTCTACATATAAATATGCTTCTATTGTATGTATATGTATATATGTATATATATATATATATGTGTGTATTTGACTTCATTTTGACATTACACAAACTTTGTAGTTCAAACATTAATTTAAGAATTTGTAGATCTTAAATATATGTTGGAGCGAGGTAACACAGGTGGTTTGTAGTCTTGAATGAGTTCAAGGATACTTTTAGCTCTTGAATACATTCTAAGATGAGGTAATTACACACTGAACTTTGACATTACACAACTATTGTAGTTTTGAACATTGATCTAAGAACTTATGTTCTTAAATAAGTGTCAAAACGAGGTATCTGGTAGACTGGAGTGTCTCAATTTCACGATGACTTTCATTGAACTATATAAACTATGTTAAGGTGAATCCATAAATGTTTGTATTCGCCAGTGTTTTATTATAGGTTTCCCCTATAAGGCAAGGCCTGTCTAAGCCACAGTTCTTCGCGTCATCGATGCTAGGTAGTTCCTAATCTAGGTCTATCTAGTAAAGAAAGTTGCGAGTACTTCCTACCAACCTCTGCGTTTGTGTTTGCCTAACTGAACTATGTTCTTGGTAAATACTATACGTATGTTTGCTTATCTTTGATAAGAATTCCTCATCTTTGATGAGAGACATTGGACAAACTCCACCAAACACTTAGTGTATGGTCGATGTTTGAACTGCAACAAAGGTTAGTAATTTAGTTTTGGACAGTGGTATGAAGTTCTATTTTAGACTAATAGAGAAACATATTCACTTTTCCAATTAATTTATTGCTAATTTTTGTGGACAGTCTCTGTTAAGTCCTAAGGCGGATTTACTGAGATTTAAGCCAAGCCTTAATCAAGTCCTCTTGTGTTTTTCAAACATACAAACATTGATGGATCATAAAACCTATTAAATATACATTCTCTCTTCCTTGTGAAAATGAGATACTCTCAGAGATTCTGATTGAGTAAATGAATATGTTATATTTAGTTGTTTTATTTATCTCTCGACACTACTATGTCCTTTGATAAATCCATTCAGTTCCTAAGAGAGCCTGATATATTCAAATGTTTAACAACTTAATTACTGGTTCAATGTTTCAATTGAACAACCTATTCTGGTTAATGAATGCTGTTTCATTGAATGCTGTGAGTCATGCAAAGACAAACCTATACAATACACCTACTCTACACGTTGGTCTTATACCTTTAATTATTCTTATTTTCCTTATAGGACACTCGAAAGGTTGCGCTGTCGCCAGTCGCTAGTCGCCGACGACCCATCTCACAATGGTGGCGAGGCTTGACAATATAGCTGACTATAGACCCGTAACTCAGTAGGTCTTACCTATGGGAAATTACACTACACAATCCAATTGTGGCAAAAGTAGTAGGTTTCGTGATCGAATTTCAAAGTAATTGTGTGACCGAAGTTCCCGTATGGGCTAGTAAGCACACAATGAAAAGATCAGTAGACACGATCTCCTTTTGTTCACGTGGAACACATCTTAATACCATGTCTGATTACAGCTTGGTAATTACATCAACTCTAGTAATTCACTGGTTATGTCTATATGACGTCCTAAGGGATTACTCAAATACAGTCATTGCATGATTATGCTGCAACGGTATGAAACAAGCATTTGTTAGACAGGATATATTTCCGTCTAACTTATTGTAGAAGATTGGGTACTCTCATTTCCTACCTACTACCTTTCTTTTGATTGGATAGCACCAACGTTGTGCCTAATTTAATTTAGAGCCTTCAGCACGGTGTGGATCGGTTGGGGTCGGAGGGGAATGGTGGAAGCGACCCCCCGGGTTCAGTTGAACCCGGCCTTTTAATTCCTTAATACCTATAAACCCTATCCTAACAGAATAACACATACAAACAAACACTACACATTATTTTTCACAATTATCTGAGATAATTTATTAACTGAATAAATTATTTCAAGATAATTAATAACTATATAATATGTATTTAATCATTATTTCATTTACTTATCTATTTTTATTTATTTCATTTGTTTAGAGTTATTAGAATCTATCTATTATATCAGGTTTGAACTAAAAATACATGTAAAAGAAACTTAGACACTATTCAATTAATCAAAGTCATTATAGAATATCCTATATATAATAATTTAATTTTATTTCTATTTTAGCTATCTAGATTCACTGAAAATATTAGCAATTATAATTTACACATTCTTGGGGAGACGTCAGATATTTAGTTAAACAGTAGGAGATGGTTATTTCTAAATAAATAAGTTATTCCTATTTATTCTTAATGGTTCAAATTTACTAAATCTTAATTAATTTTAAATAAGTTACTTATAAGGTGTTATAAAGTTTAATATCTTCCTTTCCTTTTCATAATAATTTTCCTGAAGCTAGTTATCTATAGTGTTTATATCACTGGTAAGTGTAAATATCTTTATAATTAAATTTTAGGATACTAAATCTTATTAATTCTAAATAAGTTAATTATAAGATGTTATATCTTTCTTTCCTTTTTAACAGCATTCCAGAAGTTAGCTATCTTTAGTATTTATATCACTGGTAAGTGTAATTTACTAAGTCTTATTAATTCTAAATAAGTTAATTATAAGGTGTTATATCTTTCTTTCCTTTTAATAGTATTCCAGAAGTTAGTTATCTTTAGTATTTATATCACTGGTAAGTGTAATTTACTAAGTCTTATTAATTCTAAATAAGTTAATTATAAGGTGTTATATCTTTCTTTCCTTTTAATAGTATTCCAGAAGTTAGTTATCTATAGTATTTATATCACTGGTAAATGTAAGTATCTTTCAATTAAATTTTAGGATAAATTAATTTCAGTAATTTAATGTCATTGTGCAGAGATGTTATTTTAAATTAATGGCTAGGTAGGATGTTAGTTAGAGTTTATATAGAAATCAAGGCTTCTAATAACATATACTATGTCTTTCCTTCGGCATACCATGAAAAGAACTGAAGTTGCTCTGAAACAAAAATCAAACACAACGTAGAGTCCTTCCTTTATACTAGACGATCACAATTATAAGGCCAAAGATAATTGATATCCTCTTAAGCTTAATATTAGCTTGTAACGCCACTACCATGATAGTGTTACAAATTGGTCTTCGTGACCAGGATGTTATAAATTTATATATGTTGGGGTCTTTCTCATCACACCCCATAGCATAAGTAGATCGTTTCAATTGGTGCCGTGACCAGGATATTTATGGTTGCACAAATGCCGGAGTAAGCGAGTATCTTAGAAGCTTTAAAGTAACTTTTCAAAGCATTTACAGTGAATAAATGTAATGCCAGTGATTAAATGATAATAGTTGCACGATTGTACTAATAGAAGACACAAAGCATATTAGTTAACAATTCTTTAAAGTTCATTTTACACAAAATAAGATAAACCTATTAAATTTATATTATGTAAGCACATTAACTTGTTTTAGACAATCTAAAAATGGATCTATAGGTATATAGCATCTTGGCGCAGTTAGAATTACAGTTAGGTACATAAATCTAAATAAATCTGTTTTAAGAGTAATATTGAAGAGATGTTTAATACTTAAAAGTTGCATTAAGTTTCTCAGTAATAAGATTTAAATGGTCAGACCATAGCAGCCTACTGTCTCATGTATTATTACTAATGATGGATAGTTACATATTTAAATAATTATTTATTCATGGAATTACATGAAAGTATCTACCTACACAACATTACTAAAATTGACTAGTAGTATATTGAAGTGAGTCTCAAGCACATCTAATTATTATCTGATTATTATTATATTATCGTCAATCAATAGACATTGTTAGGATAGTTAATAAAATTTAGATTGTATTAATTAAATATAGTTAGGGAATTTTTAAATAAAAGCCTGCAGTAAATTTTAATATTACTTACAGATACAAATTATTCTAGGTTATGTACAATTTAAACTTATTTTGTCACATTTGGTCACTGACACTGAAGTAATTTCCTTCTTTGTTGAAATTGGTCCCAATAGTTATGCGTTGAAAATCCTCAGGGGCTGGTTAGATGTACGTGGAAGTCGGACTGAAATAATAGTATTTAATGGTATTAAAAATATGCAAACATAATGTGAAGATAGGATAATATTATAGTTAGTAGTAGGAAATTAATTATAATATTAACTAACTGTGGAATTAACTTTTATTCATTTATTTACAAAGACTGTACAGGAAAAACTATGTATTTTGGTATATTTATTCATTTTAATGTTAGATTTTAGAAATAATTAAGTGTAGTCATTGCCATCATAGCAAATTATACTTAGTTTAAATAACAGATTTTAAAGTATAGAAAATTCAGTGCATTTTAGTCATGAGTGCGAGAATGTACTGGTTAAATAAAGTTGAATTAGGTTATGAAGGTAACAGGGTTATTTTGACCTTGAATTTTAGGAATTGACTGCAACTGTTTAAGATAATTTTATTTGTAAAAAAGAGTATAGCTTACCGAATGACTTAGCACTCATAAGTTAAAATACAAACAAGTTTAAATTTTAAAATGTCTAATTGTTTATTTTATTTTGGCTTGATTTGACAACAAACAATGTTGTTGTTTTAAAATTAATCCCCAATAGGAAAAGGCAAAAGTCTATAATCCATACAGCCTAGTCTGAATTTGTATATTTTTTTTCAATTCTTGACAACAAACAAGTTTAAAATACCAACCACGGAAAAATGATCCAATTCACACATTTAATTAAATTATATATATTTTACGTGCTGTTTCGATATAAATTTATATCGATTCAAATATTTAAGTTGTTACTTATAGCAAAAAAAAAAAAAAAAAAAAAAAACAGGATAATTTCTTATGTGACATTAGAAATTGCGTTCTAAAAACAACTATAATAAAATCTTTTGAAAAAGTTCTTGTTTTAAATATTAATAAGACATTACTGGAAAAAAATTTAGAACATTTTTTTTTATGAACATTATTATTACATTTTATTTATTTTAATTTATTATTAAATTTTTTGTTAGCTTTCCTCGAATTTTGAACTGTCAATTGTCAAAGGGAGGAAACTTTTATTTCAAATTTGAATTGAATAGAATTTTATATTAACCTTGTTAATTATTAGTATTTATATCAGAGGATGTGTGGTTTTAAATGTATTGAACAAGCGTGAATTAATAGCGACAGTAAAATTATAGTAGGATTGGTAGTGACATCTGGTGGACAAACGTGAATTAATATCGAGTTGCTTACGAAAGTATGGATGGTTGTGCTATGTGTTCGTAGATGGCGCTGAAAGAATTTCAAAATGTCTCATGTCAGTAACGCCATCTGTTGAGAGTGAGTGGTATTGAAAGGTAGGCTTTGAAATAGAAATGGCGTGGTATCGAGTGTAGATATGGAAGTGTTTATTGTGAAACAAAGATGGCGTGGTTGTGATCTTATAAGATATATACAATGGTTCAGTGGATGAGGGAATTGAATGTCATATGCAAGGTGGAAAGTTCAATCCGAGTAAATTGAATTTCAATTTAAAAATATATACTGTAGTTTTAAAAAATATATACTGTAGTATTTATTATAGAAAAGGACGATTAGGGATAGTATGAATTTGGCAGTTAACATTTATGAGGATTTGAGATATTTTCTAATTATTATGATTTCACTGTGATAGTTTTATTATTTTTTTTGTTGATGGATGTATTGTTTGGGGTGAATGGAATGGAATTGATGTTTGTTAAGAATGTTATCAATGAATTCTAGAGAAGAAATGAAGTTGTCATATTTCATTTGAAGTATGATAGTTGAATTTTAATTAAACTTGTAAACATTTAATATTTTAAAATTAAAACTAAGTTTAACATTTGCAGAATCCGGTCGACTTGATAAAATTTCAATAAAATATTAGAAGTTTAAAAGGTGATTAGAAAGAGATAGTTTTTGTGTGAACATTTGGAAAGTTTATTTAAATTAAACTCAAATTAAATGAGTAGCTTAAATAGAGTGCAGTGAATCTTTTTAATTTAAAATAAATTAATTAAAATTTAGATAAACATTATCAGTGATACATTTGAAGCAAATTAAATCTATAACAATGCCTAGGCGTCAATCTAAAGCTAGTCCTGTTGGAACCAAGGCGACTAATTCTAATAACAAGCGAGTGTCTGCAGTTAGACCTGCTACTAAAGTAAGGAAGATTAATTCTTTACAATACATATCTCGAATGGTGGAAAAGGCAATGAATAACATCAATAATAGAATCTCGGAGTTGGAAAATAGAATGTCTACTCCTAGTGGATCATCGGACAATGTTATGCCGAGAGAAAATTTTATTCAACCTATCATACAGCCGGGAACATCAACGGTATACTATCCAGTGGCGCAGATGCCTACGGAAAGACCTAAGTTTCCATTTAAGGGAAAACATCCTGTGACGTTCATCGAAGACCTGACTGCTTATTTAAGAAGGTCTGCACCAGAGGCGAGAGATATAATAGACATTGTCATGGATTGTCTTGAAAATGAATCGCGAAATTGGGCGCGTATTTATAGAGATAGATGGACAGAGTTTGAAGACTTCAAAAGGGATTTTTTAGACACATATTGGGGCGAGGCTGAGCAGAATGAATTAAGAAGACGAATCAGTCAGAATTCGTGGGACGGAGTCCAGTCTATGTTAAGCCATTTCATTACTTTATGTGGACAAGCGAAGATGTTGACGTATCCTATTCAAGAGAGACAATTAATAAACGACATTATGAATCATTTTCCTAAGGATGTTCAATATGCTTGGTCAACAAGTAATTACACATCGATTCTTCAAGCTACGGAGTTTCTACGAAAGTTAGATAACATTAATAAACAAAATAACTTCAGTAGTGGCATTAATGCCCATTCTAGCAGCGTTCAAAGATCTGATAAGGCAGTTCAACAGCAGAATGGCAGAGGCGGTCTCAACCGGAAGCGAATTATGAACACTAGATCAATGAGTAAGGTGATACCAAACAAGAAGAATAGCATTAATGGTACAAATAGAGTAGATAATGATAACAATGTTTCTATAGAAAACTCTGTATCAACAGAGAATTTAAACTAATAAGTGTTGATGTGACAGACCCCGGTACATCAACGTTAGTAGGGGCGAACAGTACATCAGTAGCTTTAAGAATTATGCTTAAACTCGGGTGGGAACCTGGACAGACATTAGGTAGACATAATAATGGTATACGTAAACCAATCATAGCTAAGGGACAATATTGTAAATCAGGGTTAGGCTCAGGATTAAATAAAAATAATTCAACAGATTTCAAGTATAAAATCATACAAACATTAAAAAATCAATCGGAAATAGATAATGAGTCGTTAGTACAAACCGAAGCAGTTTTTTCATTATTTGACGAGGAAGATAATATTACCGCGGATAAATTAGAAATAATTAAATCTGAGATTGAAGTGATAGTATCTGGTAAACGAGTCATATGTCTAGTCGATACAGGGAGTGACATAACCTGCATTTCAGAATCATTTTGGGAATCTTTAAAATCATTAACTGGGAACAAATTAGACATGTTACCTGTTAAGCCGATTCAGATACGTGGAGCAGTAGGACAAAAGAGTGCTAAAATACAACAAATGGTTTTATTGCCTGTAAGATTTGGGGTAATTGATTTAGAGATTAGATTTTTTATAGTACCAAAATTAGTTCATTCAATGATATTAGGATTTGACTGGCTTATGGCAAATAATGTTAATATTAAATTACAAGAGCCATCCATAGGGTTAGTTATCGAACATAGAGATCAACGAGTATTAATTCCGTTTATTAAATATAATTTTGAGGAAAGGAGAATTTGTGATATTACAAAGGTAGATAATAGTTTTGATTTCAATAAATATTTACAAGAAATAAAGACGGGTACACCTCTTAAAGGAACTCAATTAAATAAATTAAAACAGATTCTAATTAAATATAGCGAAGTATTTGTTAAAAGGTTAGGTAGAGCTAATTGTTATCAACATATTATCAAAATGATGGACCATAGTCCAATAATTAAACGGTCTTATCCCGTTCCGTACGCATATAGACAAAAAATGGAAGAAAAATTAGCCGAAATGGTCGATATGGGAATAATATCTAGAGGTTCAACACCGTATTGTAGTCCGTTAACTTACACTTTAAAAACTGATGGTTCAATTAGAGTTTTACTAGATGCACGTGAAATCAATAAATACATGATAGCTGAGTCGGAAGCACCTCCAATGCAAATAGATGTTTTAAATTCATTTCACGGGGTTAATTATATTAGTATAATAGATTTGAATAATGCATATTTTCAAATTACCATTTCTGAGGATAGTAAAAAGTATACCGGGTTCACATTTAATGGAAAATCTTATATGTACAATGTTTTACCACAAGGACTTAAGACTTCAGTAGGTAGTTTCAGTAGAGCTATGGACTTAATATTAGGGACTGAAGTTAGACATTTTTGCGTGAATTATCTAGATGACCTTGCTATCTTAACTCAAGGAACGTTAAATGAACATTTAGAACATATCGATATAATACTAAACAAATTAAAGTCAGCGGGGTTAACATGTAATCTTGAAAAATGTAAATTCATATGTAAAGAAGTTAAAATGTTAGGACATATTATTTCTACCGAGGGAATTAAAACTGATCCAGAAAAAATAGAGTCAATTAAGAATTTCCCAGTTCCCAAGAAAATAAAACATTTAAGAGCATTTTTAGGACTCTGTAATTATTATAGGCGGTTCATTCCTGATTATAATAGTATAATTCAACCTTTATGCCAATTATTAAAAAAGAGTAAAGGATGGACATGGACTTCAGAAGCACAAGTAGCCTTTGAAAAATTGAAAAACAGTTTTTTAAAGACAATAATGTTGCATCATCCGGATATGTCTAAACCTTTTTATTTACAAACAGATAGTTCGGGAGTAGGTCTTGCGGGGGTTTTATTTCAGTACGATGAACAAAGGGAAATGAAAATATTAGGCTATTGTAGCAGATCTCTTAGGGGCGCCGAATTAAGATGGACTGTTACTGAACAAGAGTTTTGGGCTATAATCTATTGTTTAAGGAAGTTTGAAACCTATTTGAGGGGCGCAAAGCTTATAATTAGAACTGATCACAAAGCATTGACGTTTGTTAGGACATGGAAATTGTATAATAGTCGAATAATTAGGTGGATATTGTTTCTCGAACAATTCGATTATAGTATCGAACATATAAAAGGTAGAGATAATGTCGCTGTTGATGTGTTATCTAGGTTCCCACCTGATTCATCAATGATACAAGAAGATAGAATCTATTGTCCTGAAATACATTATATGGAAATTAATAAGAATAAAACATTAATAACAAACTTAAAAAATATATCTAGTTTTCAATCTAACGATAATGAAGTACAGTTGATAATGGATATTATAAATAATATTAGTAATAATCATAGTGGTAGAATAAATAATATTGCTAAGCGCTGTTATATCAAGGATGGAGTGTTATATTTTAAAATCGATTCAGATAAACATGTAATTTATTTACCCTCTCAGTTACGAGAGGAAGTAATTTCTCAAATTCATAAAGAAATGGGACATCAAGGAGTTTTTAAGGTACTCAAATATATTAAAGATAGATTCTATTTTCCTAATATGCATAGAATAGTTAAAGTATTATTAAAGACTTGTCATCTCTGTCAAGTTTCTAAAAGTGATAATATAAAATATGTAGGCAAATGTAAATCTATTGTAACAGAAGAAATAGGTGACTTAGTTATGGCAGACTTATATGGACCATTGCCGAAAGGACGGTTTGGTTCTGCTTATATACTTGTAATTCAGGATTCATTTAGTAAATTTATTAAATTATATGATTTGTCTAAAGCCACTTCTCGTTCAGTTATTACAAAATTAAAACAATTTGTTAAAATAATTAAGCCTAAAGTAATTATGACTGATAATGGTAGTCAATTTTCATCTGAAAGTTGGAAACAAACTTTAAAAGATATGGGTATAAAACCTATATTTACAACTGTAAGAAATCCTCGACCTAATACGACAGAGAGGGTTAACAGAGAACTAGGACGTTTATTTCGAACATATTGCCATAAAAATCATAAAAGTTGGGTAACGATATTAAATAAAATCGAAACATTATATAACAACACATTTCATGAAAGTACGGGATTTACTCCTAATGAAATATTATATGGAATGAGTAATGACATGTCATTTGATAGTTGTTTGCCTCAATTAAATAAATCTAGAGATATTAATCAAATTAGAATTCAAGTTAGGAAAAACTTAAAAGATAACAGTATTAAACGACAAACTAAATTTAATAGGTCCCATCGTTTAATTGAATTTCAGATTGGAGATTATGTAAAGATTCGTAAGGTAAATAAGTCAGAGGCTCAAAAGAAACTTATAAAAAAGTTTCAATTGCTGTATGAAGGACCTTATGTAGTTAGTGCGATTCCATTTGCAAATGTTTACACATTAATGGACCCTATAACTAAAGAAATTAGAGGAAACTTTAATACAATACATTTAAATAGATATTATCAATAATAAATTGATCACGATCAATTATAGATGTTGTCAATGTTTAACTGTTGATACAAACATTAGAATTAATAATGTAGAATTGAAAAGGATAGATTTTAAAATTTAGAATATCAATAAACTTTATTGAAGATTTATTATATTTTCACAATAATTTAATGTCAAAACTATAGTTGACTTTATAAGGAAATGAATTGCACTTAAATGTTTAACCATTGATATAAACATTTGAATTAATAATGTGGAATTGAAAAGGATAGATTTTAAACTAGAATATCAATAAACTTTATCGAAGATTTATTATATTTCACAATAATTTAATGTCGAAACTATAGATGATTTTATAAAATGAATTGCACTTAAATAAGTTAGATATATAAGTAAAAGATTAGGTTATTAAGATAGTAATTAAATAATTAAAATAGATAGTAATAAGTTAGATAAGTGTAATTGTAATTAGGTTTAGTTATGAATAAAAATAAAAATTAAGGTAATGATGGGTCAGGGAAATGACTCAACTAATTTTATTGGAGCGCTTAGAAGTTCTCATATAATTATATAACAATTTAATTTTCAATTGACTATTAAGTCATATATTAATTTTTTTTTCATCATTACTTAACCTATTAAGCGCTAGCTTAATAGAAATAATAATTTAATTTTCAACGGACTACTAAGTCATATATAAATTTTTTTTCCTTTCATCAAATACTTATTAAGCGCTAGCTTAATAAAAATAGTTGGTGGGGAGTAGGGCGGTCATTTCTTCACAAAAGTAACTGAACATTTTCAGTTATATTCCATCTAAATTAAATTGTAAAAATATAGGTCAGACCTTAAAGTTTGACTGTTTGCAGTACAAGTTGTCCAAGTACTGCGATATACTAAACAACATATCACCAATTCATATTAGTATTAGATATGAATTGTGCAACTGTATTCAAATATTTTAATTTATTCATTCTGAAAGGAAACGGATACGATTCCATACATTCTTGGGCCGAAATGCAATGTAAAATATAACGTAATGAAATAGTACCAATTAATGTATTTACGCTTATTGATTCCTTGCTGAAATTCTGTACATTTTGGCTATTTAAGAGCGGAGTTATTAGACGTTTTGTAAAATTGAGGTTATGTTACAATGTCTATGGAAAATCACTAAGTTCCTGAAGCACTAAAGGTTATCATATTATATCATTACAAATATCAATCACTTGAAACCATAAATAAATATCAGGAATGAACTCAGGATGCATTTGAATACACTGAAAACATTAAACAATTATAAACATGATTACATGAAACGAGTGACAGTGACGGGACCATGACGGGGCACACAGTTTCAATATCAGTCAGCTGTCAAAGCTGTTATTAAAAATAATTATGATTTATTTTCAATCGATACGAAATCGATAATAATTTGGGTTTATCAGACATTAATTTTTATTTTCGATATTAATGTAACTTTATTTAAATACACCTTATTGTTTATAACTTCAATTGTGTATCTGGATACTTTGAGTTAATTAGCTAGTGCAAATTTTTTTTTTAAATTCTATAATCGATTATAGTTAAATCGATATGATTTATTTTCAATCGATACGAAATCGATAATAATTTGGGTTTATCAGACATTAATTTTTATTTTCGATATTAATGTAACTTTAATTAAATACACTTTATTGTTTATAACTTCAATTGTGTATCTGAATACTTTGAGTTAATTAACTAGTGCAAATTTTTTTAAAATTCTATAATCGATTATAGTTAAATCGATACCCAATTAATTTGACGAAAACTATCTTTTTTCATTTTTCTCAGCTTCCAGATTCAGAATTGAGCTAATATTTTATATATAAAAAAAAAAAAAAATATATATGATCAATTTTTAAACCTATCTGTACTTAATACATTTTAGCCTAAAAGTCCCACCTCCTTTAAAATAAGATGAACTGCACTCTGTTAAGTTGTATATTTAACATTGAGAGCCGGATTTTATATTTTAAAAACAATATGTGTATTGTTATAAGATAAAATTGAGCCTAGATGTAGGAATTCAAATCAAATTGGATCTATGTGAGTGTGAGAGTGGGTGAAGGAGCTGGAATGGTTGGTTGAAATTGATTATTTTGATTTTAACCATTGAATATAACGCTGGTGGTGTGATTGATGAGAGGTTGGATGTTTGGGAGAAGAGTATGTTTCTATGTGCTGTTGATTGAGGCTGAATGTAAAGAGTCATGAGTGTCTCCTTCAGTTGAGAGGTAACGAGATACAGAATTGTGTTATTTGATTACGTTGTTGTGATTAATTAATAATTACGATAAACTACATTATATAATTAAGGGGCGATTGTAACGTAACAAAAAACACAATTCAGCTGTTTTAGTGAACGTATATGGTTCTAAATTATTAGTCTATAAATTTTAGTTATACTTGAGATAACAAGCGCATAAATTGAAATGTGAGTTGACACGTAAACATAAAACAGTCAAGTTAATGTACAAAAATTGCTCTAATCCATTAAGGGCTCAAATTTTAAGTTGTACTTAAGAATAGGAATTTATTGCCTGGGAACTCAAACAGTTTGACTAACCTGTTGAAATATTAGGTAATAAATATTATATTCGAGACAGGCTTAAAATTTTGTGTTGACAGATGCGAGGGAATGTTCTAAGGGCCAGTTTCCACTGATTAATATAATCGCGATTAGTTCGACATAAAGTCGGTTTACGCATTTAACAAAGTTTAGAGCTGGAAATTGCATTTCACTAACATAAACTAAACGCAGTTAGAGAATAACGGCTGAACCGATTGCACTAATTCTTTTTTTTTTGTGTTCCTTGAAGTATGAGGATGTTTGTTACGGAGAGGAATTTTAAAGGGATTGCCTGAAAAAAAGTCTTAAAACAGCACTTTGCTGTGTGCCCGTACGAATGATTCATAATAATAATTAAACGAAAACCAATATTAGAATCGAACTATAAATTCGATTAAGCGAAACATAGCTTTATTAAATGGTGGAACCCGGTCCTAAGCATTGGGTATCCATTGGATACAGTTTTTTGTTGGACTCACATTACGCCAGGGTTGCCATCGCAAGATTTTCAATTACCGTGTTTGGATTAAAAACTACAAAATTGACGTGTATTTACTTTACATTAACACATAAGGTTAAAAATGACAATGATCGGTTAAATAATTTCCCTTTCGAAATCGGTTGAATAATACATTATTCTCCACAACCGTCATACAAATTTATCGTAACTAACAATTTTTTTTCTTCAGCTTTATTCAATGTGTATTTGTTTTTCCCTTTTATTGTTTATCTTTTATTGTGGTTTTGTTTAATTGATTTATGCAATTTCCTTTGGATCGGATAAAAGTGGTTACAGCCAGTAAAGCTCAATTTATTGAGGAAGTAATAATTTTATTCCTTGTTTTGTGTTGCACTATAATGACTTATAAATTATCGATTAAATTATTAGGAAAAACAATTACACATTGGATTGTCGTATTTTGAACACAGCAATGAACGTACTGCTGTGTACCGCGGTTATCACCGAATTTCCTTGTGACACGGGTATTGCTGAGTGTATGGTATCACTGCAGAGCGCATTGGTAAACGTGTTAGGGTGGGGGAAAAACAGACGCGAGATTTTTAAATAAATACGATGGCAGTCAATTTCAGAGAGAGTCAGAATTTGATTTTGAATTCGAAGTACAGTACGTAGGCCTCCGCGGCCGCCGCGGCCTCTTGGCCAGCGAAGCTATGGAACTTCTGACTTAGATTAAAGATAGAAATACCTAAAAGGTATTTTTTAGATCTGATTCAGGGATTTCTTTAGCGTAAGCTGGCCGAGTGGCTATGTAGCTTCAGTTTAGTCCGCGAAATAGTTTTAATTTAATTTTACTGATTAATATTAAGTGCAATTCTTTATTATAAAATTTTAATTGTAATCCGCTAAATAAATTCAGTGAAAGAGTCTGCAGTCAAGAGCTCCTGATTGGTTCGAATGCATTAATTTTTTATTTATTTGCATGTTTGGGTTTCTGCATGTTGTGTTTTTTCTGATTTTTATAACTTTTACGGAGATTTTTAATAAAAGATATCTAATGAATTATTAGTTAGGTTTACATCGAAACTATTAATTATTGATTATTGAAAAGGAATTATTATCTAGGTTTACATTGATATTATTAATTATCAATTGATTATTGAATAAAATATATCTAATGAATTATTAGTTAGGTTTACATCGAAACTATTAATTATTGATTATTGAAAAGGAATTATTATCTAGGTTTACATTGATATTATTAATTATCAATTGATTATTGAATAAAATAATTATGAAAAGGTTTACATTGATATTATTAATTATTGATTGATCTAAGAATGGAATTATTATGAAATAAGCCTTATGACCATAATTATATTGAATTTAACTGATAAAATCTAACTTAAGTACATAACCACAATATGATGTTGTTAGAATAAAATGAAATTACATCCGTTATACTTTAAAGTACATATATAAATTGAATGAATCTTGGTTAAAACTATCATATTAGATATTAAGGGTTAAATAGATTTTCGTTAGGGTGTATTTAAATAATGAAATGAGATTTTACTATGTCATTACTTTGGAGGTAAATAGAGTGGTGAATAATTCTAGGAAAATATGACCTATAAACAAACTAATGATTAGTTGTCGTATCTTATTGAATATTCTCTACATATAAATATGCTTCTATTGTATGTATATGTATATATGTATATATATATATATATGTGTGTATTTGACTTCATTTTGACATTACACAAACTTTGTAGTTCAAACATTAATTTAAGAATTTGTAGATCTTAAATATATGTTGGAGCGAGGTAACACAGGTGGTTTGTAGTCTTGAATGAGTTCAAGGATACTTTTAGCTCTTGAATACATTCTAAGATGAGTTAATTACACACTGAACTATGACATTACACAACTATTGTAGTTTTGAACATTGATCTAAGAACTTATGTTCTTAAATAAGTGTCAAAACGAGGTATCTGGTAGACTGGAGTGTCTCAGTTTCACGATGACTTTCATTGAACTATATAAACTATGTTAAGGTGAATCCATAAATGTTTGTATTCGCCAGTGTTTTATTATAGGTTTCCCCTATAAGGCAAGGCCTGTCTAAGCCACAGTTCTTCGCGTCATCGATGCTAGGTAGTTCCTAATCTAGGTCTATCTAGTAAAGAAAGTTGCGAGTACTTCCTACCAACCTCTGCGTTTGTGTTTGCCTAACTGAACTATGTTCTTGGTAAATACTATACGTATGTTTGCTTATCTTTGATAAGAATTCCTCATCTTTGATGAGAGACATTGGACAAACTCCACCAAACACTTAGTGTATGGTCGATGTTTGAACTGCAACAAAGGTTAGTAATTTAGTTTTGGACAGTGGTATGAAGTTCTATTTTAGACTAATAGAGAAACATATTCACTTTTCCAATTAATTTATTGCTAATTTTTGTGGACAGTCTCTGTTAAGTCCTAAGGCGGATTTACTGAGATTTAAGCCAAGCCTTAATCAAGTCCTCTTGTGTTTTTCAAACATACAAACATTGATGGATCATAAAACCTATTAAATATACATTCTCTTTTCATTGTGAAAATGAGATACTCTCAGAAATTCTGATTGAGTAAATGAATATGTTATATTTTAATTGTTTTATTTATCTCTCGACACTACCATGTCCTTTGATAAATCCATTCAGTTCCTAAGAGAGCCTGATATAATCAAATGTTTAACAACTTAATTACTGGTTCAATGTTTCAATTGAACAACCTATTCTGGTTAATGAATGCTGTTTCATTGAATGCTGTGAGTCATGCAAGGACAAACCTACACAATTCACCTACTCTACACGTTGGTCTTATACCTTTAATTATTTTTTACTTCCTTATAGGACACTCGAAAGGTTGCGCTGTCGCCTGTCGCTAGTCGCCGACGACCCATCTCACAATGGTGGCGAGGCTTGACAATATAGCTGACTATAGACCCGTAACTTAGTAGGACTTTCCTATGGGAAATTACACTACACAATCCAATTGTGGCAAAAGTAGTAGGTTTCGTGATCGAATTTCAAAGTAGTTGTGTGACCGAAGTTCCCGTATGGGCTAGTAAGCACACAATGAAAAGATCAGTAGACACGATCTCCTTTTGTTCACGTGGAACACATCTTAATACCATGTCTGATTACAGCTTGGTAATTACATCAACTCTAGTAATTCACTGGTTATGTCTATATGACGTCCCAAGGGATTACTCAAATACAGTCAATGCATGATTTTGCTGCAGCGGTATGAAACAAGCATTTGTTAGACAGGATATATTTCCGTCTAACTTACTGTAGAAAATTGGGACCTCTCATTTCCTACCTGCTACCTTTCTTTTTGATTTGATAGCACCAACGTTGTGCCTAATTTAATTTAGAGCCTTCAGCACGGTGTGGATCGGTTGGGGTCGGAGGGGCTTGGTGGAAGCGACCCCCCGGGTTCAGTTGAACCCGGCCTTTTAATCCCCTAATGCCTATAAACCCTATCCTAACAGATTAACACATACAAACAAACACTACACATTATTTTTCACAATTATCTGAGATAATTTATTAACTGAATAAATTATTTCAAGATAATTAATAACTATATAATATGTATTTAATCATTATTTCATTTACTTATATATTTTTAATTATTTTATTTGTTTAGAGTTATTAAAATCTATCTATTATATCAGGTTTGAGCTAAAAATACATGTAAAAGAAACTTAGACACTATTCAATTAATCAATGTCAATATAGGATATCCTATATATAATAATTTAATTTTATTTCTATTTTAGCTATCTAGATTCACTAAAAATATTAGCAATTATAATTTACACATTCTTAAGGAGATATCAGGTCTTTTAGTTAAACAGTAGGTGATAGTATTTCTAAATAAATTAGGTTATTCCTATTTATTCTAACGGTTCTAATTTACTAAATTTTATTAATTCTTAATTAATTTTAAATAAGTTACTTATAAGGTGTCATAAAGTTTAATATCTTACTTTCCTTTTCATAATAATTTTCCAGAAGTTAGTTATCTATAGTGTTTATATCACTGGTAAGTGTAAATAACTTTATAATTAAATTTTAGGATACTAAATCTTATTAATTCTAAATAAGTTAATTATAAGGTGTTAAATCTTTCTTCCTTTTTAACAGCATTCCAGAAGTTAGCTATCTTTAGTATTTATATCACTGGTAAGTGTAATTTACTAAGTCTTATTAATTCTAAATAAGTTAATTATAAGGTGTTATATCTTTCTTTCCTTTTAACAGCATTCCAGAAGTTAGCTATCTTTAGTATTTAAATCACTGGTAAGTGTAATTTACTAAGTCTTATTAATTCTAAATAAGTTAATTATAAGGTGTTATCTCTTTCTTTCCTTTTAATAGTATTCCAGAAGTTAGTTATCTATAGTATTTATATCACTGGTAAGTGTAAATATCTTTCAATTAAATCTTAGGATAAATTAAATTCAGTAATTTAATGTCATTGTGCAGGGATGTTATTTTAAATTAGTGGCTAGGTAGGATGTTTGTCAGTTGTAGAGTTTATATAGAAATCAAGGCTTCTAATAACATATACTATGTCTTTCCTTCGGCATACCATAAAAAGAACTGAAGTTACTCTGAAACAAAAATCAAACACAACGTAGAGTCCTTCTTTATACTAGACGATCACAATTATAAGGCCAAGGATAATTGATATCCTCTTAAGCTTAATATTAGCTTGTAACGCCACTACCATGATAGTGTTACAAATTGGTCCACGTGACCAGGATATGATAATAGGTCTTAGGTCATCCATAGGAGATCATTACACTTTGGTGACGTGACTAAGATTATCATAAACTTGATGATTGGTTACCATGTCATAGGTATAGTTTCAATTGGTGCCGTGACCAGGATGTTATAAATTAATATATGTTGGGGTCTTTCTTACCACACCCTCATAGTAGGTATAGTTTCAATTGGTGCCGTGACCAGGATTATCATAAGCATGATGATTAGTCATCGGACCAGTCAGTATAGTTTCAATTGGTCTTCGTGACCAGGATGTTATAAATTTATATATGTTGGGGTCTTTCTCATCACACCCCATAGCATAAGTAGATATAAATTTATAACATCCTGGTCACGAAGACCAATTTGTAACACTATCATGGTAGTGGCGTTACAAGCTAATATTAAGCTTAAGAGGATATCAATTATCTTTGGCCTTATAATTGTGATCGTCTAGTATAAAGGAAGGACTCTACGTTGTGTTTGATTTTTGTTTCAGAGCAACTTCAGTTCTTTTCATGGTATGCCGAAGGAAAGACATAGTATATGTTATTAGAAGCCTTGATTTCTATATAAACTCTAACTAACATCCTACCTAGCCATTAATTTAAAATAACATCTCTGCACAATGACATTAAATTACTGAAATTAATTTATCCTAAAATTTAATTGAAAGATACTTACATTTACCAGTGATATAAATACTATAGATAACTAACTTCTGGAATACTATTAAAAGGAAAGAAAGATATAACACCTTATAATTAACTTATTTAGAATTAATAAGACTTAGTAAATTACACTTACCAGTGATATAAATACTAAAGATAACTAACTTCTGGAATACTATTAAAAGGAAAGAAAGATATAACACCTTATAATTAACTTATTTAGAATTAATAAGACTTAGTAAATTACACTTACCAGTGATATAAATACTAAAGATAGCTAACTTCTGGAATGCTGTTAAAAAGGAAAGAAAGATATAACATCTTATAATTAACTTATTTAGAATTAATAAGATTTAGTATCCTAAAATTTAATTATAAAGATATTTACACTTACCAGTGATATAAACACTATAGATAACTAGCTTCAGGAAAATTATTATGAAAAGGAAAGGAAGATATTAAACTTTATAACACCTTATAAGTAACTTATTTAAAATTAATTAAGATTTAGTAAATTTGAACCATTAAGAATAAATAGGAATAACTTATTTATTTAGAAATAACCATCTCCTACTGTTTAACTAAATATCTGACGTCTCCCCAAGAATGTGTAAATTATAATTGCTAATATTTTCAGTGAATCTAGATAGCTAAAATAGAAATAAAATTAAATTATTATATATAGGATATTCTATAATGACTTTGATTAATTGAATAGTGTCTAAGTTTCTTTTACATGTATTTTTAGTTCAAACCTGATATAATAGATAGATTCTAATAACTCTAAACAAATGAAATAAATAAAAATAGATAAGTAAATGAAATAATGATTAAATACATATTATATAGTTATTAATTATCTTGAAATAATTTATTCAGTTAATAAATTATCTCAGATAATTGTGAAAAATAATGTGTAGTGTTTGTTTGTATGTGTTATTCTGTTAGGATAGGGTTTATAGGTATTAAGGAATTAAAAGGCCGGGTTCAACTGAACCCGGGGGGTCGCTTCCACCATTCCCCTCCGACCCCAACCGATCCACACCGTGCTGAAGGCTCTAAATTAAATTAGGCACAACGTTGGTGCTATCCAATCAAAAGAAAGGTAGTAGGTAGGAAATGAGAGTACCCAATCTTCTACAATAAGTTAGACGGAAATATATCCTGTCTAACAAATGCTTGTTTCATACCGTTGCAGCATAATCATGCAATGACTGTATTTGAGTAATCCCTTAGGACGTCATATAGACATAACCAGTGAATTACTAGAGTTGATGTAATTACCAAGCTGTAATCAGACATGGTATTAAGATGTGTTCCACGTGAACAAAAGGAGATCGTGTCTACTGATCTTTTCATTGTGTGCTTACTAGCCCATACGGGAACTTCGGTCACACAATTACTTTGAAATTCGATCACGAAACCTACTACTTTTGCCACAATTGGATTGTGTAGTGTAATTTCCCATAGGTAAGACCTACTGAGTTACGGGTCTATAGTCAGCTATATTGTCAAGCCTCGCCACCATTGTGAGATGGGTCGTCGGCGACTAGCGACTGGCGACAGCGCAACCTTTCGAGTGTCCTATAAGGAAAATAAGAATAATTAAAGGTATAAGACCAACGTGTAGAGTAGGTGTATTGTATAGGTTTGTCTTTGCATGACTCACAGCATTCAATGAAACAGCATTCATTAACCAGAATAGGTTGTTCAATTGAAACATTGAACCAGTAATTAAGTTGTTAAACATTTGAATATATCAGGCTCTCTTAGGAACTGAATGGATTTATCAAAGGACATAGTAGTGTCGAGAGATAAATAAAACAACTAAATATAACATATTCATTTACTCAATCAGAATCTCTGAGAGTATCTCATTTTCACAAGGAAGAGAGAATGTATATTTAATAGGTTTTATGATCCATCAATGTTTGTATGTTTGAAAAACACAAGAGGACTTGATTAAGGCTTGGCTTAAATCTCAGTAAATCCGCCTTAGGACTTAACAGAGACTGTCCACAAAAATTAGCAATAAATTAATTGGAAAAGTGAATATGTTTCTCTATTAGTCTAAAATAGAACTTCATACCACTGTCCAAAACTAAATTACTAACCTTTGTTGCAGTTCAAACATCGACCATACACTAAGTGTTTGGTGGAGTTTGTCCAATGTCTCTCATCAAAGATGAGGAATTCTTATCAAAGATAAGCAAACATACGTATAGTATTTACCAAGAACATAGTTCAGTTAGGCAAACACAAACGCAGAGGTTGGTAGGAAGTACTCGCAACTTTCTTTACTAGATAGACCTAGATTAGGAACTACCTAGCATCGATGACGCGAAGAACTGTGGCTTAGACAGGCCTTGCCTTATAGGGGAAACCTATAATAAAACACTGGCGAATACAAACATTTATGGATTCACCTTAACATAGTTTATATAGTTCAATGAAAGTCATCGTGAAATTGAGACACTCCAGTCTACCAGATACCTCGTTTTGACACTTATTTAAGAACATAAGTTCTTAGATCAATGTTCAAAACTACAATAGTTGTGTAATGTCAAAGTTCAGTGTGTAATTACCTCATCTTAGAATGTATTCAAGAGCTAAAAGTATCCTTGAACTCATTCAAGACTACAAACCACCTGTGTTACCTCGCTCCAACATATATTTAAGATCTACAAATTCTTAAATTAATGTTTGAACTACAAAGTTTGTGTAATGTCAAAATGAAGTCAAATACACACATATATATATATATATACATATATACATATACATACAATAGAAGCATATTTATATGTAGAGAATATTCAATAAGATACGACAACTAATCATTAGTTTGTTTATAGGTCATATTTTCCTAGAATTATTCACCACTCTATTTACTTCCAAAGTAATGACATAGTAAAATCTCATTTCATTATTTAAATACACCCTAACGAAAATCTATTTAACCCTTAATATCTAATATGATAGTTTTAACCAAGATTAATTCAATTTATATATGTACTTTAAAGTATAACGGAAGTAATTTCATTTTATTCTAACAACATCATATTGTGGTTATGTACTTAAGTTAGATTTTATTTTATTAGTTAAATTCAATATAATTATGGTCTTAAGGCTTATTTCATAATAATTCTATTCATTAATCAATCAATAATTAATATTATCAATGTAACCTTTTCATAATAATTTCATTCAGTAAATAATCAATAGTTAATATCAATGTAAACCTAGATAATAATTCCTTTCAATAATTAATAATTAATAGTTTCGATGTAAACCTAACTAATAATTCATTAGATATATTTTATTCAATAATCAATTGATAATTAATAATATCAATGTAAACCTAGATAATAATTCCTTTTCAATAATCAATAATTAATAGTTTCGATGTAAACCTAACTAATAATTCATTAGATATCTTTTATTAAAAATCTCCGTAAAAGTTATAAAAATCAGAAAAAAAAAACACAACATGCAGAAACCCAAACATGCAAATAAATAAAAAAATTAATGCATTCGAACCAATCAGGAGCGCTTCTTCACAGGTCTTTCACTGAATTTATTTAGCGGATTACAATTAAAATTTATAATAAAGAATTGCACTTAATATTAATCAGTAAAATTAAATTAAAACTATTTCGCGGACTACACTGAAGTTACATAGCCACTCGGCCAGCTTACGCTAAAGAAATCCCTGAATCAGATCTAAAAAATACTTTTTAGGTATTTCTATCTTTAATCTAAGTCAGAAGTTCCATAGCTTCGCTGGCCAAGAGGCCGCGGCGGCCGCGGAGGCCTACCACTTCGAACTCCGAATTCAAATTTGAATGTCAAACTGACTGCCCCGAAATTTACTGCCTTCGTATTTATTCAAAATCTCGCGTCTGTTTTTCCCCCACCCTAACACGTTCACCAACGCGCTCTGCAGTGATACCATACGCACAGCAATTCCCGTGTTTCACGGAAATTCGGTGATAACCGCGGTACACAGCAGACGTTCATTGTTGTGTTCAAAGTACGACAATCCAATGTGTAATTGTTTTTCCCTAACAATTTAATCGATAGTTTATAAATCATTATAGTGCAACACAAAAACAAGGAATAAAATTATTACTTCCTCAATAATTTGAGCTTTACTGGCTGTAAACACTTTTATCCGATCCAAGGAAATTGCGTAAATCAATTAAACAAACACAACAAAAGATAAACAATATAAGGAAAAACAAATACACACTGAATAAGCCGAAGAATAAAATGTTAGTTACGATAAATTTGTATGACGGCTGCGAAGAATAATGTATTATTCAACCGATTTCAAATGAGAAATTATTTAACCGATTATTGTCATTTTTAACCTTACGTGTTAATGTAAAGTAAATACACGTCAATTTTGTAGTTTTTAATCCAAACAAGGTAACTTAAAACTTTGTGATGGCAACCCCGGCGTCCCGCAATTACAGCAAAAAAACCACTCATACGCCGGGTCGAACCCTTAGGGTCGAGTTCCACTGTTTAATAAAGCTTTGCTTAATCGAATTTATAGTTCGATTCTAACCTTGCTTTCGTTTAATTATTATTACGAATTATTTGTATGAGAACATAGCAAAGTGCTGTTTTAAGACTTTTCCAGGCAATCCCTTTAAAATTCCTCTCTGTAACAAACATCCTCATACTTCAAGGAACACAAAAAAAAAAGAATTAGTGCAATCGGTTCAGCCGTTATTCTCTAACTGCGTTTAGTTTATGTTAGTGAAATGCAATTTCCAGCTCTAAACTTTGTTAAATGCGTAAACCGACTTTATGTCGAACTAATCGCGATTATATCAATCAGTGGAAACTGGCCCTTAGAACATTCCCTCGCATCTGTCAACACAAAATTTTTAAGCCTGTCTCGAATATAAAATTTATCGTCTAATATTTCAACAGAACAGCCAAACTGTTTGAGTTCCCAGCCAATAATTTCTATTCTTAAGTACAACTTAAAACTTGAACCCTTAATGGATTAGAGCAATTTTTGTACATTAACTTGACTGTTTTATGTTTACGTGTCAACTCACATTTCAATTTATGCGCTTGTTATCTCAAGTATAACTAAAATTTATAGACTAATAATTTAGAACCATATACGTTCACTAAAACAGCTGAATTGTGTTTTTTGTTACGTTACAATCGCCCCTTAATTATATAATGTAGTTTATCGTAATTATTAATTAATCACAACAACGTAATCAAATAACACAATTCTGTATCTCGTTACCTCTCAACTGAAGGAGACACTCATGACTCTTTACATTCAGCCTCAATCAGCAGCACATAGAAGCATACTCTTCTCCCAAACATCCAATCTCTCATCAATCATACTACTAGAGTTACATTCAATGGTTAAAATCAAAGTAATCAATTCCAACCAACCATTCCAGCTCCTTCACCCACTCTCACACTCACATAGATCCAATCTGATTTGAATTCCTGCATCTAGGGCTCAATTTCATCTTAAAACAATACACATATTGTTTTAAAATATAAAATCCGGCTCTCAATGTTAAATATACAACTTAACAGAGTGCAGTTCATCTTATTTTAGAGGAGATGGGGACTTTTAGGCTAAAATGTATTAAATACAGATATGGTTTTTAAAAAATTGGTCATATATATATATTTTTTTTTTTTTTATAAAATATAAAATATCAGCTCAATTCTGAATCTGGAAGCTGAGAAAAATGAAAAAGATAGTTTTCGTCAAATTAATTGGATATCGATTTAACTATAATCGATTATAGAATTTAAAAAAAATTTGCACTAGTTAATTAACTCAAAGTATTCAGATACACAATTGAAGTTATAAACAATAAAGTGTATTTAATTAAAGTTACATTAATATCGGAAATAAAAATTAATATCTGATAAACCCAAATTATTATCGATTTCGTATCGATTGAAAATAAATCATATCGATTTAACTATAATCGATTATAGAATTTTAAAAAAATTTGCACTAGTTAATAAACTCAAAGTATTCAGATACACAATTGAAGTTATAAACAATAAAGTGTATTTAAATAAAATTATATTAATATCGAAAATAAAAATTAATATCTGATTACGAGTTGGACATTTTCTGCTGTTCTCTACTGAGGTAGGTTATATAAGGTATTTCTTTGCAGTTATTTATACAATATTCGTTTCCTAGGATGTCCTTATGTGTTGTTCCATTGGATTGTAGGTTAATGCTTCGAATACCACATAAAACCATCGATTGGCCACCTGAAAACAATTGGTACTCTTGATAGGTAGAATTGCCGATAACCCTCAGTGAACCGGTGTGATTAAAAAAGGCCCTTCTTTATAATATAGGAATAGATTTTTTTATAAATTCTTTTTTATATAACTTATGTAAAACTATGTCAATATTTATAACAAATGTTTGTTAATGTAAATTATGTTTATATTTTCAACTAGCTTCTGCGCGCGACTTCGTCGGCGTGGACTCCGCTCCTGTTGATCTTAGCGTGATGATATATAGCCTATAGCCTTCCTCGATAAATGGGCTATCTAACACTGAAAGAATTTTTCAAATCGGACCAGTAGATCCTGAGATTAGCGCGTTCAAACAAACAAACAAACAATCAAACAAACTCTTCAGCTTTATTATATTAGTATAGATAGGGTCAATAAACTAAGATGAAGGTAGTTTCAAAATGTTATTTTGGTTTAGTTTCGTTTAGAGATGTACCTCATCTATACTCTAAACTAATAAATAAAATTAGAGTGTCTGTTTTTATAATTAAAATAACCGCTTTTTATTAAATGCATATGGATGTATGCACGGTACATATACCAAAATAACATTTTTTACAATTTTTGTCTGTCTGTCTGTTTGTTCCGGCTAATTTCTGAAACGGCTGGATCGATTTTGACGGGACTTTCACTGGCAGATAGCTGATGTAATAAGGCGTAACTTAGGCTACTTTTATTTATTTTTTATTTTTTTTATAACTGCGAACTGAACAATAACTTTTATGGTAAATTCCACGCGGACGAAGTCGCGGGTACAGCAGCTAGTAATTAAATAAAAAAGAGAAAAAGTGTTTGACGTGAGCTAGTGTGACAGCAAAATTAAAGTGTACAATCATTTTTGTATGCTAATGTAGATGTTTCTATATTTTGCCATGTATAAAGTAAAACTCAGTTGATTTGATGATGGGGTGGAAGTTTGGAAGGAGGGGGAGGAATTACATCACCAATCAGAGGAGTCAACCAATCTTCAGATAGCATTCGTTTATTGGATAGATCGTCAAATTTAATGTTGCGATGAGTAACAGTTTTTACGACGCATAAAATTTTGTCTAAGTCTCGATTTCCTGTTTTATAGTAATATGTCGAAAAAGAAAACATTTTCATCTTTTCAATCATATTAATTTATTTAAAAGATTTATTTATTTATTTATTTACACTTTTTTGCACACCAACACAGTAAGTAACAAAAATTTAATAAAGTGAACAAAATAATAAAGTTGCATTAGTTGCAACAGGCGGCCTTATCGCTAATGCAGCGATTTCTTCCAGGCAACCTTTGGGCAGAGGACTAGAATTGTTAGTGGGGAAAGGGCGCAACATATGTACTATAAGAGATAAACATAAATACACATTATATATATTCACACATATTATACATATATATTATACACATAAGTACATACAAATACACCTATATAGATACACGCCTATATATATATACGCGTACACCAATACCTACAGAAACAAATAATAATTTGATAACAAAAGACACATACACAGAGGAAAAAAATAAAAATAAAAAAGTATTAAGATGACAAGTACATTGCTTTGGTTAACCTCTTAAATGATTCCAATGTTTGAGCTCGTCTTATAGATAGCGGCAACGAATTCCAAAGGCGACAGGCTTCGACAGTGAAAGATTTAGAGTAAAAGGATGAAGAATGATAGGGAATCTTTAGTATAAGGTTATTATTAGAGCGGAGAGGTCTTTCGTGAGTATCACTAAGAAATTCGAACTGATTTTTTAGATAGGAAGGAGTTAGAGGATTAAATAGGATTGAGTATAGGAGAGACAGTATGTGAGTATTCCTGCGAAGTCGGATAGGTAACCACTTGAGCTGTTTGCGAAATTCCGAAACATGGTCATATTTACGTAAACCAAATATGAACCGAATACAGAGATTTTGTAAGCGCTCAAGTTTATTCAAGATCGCAAAAGAATAATAAATAAAAAAAAATTTAAAAACCTGTGTTATGAAACCACGATAAAGTGAAACTTTTTTTCACATTACAGATATTTAACTAAACATTTTTGGAAAAATATTCCATTAAGGGTATAAAAATCGCTTTATTAATCTTACCGCGTAGCCGACCGTCACGCGACATGCAACACAGACGAAAAAGTTTGAGACGATGTAATAAAAGTTTCACTTTAAAAATAATATACAGAAAATCTTCGCTCATCAATTATAGACAACCACAATTAGTAATAGCTAATTTAGTTGATAATGAAATTTTTGAATACCTACTCTGGATAAACACCCAGGTTCAGGTGCTTAATAAAATAAATGGATGAATCACATTCAGTAGCCTAAACTAAAATATCTAGTAACACCTACCGTTCAAACATTTAAGCCACGACAAACGTTTGAATGGCTTAAACAAATATTTGCGGTGAATGGAGATCGAACCGGCTTTCTCATACCATTATAACTCTACTTCGTGAAATATTAAGTAGGTGCTTCAGACAAAGCTATAAATCACTTCTTATGAAACAGCTATAAAGAAAAATTTTTTGTGTAGTAAAAAGAATTTTCGTACTTTTACGTTCTAAATTTGATTTCGTTTATGGATCTTTTAAAATGAAGTTTTGCGCTAAATTTTAACTATTATCACTATCATTTTTGAAAATATATATACTAAATAAATTGCTTTTCCATTTTAAGGTTGAAGGTATTTCATATAAAAAATATTTTAACTGACTTCAAAAAAAAGGAGGCATCGATTTTAATGATTTTTTGTCAGAGCATAAATTTAAATTTGAGGTTGTTTTTGAGTTCTCCCTAATAGTGCGTATGAAATCTGTTTTTGTGTAAGAAAAAACACAAGATAAAGACTTAATCTAATAGTTGGAGATTTATTATGATATCTGACACTGGGAGTTAAGGTTTACCAATTTATCATACATCTGTGTTCGTACGTAATGTGAGCTGACCGCACATATAACTTTATTTAGACAAGTTGCAAGACTGCGGGTCCAACTACCATCTGCTTCTCGATTTGAACTTGCATGAATTATTGTTACGTCATCACATTGTTTTAATCTTTGATTTATCTCGAATTTTCCTCGCTTAACTATATCATATACTATAACTATATCATAATTATGTTTGAAAAAAATAGTTTTGTGGAATTATTTTATATCTTAAAATGTATTAATTTCACGAGTAGGTATATGATATTCTAAATGGTGTTTGAACTAATTATCTAAAACATACACCCTGTGCTGTGTGGTTACGGCACTAAAGCATGTAGCCACCCCCTCTCTTCCCGTGGGTGTCGTAAGAGGCGACTAAGGGATAACACAGTTCCACTACCACACTGGAACTTAAAAAGCCGACGGATGGCGGGATAACCATCCATGCTGGCTTTGAAATACACAGGCCGAAGACGGGCAGCAGCGTCTTCAGTGCGACAAAGCCAGCCCTGCGGTCACCAACCCGCCTGCCCAGCGTGGTGACTATGGGCAAAACACATGAGTTCGCGTCGTAATGTCGGGCGCGAACTTGTGGAGGCCTATGTCCAACAGTAGACTGTGATAGGCCGTAGTGGTGGTGGATACAACCCTAGACACAAGTTTAACTCATTATTGTCTTATTATTTTATTTGTGTATTTATTTTTTTATACAACTGGGTCACTAAACAAGTGTAAAGCTCACCTGATGGTAAAGTAAGTTAAGCGGTCACCGTAGCTTATAGACGTCTGCAACATCAGAAGCATCGCAAGCGCGTTGCCGACCCTACCCCCAATCTCTCCCAGGAGCTCTGGTCATTAGAATCTTCATTTAATAACATACACTACACCAAAAATTGGACTTGAAATTTCGATTCGATATTTATTTATTGACATGTATGTAACATGTATTATAAGTCATACTACTGGACAAATGCAATAGTATTCTCATAAACATTATTATAGAATAGTCGATATACCGTTTCTGTAGCAATCTACGAACATACCAACCAACCAATATTTTTGAATTAAAGACCTTTTGATCGCTCATAAATGCTTCGCCATTTAGGAGATTATTCTCTTTGTATATAACCTACCACGGCATATTAATGTGATCTATTATACTGAGGCCTCTTCGCAATCCGGCTTTCACAAGTGGCTGAAAGTTGTTGAACCAACGAGCGAGATAAATCGAGAGTCGTTACTCTCAAAAGTTATTTGTGTATACAGAGCAGCGAAATTATTTTTAAGGGAAGGAACCTTGAGCATCACACATCTGGTGTAGGGCTTTTATGAATGACATAATTAAATAAACTAGTGGTCGCCCAGTGGTCGAAACACGACCATAATTTAAATTATAAAAGGGGTGATAGACGTGCGAGTAAGTACGCGAACTTGCGGCTCGACGAGCTTTTTCGCCTGTGTGTCACCCTAAGTACGCGTACTTTAAAACCGCCGAGTAAGTTCGTTGGCGATCCGACAAGTTTGAAATTTTGCTCGTAACCCGCCTTCGCTCGTACGTGTGGCAGCACTGCGAGCCGCGAGCCACCATTTTTGACCGACTTCCAAAAAAGGAGGAGGTTCTCAATTCGATTGTATTTTATTTTATTTTTTATTTTTATGTATGTTACCTCAGAACTTTTGACTGGGTGGATCGATTTTGATATTTCTTAAATTAATCGAAAGATGGTACGTGTCATGTCGTCTCATTTAGATTTAATATGTATGTAACAAGTACTTTTCAAGTTGTATCTAATAATGCGTATTTACTTGACTATTTTTTCGTCGACTTACGTTGTATTACCTATACTAAAAGTTATGCACTTTTCACTGGGTGTACCGATTTTAATGATTCTTATTTTAGTCAAAATATTATGCTTATCATGTGGTTCCATTTAAATTTAATCGAGATTTGACAAGTACTTTTTGAATTATATCTAATAATGCGTTTTACTTGACTGTGTTTTCGTCACCCTACGTTGTATTAGGTACATATACCTTATAACTTTTTGCTGGGTGCACCGATTTTGATGTTTGTTGTACAAATCAAAAGCTAATGGAGTAGTAAAGTTGTCATGTGGTCCCATTTAAATATGATCGAGATATAATGACTACTTTTTTAAGTAAACTTTTATAACGCGTATTTACTTGACTACGAGTATTTTTTCGTCTATGTGTTACTTGTCGATGTAATTGAAGTCGGTTTTTTTTCGTTTGCGAGAAAACACAATTATGTCTCGCCAGTCAGTGGACGCGCAACGCTTGTAGCTTAAGTATTTGTAGTTTTTGTTAATTTTGATTAAGAAATTTCTCAAAATAAAAGTTTTTAAACCGTAATACGATACAATTTTTAAATATCACAAAGCTTCTTCTGTCGACGACATCGCAATACAGAATGAGTAAGCTCCACGTGTGTCACCGACGTCGAGCCGAGTAAGTTCGCGAGCTTAAAAGCCGCGTACTTTAAGTTTGTACGTCTATCACCCCCTTAAGTTTGAAAATTAAACAAAAGAGTATAGGTATATACGTATGTGTGTCAAATACACGGTAGTGTGTGTAATGTTTTTTTTTGCATTCTGCATTCCTTCGCTATAAGTGTGCAAAATTTCATACTCCTTAGTCCGCGCAATTTTCGTAAAAAGGGGTACAACATTTTTGCTCTTGTAGGTATTAATATATAGATACTTGCAAATTTTCTGTTAACATAAATAGATTGTAAAATAATTATTGCCTTATCGTCCACTTAATTATCTATAATTACCCTAGGAAAAAATATACCCGTTTGTGTACCATCCAATGTATAAATACTTTTTTGTTGGATTAAAAAAAAGTATTGAATTAATTTTAAAATTACGAGCACACTCTCGCTAGCTCATTATTTTCAAGTATTTTCAAATACCAACCAAACAATTCAATGAAGTCACGTTCAAATAAATCACTCAGTATTATTAGTACACAGAATATTTCGATTCTAATTAATTTCAATGACAATGGTATTGTTGATAATAATTTAATCAAAGTGTTGGTAGCGTAGTCGACAAAAGATAAAAATGTTTTTAGGATCGTGTGCACAGGGATTAATAGTCCATTAAAATTTGCATACTACAGCTTTATTATCCGCCATTTTGTGAAATAACGCTTGGAAAACATTAAAACGTAAATGAAAAAAAAAAAAAGACTTTTGGGAATGTTGTCAGAATATTTCATGTTAATGATAAAAGGTACGCAGATTATTAAAATAAGCCACAGTTTTATGTGTAAGTTTATGCCGGTTTTACTGTTGCTTTGTGGGTTCTATTTAAGAATAAAATTTCGACAAAATTACATAAATATGTAAGTTATTAAAGTTCTGAATTTAGAACTGTACTAGCTTCTGCGCGCGACTTCGTCGGCGTGGACTCCGCTCCTATTGGTCTTAGCGTGATGATACATAGCCTATAGCCTTCCTCGATAAATGGGCTATCTAACACTGAAAGAATTTTTCAAATCGGCCCAGTAGAACCAGAGATTACCGCGTTCAAACAAACAAACAAACAAACAAACAAACAATCAAACAAACTCTTCAGCTTTATATATTAGTATAGATAAGAAGTGCTACAACACTCGCTTATATTTATAGGCCTCTTTCTCCATGTAGAAGAAGGATCGGAGCTTAATCAACCACGCCGTTTTACTGCGGGCTGTCGGATAATTATATTCCGTACAATGAGTAACGATCGTTATCAGATATTATATATCTGATATTTATTTAATGATTATAATGATATTTATTTAATTATTATAACAACTGGAACGGACAGCTGAACGTGTTCTCAAGGCATGGTCGGGAGGACAAGGACAGACATCCTAACCGGAAAGAAATATTTTTACTTACACAAAATATGTCCATCACGAGACGGAATTGAATCCACAAACCGTCGCTGAGGCGTTATATTTTGCTTTGATTTTCTCAAAACCTAGCGTAAACAAAAGCCACAATCCTAAAGCTTAAATTAAAAAAAATGGCATTCCAATCTCAAAAAAAAATTGAAGTAGATCATTTTTTATTCTAATCAATATCTTTGATGCTAATTTTCAGACTTTTTTTCAATAACTAAAGATTTCCTAATTAATTTGACGCATGTATATTGTTGATTTAGTCTTTTGAAATAAAAGGTTTCTAAGCAAGCTTAAAGTAAGAAAGAGTATATGGCAAAAAAACAAATACGGGATGTACTGCTTTTTTTTGCCTTTTCTTAGTACGGTAACGATAAATTATTATTTATAAATCATGTAAGGCTGGTAACGAACACCGTTTAGTATCGTAAATATTCAGGTAGGAGCACTAGATGGTAGAGTCGACTCGTTTGCTCTTGTCCCATTATTATGAAAAAAAAAAAAAAAATGATACTTACACAAACACAAACGCGACAAATTTGAAGGCTACGCGCTGCTGTCGCGCGTTGTTATTTACATACATTTACAACGTCGCGCGTCAGCAGCGCTGCAGACGCGCTGCCGCCGCGCGGCTAATTTGAAGGCGCCCTAAGAATAACCTACAAAACTTACGTCACAAGACGTAATAATTCATAAATAGAAATGAAAGAGAACTACGCGGATACGTGGCGTACAAAAGAATTCATCGCATTTTTCTTTTTCCCGTGTTTTGAGAACAAAAGGAGGTAAAAAAAGGGAAATTCAAAGCACTTCGTTGAATCTGGCAGAGATTAAGTGGTTTTAGGATTTTTCGATTTGTAACTGTGTTAAGTTTTAGCCTTTATAATAGAAATGCTCTATCTGAGAAAAGTATTTGTATTACAGCGCTGAGATGTCGTAGGGAAATGAGGAGATGAGGCGTGATGCGACTTAACGAGGAGCACTTGGCCGTGTAGTAATGCGAGAAAATCTTAAGAAATAACGATCGTTTTGTTCATTCATTCGTTCATCCGGGTTAACAAGTAAATCACCTTCAAATGACACTAAAATACGAGAGTGATTTCGTCAATGTCACGTAGAAATGTCATATGTTACTGTTGCAGAATACATCTTTGTTTAAGTGTGGTTTCGTAGAAAACAATGTCTAAATATGTATAAAACTATACATAAAATCCGTATAATTATGTTTATGTATATGTTCACATTCAGCTTCTAATATCCCAATGCTGGGCATAGACCTCTTTCTTTATGTAGGAGAAGGCTTGGTGCTTAATCCACTGCCGCAGCGGTGTTTTAGACTATTCGCACTAATACACCAGAGCAGCTGTGTTATATGTATACAAGAAGTTTTTTGAAGTTTGTTTGTATCGAGATGTAAATCTTAGAAGTTATAAAAAAATAATCTTAAGCCAATGAATCGTCATCAACTACGACCACTTTGTCAAGAGTGAACGACTAAGGAGGAGGAATCTTTTGAAATATTAAATTTAATTTACGGAAATCCAGCTACAACTCACATAATGTACGAAGAATTGAGAAATTGTTATATTAATAAATTATTAATGTCAGAATTTCAAAATATTATCCAAATATAAAATATATTTCATATACAACTACGTTTCATTCGAACGACTATAATATGAAGATGAAACATGATTAAGGTTAACGAGTCATATTATGTAGATAATAACAAAAAAATGTCATAGAAATTGTACGAATAAGATCAAAGGAATGCGAATGATATGAGAGTATATTCAGAAGTATTTTCTTTCAAGGACGATGTATACGAAATATTTTAACGAATTTTGTATGAAATTTACTCAGAAATTGAGAAATAGTTAATAATATACGCGTATAATTTATTTTTGTAGAAATCAACTCCATAAATTTTTGTATTATGGATCTTGTGACTGTAAGTAGATATCTTGTATTTATTTGACATATTTTGAGGAGGAAATTTCCTGCTGTGCCCTATCTCAGTTAAATGTTGTCTCGATGATCAAGATATACACCTGATTGTTAACAGATATTCAGAGATCAAGCGAGGACTGGCTTGCATATTTGTTAGCTATCTTATATCTATGCAAAAAGTAGCAAATTAATTCCATTTAAGATATGAGAAAAATATATGTTTTTTATCGTTCAGTTATTTTGTTCATTCAATAAATTAAAAATGATCTAAAATGAAAAGAATAATTTACTAAAACTTTTCTATGAATTGGGCATTCGAGAACTATAAATCACTGTCGTAACAAGAGAAGTTGTCGTGACACTATTACATACTTGACATTTGAATCCATTGCTACTTCAAAATCGGATCTCAATCACTCTACCAATAAATTGCACCATTGGATATCGAAGATCGAAAATACTTTGAACCGATTTCGAGGGTGTTAAAAACGAAGGCGCTCATCGTATCCTAATTCACGTCAGACAAAGGACTGACCACTCGACTTTTTAATTATACAGAATCGACTTTCACGCGTGTCTTTTGGGAGCTGACAATTGTGACGTAATGATGGATGGAGAGATCTCGAATGTTCGATGGTTCGAAAAGGCCTTTACTTTTTCGCCTTCCAATCATCGTATTAGGTGTTTTGAGATAAATTATCTCCGTAATATTTGCTCATTACTCATTGTTAGTTGAAAGAAAATATGAGACTGGCTGACCTAATGGACTTAGATTTATCTTGCGAACTTTCAAACGCGTGGAGTTTAAGTAATCGTTACGTTTTATGGAATTTACCAAATTTTTTTGGGCAATTATTTAATTTTTTCCTTATGCTAGAACCTTCTACCAAATAACGGAAGAGTTAGAAAAAAAGAATTAGCTAAATTGGTACAGCAGTTCTCAACAAACAAACACTATTTTCAGCTTAATTTTTAAGCTATTGCATAGCTTCTTTCGCGGGCCTTGAGCGCGGGGACAATTTCTAGAATTACAGTAACGAAAAAACCTCACGCTCCCCCAGTAACGAAAAAACCTCACGCTCCCCACTCCGACGGGCACGGAGGTGTGGCTTGAAGGCCGTGCATCGTCTAACGTCGTTTCAGTTCGGCAGTCTTCGACACGGCGTTGTGTGCGTGCGATTAGACGTCTAGGTCGCGTCGGCGCGGCTAGGCGGTGCGCTTGACGTCGAGCTTCGACGCGAGTTTGCCGGCATTTATCAATGAATGCGTGATGAAATAAAAAATATGACCTACATGAATGGGATAGCACCGGCGTTAGTACTATTATCTAGTTGAGCGTATTACTCATTGATGCAAATATGATATTGCCTATTATGTTACTATTTCCGGATAAAATTTGGCATTTAATTTTTTTAATAAAAGAAAAAAAATTGTTTTCTTATCGGTCACCACGCTCAAAAAATGTAACTTGAATTAATATCAAAGAAAAAGAAATACTGCATAAATAAAATAAATAAATATTATAATTATTGCATAAGTTAATACAAAATGCTATGCAATAGCTTTACCGCGGCAGTCCCCGAGTGCCACACGTCTTTTTTTTATTTTTTAGTGTATTTATATACAAATATTTAGCAATATTAAAAAAAATCTTGAAACACGTGTTTTTTGGAGTTTAAAGTAATCGATCCTTAAGAATCGATTTTCATATAAGGCTCCCGGTATGAAAAAATATGAGGAGTAAACTCTAGTGAACAAATGACCTCGTTACGTTTTTTGTTGCCTTTTCAACGCCATCTATGCAATGGCAATAAAAACGAAAGTCGGAAACCACGAAAACGTCATCGATTGACTATAGATTTCTAATAGCGGCTTCGGTCGATAGATAGATGGCGCTTATGGATAGATATTTTATTTACCATTTGATATGGTATTAGGTATTAACCTTTTTCTTAAGGCTAGTAAGTCTTTTTTGTACCTATTTAGACAGTCAATCTGGAGGGGTAAACTCCAGTCGAGCGTCGTAGCTGACACACAATTTTTTTGTTTCATTATAAATAATTCTACATAAATGTCACAAAATATTCCGAAATCCCATGTAATAAAATTATTCAATTGTTTATTTAAAGAATCAACTTAACCGCAAATCGCTCTTCATTAGTTAGTACAAATATAGGCCTCCGTTATATAAGCATAATTACAAAATGCAATTAAGAAACGCTGAAGCCACACGTTCGCTAAATTACGAACGCGTTTATTAATTGTTTGCTGTGAAATATTTTTGTGTTTTAGTAAATAGGTCTTAATGTTTGAAATACTGCTTTAAGAGTTTTGCGAATTAAAATATAATAATGAAATGTATGTTTTATTTTCGAACTATTTCTAATTTAGAATTAAATACAGATTTACTGTTTTTCTTTTTCTATCACTGGTATTAAAATTGCAACAAAAGGTCTTAATTAACAAATAATAATAATAAAAAACCTTTTATTGGACCGACGATCTCGGCGTCGGCTGAATGAGGATTGCGGAAAACCGGGATGTCTGGCGCGAACTTGGGGAGGCCTATTTCCAGCAGTGGGCTGCGATAGGCTGATGTGATGTGATGTGTGATGAATAAAAAAAAAAAAAAAACTAGCAGTGAAAGTTAATCCCGATTTGTCGTCTTCATTCCATATGTTAGTGGATTCTTAATCCAAAAACTTTAAGCAAATCTCTGGCAGTCGCACAATATTTTGCGTGCACTTTGCATCAATCCCTGTCAATGATAGCGATTAGATTTATATTATTCATGCAATTTGCTTTGATAAATTGAATCATCGATGAGCATTATTGTTTTAGCATTTATTACGATTTTGTTAATATTGTAGTTTTTTTTTTTCATTATTTTAATAATAATGGTTTTAGTTTATTTTGTAATATACGTTCGTATTATATTAAGTTGAAGCAGTTTTTGTTGATACATAGATGTCAAAATTATAACTAACATCGTGTTGTACTGAAAAAAATACTAGTGATATTTTAGCTCTTGTAGTTTTTTATGATTATCGCTGTATAAAATATTTAACGCTACACATACCCTAAATTTTCTATTTTTTTTACCCAACTGCAGAAGGAAAGTAATATTTTTTGAGTATATGTATGTATGTGATTATGTATGTATGTAGGTATGAAGATTTCTATATTTTCCACTACAGCCTAAACAGCTTGAAGGATTTTAGCGTTTGAAGTATCGTTAAATTTGCCTTGATGGTCCGAGTGACATTAAAAAAATCAAAATGGCGGATTTTTAGTCGGGCTGTTCCACGTATTGAGTAAGATATTTCTCGCTGTAGCCTACATCAATAAATAACATGACAATTCGGTTGTCATTCCGGTATAGTTGAAGTTAAATCAATTTGATTAACAGCTTAGAGGCATCAGGTGTTACATATACTACTTACACAATAAGTCGATCGAAGTCAAATACAATAGCTTCAATCTTGGAGACACGAGTGAAGGCACGGTATATGTATTACAATCGCAATTATCTTTACATCTCACATTTACGTTACCTATACGTACTCAAGATGACATTGCTACAAGATTCCATTGTGATAATTGAGCTGAAGCATAAGCACATTCTCATACCAACATCGAACCATCTAGAATTTGCCAGAATATATTCTGTGCTGTTCTCGCAATACTCAGTAATAATTTCAGTTACTAAATTTGTTTGTTTTTATTTATTTTCTCATTTACATAAAATTTTAAACAGAAATGATATTCACTATCACTACAAATCAAAATAAGTCGACAATGTATTTAAATTTATTGTTTAAATAAGAGTAAAGCTTAAGAAAAACAGTTGCGTAAATATAGAAATATAAGTGCAATTTAATTTGATGGATAAACTATTCTAAGTGACTTAAAAGATAAAGGTTTATCTTTAATAGAAAAAGCATTATTTAGCCTAGGCCGTAAGAGTTTGCGTTGTCGCCATATCTATTGTGCGTATTCTCTGCGCGCAACTGACTGAAAACTAAAAAATAACTTGTATGAAAATTTAGTAGAATAATTTGCGTTTTAAGAGTGTGCATAATGCAAAATTACCATCTTCTATTTGTTTTGACATGAAAAGTTCCAGACCAAATCTTAAAATAAAAATATATGACAAACTACAAGATATTTGCAAGGGTTGACCTTTATCAAAAACATAAAATAAGGAAATTTCCTCGATAAAATATAATCACGAAGTAACCTCTAATTTTTATATTTTTTCTATTTATACTCGATATGGTTATGACCATTAAGACAAAAATTTGATAATTAATTACATTTAAATATGAGTAAAGGCTATGCTTAGGCATTTAATGTAATTACTTTTAGTTTCGGAATTATATACAAAATAACATATTTGTCGTTTTTTACATTCGTAATGCGCTCAAAACTATATCGTCTATCGCACTCTGACACGAGGCTTTGTGTATATTTTGTTTCATCGGGCGCGCGGGTGAAATCTGATTTTTTGCTCGCCTTATGCACGCTCTTAATTGGACAGAATAATGTTTACAAAAGTGTCGTAGACATTGTTCGTTATCCGAAAGCTGAATGACCGTAATTTATCCAAGATGATCGTCAACTATCGGTAAGTATGGCCGCAGCACGCTTAATTATAATCATCAGAAATAATGTACAAGCCAGTAATGAAATTGAGTTCCACCCAAATGCTTTAAAATAAATTTTTTTTTTTTTACGCGTAATTTTGTAACTTTTAAAATGTATTTTTAAATGACATCCAAAGGGAAATATTTAACTTGTACCTATTTAATATCAAAAGCTATTTATTTTATTTTTTTATTGTCAAGTATTGATGTTTTGATACATCACCAACTAATTTCTTCTTTTTTAACTGTACTGCTATTTTCTTATTTTGAAAATGTTGCAATTTTAAATACAATAAAAATAAAAATGAATATTTCATGAGACAAAAATCCAGGTAAACGTCTTAATTGTGGTCCCTTTTAGGATTTTTGAAGAAATAAAATTTAATCATCTCAATAGCAATGTTTTTATACACATATCTTCATTTTCAGCTTTAACCCATAAGAGAAGTATTTTTGATATCCAGGCGGAAAAAATGAATAACATATGTAAAATTTAAATCAAACTTTTTAATAGTAAATTAATATTATACTCGTATAGTATGAACGTATAGAAAATTAAAACAAAACTTCGATAAATTAAAGTGACATCATCGAAATTGTACATTTAAATCACTCCGAGGCAGACAAAGATACACAAGTTTTAAAGAGTCAATTTTGGGAGCGGAGCTTCACTGCGCCACGGAGTTCTAATTAAGACCAAACGCTCTTCGGCAGAAAACCCTCAAACTGAATCGTCTCTCATTTAAAAAGAAAATAAAGTAAGATTCTCAAAGACCGTATCGCTAATGGTCTTAGGCTATTAAATTCTTGAATATTTATATCAATTGTGACAGCCTTGGCTGAAATTTCGGTTAAGTATTGATATATTTAGATCGAAGATTCTTCCAGCTTTACATACTACTTCGGATTTATTTAATGTTTTTGATCTCGGCTTCAATTTTGAAGTAACCTTGAAATTTTTTAGCTATTCTTGATTAGGCAAAGTCCTACTCTCTATAATTATAGAAGAAGTTTAGTATGGTGCTATTTTATTATATACTCGTTTCCTTCGTACAGTCCTTAAAATATCATTCAAATATATTAATCTTCTTATTATACGAGTATATAAAATTCTCATGTCACAATGCTAGTTACAAAACTCTGAAACGGTTGGACCGATTTTTATAAAATTTTGTGTGCATATCGGGCAAGCTACTAGCAGGATACAACGAAGTGCATCGTGCCAAAATTGCCTTAGCCGCGGTCGCATATATCGTTTTATAAACGACAGAATGACTCGAATAATAGAATGAGTGAGGGTAGATGAATATCGACAACAGCGCAGGTACCGACATTAATAACTATCTGCATTGATTCTCCGACATATAGATACTAGTGACCTCTGTCCGTCCATATTTTTTACACGATAAGTAATCAACAATCTATGCTAATATATAAAGCTGAAGAGTTTGTTTGTTTGGTTGTTTGTTTGTTTGTTTGAACGCGGTAATCTCTGGAAGTACTGGGCTGATTTGAAAAATTCTTTCAGTGTTAGATAGCCCATTTATCGAGGAAGGCTATAGGCTATGTGTCATCACGCTAAGACCAATAGGAGCATAGTCCACGCCGACGAAGTCGCGTGCAGAAGCTAGTATTTCATAATTATACTAAAACACCTCCGAAACACGCTGCATCGTATGGCATAAGTATTATTCCGATCAGTTTCTCCATTTATTATTATATAGGTATAGATAGATAATTATGTATGAATACCGATAATTTGATTTGATCGAATCGCTGAGCCTTTTACCATCATTTTTAATTGTATTAAATTTATTACTCGGGTTATAAAATTATTTTATCGTTATCCGTTACGTAATCCGATTTTGGGGTATTACGATTACAAGAATGAAGTGAAAATTGCGATTTAGTATAATTTCGATATTTGAACATTTGTTCGATCGCTTTTAAATGTTAAAGGTATTAATTTGATGGAAAAAATGATTGTTTTGTATTGAAATACTTATTACGATAATCGAGATGATTCCCAGGATAGAAATTATGAAATTAAATCATTTGTGAAAGCTGATTTTAGCAAGAATAACAATTATACGTTCATAATTGCAAAACAATTATACTCTGCTGATAATTTAAAGAAATATTTAGGATCAATGTTTATTGGGGTTATTTGTGAGGGAATTATTAAGAGATATTTAAGTATAAAAAGTATGTGATTGAAGTCGGTTTTTTTTTCGTTTACAATCAAACACAATAATCTGAAATATAATTGTATAACGGAATTCTTACTTTTAAATGAAGAATCCTTCTTTGATCGACTACAGGTCAGCAAAGGATGGATAGTAAATTAGGCTCTTATTTATCAAGTAACATCTTATCTCGTATTACATGTAATAATATTAATTATTTAAAGATTCATTACATAGAGGAAGATTAATACATACTTAATTCTATTAAACGTAAGGTTAATCACGCATTATAAATAGTATATGAGTCGCTTATGTCGTTAAGACTTTAAGGGGATCATGCTCATGTTGTGATGTGAGGCGTCCCCTGCGGATTCCCCGTGTTATTATATTTTTTTATATTTGTTGACTTTATATGTAACCATCACCAACCAGTCATCTGATCATAAAGAAGTTGGAGTAACAGCGATATATTTAATAGCCTCTTAGCTGTTCAAATTTCAGGACGAAAGCCGTGCGTCAAGTTTTTGAGTTTATAACATTCACACTTAACAATCATAGACACATTGAATACTAGCTGACTTGGAGAACTTCATTTCGTTTTTTTTTTTCTTAAATATAATAACTACATATATCAGAATAAAATATAGCCTATCTTTCAAGTTGGATTAACTGGAAACGGTGTGCTACAAACAAAAGTGACGCGTAATTTATATATATTAAGATTAGTACGATTGCTTGGTTCGGTAAATCAATTTTCTACAGCAGAAATTGCTCTCGTAACAACCTCATATATTCCAAAGTAACTTTGAAACAAGATTATACACACTTAAAACGAATATGATTATCAATTACAAAAAGAGTACCAAATCACTATCCAATGATTTGTTATAAACAAATTATACAGCAATGATCATAAAATTCAATACACGGCGGTAGTAAGATTATGGAGCTTCATTGAAAAGCAAAATAGAAATAACGAAAGAAAAATGCAATTATATTTTCTAGTGCAAGAATACATATTTTAAAACCTCAACTTGGATTCCGCTACGGTTTTTTATTTTTAAAACAAAAAGATGATAAAGCTAGGTGTTAACGTTGGTTTTTAAATAAGAATATTATTACGCTGAAATTGTAGTATTAAATTTAAGTTAAGAAATAAAAATTAAAAAGACTTTTTTCAAGTAGTTTATAAAAGTGAATTGATGAATGATGATGAATTTTTCTATAGGCCGAAACAAAAAGCTTTATAGTCGATAAGTCTGTTTCAGTCTTTAATACGTATTAAATTATTACCACATAAAGATGATCTGTTGGAAATATTTCATCTTTCAACGATTTTCGAAGGAACAGAATTGAGTAATATTGTTTTTATTGATGTTAAAAATTCGCGTTACTTTGGGACTTCGGTTTTCGTTTGTTTTTTAACCGACTTCCAAAAAAGGAGGAGGTTCTCAATTCGACACGTATGACGTATTTTTTTATTTTTTTTTTAGCTCAGAACTTTTGACTGGGTGGACCGATTTCGATCAATTTTGTTTTAATTGAAAGGTGTTGCGTGTCATGTGGTCCCATTTTAATTTAATTGAGATCTTACAAGTATTTTTAGAGTTATATCTAATAATGCGTATTTACGTGACTACTTTTTCGTCGACCTACGTTATACTATACCGCATAACTTTTTACTCGGTGTACCGATTTCGATGATTCTTACTTTAATCGAAAGCTAATACTTGTCTTGTAGTCTTGTTTAAATTAGATCGAGATCTGATCACAACTTTTTGAGTAATCTTTAATAGCGCGTATTTACTTGACTATTTTTTCGTCTTATTACTTGTCGATGTAATTGAAGTCGGTTTTTTTTCGTTTGCGAGCAAACACAATTATCTGTTATATACTGGGTGATTCCATTTGATAAGTATAAAAACTACTATCATCATGTTATATGGAAATAGGAAGTGATTTTCTGCCATTCGGAAATGTGGAAACGTACCGCAAACCGTCGTGTTTTAGACGACTACTCGCAGCACTACGCTTGAGCGGTAGTTAGTTGATCAGGTTTTATATACCTAGCTAAGAATCATCACTTCAGCCTATCGCAGTCCACTGCTGGACATAGGCCTCCCCGAAATTCGCGCTAGACATGTGTTTTGCCCATAGTCACCACCCTGGGCAGGCGGGTTTGTGACTGCATGGCTGGCTTTGTCCCACCTAAGACGATGCTGCCCGTCTTCGGCCTATGTACGAGTATTTGGAAGCCAGCAGTTGGATGAATATCCCGCCGTCGGTCGGCTTTAACAGTTTCAAGGTGGTAGTGGAACTGTGTTAACCCTTAGTCGCCTCTTACGACAACCACGTGAAGAGAGGGGGTGGCTATATTCTTTACTGCCGTAACCACACAACACATAGATAAAAATAGCAGCACACAAATGTAGATATTGGCTATTCAATTAGTTCTATCAATATTAATTTAATAAACCAAATTTTTATACGATGAGAAACTTTGATCATAATACGGGTGACAAAATTAACATATATATGAAATTCTGAAATAACCTTTCTGGTTTTACACAAACGATTTTCTAAGGTATTGTGTTGACCTTTCAGACCCTCGTTTCGAAAGGAAATATGACGATTTATGTTTGTAGATATTATTATTGTTAAAATAACTAATTTTTAATAACGACCTGTATTGTTAATTAAGATTGAATGTAAACTGAATGTTTGTAGATTATTTATACTTATTATAAAAATAAGTCCCCCGGCCGCGTCTTTCTGTCCTCCTGTCTGTCTGTCCTCCTGTCTGTCTGAACGCGATAAACTCGAAAACTACCATACGGATTTTTGTATGGTTTTCAACAATAGAAAGAGTGATTCTTGAGGAAGGTTTAGATATATAATTTATTATGTTTGAATGTAAATTAGCAGAAATACGGCGATAAATGTTGAAGAGGTCGCAAAAAATCTCGCCACGGGGAGCTTTCCACGCGAACGCTACGTAAACTAGCAAAGATATAGTTGTATAATGTACTAGCAAATTCAAAATCTATAAAAATGCTACAAAAAAGTCCGCGATAGCATATCTCTATCTCATATGGTTGACTTACAATAACCACTTTTATGTTCAAATTTTTAATAAAAAACATTACGTTATTTTTAAAGATATTTTCTTTAGTTCAGTATTAATCCTTATCCAAATGAATATGATATTTAGCTTAGGCTGTTAGGCATTTAATGCAGATTAAAATTGCCCTTTACACTATATCAATCAGATAAATAGTTTTTGAGATATCATCGTTAGAAGTAATTAGCAGCGAAACATTTAATGCTCGGCGAGCTAGCGTTCTTTGCTTGAGATGCCTACGGGCGGCGCGGGCGCGGGCGCGGGGCAAGTCCATCCCCTCTGCCCCGCATCGCTCGACCGCCTGCTCATGCTAATAAAGGAAATCAAAGAATATCAAAGATAATTTTATCGAACTTTGTTTTAACTTTTTTGTTAAATTCCACGCGGACGAAGTCGCGGGTACAGCTAGCTTTTAAATAAATGCAATGTTTTTTATGCAAGTAGGTCGGCGAACAAGTGTTCGGCCCACCTGATGGTAAACGGTTACTGAAGCAAGTGCGTTGCCGATCTCCAAATCCCTCCCAAAAGCTCTGGTCTTCTTACTCACCACAGGAACACAACCCTGCTTGAAAGTATTATTTAGCTGTGATCTTCTCTAAGGTAGAGATTCTACATCAGTCGGGTTGCTCCCGATTTCGAGCAGGATGATTACTTCTCTTCCCTATCTAAGGTATATGACATCTCCTTTAACTGAGGTAGGGCACAGCAGGAAATTTCCTGCTCAAAAAATGGAGCAGCCCGACTGGGGTAGTACCTCGACCTTACAGAAGATTACAGCAAAATAACACTGCTTTCAAGCAGTGTTGTGTTCCTGTTGGTGAGTAAGGTGATCAGAGCTCCTGGGGGGGAATTGGGGGTAGGGTCGGCAACGCGCTTGCGATACTTCTGTATTGCAGGCGTCTATAGGCTACGGTATTTGCTTACCATCAGGTGAGCCGTACGCTTGTTTGCCGACTTAGTGATATAAAAAAAAAAAAAAAATTCCACATTTACCTTCCAGAAAAACCGAAAACTTGGTGTGTAAATATAACGTAAGCGTTTTATATTTGTTTTGTTTTAGAATATAATAAGATTGAATATTATTTTGATATTTATAAAGGTAATTAGCAAACATAATATGCCCACGCGTCTAACTTTTTGTTGGTAAGGGATTACTGATCTGATAATTAACATTTTAATATGATAATATGATATTTATATAAGAGTCTTACGAAAATTTTGTATAATTGTCGGTGTATGTATGTTGAGTTAACCTTTAAGTTTAGTCAATAGTGAGAAAGATATTATATACGTACAAATGTACAATATATGAAAAAAAATTACCTTGGCTTCTAATATTTAATAAGTAAAATCAAAAATCTACAATTTTTTGTAGGAGTCCTTCTCCTACTATTTTATCTTTTACTAATTATTTCAGCTTTTGAGAGTATTCACCTGACACAGCAGGAAATATTCTGCTTAAAATTTGCAGCCCGACTGGGGAAGTACTTCAACCTTACAGAACGAACAATTGATCGATTCAGCCTGTAACATCCCACTGCTGGACAAAGGCGTCTTCCTCCATGTAAGAGAAGCATTGGAGATTAATCTACCACGCTGCTCCTCTTCTCTACAATGAGTAACGATCGCCATCAGGTATTTAATGGTATCAATCAACAATAAGTATTGTTTAAGTGTGATCTTCTGTAACAACCTTACAGAAGATTAGAATTTGTGTTGCTGTGGTGAGTATGGTGACCAGAGGTCCTTGGGGGGGTTGGGGGTTGGGTCGGCAACGCGCTTGTGATGCTTCTGGTGTTGCACACATCTTAAAGCTATCTATCAGGTGAGCCGTACGCTTGTTTGCTGACCTAGTTGTATAAAAAAAAGTTACAGCGTCTTTAGATATCAATGAAGTAATTAAACTACAATTAAAACGAAATTCTTTGATACTTTAAGTTATTTATTAAATTAATTACATTTTTATCAAATTAAATACACACAAGTAAGCTTCCTCAACGTTATAAATAAATTAAATTGTTATCTATACTAATATATAAAGCTGAAGAGTTTGTTTGTTTGATTGTTTGTTTGTTTGTTTGTTTGTTTGAACGCGGTAATCTCTGGAACTACTGGGCCGATTTGAAAAATTCTTTCACTGTTAGATAGCCCATTTATCGAGGAAGGCTATAGGCTATGTATCGTCACGCTAAGACCAATAGGAGCGGAGTCAACGTCGACGAAGTCGCGCGCAGAAGCTAGTAAAAAGTAAAATTAGTTTACGTGGAAGACTTAAACGTTTCAAAGACGTTTTAGATGGAGTATCTAATATAACTATATAACTAAGTTTTAAACAAGCATGTCAAACTCAAAGTTCCCAGCTTCATGTAGCCTTATTTGAAACACTCGCTACCAGAACATTATAACGATAGTCCTTATCCTTTGAGAATCTTGGGATAAAATTTGATATTACAAATGTTTCCGCCCTAAAGACACGCTCTAGATTTATAAAAGGTCACCAACTTCAGTTCACTGAATTTTTATATCACAAAGGGCGAACGCGAGACGGTGATTAAAAGATGTCGGATAAGACAAGGATTTGTTTTCTTTGTTCTTTTTTTGACTTTGTTTTTTGAGATTGATTTTAAGTTTTATAATGTGAGGAAGTGTTGATTGTTTGTTTTATTCGATCTTTATTTGTAAATGAGAAATAGAATTGAGATAATTGACGCAATTGCAATTATTTTGTATCTGTATTATAAAATGTAAGATCACAATTATGTTTGTGTTATAATTGTATGCGTTACTTTTATACTTTAGTTTGATTACATTTAGAGTATTTTATAAATCACTGTTTCATATTAACTGTACATAAGTTAGGTACATAAGTTTCATAAGAAAACAACTTAATGGTGATTAGATATTTCCTTTTTTATACAATTCTTAAAATCTATATCACTGTATGCTTTTCTAATAAAATAAAATAAATAAAATAAAAATATTAAATCTCTGACTGTAGATTAAAAGTTTAGTACACTTAAGTGTTAGTACACTTAAGGCGACTAGAAGAGCTAAAACGATGTTTTATAACGCCTAAAAGTATATGATCCACTGCAGTGAAAAATAACAGAAAAATATATGATATTCTGCAGGATATATGCTAGATAGATAGTGTGTTGAAAACATGATTCTTTAAATTTGATACGATAGAAAAAAATCACAAAGATACCTCTAAAAATATCTTTTAACGGGTAAAAACCATGTTAATATACAGGCTATAATTCTGATATTTTGTCAAATTATTCTTTAAGCAAATTACTATCGTGATAGTGTTTTAATTATTTTGTTTGATCAATAGATTTTTATAAATACACGTTTTCTTATTTTTGAGCATAAATAATCATAATACGTGCGCATGGGTGCGTAATGCCCGTGTACAGACAGTCTCGGCCAAGGCCTGATGCTAAACGGACGTGTTGCTAGTTTTTTCCGCATTATTCGCATAAGATTATTTACTGTTTTTAATTATTTTCAATATGGGAAATAAAGCGAAACCGTCACGAAAAGTAAAAAACGTTCATATAAAACAAATGCCCAAAATATGAACGATATTAAAAGGTAAGAATATTTTATTATTATATTCCATTTTTTTATAAGTGACCCAATTGGTAAACAAATATGGCGTACTTACGACCATAGACAATTAGAGTTATGCTAGAGTAATGTGTAGTTTAGTGAAGTGACACAAAGAATGAATGAATGAACAATATTAATAAGCCATAGATAAGTAAAATTCATTTTACATAAAAATATTTAACGATACCAAATTGCTGAAATTATTTCAAAAACTGATAATATATTGAATAATTTTGTTAATAATTAATACAGGTACAGAATTAAAAAAAATTGGACGACTGTAATAGATAAATAAAATATTGTCACTGGCTTATTCATGAAAATATTAAAGGAAAATATTCAAATAAAAAAACGCCGATAAGGTACTTTATTTTCTAATCACTGTCCATACTTCCTGATGAATTGCAGGACTCTTCAGAGACGTGGATATAGAAACCTGGGCCGTCTGATGCAGCATCCATGATTCCGTCAAGCTGCATCATTTTATTTTCTTCTTTTATAATATGATCAATACATTTCTTCCACGACACCGCACTTATTTGATTTAAGCCTTCTTTTAAGAGCTCCTTGACTTCTGCCATTTTAAAACTTTTATTATTTTTGCCTATATAACCTTTTACTTGTGCCCAAATGAGTTCAATAGGATTTAATTCGCAATGGTAGGGCGGAAGACGTAAAACAATTATGTTTTTGTGGGCTGCCATTTCGTCAATAACTTTTTTGTTATAGTCATCTTTATTAATTTTTTTTAAAAGTTCAGCTTTTATTTCGTTTTCATCATAACTTATATTATTTTCTAACAACCACGCTTGTATGTCTGCCTTCCGCCAACTCATGTTAGGCACTTTGACAGCAAGTCTCGAGTGGTACGGTGCATTGTCTATTGCCTGAGTAACTTTGTCAATAGTTGGTAATTCCTTATCAAAATAAAACTGGTGTACTTTTCTACGTATGGCTGATAGTATAAAATCATCTAAATTACTTATTATGTTATGTTTTGGTTTCGATTTATTTGGCGTAGTAACTACTCCTTTATTTTTATACTCATTTAGCACTCTTTTTACAGTTTTCTCCGAAGTTCCTATAATTTGTGCCGTTGCGTATAAGATATCAGTTTTTTTGGGGTATGATTCAGACGTCCTTTCAATATATTTATAAATATTTAAGGCTATCGTTTTCTCAATCCAAATCACTGAGCACTCAAAAATCCAAAAGATAGCTAAGTCGTTATCGTTAAAAGATATAATCCAGAAAGCACCCGTAACGTACAACATCAAGGAAGGTAACGAGACGAATGAGGTAATTCTCATTATTAGTGGTCGCCCAGAGATCGAAATTCGAACATAATTAAAAATTTAAATTGAAGAAAACCAATAAATAAAGAAAATAAAGAAACTTTTTCAATTTGACTACAGACCTTCTTTCTTCAATCTATGCTACCACAGATTTAAGAAAGAAGGAGAAATGCCCTAACCGCGAAATAAGTCCGGTACCGCTGTAGCCACTTTTGAAGATGTGTGCGTTTTCATTAATTGCACAACTAGCGTTCTAATCCTTTAATTGTTTCACAATGTGGTTCGCACACTATGAAAACAATTGTACGAATACACTCATACAAGTAAACAACTATTCAAGTTTTCACTTCTGCCGGCACTCCCGGAGTGCAACCCGTTTTTTTTTAAAATGATTTAATATATTTTTATGCATAATTGTAAACAAATATTAACATTCTGCACTCCTTCTCTATATATACTATAAGTGTACGAAATTTTATACTCCTCCGTCCGTGCAATTTTCGTAAAAAGAGGTACAAAGTTTTTGCTTCACGTATTAATAATATACAGATTTTGATGCTCTTTACCATTAAAATTCAACAAATAAAATAACAAAGAAAACAAAGTACGCGTAATATTTTTTTAGCCCTAGAAAGGTAACCTTAAGCGCGTTTTTATCTTTTCCATGCTATTTTAAACACGCGACTGAAAAGATACCGATTTACTTATAAATTAAATTAAATAATATATATTTTTAACTTCAGTTCAATTTTACATTATTAATAAATAAATAAAATGCAACTACGTAATATTATTTGTTTATTATTAGAAATTATGTTACACTCTACAAAAACTAACAAAAGTTAGAGGTATTTATAGTAGGAACTAGAGATGCGCCAAGTACTCGGTTTGTGCTCGGTACTCGGTGTAATTGGCCTTTTTTTTCAGTACTCGGTACTTGGCCGAATAACTCGGTTCCAGTGACCTAGTATTTGGTAGATAATTAGGTTTGGTAGGTAATCTGTTCCTTTTCTCCTCGTAGACATTACCCGCTTCTGAAAATAAGCGCTCGCTATACACAGTGCTTGCAGGTGCACATAAGAACACACGTGCTAAATGTGCCAAGAGTTTACATCTTGTTTTATGTCCTACCCTCCTCTCGAATGGACTCTGGTCTCGCGGCAACAAACTCTTGCTTACATAAGCGATCTAACTCTTGAGCGATGGGACTTTTAGGAACTAGAAACAACCAATCCACGTATAAACTGAGTCAAACCGAGTTACTCGGCAGAGTAACTTAGTTTGCCAAAAGCAAAACCGAGTAATAATCGGTCCTCGGTTACTCGGTAATCTTGTACTCGGCGCATCTCTGGTAGGAACCAATGTGATACAAAATATAAAAAACAATATGTCACACAATATCATTATGCGCACTCGCTCTAACAACTAAACAAAAGGACTGATAACATTGTTTTTGCCAGTGCTATGTGCTATACTTTTATATTATATGGGATAGAGTAAAAAATGTTCAGGGTGAAAACGATATTCAGAAATATTCACAATATAAAATAAAACCTTTACAATAAACACTTTAATATTAAAGCTTGATATTTCTAATATTTTGTAAGCATATTTTGCGCTCAACAAAAAAAAAAACAATATATATAACAACTTAATAACAAATCGCTTTACGGTAACATTGTTTTGTAGTTTAATAATAAATTATAGTTCGTGAAAATTTAAAATATAGGTAAAGAATACGGCCTATTTTATCACTCATTTTAATAATTCCTTATACTCATTCACCTCTAAAAATATAATGGCCACATCCCTATTTGCCTTATAAAAAAACATATTGATATGTCATATTCAAAAATATTGATTATCTGTACTGTCAATATTCGTATTTTAGTAAATTTTGTGTGTTTAAAATGATAAATGGATATTTGTTTTTGGTGAAATAAATAGTAAATGGAGTTTTACAAATGTCCGTTAGCTAATATGTTGTGAAAGTGAGTGATAAATGCGGAAAAAACGTGAATTACGTGTTGACAGGAGTTTGTTTACCAATTGGGTCACTTATAAAAAAATGGAATATACTAAATATTGATTGTCATAACAATGATAACAATGATAACAATGAATTTTGGCGTTTTAGATGTTTTACGGACGGATGTCAGTTCGAATACGTTCAGTTTTTTTTATCGGAAAAAGTAATAGGTAGGGATCCCTAGTACATTTTTTTCACCTGATTAGTATCAAGCTAATTTTCCGGGAGTAGCTTCATTTTGATGAGACGAACAAAAAAATCCTCTTCGAAAACTCTCAATTGTGGTAGCTAACAGAGATAGCAGGAGATAGAGCAGCAGTGAGCCTATGCTCACTCGATAACGGGATAACGTACCACGCAATTTGTAGGACAATAGTACTATTAAATTATATAAATATTAACTAACTAAAAGAAATAAAAATCAGAAACAAAAAGGTCACCGTTGGATTCCTCGTTAAAAGTTACCTAGGTTTGACCTTTGTTTCACGACTAACCTGTGCGGTTTTCCGAATTTTTCGGGGTTTCCATATTTTTACTCACCCGGTATATTAATACACTAAGGTTAAGATGTTTGCCTCCCTTTTTAGAAAAAAAACTCACGATTACGCTTCAGTCTGTAATATTCTACTGCTGGGCATAGGCCTCTTATAGTAGAGGAGACGTGGAACATCGACCTTCACCGATCTGATCTCTCGATGAGGCATATTTTTTATCAAATATAATTTATAACAATATGCCTATGATAACTTGCCTATCGAAAAGTGGTCAATGCTATTTTTTTATTTTTTTTTGCAGGCAAGCCTATATGATTGGTTTTGTAATTACAATATCTTACAGGTAGATGTAGTATCGAATATAGGTAGGTATATATTGACCTACCTGTTCACATCTACTTGCCAGGTAGCCATGACCAAAAATAAGTAGACAAGCCTACCTAGACATATTCTGTGTGTTAAAAACTATCAATTGAGATAAAACACATTCGGTTATCATATGAGTGAAGCTGATGAAAAAAAATTTAATTAAAATTAATTAAATTAAAAGTAGCTATGACCACTTTTCGATAGGCAAGTTATCATAGGCATATTTGTTCATAAATTATATTTGATAAAAAATATGTCTCATCGAGTTATCAGATCGGTGAAGGTCGCTCTTCCACGTTTCTTAGACCATTACCCCATTTAGGAGAAGGATCAAAGCTTAATCCACCACGCTGCTCCAATCCGGGTTGGCGGATATGTTCCCTACTATGAGTAACGATCGCTACCAGGCGTACATGATAACAAACGGGAGCGACTGCTTAACGTGCTCTCCGAGGCACGTTGGGGAGACCCACAAGGACTGCACAAACACCCAGACCACGGCAAACATCTGTATGACGATCTAGCTAGGATTAATTTTTAGAAAATTTCGTTTTACCCGTGTTTTCAGATACTGAAAAAATACAACATTATTAGAATAGGAAAGTAAATTTTGCCATAATCTATTAAATTATCAGGTGGAAAATCGGGTGGTCATGAAACTATATGACCCCGGTTCAAATCCACATGTCACCAGATCGATTTTCTTTTTCCCTTTTTTTTCTAATTGCACTCGTGTTTTTTTATCTGAATAACCAGTTCATTTCTTTTTATTATTATGTCGGTAAGATCGAAAAATATTATTGATATTCCATAAGTATGTAATTGGGATGTAAATAAAATTTCCAATAAACACGATATAAACCGAGCTAAGCTTGTTCATCCATAGGTAAGACTAACTCCCGTTTATGACTAAGTAAGTCACAAACGGGAAATTCCCACAAGTATAGACGTTGCCAGTCGCTACAAAATAAAAGGGATTCACCGACTTCGCCACAAAATAAGTAAAGAGAAATTCCGTGATCCTTTCAATCGGTCCGAATGTATAGTTCCGATAAAAATGATATAAAATGGTTCAAATATTTTCAAAATATTGTTATTATTTATTGTTAAATTTTGCCGCCCCCTAAAAAGTGCCGCCCGGGGCGGGACGCCCCCCCCCCCCCCCCCACGCCCCCCCTACGCTACGCCACTGGTGGTACGTAATCCCGGTCCTACGCTCACTGCTGCTCTATCCCCTGCTAACTCTATTACCTACCACAATCGAGAGTTTTCGTAGAGGAAATTTTTGTTCGTCTCATCAAAATAAAGCTACTCTCGGAAAACTAGCTTGATAGTAATCAAGTGAAAAAAATGTACTAGGAATCCCGGACTATAATAATTGCGATCGAAAAAACTAAATGTATGCGAACTGACAGCCGTCCGTCAAACTACAAAATTCTTTCGCGCCATCTATTAGCATGGTCGGGCATAATCTCGCTAAACGGCTGTCGAGTTAATTTTCATAAGCGCCATAGTTAAATAGCGTTCATTTCACGTCGATATTGTAAATGTGTGCGTGCGTTCTTGAAGGTTACTTAGCTCTTCTAGTCGTCTTAACATAAGACAACAGTATCATATCAAGAATTGTTTTAAAGTGAAACTTCTTTAGGCGCAAGAGGGGTAAAATTTGAGCGACCGGAAACGCGGCAGCGTCATGACGGTCAGTACTTGGATGGTTGACCGCCTTGGAACACTGTGTGAGGTTGGCTTATTGTTTTCTTTTTCAATTACTTTTTTTTTGTATTTTAAATTCTTTTTTTTTTAAATATTTGAATGTGAACTTATAGGGATGAGATAATATTAAAATATTTTGACTTTAGAAAATCGAAATTCAGCTTCTAAACGTAAAGTAAATGATAAATTTCCTGCAAACAGCTGTAAAACCAGCTCAACTATAACCTGTCTGATGTAGAAGTTTGATTTCGTAGCAATTTGCTTTCCAAATTGGATCAGTCTGCGTGCAACCGCTGCCCTCGCCGACAGACGCTGAAAGCTAGACTTTTGGCTAAACAGATTACCTAAATAACTAAAACATGCACCAGTGTGTGTTTATGATTATGATGTTACCGTAAATCATTGTTAGTGCCTTAAAGTTATTAAATCGAATATCGTTTAAATCGCAAAAGTTATTTAAGGTTCAGAATTTTAAAATATTCTTCTTTGTTAGGTGGTGTGTACTAAAAAGTATTAAAAGTTAAAAAGTTTAAGAGAAGTTATGGTATAGAGTTAAAAACAGACAAACGTTTAAAATTAACGCAGTTGTAATAGTGGTATTTGTTTAGAGTTATATAGATCAGTTAAGTAAACCAATTTCCCAATTTAAAATATTATGTTGTAAAAACATTTTAGTAACATATTTACTATTTTCAAAGTGTAAAGTTTTAGTACACAAAAAATCCTACCTACCGCTTACTGTATATAGTACTTATACGAGTAAAAATTATTTCAGTAGTCGTCTTCAAACTTCAAAATTATCGCAGAAGTTTGCAGAAACTTACAGAAGATTACAGCTACATAATATTACTCTCAAGTCATTATGCGTTCCTGTGGTGAGTAAAGTAACCAGAGCTCCTAGACTATTCCGTAAGGGTTTATAATAATTGTGTTTGCTAGCATACGAAGAAAAACCGACTTCAATTGCATCTGCAAGTAATAAATAAATAATTAATAAATTAACAAACGCACTAGTCGTCACTACGATTTTCCAGGGTTTCCCTCGATTTCACTGGGATCCCATCATCAGATCCTGGTTTCCTTATCATGGTACCTAAGTTGGGATATCCCATTTCCAACAAAAAAAAAAAAGAATTATCAAAATCGGTTCATAAACGACGAAGTTATCACCGAACATACATATATAAAAAAAACATATATACGGTCGAATTGAGTAAACTCCTCCTTTTTTGAAGTCGGTTAAAAAAAGCATAGATTTTTTTTTCTCTATAATATGTATGTTTTTACTTGTGAACGAATTTGGATTAAATCTGTCTAAACATTCGAGACGCATATCAGCTACAGTAGAATATTACAAAATTCTCCTAGCAGTGTTTTTGTAAAAAAAGTCTAAGTTTAGAATAAAAAAGAGGTTAATAAAGAAACGTTAATTATAATTTTTACTTAATTTTTCAAGAAAATGATCGTTCCGACATAGATACGCTGAAACATTAGAGAGCTAGATTATAATAAGTGATTAAAATATGATAGTTGGTAATTTTAATGAGCAGACGGCTGCGGAAACTAATAACTGAAGTCAGTGTTACACAGACGTTGTAAAAGACCTAACTTTGATACTTAGTCTAAAGGAGAATGTGCTTGAAAAGTGCCACAACTAACATGCGATAGCGGGTTAGAAAGTATTTTTAATGAAATCTTTATTTCATATCAGAATAGAAGTCAGAATTTGATAAACATTCTTGTCAATTTTAAAATTTAAGTTCTTCATTCTGTACAATGAGCTGTGTGCCTACGGCAGTAACGAATATAGCCACCCCCTCCCTTCCCGTGGGTGTCGTCAGAGGCGACTAAGGGATAATACAGTTCCACTACCACCTTGGTACTCATAAAGTCGACCGATTGCGGGATATCCATTCAACTGCTGGCTTTGCAATACACAGGCCGAAGATGGGCAGCAGCGTCTTCGGTGCGACAAAGCCAGCTCTGCGGTCACCAACCCGCCTGCCCAGCGTGGTGACTACGTCATTTTTGGCGCGAACTTGTGAATGCCTATGTCCAGCAGTGTACTGCGATAGGCTGAAGTGAAGTTCTTCATTCTGTACAATCCTTTTGATTATTTTTTTTTTGAAAATTCGTTATTTAAAAAAATATATTATTGTTGAGTTTTATATGCAAGAGTTTTTAAATTTACTTCATCAATTTTCAAACTGCATTTTATATTCTGTTTTTTCCGTAAATCTTTTTTACGTCGAACTTTTTCTCTTATGCCTTGCCAAGATCAGCTTTTTTGCGGGGACGTCGTGCTCTGGATCGCTTAATCGCATGTCAGTTCAGTGTGCAAGCTGCGGCCATTTTATTTTCAGCTCTTGCATGAGGTGGCGAAAACTTGAAAGGCGATTATGCGGTTAAGTTTTCTTTTAAGAGGTGCTAAGCACGATATCTAGTAATATGACAGTTTGCATATTCTAAAGCGAATTTTTGAGAATATGCACTGGAATGGAAATAATTTCTGTTTTAAATTTTGAGTAGAGTCTAATATTAAATTATATTTTAATGTTCTGGCGTCTTGTAGAGTTAAGAGAACTTAAACATGTTTGTTTTATTAACTAAAATAAAATTGTTCATATTAATTAACTAGGCTCAGTGTGTAATATCCCACTGTTGGGCATAGGCCTCTTTCCCCATGTAGGAGAAGGATCACAGCTTAATCCACCACGCTGCTTCAATGCGGGTTGGCGGATTGACTAGACTTTTATTTAATAGGGTCGTTGAATGATTTACTAGTTAGAGCTTAATCGATATATTATTTTATCTAAGATAAATAAGTGTAAGAATAAGTCTTTATAAATATGTAGTATATGTAGTAGTAAATACTAGCAAATATTTTAATCTGTAAGTAGAATTTATAAAACATCTGAAGAAAAAAAAAACAACGGATCCACTGACCGATGCGTTCATCACTTCATGTTTATCGATATTTTAGTAACTGCTAATAATTTCTTTTCAATATATAACTAGATTGGCAAACAAGCGTACGGCTCACCTGATGGTAAGTGATTACCGTAGCTTATAGACGTCTGCGACACCAGAATCGCAAGCGCATTGCCGACCCTATTCCCAATTGGAAATCTCGCTATTTATCATCCTAAACTATAAATTATTCCGTTCGATAGTACAAAAACAAATTTTTATTGGTTCTCTACAGAAAACTTGTAAAAAAAATATTTTATTATTATTCAATACTTTAATATACTTATTTCAAATTTGTTTATTTCCTAACTAAATCGGTATAAAAGAACCGCCCTTTGCGAACCACCATTGACTGAAGTTAGTCTGTTTAAAACTCACCTGATATCAATCAATTGACTGTCTTATTTAAGGACAAAGTATTAAGATAACAATACAGTCAAAGTAACAATTGTAATAAACTTACTCGTAAAAATAAATTCAAAAAATGTAAAATCCTAAATTACTTTATTTAACGGAATAATAAGATTTTAACTAGCATAATGCATGTGAAAGTTTGTTAAATTAAATGCAAAACTTTTTTTATGTATTCGAAAACTGAGCAAACACATTCCCATTTTATATTCTTGAAATTGTTAGTGTACGACTCGCTCCAACGCGTTTTATACTTTTTATCGAAATAGTTCATAACTTTATCTGTCTGAGAATTGTTTGTTAAATCACGTTCCTTGTTCCCTGTTTCTTGCGTTTGTTTGGTGTGAAATTGATGTGGGATCTTTACGATCTTCAAAAGTCTATTGATGTTGTAATCTCAACCACACTGATTATTCCCTCGCGTCTTTTCCACTCTATGTGACCTTGTGGAAATCATCCGTGCTACTTCGGAAGTAATTAATCTGAGTGCGCGAAGAACCCCTTGAAGATCATAATATTATTGTAATGTAAACAAATACTGGCAGCTCTTGGGGGGATTGGGGATAGGGTCGGCAACGCGCTTGCGACGCTTCTGGTGTTGCAGGCGTCTATAGGCTACGGTAGTCACATACCATTAGGTCAGCCGTACGTACGCTTGTTTATCGACTTAGTAACATAAAAAACAATACATACCTCACACACGCTTGAAGCGGGATTAGAATCTACGAAACGTTAGAAGAAAGCTGGATAACTGCCAACTGAGGCAGTGGACCAGTCAATATTATTACTACGCATATTAAAAATATTTTTATTTTATTTCAAAATGTTATTTGTTTGAAACTTGTTTGTACTTGTTTGAAAGTATCTTTTACATACTAATATTTCCTTCTACTATTTCGTGCAATAAGTATTTCAATGGAAGCAAATCGTTGACTTATTAAACTCCTAGGTTCAGTCACAAGTCTTCAGAACAAGACTTAACTATGTCAGCCATTGAAGACAGATATTTGAAGTAGTTTCCTCAATTCCTTGAAGTTTGAGTTGAACGTGCGACAACAACTCTTTTCAAGGTTAGAGAAACTAATCTGAATTCTTCCGTGTCTACGCTTCATTCGTTTATTTATGTGAATAATTGTCTTTTTGTGGATGGAGTATTTCAGGTTTCAATATTTTCTTCGTTCGTTTGTCCACTTCATCCATGATCCATCAGCCTTTAAAAGTCCAATGCTGGACGTAGGCTTCCCCTAATGTTCGTCCTCAGTCGATTCGTTGTCTCTTATTCAGGTGTAGCAGAAGTTATAGTTTTCAAAATCTACAGTAGCAGGACTGGAGAATTGTTACCGGTGTGAGTCTTATACAATGAGACATTCTAGTTTTCCCCCATCTATACTTATAAAGCTGAAGAGTTTGTTTGTTTGTTTGAACGCGGTAATCTCTGAAGTTACTGGGCCGATTTGAAAAATTCTTTCAGTGTTAGATAGCCCAGATGACCTCTAGTTGGCAAAAGGAATATTCCCAAATTTCAAGTCTCTAGGCCTTATGGTTCCAGAGATATCGTGATGAGTCAATGGGTGGAAATCTCTTTTATAATTATATATAGATATAGATTACGCACAATATTTGTACAGAACAAAGACTAAGGCTAAATAGTGAAGTGCAGTGCTAATGCATCCTTAATTAATTAAAGTATTTTTCTGGTCTAGATGTGGTTTTTACCAGTCTATAAACATTACCGCAAACACGGAATAATTTTGCAATTAATATAAAAATAAAAAACCTTAAGAATAATCTGCCTTTAAACAAAATACCAGTAAGCGAAGAATTTAATTAAGTTTGCACTGAATATTCATGAAGGCTTTGAAAAAAATTAGATTATTAACGCTTTGGAGCAAAATCCTATATTAATATACAATAAACTTTAATAATTCCACTACTGGGAAAAGTTTTATCTAGAATAATAATCTGTTTCATTAAAAGGTTGTTTTAGAAACCTTCCATCGCTTATCGAGTACATAACGGAGTAAAATTTTTAAATATATATATATATATATATATATATATATATATATATATATAATGAGAATAGGCCATGCGGCTCTTTAATATTGAAATATTGTATCGCTTGATATAGCGTTTTCTATTTTGCCTCTGACTAAATTTGACAACAAAATAGTTAGTGCAAGTAAGAATTTCGCAGATAGACGTTTACGTATTAAAATCTATACTAATATATAAAGCTGAAGAGTTTATTTGTTTGGTTGTTTGTTTGTTTGTTTGTTTGTTTGTTTGTTTGTTTGAACGCGGTAATCTCTGGAACTACTGGGCCGATTTGAAAAATTCTTTCAGTGTTAGATAGCTTATTTATCGAGGAAGGCTATAGGCTATATATCATCACGCTAAGACCAATAGGAGCAGAGTCCACGCCGACGAAGTCGCGCGCAGAAGGTAGTATAATATAAATTACTACATTTTTAACATTAAAATATTAATTAAAGTGGAAATTTTAAATATGTAATTATTTTACATTCTTTATTATAGCCTCTAAAACAATAGATGTCTTAATGTATGCGTAACTATGACGATTCTAATGAGGTCTAAAAAGCGAGTTCAATCCAAAAGTTATTAACCTAAATAAATGACCGAATAAAGAAATACAAATTTTTGATAATGTTTTCTTGAATAATTATAATTGTATTTATTCTAAGACTAAACAAAAACATAAGTGATTTAATACAAAAGTCGTTCTAATCTCTGTAAAGAATTATCTTGTTGTTTCTGCCAAAACGTAAAAATTTGCTCACAAAGAGGCCTTACCACTATAAGCATTCTCTGCGATTACAAAATTAATTACTAAGGTAAAATGTACTAATATTATTATTTTAATACGAGCTCAGAACACACGACGAATTTATAACTCTCGAGGGAAATCGGCTCCTCAGGTAAGTTGAAACGAGATGCTTACATAATAGAGACGACGATGCTAAGAGAAAACAAAAAAATGTTATAGTACCTACTCGTAATATTCCGTAATATTCAGAAAACTAGAGAAAGGCCATTTTTGTCATTAAATGGGATTAAACAGGGCATAATTAGTATAGAAATATTTTTATATTTATTACTTGTATGAATTCTTAACACATGTTAATTTTAATCTATACTAATATTATAAAGAGGTAAAGTTTTTAACTTTGTTTGTTTGTAGGGGGTAATCTTTGCAAATAATGAGCCGATCATGAAAATTCTTTCACTAACAGAAAGCTACACTATTCAGAAGTGACATATATGCTTTATTTTATTGAACAAAAAATTCAGTGAAAAATAATAGTATATGTAAATCAAATCGGAGAAATGCGAGCGAGATGAAAACTTTACTATACAAATATTTGCATCACAAAAATAATTAATTAACGCCCAACAAAGTGGGCACAGGTCGGATAGTCTTAAAATAAACCTATTAGAAATATTCAACATGTGCTATCTTCATCTTCGTTAGGAATTAGTCCTAGAACATAAAAGCGTATGAGATTAACGTAAAGCAGGAAAGCCTTGCCTACGTATGATGCTGTTCGCAAGATTGGGTTACAATGGATGTTATGAGTTTTACATATTCATGTTTGTATTGCGAAGCTAGATGCGCATTTTCAAGCTCGTACTGTACTCTTTTGTACTTTAGTATGTACGGGATTATATATGATGTCGCGTTGGCACAGCGGTCACAATCTGGCTGTTGCACTTGCGGTCGCGGGTTCAATTACCAAAGATGACAAACAATTGAATTTGCTACATAGATGTTTATTGTGGTATGGGTTTTTGTGCTTGTGTATTTTGTGTGTTTCCAGACCAAAAACACAGAGGAAAATCGTACTTGGGGCCGTTGAGTGTGTAGCATTTATTTATTATTAACACTCCTACTTCTGTCTGTTCATCTGTTATTGTAATCATTGAACCTGACAATTTTTATAAGAGAATGTGTTACTATGAGAATTTCAATTTTTGATACGCTTTAAAAATAATACAATAACAAGACAAAAATGTAACGTTATCCAGTGAATAGTTCTTTTGGTAATCATAACTAAACAAACACAAAAGTGTTCAATTTATAAAGAAACAAATCAAAGCACGAGAGAAAGTTTTAATAGGACACATTCATACAAATATTTGCATGACAGACACGGCGATATATCTGCGAACCAGGTAAATTGCTCGCGTTGAGTATATTGTTGTAACTTCGCCTTTCGCCCTGAGTTAGTGCTTCAGTAACACCATTACCCCGATTCTCGAAACAAACTCGATTTCTAGACTTTACTATTTAAATATGTACCTGTTAATTGTATAACTATCAAATTTGTAGTCTTAGAGGCATTAAACTGTCAGCCTTGATAGTGTATGTACGTTTGACAGAATAGTTTTTATTTTATTCTGAACAATATTGTACTGAAATACTCGTACTATTCTCTTCACATATCGCTTCGCTATCGCTTCATCCTGTAATATCCCACTGCTGGGCATAGGCCTCTTCTCCCATGTAGGAGAAGGATCAGAGCTTAATCCACCACGCTGCTCCAATGCAGGTTGGCGGATATATTCCCTACTATGAGTAACGATCGCTATCAGGTGTACATTATAACAACGAGACCGACGCCTTAATGTGCTTTCTGAGGCACGGCGGGGAGACCCACAAGGACTGCACAAACACCCAGACCACGGCAAACATCTGTATGGCCAATACAAATGTTTGTCATGTGCGAGGATCGCCCCCGCAACCGCCAGCGCAACAACCACAAACCAGTGCATATACTAGGAAATATTTGAAGCTGATGACAGTCAATATCATAAATAACAACCAGGACTGATGTTGTATATGTTCTTCTAGATACTGTGCAGTTCATACAGGAACAACATCTAGACAAAAAGAAATATTTATACAAAAATAAATATTAATTGGTACGAATTAGAAACTTTCAATGGTGATTGAAACATTCATTAATTATCATTACCTACGAGATCGGTCAAAACCTCATTAGTCCAACATTCCAAAATTCAGGCCTTCACATGTAGGATCTCAATGGATGTTCGTAATTGGGATACCAAATAACCACACAGTGTAAATGAAGTCCACTAAAGTTGTGAAGTGTGTGATTGCGGAGATTTGATAATAGCACTTTTTTAGATAAATTATTCGGATTGTACAATTGTGCACGCTTAGGGCTTATTTATTTATTTATAGAACACCAACAAAGTATAAACCATATTTCAAGTACATATACAAAAACAGTAAAGTCTAAGTGTAACTTTAATTATAGGTGATAACTACATTAAACTTGACTAACATGCACTTATAACATACATAAATAACACACACATGGCAAGAACTTAAGATAGTGTTTTATATTTCAAGTAGCTACAATAAAAGATAACAAAAGAAATCAAAGAATTAAAGAGAAATAGCTTGTAACAATATTAAAAACTAATGATTTTTACAATCTTTTTTCACCCTACGGAACATGATTATATACCAAATATACACATATACATGCAGGACATTTTTATTCTGACGCAGTTGTATGTAAATATATTTATTTTTCACTTTATTTCCGTATACCCACATATATGCATATACAGTGTCTGTTAAGATATTTTTTATATTCGTTGCATTGTTTATCCTATTTTCTATACTTTTAATAAATGACAAATACCATTACTTTGATTGGAGGATGGGAGTCTTCTGGTCTGTAGTCTGTACTGGTTGCGTAGGTCTTTTACTTCTAAAATAAAGCTTCAGCTCATAAAGCTTTTTAAATAACGTCTGAAACAAGTATCGAAGCGCCGTCGAATATTGTTGTTACGCTCAAATTATGAGACGTTATAAATATCCCGCGGGATTGGAACAGTGACGTAGCGAGCTTAACTCGCGCCCGGGGCACAATATCTTTTTAGCGCCCCCCTCCCAATACTTTTTTAGCGCCCCCCTCCCGTTCGAAAAATAATATACCTTATTAACCATAACCCATATGGCGCCCCTTTGTGAGGAGAGCCCGGGGCATGATGCCCCCTTGCCCTCCTTTCCTCAATTCGTCACTGGATTGGAAATTACTCGGGAGAAACCGCAAGCCGCAGGTAGTTATATTATTTTCAAAAGAGTATCTGCGGAGTTTCTTGCCAATTTCTCTCTGCAGAATCTACATTCCGAATCGGTGAATTCTCTTCAGCAATCTATTGAGCCAAGCATAAGTTTGTAAATTTTATTAAACTTTTGCCGAATATTTTAAACAAAATGAATTTTTCATTACCACACAAGGAACAGCTAGTAGTGGTTAGAGAAAGACAAGGAAGTATGAACAGGATGTAGTTTTCAAGTAATGTAGGTACTTTAAGAGCACACCAGTGCTGGCAATTTTACTCGAAATTCTCTGGAGAATGTGTACACAAGGGCGGAAATTTAGTTTTGTTAAAGAGATTCGCTGTTTCGGTTTAATTAAAACGCTTTCATACTTTACAAAGTGCACTGATTTTACCAATTTATTTGCTATTCTGTCTTTGTGTCTGTGTTGTTACGGCAGTAAATAATATAATTACCTCTTCCCGTGGGTGCCGTAAGAGGCGACTAAGGGATAACTATGCAACTGCTGGCTTTGAAATACACAGGCCAAAGACGGGCAGCAGCGTCTTCGGTGCCAGGCAAGCGGTCACAAACCCGCCTGCCCATGCAACGTGGTGACTAACTTGGGGAGGCCTATGTCCAGCAGTGGACTGCGATAGGCTGAAGTGAGTGTCTTTGCTAAGTTTTTTAATTATATTACAAACTAGCGACCCGCCCCGGCTTCGCACGGTTCGAAAATGATCAGTGTTCCTCTACTATATTATGCATATATTATACATATAAACATTCCTCTGGAATCACTCTATTTATTTAAAAAAAACTGCATCAAAATCCGTTGCGTAGTTTTTAAGATCTAAGCATATATAAGGACAGACAGACAGCGGGAAGCGACTTTGTTTTATAATATGTAGTGATGTGGCTAGCAATCGTACGCTTCGCCTGTTGGTACGCGGATACCGTTGCATACCTATGCCCGTAACATTGCATTACAAGCGAGTTGCCGTTCCTATCCTCGACCCTTCCTAAGAACTCTGACTACATTATTGATCACATGAACACAAAACTCGACTCGTCGCAATCGTCGTATTTTTTTTTTACTTTTATTTATTTCTTTTATACAAAGTACTTAACATAAGGCTGTAAAGCTATTTTTTATTTTGAAGTTTTAATTATACATATTTATTATAATTCACCACTTAAGATCTAAATATTTAGAGATAGTTGTGGTATAAATCATATCTGCGTAGAATGGTGCCAAGAATACTGGCAGATTTTCCCCATTGAATCGCATGCCGATTCTCTGGACAAAAAGTGCACTGGCCCTTTTATCACCAGTGGAAAAATTCAAAATAAAAAATAGCTTTAATATAAGACTTAATTTTTCTACAAAGTTACTAAAAAGGTTACTAATTTGTAAGATAAATAATTCGACACTTTTGTCATGAGACATATGAAAATGACCTAGTTACCAAGTAAAACTGAAGTATGAAACGGGTGATAAAATTGAATCTAAATTGGAGCTAGTGAACAGACGAACAGTGGGTGTAAACTGTTATTAGAAACGTATAACCGGAGTATATGGCGGACTCACTCAGCCGCGAACGGTGTTCAGGCGAAAAGGCCAGGTGAATGTCAGTCGTAACGTGTCGATGTGAATATTTTATTAAATTATCTGTTTTATATTTATAATGAGTTTCAATTGAATTGCGCTAGATAGAAATAAGCCCAACTTTGTAGGTAATTAAATAATCAGTCAGGGTCTTATTAAATAATTTCCCATCAGACTAAACTGACCTCCCAATCGAATCAAATGAATTTAAAACAGAACTAAAATCATACAAATTTAATTTCATACATTTTGGTTGGTAAAATTTGCATACCCAATATGTTAGTATGAATTTTACACGAGAAATTTAAACTGAAATCACATGATACAATTCCCATCGAGACGTGGCGAATAAAAGCAATAAACGGAGAGAAACCGAAAACTGAAATTGCGTGTCACTAAAGATGCATATTGGAAAAGTTTTCTGTATTGCTCAGAGCGATTCAACCGCATGTCTTTAATGCATTTCAAATTGGTTCTGACGTTGTATCTATATATATAAAAGAGTAACCCACCCATTGACTCATCACGATATCTCTGGAACCATAAGGCGTAGAGACTTGAATTTTGGTAGGAATATTCCTTTTGCCGAGTAGAGGTCAGCTAAGAACGGGTTTTACGAAATTCCACCCCTAAGGGGGTTAAAAGGGGGTTGGAAGTTTGTATGAAAGTCCTATGTTTTTGAAGTAAGAGACTTGAAATTCAAAATGTATGCTCTATAGATGGCGTTGAGGTGTACTAATAATGTATTTTGAGAAATAAACCCCCTCTTGGGGTTAAAACAGGGGATGACAGTTTGTATGAAAGTCGAATTAAAAATACACCTACAAACTTGAAATTAGGAAAGGCTGTAGCTATGATTTTCCTCAAATTAACGCGGGGGTAACCGCGGGGCACAGCTAGTTATCTATATATGTAAAAATTTCGTGTCACGATGTATATTAGCGATAAACTCCGAAACTACTGAACCAATTTTTATCAAATTTTGTAAGCATCTGTAATTTGGTCCAACTTGGGAGTTAGGGTAGCTTTTATCTCAATTGAAACCGGTAGGTAGCGTTGCTATCGGTATGTAAGCAATCAAATTTGGTAGCTGTTTTCCGGGCAGGACAACGTCTGCCGGGTCCGATAGTATTCTATAAAAAAATAACACGATTCAGCCTGTAATATCCCACTGTTGGGCATAGGCCTCTTCCCCATGTAGGAGAAGGATCGGAGCTTAATCCACCACGCTGCTCCAATGCGGGTTGGCGGATATATTCCCTACTATGAGTAACGATCACTATCAGGTGTACACGATAACAACCGGGACCGACGGCTTAACGTGATCTCCGAGGCACGGTGCGGAGACCCACAATGACTACACAAACACCCAGACCACGGCAAACATCTGTATGGCCAATACAAATGTTGTCGTGTGCGGGGATCGAACCCGCAACCGCCCGCGCAACAGCCCATCGCAATCCAGTGCTGTGACCGCTGCGCCAACGCGGCGTCATAAATAATAAAAATAATAAAAAAATAAACAAAAAGATTAATAAATGTAGTCTTCAATGGCTAAAGTATGTTATTTTCTACGTGATTGTGTTGATGGTTTAGTAAACATTTTTCATTTAGAACATGTGACTAGCTTTGACAGTTGACAGTTCAACCTATTGTAGCCCAATGCTGGACATAGGCTTCCCCAAGTTCGCGCCAGACATCCCGGTTTTTCGCAATCCTCATCCAGCCTACACCGGCAATCTTACGTAGATCTTCGGTCGGCCGGAGGACGTCCCACACTGCGTTTGCCAACACGCGGTCTCCACTCCAGGACCCGTCTGCTCCAACGGCCATCGGTCCTGCGACACAGATGACCAGCCCACTGCCAGTTTGACTTGCTAATTCTGTGGGCTAGTTTTGTAGCTACTAAATGTTATATTGAAAATGTTACAAAAAATAACTACCGAATTGAATAAATCAGACTGAATGATATAAGATGAATTTTTTTCCAGTTTCACTTTTAATAAGACTCGCTTCCAACTTTCTCTAAATTATAGATGTTCGTATATTCAGATTTTAATCAAACGAATATATTGTAGTCAAGTTCCCGATAGGTTTCAGTTTTCTTATCTCGGAGATCACAATTAATTTTTAGTGTTTCATTTTCTATTATTGAAGTTATACTTCTTTTGGCGCGTTAGGGAAAAATGATTAGAATAAATTTTTATGATGCGCACGCACAGTCGCACACCGTCACAAAAAACCAACAACCTGAAGTTAGCTAGTCAACGAAGAAGTTAGCAGCGTGAAGTTAGCTAGCCAATGAAGTATAATTTCTTACGTGCGTACATAAGTACACACACACACTTTTTGTATCAAGTAAATCATTTTCATTAATACAAAAAGGCTCATTCATTAATGTTCTAAAGACTAATTCAATTCTAAGTAATAATCGACTCTTTTCTCTAATTTCAATCCTTTTCCTCCTTTAGAACTACGTCAACCCTCAACCCTTCTGTAATATCGCGCAATGGACGTTAATTAAAATCACAGAAATAGTTACGTTCTTGTCACACATGGCAAGCAAAACTATAGTAAGATATAGCTAGCGAAAGTTAAACTATGTGTTCCGAAGCTTGAATAATTTTTTGTTCAATACTTGACTGTGCACTAGACATTCATCGCGATGTCACCTGAGTTAGAACATCGTCTTAAAAATGCATTGTTATGGAACATGATAAAATGTCCAATAGTCAAAAATTAAAATCAAAATAGCTTTATTCGAATAGGCTTCAAAAGCACCTTCGAATCGTCATCTTATAAAATTAATTATGTATTTAATATTATTTTATTGAAATTTTGAAGCTACCACCGATTCGGAATATAGATTATACAGAGAAGACCCGGCAAGACACTCTCTTTAAAAAAAAATTGCGTGCGTACAAAGTACACAGTCATGTCAGAAGTGAAACTTCTTTGGCAAACTAATTTAAAAAAATCAGCCAAGTGCGAGTCAGACTCGCGCACTAAGGGTTCCGTACCATTGACTAGATGTGGCAGCATCATGACGTTCAGTACTTGAATGGGCGACCGCCTGGGAACACCGCGTGAGGTTGGCTTTTTGTTGTTTTTTTTTTCAATTCGTTTGTTTTTTTAATTAGATTTTGTGAACCAGTTTTTTTTTAATTAGTTTGCCAAAAAACTTTCACAAAAAGTGTGTGTGTGTGCAATTCACACACGGTAAAAGTGAAATTTCTGAAAAGTCGTAGGAAGATAGGCCGTTGCGATTTGTTCTATTAACGTGATCACGGTCTCGTTAAAAAGGTCTTAAGTGCAATCAAAAACATGTCGCTTACGCGTTTTGAGCAGTAATGTATTCTATCCCATTCTCTCCTGTACATGTGTGTTTCTTTCTTCATAGCGACGCATTTTCGTTTCGTCGAGTTCAAATCACAACGATTCTAATAAAGATTTACTTCAATAAACTGATATTTAATACAAAATTTAACAACTTCAATATGTCGTTTGTTGTTCCGTTAATAGAAGTATTCGGCGCGTCACATAAAGAAAATTTTGTTGAACAAAAGTTGTACAAAATAAACTATCGTGTAAAATGTATACATTACTTTATATAAAAAAGAAAAAACGAGTGTGCTTTAAACCACACGACTGAAGCAAAACTTACGAAACGTATCTTTCTATCTTCTCTAACTTATATCTCCCTCTCTACTTCTGTTCGCCTTGCCCGATAACATTTTTCGTAACGCTCTCGTCACGCATTCACCAGCTTACTTCCCAATTCAAGCAAAAAAATGTTACTTAGAAAATTTTTATTTATAAAAATTTTACTTAAAAAAATATCAATAGACATTATAGCATGAGTTGGAAGGACGGTCATATTGCGTTGTATAATTAGAGCATTTTGCAAGCGGACGCGGGCTTTCCGCGGCTCTGCTTGCGACGGCTCAAGCCAGTATTGTTTCTGTCAGCTCAGATTGAAAACTATTAACTTCTAAAACTATTCGCTTTTGACATTTAATTAAAACCTGAAAATTTTGTATGAAAACTCAAATTAAGAACTGACAAAATTTTGAAAAGATATAGTTTTGTACCAAGTATAAAATACGAACGTAAGTTAAGTTAACTAACGACAATTATAAGATTTTAGATAGTTACTTCTATTACTAAAACTATTCGAAAACGAGATATTTACCATGTTTTTATCATTTTCACTCTTGAGAGTCTCGTGAACAAGACATTCGCAGTTAATGTCGAAATATCAAGCTCCGCAAAGTGAAAATGATAAACATGGTTGTTATGAGTAGTCTATGCCCGAGTCAAATGTCAATACTCTCTAGAACTGTCATGTCTAGTTAGCACTCCCACGTCCAATGTCTCTTACTTATTAATGTCGTCTTGAATAATTATATAAAGTTATATTTGTCCAACACCGGAGTTTCAATTATAATAAGCCAATATCAAACATGGTGCCAGAAGTGGTCTCAGAAGACATCTCATAAGAAAATAAATTCAAATTGTCAAGTCAATGTCGGAGGTCAAAAAGGTCGAACCGCGTGGCGAGCGGGAAGAGGCAATGTCGTCGTCAAAAAGGCTTAATATAGCTGGAAATATCAAGCCCATGAGCCTGGAAGGCAATCTGTCGTCGAATTGGAAGAAATGGTACCAATCTTTCATTATTTTTCTCAAGGCAAGTGCCATATACGAAGAGTCAGACGCACGCAAAGTAGCTGTTTTATTACATTTTATAGGCACGGAATGTCTCGAAATATTCAATACATTCAATTTAGACATCGAGAAAATTACATATAGTCAATTAGTCACTAAATTTGAGGAATATTTTGTACCTAAAAGAAATATAACCTATGAATGCTATAAGTTTTTTACAACTAAACAAAAAGCTGAAGAAAGCCTGGAAGACTTCCTTACAACATTAATAAATAAAAGTAAGTCGTGTGAATTCAGAGATTTACAAGATAGAATGATTAAAGACATTTATATTACTAACATGCATGAAAGTTTTCAATTTGTCCGTGAGAAACTATTACTTGAAGAGGATTTAACACTAGAAAAGGCTAGAAACTTGTCTAAAACAATAGTCTCAGCTAGATCTCATGCCACAGAGTTCAAAGAGTCAACAAATGTCTTCTATCAACATCAATCATTCAGTCAGTCAAGATCTCAGGCTTCAGCCAAGTCTCAGTCTTCAGCCAGGTCACAGTCAAGGGCAAGGTCACAGTCAAGAGCAAGGTCACAGTCACGAACAAGGTTACAGTCTCAAGACAAAGAAATGTGTACTCGGTGTGGGCAAAAGCATAGATATATCTGCCCTGCGCTAAAGGCTAGGTGCAGACAGTGCCACCGTCTAGGTCATTATCAGGCATTCTGCAGGTCAAAAACAGTGAAATATATACAATTAAGTCAAAATAATATGAACAATATGGACTTTAAAGGTAAAGATTCAAATTATTTGTTCGTCGGACACTTGAATTCATGTCAGTCTACAATTTCAGATTGGAGTGTTAATCTTACAATTAATAACATAAATGTACAATGTATTTTAGATACAGGAAGTGATGCTAATGTCATGTCATATAATTTGTTTAAATCATTGAATGTCAATCAAAATTTTTCACCTTGTCATGCTAAAGTTACATCTTATTGTGGAAATAGCATACCAATATTAGGTCAACAAAAGCTTGAATGTATTTTTTATGTTAATAGTCAACTTCAGTCAAAAATTATTAACTTTATTATTGCAAATGTCTCATCTCCAACTGTCATTGGTAAAAATACCTGTTCAGAGCTAGGTCTTATTAAAAGAGTCTTTAATATTGAAAAGTCAAGTGGTTGTCAAAGTTTTAGTCAGAATTATGATTCAAACTTAGTTCAGAGTCAAAGTCATAGGTCAGAGTTTAATAATTGTCTTGTCAATAGTCACGATTGTCAGTCAGAGTCATATAGTACAAATAATAAGTATAAAAATCTGTCAGAGTCATATAATGATAATAATTATGAACAGTCACAGTCTTATAAAAGTAATTGTCATGTTCAGTCACATTTACAGTCATATTATATTAATAAAAATAATAATTTACAGAGTCTATTGTCAAAGTATAAATCTGTATTCGATGGATTGGGCTGTCTACCTGGTGAGTGTCATATCACTGTCAACAGTGATGTTCGTCCTAAAATTGATCCACCGCGGAAAATTCCATTCTCATTACACGATAGACTGAAGAAGGAATTGGACTATATGGAAAGTCTGGATGTCATTACCAAGGTCACTGAGCCAACGGCATGGGTGAGTTCACTTTTATTAGTTGAGAAGAAAAATGGTCAACTAAGAGTCTGTCTTGACCCAAGAAACTTGAATGAAGCAATATGTAGATCTCATTACCCTATACCTACTATTGATATGGTACGGTCTAAGCTTCATGGTGCGTCACATTTTTCTACTCTTGATGCAAGTAGTGGATTTTGGGTTATTTGTCTTGATTTGGAAAGCTCAATGTTATGTACATTTAACACCCCATTTGGCCGCTATAGATTTAAAAGGCTACCTTTTGGTATTAACCCTTAGCTACCTACCTCTCTTTTCAGTCGCACAAGTACCTACTAGGAGTCTCTCAGACTCCTGCATTTTGAAGCCCTACAAAAAAAAACTATGACTCGAGGTCAGAAATTAAAATCGAAAACGTTATTTTTATATTCGTATATTTATAATTAAGTAATAAAACTTTGGAATATTTGCATTACTTATTCTAAAAACTCAGTTTCTTTCTTGACTTCCCAAAAAATTAAAAATATTTAATATTTTAATAAAACGAGACCAATTACTAAAATTTAAAGAAAAAAATAACTTTAATCATGAAATTTCCATGGTATAGTAATGAACAAACGTAGCAAAAAACAAATTTTCTTCAAAATCGCAACATTTTTATAAAATTGCAAAGGTTGAAGATGATGGTTGGTGGCTATGATATTTTTACCAATGATGGTTGGTTGTTATAATTTAGCCAGCCCCTCTCTTCCCGTGGGTGTCGTAAGAGGCGACTAAGGGATAACACAGTTTCACTACCACCTTGGAACTTAAAAACCCGACCGATGGCGGGATAACCATCCAACTGGTGGCTTTGAAATAGGCCGAAGACGGGCAGCAGCGTCTTCGGTGCGACAAAGCCAGCTCTGCGGTCACCAACCCGTCTGCCCAGCGTGGTGACTATGGGCAAAACACACGAGTTCACGACATTTTTGGCGCGAACTTTTGGAGGCCTATGTCCAGCAGTGGACTGCTATTGGCTGATGTGTGTGTGTGTGTGTATGATTTTTCAGGCAGCATAAACACACCATGTGAGAACATTCCAGACCAATAGGATTTTTGCACCTGAAATATAAATTGGTTCTTCCTTTTTGGAATTATATAAAGTACACGACAAGTAAACAGTATTTCCGTATAGTATACTAGATCTGCTTCCTCATCACCTTCTATTTCTGAATTTGATGCGGAATCACAGGGAAGTACATGATTTTCGTCGAGATCCACTTCTACATCATTTATTTACTGTCCAAAACATCATCTTTATTTGAAAAAAGCTCTTCCTCCAACCAATGATCAATAATTTTATCGCTAGTCGCCATTTTCAAGTAAAACAAAAAAGAAATCACTTCATAAAAAAGTTACGTAACTACCTACCAAGAGTCTCTCAGACTCCGTCAAAAATATTTTTAATCACCAAAACGCAACGCGCACGCATATGACCCCGATGAGCGAAGGTGTGGTCCTGCGGGTAGCAGGGAAAAGGTACACAGACGCGCAAAGGACGAAGATGCCTACTTGCAGAATTATAAACAAAAATAACCTTGATGGAGTCTGGGAGACTCCAGGTAGGTAGTTAAGGGTTAACTGTGCCCCTGAAATATTTCATCGAATTATGACAGAAACATTTGGTGTATTACCTGGAGTCATGGTGTATGCTGATGATATTTTAGTCTATGGAAAGAGTCGACAAGAACATGATGAAAATTTACAAAGAGTGTTTAAGAAAGCTCAAGAAGTCAACCTAAAATTTAATAAAAGTAAGTGTAAATTTGGTCATACACAAGTCAAATACTTAGGTCATATATTTTCACAAAATGGAGTGTCACCTGATCCAGATAAAGTCCGGGCTATTAAAGATATGCCGTCACCTGTCTGTCTCAAGGATCTTCAAAGATTTCTTGGTATTTTAAATTATCTGGGAGGATTTATAAAGAATTTAGCCGAGGAAACTGAACCTCTCCGTCTGTTATTAAAAAAGTCAAGCGAATGGTCATGGAATGAGAGTCACGAAGCTACATTTAAACGTCTAAAAGAGATTATTTGTCAGGCGCCAGTCTTATCACATTATAATGTCAAAAAGTCAGTAGTCCTGTCAGTTGATTCAAGTCAGTCAGCAGTCGGTGCAGTCTTGCTTCAAGAAAATCATCCAATTTGTTATGCATCTAAAACATTAACGTCAAGTCAGAAACGCATGGCACAGATTGAAAAAGAACTGTATGCCATTGTCTTTGGATGTATTCGCTTTCATCAATATATTTATGGTAAAATTGTCACTGTGGAAACAGATCATCGTCCATTAATTACTTTATTTAAAAAGCCTTTAGCTGAAGTTCCAACACGTCTACAGAGGCTTATGCTTAGAATACAAGCCTACGACTTAAAGGTTGAATACAAACCTGGTACTAAAATGTACATAGCTGATTCATTATCACGAGCAGCTTTACCTGAGTGCAGTGAGGATGAACTGGATGAAGATGTCAAGGTTCATGTCAACATGCTTGTAAAAAATTTACCTATTTCAGAAGAGCGTCGTCAGTGGCTTACCGAGGCTACAGAAAATGATGAATGTCTATAGCTACTTAAGCAGTACTATGAACAAGGATGGCCTGATAAAAGGTCAGAAGTCAATAAATTAGTCTTGCCTTATTGGAACTGTCGTCATGAAATACATTCAGTCGGAAATTTATTATTAAAAGGTAATAGTCTTATAATACCTACAAAATTAAGGTCAGAAATTTTGAAAATTATACACAGTGGTCATCAAGGCATAGAAAAATCTAAAAATTTTGCAAGAGGAGTGGTATATTGGCCATTAATGTCACATGATATACAGCAGTGTGTGGAAAACTGTGAAATCTGTCTGTCACACAGAAATAACAATCCACCAGAACCTCTAATGTCACATAAAATATGTTCTTTCCCATGGCAAAAGGTCGGGATAGATTATTTAAAATTCAATAATCAAACCATACTTGTCGTTGAAGATTATTATTCAAACTACATAGAAATTGCTAATGTTAGTTCAACTGGAGCCAAAGCATTAATAAATGCATTAAAGCCTATATTTAGTCGTCATGGAATTCCCTTAATTATTAATTCTGATAATGGACCACCGATGAATTCACAAGAATTCAAACAGTTTTTAGAGTCTTGGAATATTACACATACTACATCTAGTCCATACCTGTCTCGTTCTAATGGATTAGTAGAGTCTGGAGTGAAAATAGTCAAACGCATACTTACCAAATGTGCTGAGTCAGGTGAAGATCCGTATCTTGCATTGCTGCAGTACCAAACAACACCTAGAAATAACTTACCGTCTCCTGCTGAGTTGTTAATGTCTCGTCGTCTCAGAACACTTATACCTACTGTTGAAACACACCTCCAACCTAAAATAATGAGTCATAAAATCTACAGGAAAATAAAACAACAAAATAATTATAAACAAAAATTTTATTATGATAAAAAATCAAAAAATTTGTCTAAAGTAAAGAAAGGAGATAAAGTCATGTTTAAAAAGTCGCCAGAGTCAAAATGGCAACCAGGAAAAATAAGAAAGAAATGTGAACAGCCTAGATCATTTATTGTTGAAGCTCCAGATGGGTCTACATATAGAAGAAATCGTCAACACTTGTTACCTTCTCATTCGTCTAGTCCAACTAAAGAAAAATTATTAGAAAAGAAAATAGAAAGTCAAGAAAGTAGTCAAATTAGTTCAAAGAAGGAAATGAGAATGGAAGATAAAAATAGTAAAGAAATTAAACATAAGGGAATTATGAGAACAATGAGTGGTAGACAGGTCAAGCCCCCAGTTAGATTTCAAGATTGTACGTATGATTAAGTTAAATTTAAAATATAATTTTTAAGTCTGTCAGTCTATAAGTTTAATCAATATCAGTCATATTTTAATATTATTAGTTTGTCAATTGTCAACCAGTCAGTCAGTCTTAATAAGTATAATATTGAAATGTCATGTTTTTAAAAGAAAAAGGGAGATGTTATGAGTAGTCTATGCCCGAGTCAAATGTCAATACTCTCTAGAACTGTCATGTCTAGTTAGCACTCCCACGTCCAATGTCTCTTACTTATTAATGTCGTCTTGAATAATTATATAAAGTTATATTTGTCCAACACCGGAGTTTCAATTATAATAAGCCAATATCAAACAATGGTAAATATCCCGTTTTCGAATAGTTTTAGTAAGGACAATTAATTAACAAGCATTTTTGTAATAACTTTAGGAGAGTTTAAGCAGTGTTATATTTTTTTTCATTTCAAAGTAGACAGCATTGCTATGGTTGCAGTTTAATTACAAATTTAGTCTTACGTATACAAACCAGACCAAACTGCAGTGGAGTATTTTGGTAGATTCATTATCTTTCTAATTGGAAAGAAATATCTATACGTCCAAATGACTACACCGTGCAGATAATATTTAGAAGTGCCACTTATACAGACTTATTCAATTCAGTAATGTTGACACAATCAGCACAATATTGAACAGGCTGATTTAAAAAGACGACGCGTTGGCACAACGGTCACATCACTGGTTTACGGCTGTTACGCTGGCGGTTGCGGGTTCGATCCCCGTACATGACAAACGTTTATATTTACCTTACAGATGTTTGGGGTAGTCTGGCTGGGTGTGTCCTTGTGGGTCTTCCCACCGTGCCTCGGAGAGCACGTTAAGCCGTCGGTTCCGGTTGTTATCATGTACACCTGATAGCGATCGTTACTCATAGTAGGGAATATATCCGCCAACCCGCATTGGAGCAGCGTGGTAGATTAAGCTCTAATCTTACTCCTACATGGGGAAAGAGGCCTATGCCCAGCAGTGGGATATTACAGGCCAAGGCGATTTAAAAATAAATCGATTAGCAATAGCTTCACATTAAAAACAATTAACTAAATAATGTTTAATAATATTGTAAAATGACGGTACGATACTCTATACTGAAGATGCTTTTGAAGCCTTCTTGAGTAAAGTAAAATTTTGATTTTGTTTGATCTGTTTCAAGAGTAAAACACTTTCATTCGAGTATCTCGAAGGTAACGAGAAACATATTTCGTACATCGCGTATAAAGAGTAATTCAACGTACTAAATAAAAAGTTTCAGTCGTAAACTCTGCTCAAATGTTTTGTTAAAGAATAACTCGGGCTCGTAAAATCTCTGCAGAAATTTTATAGTTTGAACAAATAATGTGAGGGTATAGTAAACAATTTTCGTAGTTTTTCCGAATAAGCGTCAAAGTTGCTCCAGTTTGCGGTCGGTCTTGTACTGGGAAGTTAACCGTTGAGTTTTTTAAAAAATTAACGTGTCCCCTTTCGGCTCTTTACGAATAAAAACCTTTTATTCGATTTCGAGACCAGAGTGAGCACACGACGCTATCGCTTCTAACGTGTCCATTGCGCTATACAACTTTGAATACAACCGCATCAAGTTCTTCAGGCGAGCAATGTACCGATAATAAACAAATAATATCGTGATATTTTTTTTTCTAAGCTGTATAATAGAAGTGACGATATGGAAAAACGTTGACGTCGAAGATCGAGCTTGAATGAATTTCGAATCCATAATTTCTCCAACGAATTGTAAAAGCGAAGTAAAAGCTTTAGCTTCGAAGATTTTAATATGGGACCCTCTAACTTCACTTTCCACTTGTAATATCTTGTGCTCAAAGTGCCTCAAGCAAACTAAATGATTGTTAGTTTTAAGGGTTCCGAACTTCAATGGAATCTTATTAAGAAAACTGGTGCTGCATCAGTCTTTGGAACCATAAAGAACGCTTGGATTTTACACAGATTATGTATTTGCTGTGATTGTTATAATAAAGGATAGGTAATACAAATTAATAAAACTACAGATATTTTAATGTATTAATAATATAATTATATGCTTCAAATTATTGCAGGCGGGGACAAAAAAGTTTTACAAACACTGATTATATCAATCGAACATTAACAAAACCTAAGTAAACTAATATCAATCGAACTTATTTGGGTTATAGTATTGTGTATATGGCGATAATAACTTATATGCGTGCGTGTTGAGCAACTTATTATTTATATTTTTAGAAGAAAATCTGAAAATCTACTCATTATCATCTTTGCAAGATCAATTTTTCCCTTCTTGTTAAGTATTCTATTGTATATTATACAAAACACGCCTAGACTATGACCGTTGTTGGCATTTGCCAATTTATTTAAAGACAAAGTTTTTAAAAGTTGTATAACTATTAAGTTTTTTTCTGACTTTTTAGAAGAATCCGACATTAGTTACTGTCTAATCAAGTCTACTTTTTATAAAAACTAGTGGTCGCCCAGAGGTCGAAATTCGACCATGATTAAAAAATTTAATGGGGTACTTTCCGTAGTGAAAAATAAATTATAAAATTTGATAAAAATTAAAATTTATATAAAAATACACCTAAATATTCTGATTTGGAATCATAAAAGCACATTATTGATTTAATATATTGAAATTAAAAGTCGTATATTTTATTCTGTATATCACGTGACCTAAAACACGAGCCGCCATGGTGTGACGTTATACGGGCAATAACAAAGTTCTGTCAGTGCTGTCAACAGCTATCTTTCACTAATATATCTAACGAAAATACTACACTTCAAGTCCTCTCTTAAAATCATCTAATGACCCGATCGAGTCAGTAAACAAGGTTAACGAATTCTTCGCAGGCATAGGTAAAAATTTCGCTTCTGCTGCTGGTAGTCTGGAGCATAATCCTCAGCTGTACTTACCTTACATCGCTTCAAAGTTGGCGTCAACCTCGATGGTGTTAAATGAGACCGACGACGTAGAAGTCAGAGCCATTATCCATAGTCTTAAAGGCCATTCTGCAGTAGGATGGGACGGTATAACGACATCTCTACTTAAAAGCGCCGTGGACATTCTCACTCCTTCAATTACAAGGGTGTGTAATCTCTGCCTATCTCAAGGAATATTCCCCAAAGTTTTCAAAACTGCCATTGTTCATCCAATTTTTAAGAAAGGTTGTAAAGAATCTGTTACCAATTATAGACCTATTTCTGTTTTGAGCTCACTATCAAAGATTCTCGAAAAACTCATTAATAAAAGACTCGTGTCTTATCTAGGGAAATATAGCTTGCTTGCTTGTAACCAATATGGCTTTAGAGCTGGCAAATCTACTGAGGATGCGCTTATGACTTTGGTGAACGATGCGATTAAAAATATTGACGGGAAAAAGAAGACTCTCGGTATATTCTTGGACCTATCAAAAGCTTTTGATACAGTTTCTCTTCCTCTTCTTCTCACCAAATTGGAAAAAATTGGCGTCAGGGGAACTGCTCTAAACCTTCTCAAAAGCTATCTATCTGAAAGAACGCAAAAAGTTAAAATAAACAATAATATCAGTGATGAGGCAAATCTAACATATGGAGTACCACAGGGTAGTATATTGGGTCCCACTCTCTTCTTGATATACGTAAATGACCTCTGCAATCTTAATATACCAAACTGTAAAATTGTTTCTTATGCAGATGACACTGTTCTTCTCGTCCATGGTAAAAATTGGACTGAGGCGCGTGGGCATGGCGAAATGGCTCTCACTGTCATAATGAGTTGGTTGTCTAACAACATCCTGACACTAAATCTAGATAAGACTGTGTTTGTAACATTTGGCTGCAAGCGCTCTTTACCTCCCAATTCCTTCTCTATAACCGCACATAAATGCTGTCTCGGACGTGGTATTTGCAGCTGTAGCAATATAACTCGCTCTAGCGTTGTAAAATATCTTTGCGTACTCGTGGATGAAAATCTTACTTGGAAGAACCAGATACAAGTTATTGCCTCCCGTTTGCGAAAACTAACTTACATTTTTAGACAATTAAGATCAAGTGCTAGTTTCCAAATTATGAAGACGGTCTATTTTGCCCTTGTGCAATCTTTACTTACTTACTGCATACCAGTATGGGGTGGTGCAAATAAAACAATCTTGCTTCAACTGGAAAGAGTGCAAAGATGTATTCTAAAGATTTTGATATCGAAACCTATTCGTTTCCCAACAACTGAATTGTACAAGATTTGTCAGGTATTAACAGTTCGACAATTATTTGTCCTTTGCTCCGTTCTTCGTAAACACAAATCCATCCCATTTGACAAACGGTTTTTGTCCGGTAAACGGAGAAGTGATAGAGTCTGCCCAATAGAATTATGTCACAAGGTCTCCTCAAGTCGTCAGCATTATTATTTCAGTCCCAGATTGTACAATAAAATAAATAGGGAGTTAAATATATATCCTCTAACTTATCGTGTATGTAAATATAAATTGAAAAACTGGTTATTGACATTAAATTACAACCAGACGGAAAAACTTTTGGTCACCGTAACTTAACTAGATATTTTTAGTGTAATTATATAAATGAACAAAACAAACCTTATAAATAAACACACACACACACACACATACTAACACACACACACACACACACACACAAACAGCATGCTTTTTTTATTATAATTGTTATTTTTATTGTTTGATCTTTTTCCTATTGATCATATTGTTTTGCTTTTATATTTTTTTTGAAATTTGGTCTACTTTCTGATACGACGCGTTGTGAGGAGGGCGTTAATGACTGCGACACAGTTTTATACTAATGTAGTTATTATCGTTACAGATTGTTTATGCTATGTACCAAATTTTTGAAATAAATAAATATTATTATTATTATTATTATTATCTATATCAATAATATCTATCAATTTTAACTTCAAGGAGTAATAGTTGTGTTCTTTCGTATAATAACTCTTCATATCTTGTTCCAACTGAAATAATATGCATTCATTACTAATTTGTTGATGGTTGTCATAGTAATTGTAGGTTATGTTACTGTCTTACATACGTCAAACACTTTTGTTATTGCACATATTACGTCACCAAAATGGCTGTAGCGTTTTCGCGGTAATAAAAAAGGTTTAAAATTTAATTTAATTTTATGGCATGAAAGCGTGTTTATTTTGCCGAAATATATATTTTTTGTGGCTTTTTATTAGAAAATCAACATTTTGAAGTACTTTCTCAAACATAGTGGAATACCCTATTCAAGAAAACCAAATAATTATGAAAATATAGAACCTTTAAAAAAAAAATTCAACTTGACTACAGACTTTGACAATCAACAAATAGTATAATATGCGTGTGTGAGTGCTGTAGTGTGTGTAATGCTTTTTTTATTAATTTAATGGGTAAGCCTTTAGACAATAGTATTTCGATTTATGGGGTTTTTTGAAAAAGTGGGGGGAGGGGTGTGGTGGATTATCCTCTGGTGCCTCTCCCATCCCTAGAAATCTCATGATTATAACGATATCACGGCAAAAAAATTTAAGGTAAAAATTATTTAAATAGTTACAGAATACCTAATTTTAATTGTGCGTATTTTAGCTCCGATGCTGCAAGAAGTGCATTCATACTCCGTTCCGTAGCTTTTAAAACACTTACACATTATAATAATACACGTATGTACGTAGAAACTATTTGTAACACTTTTATACATAATATTATTCGTATTTACGCCGAGTATTTACGTTAAAACTATCTCTTGATTGACAAGAGTAATATAGAATATACGATACGAAGAACAGATTAATATGAAGTTATGAACTGACATATCGATGTAGATGTTTTCGTTCTATCTATCAAACAGGCAAAGGTCTAAGACCATACAGCCTATTCAGTCGGGATTCTTTTCAATACATTTTTTTATATGAAGGCAAAACCTATCTAACTTCAAAATTAGACGGTTTATCCACATAATTACGTTACGAAAAAAATTTAACCTACCACCATTGAAATTAGTATAACACGGCTCCGGCGCGAAAGGAGGACAGACCTCTCCCGCTGTGCGAAAGCGCATGAACGAATGCGTAGGGAGCGGATGAAGCTGGTCGCCTTCGGCGACCAGCCTTATCCGCTCCGGGCTCTCAACAGAACACTCTAGGGGTAAGACAGACCAAGACCACGTGGATAGTGGGGTGCTCGGATTGGGTTCTGGGTATTTTTCGGATTTCTGTATATATATTCTAACACACAATTTTACTAATTTTATTAGAATATTATGTCGTTCTAATTTGTCCTACAATGCACAAGTATTAATTTAATTTAATATATAAAAACTATGAGTTAGATAGGTTAGGGTTATTTATTTATTTTTTATAACGAAATTATGTCGATAATCTTATTTATCTAAGCTCAAAATTAAAAAGATTTACGATTAAATAGGTTTTGCCTTCATATAAAAAAATGTATTGAAAAGAACCCCGACTGAATAGGCTGTATGGTCTTAGACTTTTGCCTGTTTGATAGATAGATGTATAGAACGAAAACATCTACATCGATATGTCAGTTCATATTAATCTGTTCTTCGTATCGTATATTACTCTTGTCAATCAAGAGATAGTTTTAACGCAAATACGAATAATATTATGTATAAAAGTGTTACAAATAGTTTCTACGTACATACGTGTATTATTATAATGTGTAAGTGTTTTAAAAGCTACGGAACGGAGTATGAATGCACTTCTTGCAGCATCGGAGCTAAAATACGCATAATTAAAATTAGGTATTCGGTAACTATTTAAATAATTTTTACCTTAAAATTTTTTGCCGTGATATCGTTATAATCATGAGATTTCTAGGGATGGGAGAGGCACCAGAGGATAATCCACCACACCCCTCCCCCCACTTTTTCAAAAAACCCCATAAATCAAAATACTATTGTCTAAAGACTGGCCATTTAATGTATGTTTCATGCATAATTTTAAGAAAATATTAGCATTCCACACTCCTTCTCTACATAAACTATAAGTGTGTGAAATTTCAGACTCCTACGTACGCACAATTTCCGTAAAAAGGGGTACAAAGTTTTTGCTTCACGTATTAATATATAGATGTAAAAGGTTAAATTGAAGTACACAAAAGATACTCTAATTTTTTTTTCAAAGGATACTATAATCCACTCAGACGCCAAAAATCCATTTTTGTTGTTTTGGCCTTTCTATCATAGATGCGCATCACGCAAAACTACTGAATGGATTTAAATGAACCTGGGTACGATATGAATTCATACTATGATACTGGGTTAACATTTATTTATTTTGCTTTAAAATTATATATTTTCTAAAACTCACAAAGGTTACACTAGTTCTCAAATTACAAATATCATAATCCTCTGTATTATGTCCAAATTAAATTAAAACTCGAAATGTCTAAAAATCTTTACAGTATCGGTTTATTTTAAGTTGGCTTACGTAATTTGTTTATAGGCTAGATATATAGACGATACAGCTAGTTTTTGTCTATACTTAAACATTTCGATCAGATTTCACTTGAACCTTAGATTTTCTTAGAAAGCTACTAAACACCTGAGTTTTACTTGAACGTATCGGAGAGGTAACGATGGTTCTCTAAGGAAACTTACGAAAAGTTCTTTCGGAAAATTTTTCGAAAAGAAAAATAGAAGAACCACCGAAGTCGTTACAAGTCCCGAAGTTTGAGCAAACATTTGTTCAAAACGTCAGGCGCTACCACCAACAATTGCAAATATTTCTCAGTCAGAACGTTCCGTTAGTCTAAGACTTTAGTCGGGGAGCTTTAGTTTAGTTTTTCAGTTACTTTAGTTGTATAATTAGTTCTTTATCACCAAGAGTAATTTAGATTTTGTTTCATATACTCTTTTGGAACGAAGTTCCTTATGGGGCGTTGCGGAGGGGTACCATAGCCGAATAAAACGCCCGTAACGTTATAAAAAGCGTAATATTTTTATGTATATTCTATGTTTGACGGCTATACAGTATCTAATGTATAGTCTACGTGATGACTGTTATTATTATTGCAGTTTGCTATTATTATTACATTATTTAATAATTAGTATATATTTATACATTGTAAATAAAATAAAGGTGTTTTTTTTAAATCGATAAGCAAATGACACGACACATGATACCACACGGTTTTTTTAAATATTTTACTCGCAATAATGTTATATTGCATGTACACATAATATTGAATATTTTATAGAGCTATTTAAGAATATTTTCAACTATTTTTTTTTTATTATACTATGGGCTTACTCTTGACCCCAGCCTAGCTCAGGAGCAGAGACGAGGTCGAAGATGGAGCGAGCTCGCCCACAAGAAGCCTGTTCAGTGTTCACTCGCGCTTTAAACAAGTTTGGGTTATATGTACTCGGAAATACAGACGCCGGCAGGGAATTCCAGTCCTTGGCCGTGCGCATTAAAAATGATGATGTGCGAAAAAAAATCAGCTGGTTAGTAATAACTTTTGATGACCTTACGAGGTCATCAAGTTGATGACCTCGTAAGGTCATCAAAAATTGATTTTTTTTCTGATTTTTTTTTCTTTTAGTTAGTTAATATTTATATAATTTGATGGTAATATTGTCCTACAAATTGCGTGGTACGTTATCCCGGTCCTACGCTCACTGCTGCTCTATCTTCTGCTAACTCTATTATCTACCACAATCGAGGGTTTTCGAAGAGGAACTTTTTGTTCGTCTCATCAAAATGAAGTTACTCCCGGAAAATTAGCTTGATACTAATCAGATGAAAAATTTGTACTAGGGATCCCTACCTAATAATCTATATTTACAATTATAAGTGTACACCAGAGGCGAGAATTATTTTATACTAAAAACGTATTAATGCCATAAATGGCAGCCTAATCGCGTTTCACGGCAGATTACGTCACTGTGATGTCACAAAATGATGACTAATTATAAAGCATCATTATTATGATTTTACTTTTAAGTTCTCAATCATTATTTAAAAGCAGATAATAATTTTACAATAAATTATCTCTTGAAATAACGTTTTTGATTCAAGTTTCGAGCTAATTTTGTGATTAAATTCATCTCTGCTTAAACAATACTCCTTTGTATAAATCTTATTGTATTTTGCAAAGGGAATAATCAAAGGATGAATTGTTAATTTTTATAAATGGTCAAAGCTGCCGGTCTTGGTTGTTATCATGGACACTTTTAATACGGAAATTATAAACCAACCCGCTATGGTCTAAGATCCGAGAAGGTAAATCTTCCCTCATCTGTTAATTAGATGAAACAATTTTTTATAGGCTTATTTCAATATTGTGAATTTATAAAAACAACCTCTGCCACCATAAGCCTGCTGCAATTTTTTTTTTTAATCTTTTCCCTCTCATGTTAATTACATGTAGTAAGCTAAAACCGTTAATATTTTACATTATATACCTGACTGTGGTAGGCAGCCATCGCTGGCTGCAGGTAAGTGTAGCATGATTGCTACACTTACCTGCAGCCAGGTCAGTAACCTCAGTCAGAGTAACCTGGCTGCAGGTAAGTATAGCAATCATAGAGATGGGTGCCTACTATAGTCAGGTATATAATGTAAAATATTGACGGTTTTAGCTTACTACATGTAATTAACATGAGAGGGAAAAGATTTTTTAGAAGAAAAAAAAATTTTTTTTTACGTATTATTATTTGCAGCAGGCTTATGGTGGCAGAGGTTGTTTTTATAAATTCACAATATTGAAATCAGCCTATAAAAAATTGTTTCATCTAATTAACAGATGAGGGAAGATTTCGTTATATTCCGGATCTTAGACCACTAGATTCGTATTACCCACATGAAGAAGAGACCTTTGCCCAGCTGTGCGATGTTTATTTTATTATTCTTTTTATGAAAGCTGGTTCAATTCAACAACCCTGCAATAAAATATTTGCTTTTTTTGTTCGTTAAACTCATTGCTCTACACGTTTTATAAATCGATGGTATTTTGCTATCACCGTAGAATTTCAAAATATTAATAGTCAGTGGCGGCCTTAGGGGGTGGCGAACAGGGCAATCGCCCGGGGCCTCGCTCTTGCAGGGGCCTCGCGCAGCAACCCAAGCAAATTTAATTATTTTTATTTTATTAAAATTATTAAAACATATTTGAGGAATTCGATCGACACCGCGTTGGCGCAGCGGTTAGAGCACTGGATTGCGATTGGCTGTTGCGCGGGCGGTTGCGGGTTCGATTCCCGCACACGACAACATTTGTATTGGCCATACAGATGTTTGCCGTGGTCTGGGTGTTTGTGCAGTCCTTGTGGGTTACCCCACCGTGCCTCGGAGAGCACGTTTAGCCGTCGGTCCCGGTTGTTATCATGTAGGTACACCTGATAGCGATCGTTACTCATAGTAGGGAATATATCCGACAACCCGCATTGGAGCAGCGTGGTGGATTAAGCTCCGATCCTTCTCCTATATATGGAGAAGAGGCCTATGCCCAACAGTGGGATATTAGAGGCTGAATCGAGGAATTCGATGACACAAGTCGGCTTTCAGTCCTTGCTATTCTTTCAATGGAAAATGACGTAACACGTAACTCATTCGTTAGATTATTGTGCTTTTAGTCTTGAAAAGCCGCAAACATCAATTTTAAAATTTGTTAATTTTGTAAATTATTCAATGTAAAATATTTTAAGACTGAAATTTTATTTATTTGTATAACTTTAGCATTTCTCCTCAAACATGACAAATACCTAAAACAAACAACCAGACCTTCTTTCGCATCAAATACTTTTCACGAAGGACAAAGGGCCTCGCAAAGACTTGCCGCCCAGGGCCTCGCAATGGGTAAGGCCGCCTCTGTTAATAGTACCCTTGAAACCTTTTGCAGGAAGTACTAAGAAAGTGATTAGTTTTAACTTTTCTTATCCCTTCCCAATCTTATTTTTAAAACACTAGCAGTTATTTAACCTCTCCATAAATATACCTTTCCTAAATTATTGAGTCTCGTATTCTCAAAACTCCAGTGCTTTTATAAATTTTGAGGCAACATTTAGAAATGTGTGTTCAATAGACTTTGCTGATGCTTGTTAAAGGTTTACCAGTATAACTGGGTTTTATTGATACATTTAAGACTTGCACGTAATTGATAGAAACCGGATACCATGTCTAATACTTAATGCATTTGATATGGTATCCCACTGTATAATTAGCTTATGGTTAAATCACATTTACATAGCAAATCGAATCAATCGTTATAATAAATTGAGGTAGAAAATGCGTAAGTCGTTGTTATTTCATTTAAAGATTATCAGGTACTGATTGTACCTCATGCAAGATATTACTAAATTTGTAATAAAACACAGTTTATACCTATATTATTAATGTTCTTTATTATCATAGCAAAATTTGCTTAAAACCGAATAAAATCATATCAAATATTTCGATTCGGCTGGACATTGATTCATAGCTTAATGGCTAGAGCACCGGACACGGTATGTCGGGGGTGCGAGTTCGAATCCCGCTGTACCGAAAATTTTGTTATGATAATAAAAAACATTTTCGAATTTCCTCATGTGTGGGAAACACAAAAATAAAGTTAATACGAACCTATATTATTATCAAAAGAGTAACTGCGAAATTTCTTGCCGATTCTTCTTTGCAGAATCTACATTCCGCATTGGTTGTAGCTTCACTTTTAAAAATAATAATCACTTGAAAATATTAATTTGTTAAATGACGACCCTAAGTTCTTTTCACCATAAGTGGTGAAAAGAAAAACATTGTCTGATACCTTACCTGTCTGACAATCTGTTATAAAAATATATTCTAAATGCAAGCTGTGAATTCAAAAGTTATAGCTAATTGAGGTGAAAACAAGTAACTGGTTTAAAAGTCCATCAAGATTTTATGACAAAACCATTAATGAACATCAATTAACAATTTGCTAACTATTCAAAGCCGTTGTTGTTAATAAATAAATAAATAAACGCTTCACACACAACGGGCCCTAGTATGATTTTCTCCTGTGTCTGGCGTCCGAAAACATACACAATACACAAGCACAAACGCCCAGACCACAACAAACATCTATATGGCCAATACAAATATCTGTCGTGAGCGGGGATCGAACCCGCGACTCGCAGCGCATCAGCCAGTGCTGTGACCGCTGCGCCAACGCGTCGTCGTAAATATAAGCTTTCTTAAAATTAATGTCCTATTTTCCTCTCGTTATAAATATCCATTAACTCCTAGACTATACGGCAAGGTCGCATCTGCTAAATCTTCTTAGTAACTCTGGGCATTAGAGAATTACTCCACATAATCCTTGCCGTTCCCTGAGTTATGCCTCGTTTTATGCTAATACCGGACATCTACTCTCATGTCCTCATGCACTTGCCTTGTTTCATTTCAGATCATGTTGTAATCATATAATCATGATCCATTAACATCGTAACTTCTAGTTTACATGTTTCCTAATTCTTGGTCATTATTATTTTATTTAAAAGTTGTCACTTGAAAGAATGAATCAACGATACATCCTTTAGGTTCGTTGCATTTTTGATTCAGATAAATAATAATCGGTAATGTGATTCAACATAGAAATGCAGTATTTTTTGGAATATTTTAAGTAAATTTATATTACAACTATCTATATAGACAATACAATAAAAAATAAAATTTCGACATAAATCATATTATATTTGTAAAGATAAATCAAAGAGTTCTTCACTCAAGTTTAACTTTCAAGGTTTAGATTGCCTTTAAATAATAATGAATTACAGATAATTTGAAGCTATCACCGAATTCAGAATAAAGATTCTGCTAAGAAAAACTTACATAATACAAAACAATTACATTCTAAAAAGCTATAAATAATATTGATATAAAAGCCTGCTAGTAAAATTATCTCCAAAAAATATATATCTTAGAAGTATTACTTATAATAACTTCCAGTCATTAATTTTAAACTCAGTCGTTAATATTTAACAATGGTGTGAGAAATCTGTTAAAAGGAAAAATTCCTGCCTCATTAACTCAGCGCCGTTCCTCGAGTCTATTACTAAAGCTGTGTTACCAGTAATTTTGGTATGATTCAGCTATAAGAACTTATAGCTATTATTTTTATATTTGAATTCGTTTTCTAATGCTTTGTATATTGAACTCTACTGAACTGATTAAGCCTGTAATATTCCACTGCTTGGTGTAAAGTTCTTTTTCCATATAGGAGAAGCTTCGGAGGTTAATTCAACACGCCACTACGTAGTACTATTTACTAATTTGTGACGTCACTCTATTGTCAGTTCTTAGGTAATTCCCCTACCATGAGTAGCGCCATCAGGTGTCCATGACAACAACCGCGATCGGCAGTTTACACAGTCTCCAAAAGATGATGAAGAGACCCACGGACACATCCATACCAGAAATACACTACACAGAAACACACAAAATAAAATTAACAGTTTATTTCGTGTGATATATAAAGTTTTCAATCTTTTAACCAAATGATAAGCCTTTGTCTTTGTCTGTTGATATCAATATATCGACTAAAAAAAGGATTAATACATTCTGTTACAATACAGCGTATAACATAAGATATTTAGAACAAAGATTCAATACTAAACACAGTCGATTTCAACAATTGTTTGTTTCTGGAACATTCCGAAGTTTTAAGCCGCTTACAACCGCAACGCTAGCGCTGCTCTGTACAGTACTGGCTAGTACATTTAGTGCCAAACATGGTTGAAATCCTTAACTAATGCTTGTTGACTTCTCTTGTAAAGTTACCGAAACTTTCTTAAGTTTTAGCCACAATTGTGCGAAACTTCAAAACTCAGCGCCCTTTTGTAACTAAACAAGAAAATAAACTTTATTTATTCAAGGAATAGCAATCAGCAATAATAAATTACCACGAGAACTTACTAAGATTAACATTAAAGTATAATGCGGTGAGCTTGAATGCTTCTGAGAGTAATGAAATGTGGAATTGTGTTGTTTTATTTTGAAATGAAAAACGGCAGAACAGCTGATTTTTTCAGTAAGGTTTATATAATGGGCTTGAATTTCAGGTTATAAATGTATCACTGTTGGGCAGAATCCTTCTATCCATTTATTTATCCATATATAGGAAAGTTGAATCTTAATCCATCACATTGTTCCACTGCGAGTCGTTGCATGATTGCAATTGGTACCAACAGCTTGTGATACTTATCATAATTATATAATGTGATACATCTTGATAAGAAACAAAAAAAAAATGTACACAACGACTACGCGAATATATTCAGAAATATTATGTTGAGAGAATAAATAATAAGTACCTGGGTCACCGAGCCTAGCTCGGTAGTCGGTATTTTTAGTATATATTTTTTTGTTTTGTTTTTTTTTTCTCGGTATTTTTATATTTTATTTTTATTTAAATTAAAAATAACGAATGCAATTAGAAAAAAAAATAATAGATTGAAGACGGATTTGACCGTGGTCTCATCGGTTGATCCAGCGACCGATGTTCCACCGAGCTATTATAACTTAATTGGGAATCGCGAAATTTACCTTCTTAATCTAATGATATTTTAGCCATTTTTTTTATTCCCTAAAAACAGGGATAAAACGACATTTTCTAAAAATGAATCCCAGCTAGATCAATTTTTTGCCCCCGAAATCCCCTGTATCCTAAATTTCACGAAAATTGTTGGAGCCGATTTCGAGATTCAGATTATATTCTTCTTCTTCGTGTGCTTCATTACTGAAGGTCGTGCTTGTCCTGAAATGCCTTCACCGATGTGTCGACTAGACTTCTCCACACCACTCTGTCCTCTGCTTGTCTCAGGGCAGTTGGAATACTGAGTCCCGTTATATTTTGGATTTGGTCGGACCAGCGGGTAGGTGATCGACCTCGCAATCTTTTGCCCTCGACCTTCCCTACTATAACCAGTTTATCCAGATTATCTGGTTGTCTCCGGGCGATGTGACCAAAATAGCTTAAGACTCGCCGGTAGCATATAGTGGATAGTCTGGTAGTAATCTTCAGTTGGTCGAGAATAGACTTGTTGGTTCGTTTTGCTGTCCACGGTATACGCAACATTCTTCTATAACACCACATTTCGAAAGCTTCGATCTTCTTTCGGTCAGCTGCACGGATCGACCATGATTCGGAACCGTACAAAAATATTGAGAATACCAAAGCTCGTACGAGTCTGGTCTTGGTGGTATTCGACACTTTCCTGTTTTGCCAGATTCTAGTTAACTTACTCATAGCTGCTTTGGCCATCTGTGTTCGTCTCCGAATTTCTTTGTCACAGCCTCCCTGATTGCTTATAGATTATATATATATACAAGAATTGCTCGTTTAATAGTTAAATAATAATGATAATAGTAAACTGAGGTGTATTACAAACTTTATTTGTTCAGCTAATTTTAAAACAAAACATGAAATATACGAAAGAAATAAACAGAACTATAACTTCAAAATATGAACGAAACGAACTTGAAATGTCGGAAAAATATACCGAGAATAAATTCGGAGACAATAAACATTAGAATTTATATCGGAAACAAACACTATTATGGCACGGAAAACAATAAATAATTGGATGCACATTATGGTACTAGTATGGAAAATTGTGTTTTTCATAAGTCAGGGAATGGCGCAGCTTAGAAGATATAGCGAGTTTGTTCGCTCATAAATATCTAGGAGGTAGAAATTGAGCCAAGTGTGTTGAAGTAAATTTTGTTTTGGCAATTCTAAACTTCTTTTGGCACTTTTTGTCATTATTTTATCAATACAGTTTTTGAGTACCTAACTTATTGTAAATCAATAAATTCATAGTGCTATTGTTATGTAAAGAAAATTATTTTGTTATTATTAGATCTTCATTTAACTTTGCTGTAAAAAAATTATTGTCTTTGCAGTTTCACCCGCTTAGTCGTTTACAGTTATTGCTTCATAGTCAGAAACCAAAACGTGTTGATTTAAATATAGCCTGATTGATTTAACGACTGGGATAAGGCCTTTTTATACATTTTGGAGAAGAGTTGAAGCATCCACCATACTGTTCAAATGCGGGTTGGCTAATAATTTGCCTAGCACGATAAGCGATCAATATAAGAATATACTATAGCCCATAAGATCAAAATAAATTCGGACTCAAATGAACAAAGTCTTGTCTTGAAACATTTACTTAGAGATATAAATTGTATTGTGTACACAAACGAAGTAGTACTTGCTATCGTTATACAAGTTGAACAAAAATACAAAATTATATGTATTTCATTTTCTTCTTAAGAAATTATAGATGGTTATTGCTTATTACTTATAGTCCGGTAGTTGTATGAATGGTGTTTTTAGAGAAATAAGTGTTAGGATCATTTTTGTATATTAATCTATAATGTAAAATTTTCATCTCTGCAAAATAAACTTTACGAAACGACAATTTTAACTCATTACCTTAAATAACTTTTTTTGGCACAAATGAGACCGATCGATGAGGACTTTCGGCTGTTTATTTGTACTGCTTTACCGAAGACCTCTATAAAATTCAGGTCTGTCCCAGTTTTTTGTTATTTGACCACTATTTTTATGTCTAACTTGACCAGACTATTATTGTAGATTGGCCTCGATCACGATATATCTCCGCGAACTATTTCAACACTAATAATTCGCAAGACGCCTATATTTTAACCGATATCGGTCCCAAAATCGTTCGAAATCTCGAATTGCAGTATCAATGTTTTGTAGCGATCGCTTGGCATCGAGCCAGTTTCCTGAGATTCCTTGGGAATAAATCAACAGACCGTTCCATTAATATATAGACGATCGGTTTTATGGTGTCTTTTTTATATCTCTGTCACTACGCCATACTGCTGTTATTTATCATAACGTATGTTGTAATATACCTGTCAAAATGTTTACTTATTGTTAACATATTGTTGTTGTATAAAGTATTTTCTTTACGTATTGTCTTGTTCTTTTTAGAAATGTACGTAAAAAGTTGTGAACCGTACTGTTTGATTTATGTATTTGAAATTAATAATAAAAAATAATGTCTTTGGTAGTTATTATATTATTTACAAACAAACAGTCATAAGATAAATAATTGATAATTCACGATAATAATATGAACGGAGGTATAAAGTTACTTTATTTAGTACAAAATCTTGGAACATTTTTGATCCGTCATTGCTTACTGTCATATCTGACGTATAACAGTATTCAACAGATCAGCCAGAAAGTTCAGTTACTTCAGCCTCTTGCAGTGCATTGCTGGACATAGGCTTTCTCAAGTTCACACCAGAGTTCCCGGTTTTTCGCAACCCTCATCCAGCCTACAATATCTAATATATCGGTAATCTTACGTAGATCGTCAGTCCAGCGGGTCGGATGACGTGCTACACTGCGTTTACCGACACGCGGTCTCCACTCCAGGATACATCTGCTCCAACGGCCATCAGACCTGCAACACAAATGATCAGCCCACTACAATTTGCTACTTCTAGTAATTGTGCTAGCTTCAATTACATGGACTATTGATACAAATTAGTCAGATAAATACGCGTTATCAAAGATTACTCAAAAAGTTATAATCAAATCTCGATCGATCAATTCGATCGAATTTAAATGGAATATCAAGACTAGCATCATGTTTCATTTAAAACAATAATCATAAAACCGGTAAATACAGTAATACAACGTAGTTTGACGAAAAAGTAGTTAAGTATTACGCTTTACTAGCGATAGCTCAAACAATACCTCAATGAAACTGGAATCACATGACGTCCATCACCTTTCGATTATTTACAAAATCATCAAAGAGTTGGTCTTGGTATTCAAGTTGGTAACATTATATGTAGTGTATTATTTTTTCACCGTCTTTATCTGTCAGATATATTCGCAACATGTGAATCCAAAAGTTATATTTAAACAGCTTCTGCGCGCGACTTCGTCCGCGTGTGGAATAGGATCAATTCTGTCATACACCATTTGTGCGAAACTTTAACAGTAACTGTTTACGCAGCGGAAGCTCTCAAAAGGAAAAAAAAACCCGATTTTAAAACATTCTTCATTGGTGCTACGACCAATAGGTGATCTTACCGTGATAATATATAGCCTTTAGTCTTCCTAAATAAATGGGCTATCTAACACTGAAATAAATTTTCAAATCGGACCAGTAGATCCTGAGATTAGCGCGTTCAAACAAACAAACAAACTCTTCAGATTTTTAATATTAGTATAGATTCTCTGAGGTCACAGGTTTTAATATGTGTGTGTTTTTGTGTGTGTTTTATTACGAGAGTAGTATTTCCAGAAGTATTTCCTTAAGCAATATTAATTTATTGTATCTTACGAACAAAAACACAATATTCACAGTACAATATAAACCTACATAGTTCATATTTCAAATGAATATTTGAATGGAGAAAGCATTTATTTTGGCAACGAACAAGATCGTAGACGTGCGCTATAAACAAACTGAAATTCCCTCACTTAAATATTGATACAAAAGAACAGGACAGAGATTCTAGAATTTTTACGACGAATTTTTCAATTTGCATCGGCTACTATCTGGAAATGTATTTCTTTAAAATAAAAATGTGAAATTTTGACGATGTTCTGTGTCGATTTCAGAGTAACAAAGTAACGTAGCATCTCATTGAATTTCAACTTTCGTTTTAAATTTTACGTTTGTTGTATTGAAATGTTATTGTTTACTGTATTATATTTTTTTGGCGGTTATATAAAATTGTAACGTTTTAAAAAAGGATGCGATCAATTTGATAGTCTTAAAAGTTTTGCGCTATTAAATTAAATTTAATTAGTTCGATAAAATATTTATATAACACTATCTTTTTTTAATTGTCTGTTCTTTTGTACTGTATTGAATCAAAAAAGGAGGAGGTTCTCAATTCGATTGTATTTTGTTATGCATGTTAGCTCAAAACTTTTGACTGGCTGGACTGTAGTTTTTTCTCTGAAGAGTCTACATCCCATATCGGTGGTAGCTTCACTTTTAAAAATAATAATCACTCAAAATTTTTTTTTTCTAAAATGAGGATTCGAAAGTGCTTTGGAAGCCTATTTGAATAAAGTTAATTTTGATTTTGATTTTGACTACAGGAAAATATTGAAATGTTAGTTTATTTGTATCAATGTTTGTCGTGTTTAAAAAGTAGCTTAGAACAAGTGACTCTAGATAAAAAGTTTAAGACACGGTCGTATTGTTCAAGCATTTTTGTTAAGTCGTCTACAATTACTACTACAATTTTTAAAGTTATTTTTAACTAAGACACTCGAACTAAAAATATCAAAGCACAGTTCTTTGATACAGACAAAGAAAAGGAAACAGGAACGGATGGTGAAGAAAATAATCTACGGACTGGATTAACCCGGCGCAGATGTGGCTGGGTATTTAATACCCAAAAGATTTTAAAACTCCAATAACTTTGAAATAGATACTCGTTGTTTGTCGTTAACAGTAGCTGCGGATGTTGAGTTTATGTTAATTAGAACTAGGAAATTATGTATATCTAGTATTATTATTTCATGTTTTAGAGTATTTAATTAAAGTTATCTAACTCTATGCTCAGACAAAATCGTTTTAAATTTAACTTTCGATGATTATAACATGTTTTTATGGTAAATAAATTGCTGACTTATAAATTATAATAGTCATTATTGTCCAATACCTTCATATAAGGTACTATTATAGACATAAAATTGACACAGCGTGCATAACAATCATGGGTAAAATATACCCAGCCACAACGCTGAAGTTCTGTTTTGGCGCTACATCGGCGCCGGGTTAAGAACAGTTTTTATCTTAGTAGCGGGACCAAAGAGCTTAGACTTACTTATATAAATGATACGTTTTTATTTATTATGACATTTCTGTAGAGCATTCATTAAAGGCAAAGATGCAGCATAAAAATAATCTTGTTTAATACTGGAGCAACCCACCTGGCAAAGTACCTTAATCTTAAAGAAGAATATTAAAGTTGGTCTTAAGTAGTGTTCTGTAAGATCGAGATACTTGCCCTTGACTGGGCAGCTGCAGATTTTCAACAGGATATTTTTTGCAGTACCCTACCTCAGTTAACATATTAACTACACATGATGGAACACAACATGGAAATACAATGATGGAAATAGAAAAAGAATTCTATTACTCTGTTATGTAGGACGCTTGAGATTTAATTTAATACGACGCATTTTAAATAGACACAAGTGTATGCAAATTCATTTGATACAAGGAAATCTTCTTCTGATAATATCTTTATTTTCAAATGTGAGATGATTTATAATTCCATCTGAACATGTTTTACATGTATTTGATATGACTAGTGGTCGCCCAGTGGTTGAAATTCGACCACAATTATTTTAAATTATAAGTTTGAACATTATCATGGTTCTGTTGTCAAAGACTATATACCTAGTTCTATATTAATAAACAAAAGAGTATGACGCCGCGTTGGCGCAGCGGTTACAGCACTGGTTTGTGGCTGTTGCGCTGGCGGTTGCGGGTTCGATCCCCGCACACGACAACATTTGTATTGGCCATACAGATGTTTGCCGTGGTTTGGATGTTTGTGCAGTCTTTGTGGGTCTCCTCACCATGCCTGGGAGAGCACGTTACGCCGTCGGTCCCGGTTGTTATCATGTACACCTGATAGCGATCGTTACTCATAGTAGGGAATATATCCGCCAACCCCCATTGGAGCAGGATTAAGCTCCGATCCTTCTCCTACATGGGGAAAGAGGCCTATGCCCAAAAGTGGGATATTACAGGCTGAATTGTACTGTAAACAAAAGAGTGTATATGCGTGTGTGTGTCAAATACATGGTAGTGTGTGTGATGTTTTTATTTATTGATTTAATATATTTTTATGCATAATTTAAAAAAAAAAATATATATATATTAGCTTTCTGCACTTCTTCTGTATATAAACTTTATTTAGCAATTTTCGTTAAAAGGGGTATGAAGTTTTTGTCAAAGTCGTGAGTATTATATTATTTTGATATGTCATTTATTTACTCGTTCACACAAACAAATATAAGAAGCTCCTACATTTTCAATACCTCAAAATGAATATAATTATACTAAATTCGCTAAAGTAAATATTAAATGTTAATTAAACACAATGTCTTTTGTTTTAGAATTATAAAATGATATTTGTTCCTTTCGAGAATATTCTGTAAAACTCTAATTCATTACTCGTTTAAATTTTCGCGGCAGCCACAACGCCTCTTTGATGTCAATCGTTTGTACGTTTTAATGGATTTATTCTTTTGTCGTAAAGTTATTTACGATAAGGATAAAGATAATTAAGACGACAATAACGTAATTAATGTTCGGTATTAAGAAATATGCTTTGATTAAATTTATAATGCTTTTGATCAATGTGATCACAGATTCATAATCAAGACAGTGTTCGCTGTTTCAATTTAGACTCAACGAGGTAAACGGTACCGTCTTACTTTTCTAGACGACTATGCGTCTGTTCTTTCTGGAGTTTACTCCTTAAGAATCGATTTTCACATAAGGACCCTGGTATGAAAAAAATATGACCAGTAAAATCTATTGAACGAATGATCTCGCTAAGTTGCTCGTAATGCCATCTATCGAAACCCAATAAGGTTCCGATTGGTTGCGTAATGACGTTATCTAATAACGCCATCCTAGATAGATAGATGGCGTTATTTGATTAGTTTATTTACCATTTGATATGGTATTCTTTTTTTAGACTAGTTAGCCTTTTTGTGCCTATTTAGACAGTCGATCTGAAGGAGTAAGCTCAAGTCGTGCGTCGGAGCTGACACACACTTTTTTCGTCCCTCACAGGGTTAAAATGTGCTATAAAAAAAGTAAATAATGATCTTATTAAAGCTGACGATAGCAAAAATTTAGGTAAACAATCAATACTAATATAATAAAGCTGAAGAGTTTGTTTGTTTGATTGTTTGTTTGTTTGAACGCGCGAATCTCAGGATCTACTGGTCCGATTTGAAAAATCCTTTCAGTGTTAGATAGCCCATTTATCGAGGAAGGCTATAGGCTATATATCATCACGCTAAGACCAATAGGAGCGGAGTCCACGCCGACGAAGTCGCGCGCAGTAGCTAGTGTAATATATTATAGCAAAATTAAAATTGAAAATTAAAGAAGACGGTCGTATATTAGAGACAGGTACGTTTCTTGAAAATTCCCATCTCAATAAATATTTATATTTTCAACCTCCTTTTCCCTTTCAAACCGTCTTGAAAATACGTCTCGCATTTATTTATTGCATTAAGAAACTGCGATCAGTCACATAAAATATAATCAGGTGAAAAAAAAAAAAAAAAACCCTTTTCCCAAGCGTATTCAAAGTTGTCAGCAAGAGATACAGAGTTCCGACGAGTTGTTTAGTGCAGTTTCTGGCCTAAAAATAATATTCTTAGTTATATTGTTGTGTTTCTGATGTAGGTCACTTTAGGTAACTCAAAATCTGTCTTATAGGTAACTGACTGACATAATTATATTTTTATGTACGAATCATCAGGTGAATGGTAAGAGTTGGAGTTTGGCGAGGTGGAAATGTGGAATCTCTGCTCCATCTCCCCTTAGCAGTACGTCAGCTCTCTTGAGTCAAGTATCCGTTGGCCTATTGTGGTAAGAGTTCAAGTAAGTATGAATTTTATTTTTGAAAATATAAATCAAGCTTTTTAATTATTTATTGGTTATTTAAAGATATTTGATTTTGACTGATTACTACAGCCAACGAACATAATATGTAGAATAATGTAGCGTTTTTTTATATAATTAGGTCGGCAAACAAGGCTCACCTCTGCTGATATCTGCAACACTAGAAGCATCGCAAACGCATTGCCGACCCTATCCCCGATTCCCCCCAGGAGCTCTGGTCACCTTACTCACCAACAGGAACACAACACTCCTTGAAAGCAGTGTTAGCTGTGATCTTCTGTAAGGTCGAAGTACTACCCCAGTTGAGCTGCTCCAATGTATATTGAACAGGATATTTTCTGCTGGGCCCTACCTTAGTTATATTTATATATTTTTGGCTTTAATCCATACAAGGAAGGTGATTACCACCCCTTTCTCTTAACAAACGAACGCGTCTTTAATTGGCTGAAAAGTATACGTTTGATGTCTTTATCATGTCTTTATAATATCTTCAACGGGATAATAAAGGGTAATGTTAGCTTTTGTTTTGTATGTTTCCATCAGAAAAATCAAAGTTGTTTGACCTAAATTTTTGTGTATTTGTATTTTTATCATTTTTGATTGTCTGGTATATTTGTGAATTTTGATCTCTTTACATTTTGTTTAATATCCATATTTGTAAATATATCGCTAAATCATCGTTAGTAATTTGCTTTTTTTCAATAATATATATTTTTTTATATAATTATGTACATGTAGGTAGCAAGGAAATCTTAAAATCTATTTGCGAGTATCATTAATTAAGTTTCTTTTTGATATAATTCGAGGAAGTTTATTAAAAAAAAACCTGTGTGGTTTTATGAAACCACGGTAAAAGTGAAACTTTTTTTTCACATTATAGACATTGAACTAAAAATTTTTGGAATAATATTCCATTAAGGGTATAAAAATCGCTTTATCAATCATACCGCGCGGCCGACCGTCACGCGACATGCAACATGCAGACGAAAAAGTTTGAGACGATGTAATAAAAGTTTCACTTTAAAACTAAATAACAAAATTTTCCCTCTCTTTATAAAACGTAGATAGGTAGGTTAGTAGATAGTAGGTACATAAAAAAATTATTATTGAAAATTAACCAAACGTTAATTCGAGCTCCTGTCACGCGAAACATTGTGACTGTACGATAATTCTGTCACGTTAATTTGTCAGTGAGTCACGGTGTGTTTATTAAATCAGTTAAAAAATACTGAAGAACAAAGGGTTTTGAAATTGAAAGATCCTTTGATTAAGCCCGCCTTTGTTTTCCATTATAGGGATAGAGTCTATTTTATATTTTTAAAACAAAATTTATTCTTTATAATAAAATGTTTTAAAAAGAGTTGTGGTTGGTATATATTTTTTCTGTTCGATTTTCAAATGATTTTCTCTTTATTTGTTTATTTTTAATTCGTTTTTGTTTGTTTCTCTTACATGTTATCTTCGAAATTTATATTATTTAAAAACTAAACCTAACAAGAAATTAAATTACATTTAAAAAGATATTGAATCTCAAATACGTACCTATACAAAAATTCTTTTGAACCAAGAACATTATAAAAAGAAAATTAAAAAAGGTTACTTACATTCAAATATTTGCTAACGAGAAAAAAATTAATAACTAAAAAATAGTAGCTCTTATAATCTCAAAAAATAAAATAGTACTTACTGTCTAAATTTAATTCCTATAAATAAATGAATATAAATAAACGCTTCACACTCAAAGGCCCCCAGTACGATTTTCCCCTGTGTCGGGTGTCCGAAAACACACACAATACACAAGCACAAACGCCCAGACCACGACAAATATCTGCCGTGAGCGGGAATCGAACTCGCGACCGCCAGCGCATCAGCCAGTGCTGTGACCGCTGCGTCAACGTGTCGTCATTCCTATATACAGTTATATCAAATAGTTTTAGCAATAAGCGTTAACGAGAATTAATAGGTAGTTATTTCATTAGCACAATATAAATCTTAGAGACCACGGAACAAGTAAGAAGGATTAACCGCAAGCCTCAAGTGTTGTAGGCTGACCTGCAACAATAAATTTGCAACTTGTTGACCGTTCGCCACAACGTTCTTGACAATTGCAGGCGAGCGTGTTGCCAACAACGTCTACATATTGCATTTAATAGCATAAGGCAATTGTTTAGATAATTAATTTATTAGACTCTGTGTTTAGGTTGAAGATAACACATCTAGATAGTTTATTTTCAAAAGATTATAAATGTATTTTATTTAAATCTATGTTCTTGACACATTTTGTAGTTGTTTTTTGGTTGTCAAATGTAATGGCCTACATTACTTCTGAAGGAAAGTCAATGTATGTCCGGGATAAACTCAAAAAGTACTGCATGGATTTACTTCAAATTTGGCACGAATATTATTAAGAAGTCGGGTCAGAATATAGGCTACATATTATCACGCTATCACCTACGGGGAACGAGCAGTGAACGCACGCAGACGACGTCGCGGGCAGCAGCTAGTGATTTTTAAAGATAAAAGAATAATAAAATTTAATTTAAAATTTTTAGAGTTAAAAGAGCGAAGAAAATATCTTTATTAAATAAATATATAAGGTACATTTTGTACTTGAAATTATACTGTAAAGTAAGTATTTTGAATTACTAAATTATTAAGTATAAAGTTATTGTTTTATCATTTTAAAATAATATGAGTGCGTAATGTCTTACATATCAGTTTTGTGAACCTCTGTGATAAAAATCTATTTCAATTTGTTACAATAATTATTTATGTTATAACAAGTGTTCTATCTCATAACCGTCTAGACGAAAATAAAAAAAAGTTTCCATGGTATAATGAATTTATTATTACAAGCTTTTTATAATTATATATCATCAAAGGGTCGAGAGCATTAGAAAAATGTCGAAGAATAATTTCTACTAAATTAATAATAAATGAGATACGGCTTACGAAATGTTATACATTAAATTGTCTTTCTTTGATGTATTATTCTCATTTATTACATAACTAAGATCTACGTTTGCAAAAATTATTCCATTATTTTCACTATCTTTAAAATCGAAGTATATAGCGAGTTATACAGAAGAGTATAGCCTCTTTACTCCGTACTTTTTATAGACCCTCGTGGTACAGGCAAAGATCCAATTTCAAAGGCTTCCTCAATCAGAAATTGTTTGAATAAAGCCTCCTTTGTTTCTTTACAACTTGTTTTTTTTTTGTCACCGTCTTTTTTAAATTATCTGAGAATTTCTTTTCGAAATTGAGTTTGCAATAATTTTGTTTTGTTGTTACAAATAACACTACTGTAGATTGTACTGTAACAGACCATAAATTGTACATTTCAGCCTATTTCAGTCCAGTGCTGGACATAGGCCTCCCCAAGTCCTCCAAGACATGTCTGCTCCAACGGTCATCGGTCCTGCGATACAGGTGACCAGCCCAGTGTCACGCAAATTGCTAATTCTGGTGGCTATGTCGGTTACTTTCATTCTTTCGCGGATAGTCTCATTCCTAATCCTATCTTTGAGAGAAACCCCAAGCATAGCCCGTTCCATTGCACGTTGAGTGACTTGAAGCTTGTGACTAGCCCCTTCGTCCGTGTCTGCAAGTATATAAAATATACATGAAATAAGAATTTGAAGAACTTGCTTCTTTCTTGATAAAGTGGTTTCGAATCTATGAATGTTAATTCTCGTGTGATGTGAGTATGTGTGTGTATGTGTATGTGTGTGTGTGTGTGTGTGTGTGCTTGCTTGTGATGATAATCCGGTTATTGCAAACATTAATAAGCTACGATGACTGTGTACCATCGGATTTACTGTACACTTGTTTCCAACCCTAGTGGTATAATAGCTTGACGTTTTATAGCCTAATACCTTCTTTAACTAACATAGATAACGATATACCATAATATCAATAACAGAGCAATTAAACATACAAACTTATATATATTTTTTGTTTTAATAGTACTCGTAACAGTTCATGATTTAAAGCAAAAACAAACGTTCATTGTCCTGGACAATAATGCTCAATGAATGAATGAAAAATGGATAAATGAGAAAAGCACGACTGCAGCTATTTCATTAATAAGGTTCTCTGGGAACGTCGAATGATTTCATGCTACTTATTATTCTCAAAACCTTGCTGACATTTTATAAATTAAAAGTATACTAAAAAAAGTATAAATATTACTGGTTATAAAAAAAATAGCTCACGACCTATTTTCTGGTCTACCAAATGTAAATGACAAATTTCATTTAAAAAAACGGTTAAGCCGTTTCGGGTGAGTTCGATAACAAATACTGTAACTAAGTAACATATGCATATATATTAGATACTGGATTTTTTGTATATGGCTTGGAAATTGCAAATGTTGTATCCACTGCCACTGTCGTGGTGGTACCCATCGCCTATAATTATAATATGCTATGTCGATCATATATCATATATCTGTGTGGCTACGGCAAAGAATTTAGCCTCCCCCTCTCTTCCTGTGGGTGTCGTAAGAGGCGACTAAGGGATAACACAGTTCCACTACCATCTTGGAACTTAAAAAGCCGACCGATGGCGGGATATCCATCCAACTGCTGGCTTTGAAATACACAGGCCGAAGACGAGCAGCAGCGTCTTCGGTGCGACAAAGCCAGTCCTGCGGTCACCAACCCGCCTGCCCAGCGTGGTGACTATGGGCAAAACACATGAGTTCACGTCATTTTTGGCGCGAACTTGTGTAGGCCTATGTCCAGCAGTGGACTGCGATAGGCTGAAATGATGATGATGATGATGATGTCGATCATATCACCTAATGGTGACCATGGTTGGAACATGATTTATGTTGGGTTACTGTCAGAGTTTTTTAAGTGTTAGTAACTACATATGTGTGCCTGTTAACTGTTTGACTAAAAGCAATAGACAAAATACAAGCCGATAATAATAGACCTACCAAATGTTTTTTCTTTGTCTCCTTTACTTATTAAACAAGTTACGTAATCATACGTACCTGCATTGTGTTCATACGTTGTGTTCCTGTGGTGAGTAAGGTGGCCAGAACTTTTGGGGGGTGGAGGGGGGTATTAGAGATAGAGTCGTCAACGCGATGCTTCTGGTGTTGCAGGCGTATATAGGCTACGGTCCGATGGAAGCCGACCGATGGCGGGATAACCAACCAACTGCTGGCTTTGAAATACACAGGCCGGAGACGGATAGCAGCGTCTTCGGTGCGACAAAGGTAGCCCAGAGGTCACCAACCCGCCTGCCCAGCGTGGTGACTATGGGCAACACACATGAGTTCACACCGTTTCGGTGTCGGCCCGAACTTGTGGAGGCCTATGTCCAGCAGTGGACTGCGATAGGCTGAAGTGATGATAAGCTACGGTAACCTCTTACCATTAAAAATCAATCTTAAAAATATCAACGAATCCCATTTCTTTAAAAAAAATTCTTTAAAATTTTAAAGGTAGAAAACTGGTTTGATTAGTTAATTAAAACCGATAAAGATTCTGAAATTTTGACCTCGAAAGTCATTAAAGCTGAAAATTATCATTTAAAACTGGGAATCTCTTATGTTTTCAAAGTAACACCTCACGAATTCGAAGCACGAGTCGAATTAATACGAAACGCTTTAATCGAATAAATTGAATTATTTAAACTGTTTCCGCTCGAATCTGTATTTTACAACGAGAACTTCTTCCATGTTTCATCTATTGAATAAATTTACTTATTTTCGCTTCCTTTTTTAATTTTTTATTATTATTCCATTTTCAGCACAAAACGTTGGTACGATTTATTATATCAAGAGTTTAGGAGAGTTTCGTTTCTTTTCATTTTTTGTATTTTTTGAAAATCAATGTAGAAGATGTTTTAAAGTGAAACTTTTTTTTTTATATCACTAAGTCGGCAAACAAGCGTACGGCTCACCTGATAGTAAGCAATTACCGTAGCCTATAGACGCCTGCAACACCAGAAGTATCGCAATCGCGTTGCCGTTCCCCCCAGGAGCTCTGGTCACCTTACTCACCAACAGCTGCTTGAAAGCAGTATTATTTTGCTGTGATCTTCTGTAAGGTCGAGGTACTACCCCAGTCGGGCTGCTCAATTTTTTGAGCAGGAAATTTCCTGCTGTGCCCTACCACAGTTAAAAGTTTAAGTTGAAACTACTTTAGAATAGTCCACGATAAAGAAAGGAATACATAAATGTATAGAAGAGAATGAGATAGAATACACGAAGCGTTTTGCAAGGCGCTTACGACCTTTTTCACGAGACCGTGATCATTATCGATAGATAAAATCGCAACGCCCTACATACCTACGACTTTTCACACGTTTCACTTCTGCCGTGTGTTAACTGCACGCACACACTGATGTGGCTGGAGATGAGAAATAAAAATCTTTTAAAATACCTGATTTTCTTTCTCGTTCACACATCGATACGTACGTATACATACATACCTACTCATACTTCGTTTTACAACCAAATAGCTAATAATCATAAAAACACAATTTCATTTCAATTTATTATCGTAATCACACTGAAACGTGTTCGTAAGCTTCCGACGGTATATAAAATCTTATTTTTCAATTCGGTTAAATATTTAAAAGTAAAAGTTTTATCCTATCACCCCAAAAATTTTCGTTCACCTATCGCATGTCGCATTACAGCTGGCCGCGAAGTAGGGATAAAGTGAAAGGCGCATGAATATTTAAGCAGCATCTATTAATTATTCATTTCTAAATGGGCAAAATGGCAATCTTAAAATTTCTATAATGATTGTTCAATCTTACTAATATTTCAATGGACGGGTGTTTGTAACTCAATCACGAAAGAACGGCTAAAAGGATTTATTTATAAATGAAATTCGCGTAAAAGATATAAATTATGTTTACCTACCTACTTATAATGTAGACGACACTGATGTCAGGTAAAACTTGAATGTCTTCATATGGCAGTTTATTTGTATTTGTAATTTATATTCTTTCTTTTATATTATATCATAAGAAGTAAATAAATAACTAAACAAAAAAATAATATTTATACCGGAAGAAAGTCATCCATGGAATAGAGTTCCGCGCAAACTTAAGTCACAAGTAATCAATAGTTTATCATAATTCGTATTATTTACAAAGTTTGCATTTAAGAACTTTTTTTTGACCAACTTCCGAAAAATGAGGAGGTTCTCAGTTCCATTTTATTTTTTTATGTATCAGAACTTTTGACTGGGTGAAGCGATTTTGATGATTTTTTTTTAATCGAAAGGTGGGTGTCATGTGGTCCCATTTAAATTTAATTGAAATCTGACAAGAACTTACGAGTTATATCTAATAATGCTTATTTACTTGACTATTTTTTCGTAGACCTATGTTATATTATACCTCATAACTTTTCACTGAATGTACTGATTTTGATGATTCTTGTTTTAATCGAAAGCTGAAGCTTGTCGTGTAGTCCCATTTATTTCTATTTTTTCGTCTACCTACGGCGTATTACTTATTGATGTAATTGAAGTCGTTTTTTTTTTCGTTTGCAAACAAACGCAATTATAAAAGTAGCTATTAGTGTACAAAACGAACGTATTCGTTTGAAATATATGCATCTTATGGACTGGGTCATCTCGAATGTTATATACTATGATTATATACACTTTATGTACATTTGCGCATCTAAAAACGCCGTTATACCAATTTACGATTCACCCAACTCGGTGGTTAAATAGCGTATCGAATGGCACCCTTACATAAAAAGCGTCATAAAACTTTTTTATATTTACATCTAAAAGGATTTTATCTTCCTCACTTTATCGATATTTATAATTTCGTTTATAACCCGTTGGCACAGTTTGTAGTTGCCCTGTACTCTACAGGTGGCGGGCTCGATGACCGCCTGAGCTTGGGTGTAATATTTGGATTTATTATTGTACTATTTATATGTACATAAATTGCTTAGGCTTTAGACCACACGACTGAAGTAAAACTCCTTTAGCTCTATCGAACTTATATCTCTCTCAACTGCCATTCGCTTCGCCCTATCACACTTTTCGTAATGCTCTCGTCACCTATACACAAGCTTACTCTCCAAATCAAGCGAGTGTAGAGAAGTTTTACTTAAAAAATTACCTGTATCAGCCGGCTGTTACCTGTAACACAAGCATTAAGTTGCTTACCATAGGAACAGACGACCGTGTGTGTAGATATGCTATAAGATAAATATATTTATTTATATGAATTTTCTATATTCATACTAGAGTTTATTGTGAAAGTTTTATTATCAACGATGGGCTCAGACTGAATAAATCTTTGAGAAATTTCCAAGTCGACTCCGAAGTTAATCCCGACTGCGCCTTCTGATTTCTGAACTAGTTAAGGATTCTTGGTACAAATTTTAAAATTTGATAGCTATGACTTTTTAGAAGTTCGGAGGACTATACCTTTTCTGGTGCTTGCGTATTTAATGTTCTTAGTTTTCTTTTTGCGATTTTAATATTTTATTTATAAATCTTACAGGAATTTTAAAGAACGAATTAATTATTTTTGACATATAAATTTTGTTACACGGAATTAATTAAACTAACGCCGTGAGTTTTACTAGTACCTAACTGTACATTAACTATGGTGATTTTTGTAAGTTTTTTTTAATTTTTATTTTATATAATTTTTATTTTATATAATTATTTATAAATGTCTCGCGATATATTCCCTTAACCTCAGGTATATAAATAAAAGTGTGTGTGTCAGCTCCGACGCACGACTGCAGTTTACTCCTTCAGATCGACTGTCAAAATAGGCACAAAAAATGCTTACTAGTCTAAGAAAAAGATTAATACCATATCAAATCTATACATATAATAAAATGATAGGAAAGTCAAAACTGTACATTGAATATTTTTTTTAAAGAATACTTGGGGTGTGATCTACAATCGATACCGAAGCCAAAAATATAGTTTTTAGAATTTTTGTCTGTTTGTCTGTTTGTCTGTTTGTTTGTATGTATGTCCGGGATAAACTCAAAAAGTACTGCACGGATTTACTTCAAATTTGGCACGAATATTATTAAGAAGTCGGGTCAGAACATAGGCTACATATTATCACGCTATCACCTACAGGGAACGAGCAGTGAACCTTTATTTCTTCAAACGTATGTCCGGGATAAACTCAAAAAGTACTGCATGGATTTACTTCAAATTTGGCACGAATATTATTAAGAAGTCGGGTCAGAACATAGGCTACATATTATCACGCTATCACCTACGGGGAACGAGCAGTAAACGCACGCAGACGACGTCGCGAGCAGCAGATAGTGGTAAATAAACGAAGCAAATAACGTCATCTATCGGAACCCAAATGGCGATATGAAAAAACGCCGTTACGCCATCGACAGATGGCGTTACGAGAAACGTAACGACGTTATTCGTTCAGTAGATTTTACTCCTTATATTTTTTTCATTACGGGGATCGTATATGAAAATCGATTCTTAAGGAGTAAACTCCAAAAAGTCTGTGATCAGTAATCCAATAAATTTTAAGATAACATTATTGAACGAACTAATTGATTTTAATGCGTGACCTAATTTCTAGATTTGAACGCGGTTTTAATTATCCATTGATCCATTGAGTTAGACCATCCTTTAACGAAGTGTTTGTAAAGCCATCTGTTGTTGCGTCTCGGTTGCTTTAAGGGTTTAGTGACAAAGATCCTCTTACAATCAGTAGGGACTAAATACATTTTAGTACATAATGTTACCCTTAGATCAACTTCAAATTGAGATTCAAATTAATTTTAAGTAAATTAAATAAACTTCATTGTTTACAATATATCTTATAGTTCTTTAGTTGAGTCATAGACTGACATATTATAGCCTAAGTTACGTTTAAGATAGGTTTAGCAGTTTCAGAGTTCCAGAGTAATTATAAAACTAAACGACCCTTCTGCTTTACAATCTCAAAGAAATATTACGCAAGAGATTTCAATTTGATTATACTCGGAATATTTGTTTGCGAAATAAACTAGCGATAGGTTTACGTAATATCAATATTGAAAAATATTTAATATTCCTGTATTCTCAGAATAAATTAAGGTCATCGGTATCGCTCATCCGAGTTAGATGAGTTACTGTATATTTTCTGAACTTTCGTATTAAAGCAATTTTTATTCATGTATATGCCTGAATGGAAGTTTGTCTCACTAAGAAAATTTTCTTATATTAAATCTATACTAATATATAAAGCTGAAGAGTTTGTTTGTTTGTTTGTTTGTTTGTTTGTTTGTTTGTTTGTTTGTTTGTTTGAACGCGGTAATCTCTAAAACTACTGGGCCGATTTGAAAAATTCTTTCAGTGTTAGACAGCCCATTTATCGAGGAAGGCTATAGGCTATGTGTCATCACGCTAAGACCAATAGGAGCGGAGTCCACGCCGACGAAGTCGCGCGCAGAAGCTAGTGAAAAATAAAATTGGTCCATTACCATGACACCCATTCTGGTGTAGAGGTGCTAGTACGTGGGTAAATACCATTGGTTCTATTCTTTTTTCTAGATGTTATTTGTATTTGTGTCAGAGTTTTTCCCTGGTATAAATATGTGTTCTTGTGGATCTACCCCCAGTACCTCGGAGAACACATTTTGCTTCGTTCTGTTTGTAGTGAACTAGTCCTTCTGTTACTAATGAAAAGTTAAAGAAATATGACATTTTATTTTTTGTATAAGAATCGCTATGAATCATGATTTTAAATCAGCTTTAACTATGATAGGGCATAGCATGAAATTTTCTGCTCAAAATATGGAGCAGCCCGACAGATGTAGTACCTCGACCTTACAGAATATCACAGCTATATAATATTGCTTTCAAGCAGTGTTTCTGTGATGAGACAGGTGACCAAAGCTACTGGGAGGGATTGGGGGTAAGGTCGGCAACGCGCTTGCGATATTTGTTGTATTGCAGATGTCTATAAGCTACGGTAAGCAAACTTTAAAAAAAAAAGAGAATTTAAAATACAAAACAAAACTAATTGAAAAAAAAGCCAACGTTTTTAGTAGCTACAAAACTTACTAGTATGAATAAGTTGAAGATATTTATACATATCAATATTTTTACGAACATGGTTTCAAAGAAAAAATAATATAAAGAAAAATATTTAAAAAAAAAAGAAAAGTTAGAAGAAATCCAGACAAAGAATCGTGAACAAAGTCAAAAGCACACATTGTTAAGAATATTCATTAAAACCTCTGTCTCCTCTAATGGCTGGTTTACACGGTGCGAGCTGCTGCGTGGCGAGTTAGACAGCTACTCGGTTTGCAACTCGCACCGAGTAGCTCGGCTCGCCTTTGCTGTCTACACGATACCAGCTACTGCCCAGTCCGAGCCGAGTCGCGATGTCGATTGAATTTATAATTTTATCATTTATTACTTATCTTAAAAGAAGTTTAAACGTAATAGAAAAAAAACCGGTCAAGTGCGAGTTGAACTCGCGCACCGAGGGTTCCGTACAAACATGTAGGTATATAAGTAAAAGTTATGGTATTTTGCTGCTAAATGAAATACATAACATTACAATGTGGAAAGTTGGAGGAGCATAAATGTAAGACAAAGGTATCTTTATCTTTTCAGTAATCCTTTAATTTATATTAAATAAAATAAATAATTATATAAAATAAAAATAGCCATTATTTCTATTACTATTAAAATTTCAATTAATAATAGCGTAAGTATTCTTAGTTTAAACATATGTTATCTATAATATTAACCTATGTATATATTTATTCTATACTCGGATAATTAACTCGTCTATATAATTATTTATAACATCCACTACAGCCTATCACAGTCCACTGTTGGACATACGCCTCCACAAGTTCGCGCCCGACATTATGACGCGAACTCATGTGTTTTGCCTATAATCACCACGCTGGTCAGGCGGGTTGGTGACCGCAGGGCTGGCTTTGTCGCACCAAAGACGCTGCTGCCCGTCTTTGGCCTGTGTATTTCAAAGCCAGCATGGATGGTTATCCCGCGATCCGTCGGCTTTTTAAGTTCCAAGGTGGTAGTGGAACTGTGTTATCCCTTAGTCGCCTCTTACGACACCCACGGGAAGAGAGGGGGTGGCTACATTATTTAGTGCCGTAGCCACACAGCACTTAATTAATATTACTAATAGTAATAGTCGCCTCTGTGGCGTAGGCCTCTCCTAAACCTTTCCATGTATCCCTTTCCCGTTCTTTCCGTTTACATAGCGGTCCACATCTCTGGTTGAAGATATCTCTCCACCTTTTACTTGGTCTCCCTTTTTTCCTTGACCTGTCTCTTGGTACCCATTCTGTTAGGCAATCCTTTAATTTATATTAACACATAATTATCATTTATTTTATATTTAAACAACTTTGTTCAATACATTTTTTCTCGTAAAAAAGACAATTAACGTGATAATACAATGACAAGATTTCATCCCCTCGCACATATTCTCGGGTATAAAATTATAAATCGAAAAATATAGATCCTATAAAAAAATTGATAAGAACCAAAATTGTAGGAAATTTAATTTTAAACAACTTTTGTAATAACAATTTTTCGTGTAACATTGAAAATAAACGAGTTATTCAAGAGACAAAAAATTACCCTGTAAATCAAGATGAAGCAACAAGTCTGGTAGCCCTACTTTTTAAATTTAAACTACCAGTGACCTCCCCCAACGAATTCCGAAGGAAAATTCGGCTGCCCCATTTCAAAACCTAGTAAGTGTGACTGACAAAATTTTACAGGAGACCAAAAAAACATGTTTTGTGCTAGCCCTTCTGAACTATTCAGTACCTGTTGATGAATTGATGTTTCGTAAATAAGCTACTATGAAAGCTTTTATTTGATATATTTATTAATTTGCTAAGCCATTTAGGACAAGTTTTATAAGTCTTACTAATTTTGAAAATAAACATCTATTAAAATTTAAATTTCTTGTACAACTTTACAACCTAGTAAGAGCTCTCACTGTGTTCTAAAATGGTTAGCGTGATCAACAATGTATCGATTTTTGTAGACCAAAACCTAGCAAGATCTATTACTAGGTTTTGACTGGGTTCATCTAAACGCAATGTGACGATTTGTCTAAATTAAACATAGTAAGTATATACCCATCTGTCATAATGATAAGTTTATTGTACTATAAGAACGGTATTGTAAAGAAAACCATAATAAATATTTAAAAAAAATTTAATTGTACCTAATTAAATAAAAAATAAAGGTTGACAGACAGACGGACAACAAAGTGATCCTATAAGGGTTCCGTTTTTTCCTTTTGAGGTACGGAACCCTAAAAAGGTATTATATAACTTTGTTTGATATAAATTAAACACTTAAAAATTCTCCACAAATAATATGATAATTATAAAAAATGTATATATGAATTTTTCAACTAAAATCGAACTCATTTTTATTAGTGTCCGACCGAAAGTTCGGTTTCGGCCGAGTTTCGGCTAAAAATCAAGTTCCGGCCAATTTTATTATGTCGGGTTTATCTCAGGTTATTGTGTTGGTTTTTTTTTATTTTTAATTTATTTTTTATTAATTAAATTTGATGGCGCTCTATTTCTCTCTTCTCGCCAATTTAGATTCATTACTGAAAAAACTCTTTCATCTAAAGCTTAAGTGGTGGGAACGGAGATTAAATAAGAAATATGTTTTTTTATATTTATATACATTTGGTTTATTCAGTAATTATAAATCGTTTCCATCATCCGTTTTAACTTATTTGTACCGTTAAATAGTTAAGTACCCTTAATGAGTATTTTCAATTTTGTTTTACGCATCACAGTAAAGATTGAAAATAAAGTATTTTCACATGCTTTATTTGTATGCAAAAGTATAAAGTATATTTACCAAAAATAAAGGAGGATACATTATTATAAAGTATAGTCGACAGACCTATATACACGTGTAAGTTTTTTATATCTAAACTACATAAATATCTAGCTTATAGAAAAACACTCGATGTATGGAAAACATCGATGTATTTTTTGATATATAGGTATCGATATTACATCGATGCCACTATCCGATGCATTGAATCAAAAAAAAAATCAATGTATTTTTGAAGTGAAACTTCTTTAGAATCGTTGTGATTTCAAACCGGATGCAACGACAGGGAAGGACGCGCCGCGCTGCGGCCGGGCCGCGCTGCACGCCGCTAATTTTAAATTAATTTTTTTTAAATTAGTTTGGCAAAGAAGTTACACTTCTATCGTGTGTGAATCGCACACACACATTTTTTTTCAATGTCCATCACTGTGCCGAACGCGTCCAAACGATGCGAGCGACGGCCGAGCCGCCGTCATGTGCGAGATGCTGCCGAGCGACCAGGCGAGTGATTGAAAACAAAAAAGTTTGAAGTAACTCGGTTGCGAGCTACTGACCAACTCGCACGTGCGAGTTACTCGTAATTCCCGTTCACACGGTGCGAGTTACTGCAGTGCAGCTACTCGGAAGGCTGACTCGTACGCTAGCTCGCACCGTGTAAACCAGCCGATGCGAGCTACTGACCAACTCGCACGTGCGAGTTACTCGTAAGTTCTGTTCACACGGTGCGAGTTACTGCAGTGCAGCTACTCGGAAGGCCAACTCGCACGCTAGCTCGCACCGTGTAAACCAGCCATAACTCTTAGTACTTCGGAAGTCTAAGGATTTACGTATTAAATGTTTCTAAACCCTGAACTCGGCTAAAACGTCTAAAGTGTCGTTTGACAAAAGAACATAATTTATTGTCCTAATTTTATACATTATTTTAAAAATAGCTTTTGTTTAACGTCTCTCGAGGAAATTTTACAGCGCCATTAATTATTAACCACTTGACTTTATAAGTTAAGTCTTAGCGTGTTCTATTTTAAAATTTGCTGTCGTTACATGAAATAATGTATGTAAATTTTTTTGATACGTGTCTATGTACGTAGCTTCGCTTGGGTTTGTCTGGACAAAAAGAAAATCCTCTCATTTTTCTGATTCATGGGAGTGAATCATGTCTACGAAAACAAATAAACCCAAACGTAAATATCTAGACCGCAATATTCTTTGTACAGCTTACACAAACATTTTCATTTCTTTTTTATACATCTAGTTTAGCAAACCTACGGCTCACCAGATGGTAAACGATTATCGTAGCCTACAAGCATCGCAAGCGCGTTGCCGACCCTATCCCCGATCCCCCCAGGAGCTCTGGTCACCTTACTCGCCACAGGAACACAACACTGCTTGAAAACAGTATTATCTTCTGTAAGGTCGAGATACTTTCCCAGTCGGGCCGATCCTGATTTGAGCAGGTTATTTACTACTGTGCCCTCAGTTGAACACTACCTACCTCAGTTGTTTTTCTTCTGTGAGTTAGCTAAATATTCAAAGGAAAAAATGCATACCAGGTATAAGTCATTAATATATTAATTAGTATAGTAGTCGCAAGAAGAAAAGGTGGAAAATAATGAAATATACTAAAATATATTTGCTAATATAAATATAATATAACAGAATAAAAAACAGATCTAGGAAAATCGAAGCCGTGACCATCTCTATCTATCTATATATATATATATATATATATATATGTCGGCAGAGATCAGAAGTGAGGTGGAAAGATGACCGGACTAATTTAATTAACACTGTAATTTAACACATGGCAGTAGAAGAGACTAACTATTTAGTATTCAATTGGACTCACCGAGCGGGTATCGTCTATCGCGTGGCAGAGTGACAACTCGTGCAGTGCCCGGGAGTTGCGACCCGAGTCTAGGTTTAAGACGGCCGTCTTTAAAATGCGCATTAACGCTCGCCTCCACTGCCCGAGTTGCCCACAATAGAATGTAACAATTAATTCGTGTACACAAACTAACCCTTACAAGAGTCGAGGTTAAGCTACTAGCAGGATACACAAGTGCACCGCGTCACGCCAGAGCCAAGACTACGTTAGCTGCGGTTGCATCGGTCTTTTACGCACGAAGGAATGACTCGAATAATAGAATGAGTGAGGGTAGATGAATAATAATAACAAAGCAGGTACCGACATTAATAACTATCTGCATTAATTCTCCGACACGGCCATCCTGCTAGCACACGCCCTCGTGTGAATGTAACAAGACGATAAAATTTGAAGTATCTTTAAAATCTCGGCCTACCTGACCTTAACGTGAAATTACATTCTTTGCTTCATCAGTTAACTTATCTCAAATAAACTACCAATCTATCCTATTAGTTCACAGACGAAAGGTTCCTGTAACCGTCTTTTAAATAAAGTTTTATTATTGACACATTAAGATCACATACAACGCTCAACAAACGACAACTACTATTGCCACCCCTATCGTTATCACCCCATGTGATACGACCAACGCATATCGTCATCAACTCATATGATACGACCAACACATATCGTCATCAAACCAATTATAACTAATCACTTTACACAAATACCACAGCCATGTACCATCGACGTCATCACAACAAAAACTATAGACGTACTCTACTTCTATGACAAGTTACAACCAATTTTACAGAAATCCACGAGTAAACACCTCTAACACCACGGCTCTCTAGCCGAAGAGCAATCACATTGCTCCCTCTCATCTCAGTGCGCATATCCATCGAATGGATAGCCCGTGTCAGTCACCCCTGCGACTACACGTATGGTGTCAGACACCACGGCCTTCTAGCCGAACAACAATACGATACGGTCTCAACAGACCACGACCTCCGCCAGTAAGGTTAACTTTGCACACCGCTTACCCACGGACTACTTGGGTTGCCCCAAGAGACACCGATTTCTACCGGGCTGCGACTACGATAACTACTGGTACGGTCGAATACAATACGGTCGATAGAGTCATTTACTCGAGTCTACTTAAACTTGAACATCATCATTATCAACAAGATCATAATTACATCAATTTCGTCTGGTACATGACGTGCTGGCATTTTAACTGAAGTTATTAACAACAACTGCCTATTCACTGACAAACCCGCCAACCCGTGCCGCCAACAGACGATAAAAAAAAGACGACCGACCTATCAGAAAACCAGCATTAACTATTCGGAAGATGACGTCTCAAACTTTACGCTCCCTTGGCACTTCAACAAACAACAATAGTTAAAATATCGTGTAAAATAGTAGAAACAAACTCAAAAATATCCGTCACAGAGGGTAATCGGAAAAACTCAAGCTAAGACGATATTAACACTTTATCACAAACAAGTGGGTAACCACAAAAATTTAACTTAACGCAAATATAACTGTCCAGAGACATCTACCAACGTCAGTCAAACTTTCAATAACCAAACTCATTTTCCACGACACTAACAACTATGTAAGCCACCCTTCCAACCAGCAATTACAATTACTCCACAATCCACGTGTATCCCTCTTGGATCACGTCACAGTGTATCCCTACTCTTGGATCACACATTCGTCACAGTTTATCATCCTCTTGATGACTACACACTAGCGCTTACATCAGTTTTCTGTCACATCACTAAGACATTCACCATTATGATCGTCATCTAAATTAAACTCAATTGGTACATGACCTTCTGGCATCTCCCTTAATCGAATTTGTAAGCAAAAACAAAATATCGCTCGCCTATCCTGACAAAAATCTATCCAACAACTTAATATCTGGTCCGTATGTCACTGTGATGCTCACGACTATGGCTGCAACTACCGCGACGGCTCGCACTACGATTACGCGCACGATCTGACATTGTAACTAAATCGAAACAGAATCGCAAAATCTATTAGCAAAATTTAATCACTACACAACTACCTACGTATCACAATAAAACTAAATTCAACAAATAACCGGTAAATCGAATTATGTAATCGAACACTGAACAAAAACCACTTGTACACCGATAACAATACAAAGAACGACCGAAAATAACTAAAATACCTGGGTACATCGATATTTTCATCACCAAATGTTTCAACTACCTTGCACACTTACCAAAAATAGAACTTAAACAAAGAAATCAAAACTCCGAACTAAAAAAAAACAATTAACAACAGCAAAATAACAACTTTCAAATTTTTTTTTTTTTTTTTTTTTAACTTTGAACTTAGTCTATTCCTCAGTCATACCAAGTAAAAGTTTATGAAGAGACAGGTTACTATTACTACTAAATCGGTTTAAATGGTGACGACTCGACTTGCGCTTCGATCTACCGCACGATAATTCAACGGGACTACGCGAACGCGATTCTCGTGGCATCGTGAAATAAATTACTCACTAGTAACACTCTTAAGTGGGCACGAGAACAGTATCCCACTTCTGATGTCGGCAGAGATCAGAAGTGAGGTGGAAAGATGACCGGACTAATTTAATTAACACTGTAATTTAACACATGGCAGTAGAAGAGACTAACTATTTAGTATTCAATTGGACTCACCGAGCGGGTATCGTCTATCGCGTGGCAGAGTGACAACTCGTGCAGTGCCCGGGAGTTGCGACCCGAGTCTAGGTTTAAGACGGCCGTCTTTAAAATGCGCATTAACGCTCGCCTCCACTGCCCGAGTTGCCCACAATAGAATGTAACAATTAATTCGTGTACACAAACTAACCCTTACAAGAGTCGAGGTTAAGCTACTAGCAGGATACACAAGTGCACCGCGTCACGCCAGAGCCAAGACTACGTTAGCTGCGGTTGCATCGGTCTTTTACGCACGAAGGAATGACTCGAATAATAGAATGAGTGAGGGTAGATGAATAATAATAACAAAGCAGGTACCGACATTAATAACTATCTGCATTAATTCTCCGACATATATATATATATATATATATATATATGTCGGAGGGTCAATGCAGATAGTTATTAATGACGGTACCTGTGTTGTTATTATTATTCAACTACCCTCGTTCTATTATTCGAGTCATTCCTTTGTGCATAAAAGACCGATGCGGCCGCAGCTAGGGCAGTCTTGGCTCTGGCGTGGCGCGATGCACTTGTGTATCCTGCTAGTAGCTTAACCTCAACTCTTGTAAGGGTTAGTTTGTGTACACGAATTAATTGTTACTTTATATTGTGGGCAACTCGGGCAGTGGAGGCGAGCGTTAATGCGCATTTTAAAGACGGCCGTCTTAAACCTAGACTCGGGTCGCAACTCCCGGGCACTGCCTTGAGTTGTCTCTCTGACACGCGATGGATCCGGTACCCGCTCGGTGAGTCCATTTAATACTTAGTAGTTCGGTCATCCGTCCGTTCTTCCCATCCTACCTACTTCTGATCTTCGACATCAGAAGTGGGATAAGATCTCATTACGCCCACTTCATTTGTTGTTTGCTGTTGTTAATTGTTTTTTTTGTTCAGAGTTTTTGGTTTCTTTGAACTTTAAGTTCTATTTTAGCGAGTGTGCAAGTGAATTGCAATATTTGGTGGTGATTAGTGGGTACATCGATAATTTAGTTCTTTTCGGTCGTTCTGTTTTATTCTTATCGGTGTACAAGTGGTTTTTGTTCAGTGTTCGATTACGTAATTCGATTTACCGGTTTATTTGTTGAATTTAGTTTTATTGTGATACGTAGGTAGTTGAGTAGTGACAGATTTGGAGATTCAGTTTTTGTTTCGATTCAGTCATTGTGGAGCAATTGTAATTGCTCGTTGGATAAGGGTGGCTTACGTAGTTGTTAGTGTTGTAGAAAAAGAGTTTGGTTATTGAAAGTTTTAAGTTTTTGTGATTACCCACTTATTTGTGATAAAGTATTAATATCGTCTTAGCTTGAGTATTTCCGATTACCCTCTGTAACGAGTATTTTTGTGTAGTATCGAGGGTTTTCAGTCTTTCTCTACCTTTGATTGATTTGTTTAAACTGTTTAAAAGTTATTTAGTTGTTCTGTTTAAAAAAAGTTTAAATTACAGACGGTTAATTTATAAACACCTTGGTACAATCATGGGCCCATTGTGGTAGTCGTTGTAGGTAACTGTTAAAGTTTGTTTTGTTACAAAATGAGGAGCGTAATCAAATAAAACTTGATCCGAAATATCGAGGCCCCTTTCGCGTAATAGAAGTTCTCGAAGGTAATCGGTATACCCTTAAAGCTTTAAATTGTAAACGTACCTACAAATTTGCTCACGAAAGGTTAAAGAAAATGCTTACACGTCATGTACCAGACGATATTGATGTAATTTATGATCTTGTTGATAATGATGATGTTCAAGTTTAAGTAGATGGAAAGACTCGAGTGAATGACTCTATCGACCGTAATGTGTTCAACTGTACCAGTGTAGTTATTTGTAGTCGTAGCCCGGTAGAATTGTCTCTTGGGGCAACCCAAGTAGTCCGTGGGTTAGCGGTGTGCAAAGTTTAATTTACTGGCGGAGGTCGTGGTCTGTTGAGACCGTAGCGTGTAGTCACAGGGGTGACTGACACATGTACTGTGATTGCTCTTCGTCTAGAGAGCCGTGGTGTTAGAGGTCTTTACTCGAGGATTTTTGGTTGTAACTTGTTGTAGAAGTAAACGTGCGAGTATAGTTTTGGTTGTGACGACGTCGATGGTACATGGCTGTGGTATTTGTGTAAAGTGATTAGTTATAATATTGGTTTAACGACATTTATGATTCAGATTAAAGTTCTTGAAACAAACTAAGTTTAGATCCTAAATACAAGGGACCGTTTAAAGTTCAGTTGTCTGGTAATAGAACCTATAGGTATGTTCACGATCGTTTACGAAGGATTTCTCTTACTGATGTACCTGCTGAATTAGATTTGTTTAATGTTGTTGATGCTAATTTGGTCGTATCATATGAGTTGATGACGATATGTGTTGGTCGTATAACATGAGGTGATGACGATATGGGTGGCAATAGTAGTTGTCACTAGCTGCTGAGGCAGCCGGGCCATGACAGTTGTATGTGATCTTAATGTGTCAATAATAAAACTTTATTTTTTTAATTACGGTTAGAGGAACCTTTCGTCTGTGAGCGAATAAGGTAGACCACTATACAACCAATTTTATTGAGGTTAATTTTGTTGGTGCCATTGCTTTTAAGTATCCATTGCTGAAACATGTTTTGGTTGTATTGCTCGATGGAGGCAATATCGTCACTCGATTGAGGTGGCATGAGCTACTGTCACTCGATTTAGGTGACAGTAGCGACTCTTTTGGTTGGTTATCGTCACTCGATGGAGGTGGCATGAGCTGCTGTCACTCGATTTAGGTGACAGTGGCGACTTTAGTGGTTATCATCACTCGATGTAGGTGGCATGAGCTACTGTCACTCGATTTAGGTGACAGTAGCGACTCTTTTGGTTGGTTATCGTCACTCGATGTAGGTGGCATGAGCTACTGTCACTCGATTTAGGTGACAGTAGCGACTCTTTTGTTTGGTTATCGTCACTCGATGGAGGTGGCATGAGCTGCTGTCGCTCGATATAGGTGACAGTGGCGACTCTAGTGCTTATCGTCACTCGATGGAGGTGGCATGAGCTACTGTCGCTCGATTTAGGTGACAGTAGCGACTCTTTTGGTTGGTTATCGTCACTCGATGGAGGTGGCATGAGCTGCTGTCACTCGATTTAGGTGACAGTGGCGACTAATATGTGGAAAGCAATAATGGAGTAATGTTTATACCAAAACGATTGGTCAATTTTGATTTAATGGTAGATTCGCGTATGGTTGTATGGTGTGTCAACAAAAAGTGGTTGTACTATCGCTTTATCCTTGGTTAAGTGTAGGTCAGGATAGGCCGAGACGAGACTTTGATATCGCAGTACCTTTTTGCTTTTTACGGCATCACACGGGGACGTGTGACTTGTCAGGATGGCCGTGTCGGAGAGTCAATGCAGATAGTTATTAATGACGGTACCTGTGTTGTTATTATTATTCAACTACCCTCGTTCTATTATTCGAGTCATTCCTTTGTGCATAAAAGACCGATGCGGCCGCAGCTAGGGCAGTCTTGGCTCTGGCGTGGCGCGATGCACTTGTGTATCCTGCTAGTAGCTTAACCTCAACTCTTGTAAGGGTTAGTTTGTGTACACGAATTAATTGTTACTTTATATTGTGGGCAACTCGGGCAGTGGAGGCGAGCGTTAATGCGCATTTTAAAGACGGCCGTCTTAAACCTAGACTCGGGTCGCAACTCCCGGGCACTGCCTTGAGTTGTCTCTCTGACACGCGATGGATCCGGTACCCGCTCGGTGAGTCCATTTAATACTTAGTAGTTCGGTCATCCGTCCGTTCTTCTCCTACCTACTTCTGATCTGCGACATATATATATATATATATATATATATATATATAAATGAATCGCTGAATGTGTTGCTAAGCGCAAATCTCGAGAGCAACTGAACCGATTTCGATAATTCTTTTTTTGTAATATTCCTTGAAGTATGAGGATGGTTCTTACGGAGAGAAAAATTTAAAAAAGTTGCCTGAAAAAGTCTAAAAATAACACTTTTCTATATTCCCATGCAAACGATTCGTAATAATACTTAAAAGTCAATTTGAACTTTAATACCATACCATAAAGTTTAAGTGTTAGCGGAGGGATTCCAGGAAGGATAAGTATTTAAAAATAAAGAATCGACTGCTAGGCGGTACGAAGTTCGCCGGGTCAGCTAGTAATACATATAAATAACGGTCACAGTTTTAAGCCTCTCACTACAACGACTTCAAGACGGTTGCTTATATACGTACGTAATAATAATAACTAAATAAACATTTTTTTTTCTCATTGGCGTACACTTTAGAACAGTCTCGTATTTTAGCAGGGAACAGCCATAATAATCCTTTCTTAAGTCAAGTAATGAATACACAAATTATCGTGTAGCTCGACGTCAGCTGTACAGTATTTCGAAGGAGTATTTTATCTTTGACGTTTAATCTTTTCACAAAATGTAACTTTATTTATTCGACTCGAGATAAGTTGTTTAAGACAATTACAGCGTGTTTTTCGTTTGTCTTTAAAAATAGCTGAAGATTCGCTCCTGCTTTTAATGTTTAATATTTGTTTACATTTCACATGATGGAGTGTTTTTTAGTTAATTATTTTACTTCAAAATATTATATAAATACGTTTAGCTTATACATAATCTTCTTTTCTAATGCCTCGTTTACGGAGACGCGAAGCGTAGTGCGTAGCGTGTGGCGTGGCGGAACGCACTAAATTCAAACGTAGGGCGTTGTATGAGTGCGATTACGGAGAAGCGACTTTACACGCGTTCATTTTCATACATTTTGACACACGCGAGAAGCTACGCCACACGCTACGCACTACGCTCCGCGTCTCCGTAAACGTGGCCTAAGGAAGGTAACGATTCAGCCTGTAATATCCCACTGTTGGGCATAGGCCTCTTCCCCATTTAGGAGAAGGATCGGAACTTAATCCACCACGCTGCTCCAATGCGGGTTGGCAGATATATTTCCTACTTTGAGTAACGATCGCTATCAGGTGTACATGATAACAACCGGGACCGACGGCTTAACGTGCTCTCCGAGGCACGGTTGGGAGACCCACAAGGACTGCACAAACACCCAGACCACGGCAAACATCTGTATGGCCAATACAAATGTAGTCATGTGCGGGGATCGAACCCGCAACCGCTCGCGCAACAGCCAATTGCAATCCAGTGCCGTGACCGCTGCGCCAACGCGGCGTAGGAAGGAAGGTAACTTAATGCTTAATTTTTAAGTAACATGTAACGGATAAAAATTCATATATTTTGTATATATAAATAAATAATTATATAGGCAAGACTGGAGCAGAAATGTTACTTTCAAATGCGTCAATAGGCAAGTTATCTATACTAATATAATAAAGCTGAAGAGTTTGTTTGTTTGATTGTTTGTTTGTTTATTTGTTTGTTTGAACGCGCTAATCTCAGGATCTACTGGTCTGATTTGATAAATTCTTTCAGTGTTAGATAGCCCATTTATCGAGGAAGGCTATAGGCTATAAATCATCACGCTAAGACCAATAGGAGCGGAGTCCACGCCGACGAAGTCGCGCGCTGAAGCTAGTAAAATATAAATTACGAGAGAATTTGGTTATCTAATAATGTTCCAAGCTTTTGATCTGTGTGTATTAAAGTATGTAATAATACTTGGTTATTTTACTGCGATATATTACGAATACTTCAAAGGATCAAGATAAAAAAATTGTACTATATTTTTACATAATTCTACTCGTTATTTCATCACGCTTTATCTTTAGATTTTATTTAAACGTCAATCAAATTCTTCAATTATACACACAAATATAAATTAAAACATTATACAGCATGTTTTAATTGTCGTTAAGCAACGTATTGTGTTAATGTAATGCTAATGCTATGTCCGAAATAATTCAGAATCTACTGAGGATAACTTGGAAGTAACCCAACAGTTACAGAACACTACACACTCACACACTACAGCCTATCACAGTCCACTGTTGGACATAGGCCTCCACAAGTTCGCGCCCGACATTATGACGCGAACTCATGTGTTTTGCCCATAGTCACCACGCTGGGCAGGCGGGTTGGTGACCGCAGGGCTGGCTTTGTCGCACCGAAGACGCTGCTGCCCGTCTTTGGCCTGTGTATTTCAAAGCCAGCAGTTGGATGGTTATCCCGCCATCCGTCGGCTTTTTAAGTTCCAAGGTGGTAGTGGAACTGTGTTATCCCTTAGTCGCCTCTTACGACACCCACGGGAAGAGAGGGGGTGGCTAAATTCTTTAGTGCCGTAACCACACAGCACAGATTAAAAATGTCATTAAATAATTATGAATTTAAACATATTTCCCACATCTCTATCTCTATTTGGTTATTTTATTTTGTGTAATAATTTATCTAATTAATACTAAACAAACTGTCTCAGCATAAATCTTAATTGGGTCTTTAATACAACGTCTTCCACAAATTATTAGCTCTCGAATTTAATAGTTATATACAATATTATCTGACTTTGGACGACTTGAATTTTAAGTATGCGTTAACTGCGAACAGAGCTACGTTTGTTCTGCGAAATATCCTTTCAGAAACCGAATATCTCAACTGTTATAAGAGACTTGGTCTTCTCAACGCGTCTTGTTAGGAACGCGAGTATGAAATAACTGCATATTATATTGTAGTGTATGATCGATTTGTTTTTCCTAGATATTATGTATCCTTCTTTAGGCGCATAAGGGGTAAAAATTGAGCGACCGCTAACGCGGCAACACCTAATACGGTCAGTACTTGGATGGGTGACCGCCTGGGAATACCGCGTGACGTTGGCTTTTTGTTTTTTTTTTCAATTAATTTTTTTTTAATTTTTTTTTAAATTAGTTTGTTTAATTAGTGTTTTTTTAATTAGTTTGCCAAAGAAGTTTCACTTTTGACATGTGTACTTTGTACGCACGCAATTTTTTTTTTTAATTTTACGATTTTGTATTTAATTTTCAATGGACGTCTTCTTTATTAACTTTATCTTGCAGGCTGTAGAGTTTAAAGCCACAAAGTTATTACACAAATATCAGAATGTTGACTACGGTCAATAGACGCACACTTTTGTCAATCTTGTCAACCATGTACAACTTATGAATTGCGCCTCAATTGGCACCAGGAGACTTAAATTAACTTTTGTCATATTTTATTGGATCCGAGGGGATTATAATGAGTGTTAACAAAATCCTAATGAAGAATATTTGTATGCTGTCTTGTCAACTCATAATATATGTTTGTCGACAGATACACTGCTTGGAATACGAAACTTACTCTTTGAGATGATTTCACTTAGTAGACAGGATGCATACAAGCCGACAAGCCATGCTAGAAGATAAGTAAAAGCACTACTAAGTTTTTAAGTGCTAGATTGGTATTTAGAATTCATCTTGTACTTTGTAAAGGAACCACTCAGAAGTTTCTTTATATTTTGTACCTTGTAGGATTCGAAAGCATATACATTGTATTGATTATGCTCCATATTCTCTTTTCGAGAAGAAGGATATTCAAACCTCAGGTACATTTGTTAAAATATTTCGTACTAGCTTCTGCGCGCGACTTCGTCGGCGTGGACTCCGCTCCTATTGGTCTTAGCGTCATGATATATAGCCTATAGCCTTCCTCGATAAATGGGCTATCTAACACTGAAAGAATTTTTCAAATCGGACCAGTAGATCCTGAGATTAGCGCGTTCAAACAAACAAACAAACAAACTCTTCAGCTTTATTATATTAGTATAGATATAGAAAATATATAAAATCGGGCTTGACTTTGTTGACTAACTAATTGTTATTCAACAAAGTACTCACAACGCAAACGACAATGTTCCAAGAAAACTTTACTGAATCTCGCGATGAGAATTACTCAAGTACATTTATTTTTTGTATGAACTACATTCATGCTTACTTTTATATTAATCCATTAATTAGTTATTCATAGTTGAGATACACGCACATAAAAACGTATTGTCGACTTCAGTATCGATTACCAAATGACTTTCAAAATTTTTTTAAAAGATATCTTCGAAGTTATGCCTATTGTAGTTTTTTTATAAGTACATACCTTTAGTCAAACCTTTAGTCAAAGCTTAAAGGAGAACACGACCTGGAACAAAACATAGGTAAGCTGGCGAGTTAAACCTACTAATTGCTTATGGGTTATTAACAAGATCCAAGTGTAATTTTTTAACGACGAACGGAAAAAAAATTCAAAAATATTTGAAACTTATGAAAATTAGTTTTTTGGTATTCCACTATATGTATTGTATGGTTATTAACATAACTACTACTTAAGTGCAGTAAAATTTTGGCTGTAATCTTTTTATAAGAATAACAAATTTTTATAATTTGTGTTTGCTCGCAAACGAATAATAAAAACCGACTTCAATTACATCGACATGTAATACAACGCAGGTAGACGAAAAAAAAAATACAATCGAATTGAGCCTCCTCCTTTTTTGGAATTCGTTTAAAAATTACCCAATATCAGTGCATATCAACAACAGTAATAATATTTAAATAGGAAACTTTTTTAATATTTGCCCAGTAGTTACAAAATCTTGCTAACTGTACGGTTTCCTACAATTTCAAATGACAAAACACCGTTCAGTGTAAAACGGCTAAAACAATCCGAATCGTATCTCCCAATCTCCCGAAAGCCGGTTATATTTCACCGGTCCTAGGATACGTGAAGACTCGTACATTCCGGTGCCGGTGATATATGCGAGAGGTCTCCGCAAAACGTTATGAAATCGTCATAAAAAATAATATATTGTTATTACACCTTATAAATCCGATCAACGGATTCACGAAGTGCCATTGAAAATGTTTTAACATGTATTTAATGCTGCCGAATTATGTCCAAAATTAATTTTAACGGTCATTTTAATGCGTCTTTAATGTTGTATTGTTCGGTTTGAAATATTTTAAACTTAAAACTTTTTATTGTATTTATATGAAAAAAGTGTGTGTGTAAGCTCTGAAGCACGACTAGAGTTTACTCCTTCAGATCGATTATCTAAATAGGCACAAAAAAGGCTTACTAGTCTAAGAAAAAGAGTAATAGCATATCAAATAGTAAATAAACGAATCAAATAACGCCATCTATCGATGATACGTAAGCGCTCTTACACACGAACGGCTCGCCGTCGGCTGCAGTCCGCTGCCGTTGAGAACATGCCGCTCACACGTCGGCTCTCTTAGTAAAGGAGCCAGTTGCAAAATGAATTCTGAAGAAGAAACACTGTTATTGTTTTTACTTAGTCGCCGCCAAGAAAAACGAAAAATAAAAACAGGCGGCAGTCGATGGCTGCCGCTGACGGCGCTCGACGGCAGTCGACGGCTGCCGTCGACCTTTGCCGTTGGCAACTTGCCGTTCGTGTGTAAGAGCGCTTATGAGGAGATGGCGTTATTAGAAAACGTCGTTACACCTTTAGACTTTTAGCGTTACGAGACACGTAACGAGGTCATTCGTTTAGTAGATTTTTACTCCTCATATTTTTTTTATACCGGGGGCCTTATATGAGAATCGATTCTTAAGGAGTAAAGTCCAAAAAAATAGCTATATTTTTATTTCGTACGTCATGTTTGACACGTGCTCAAAACAAACGTATCATCACATCAGTAACTCGAAAATTAATCAATTTTTGAGAACGATCGTAAAACTGTTAAGTTATTAACTATGTTTGGCTTGTGAGATTGTTAAGGTATTAAAAAGTAAATATTATATAAAAAAGGTCTTAAGAAGTTAATACAGTAACCGTACCTATAAGAGTAATTTATTTCGGTCCCGGTTGTTGTCATAAATATTTATTTCCTCTATAGGTACATATAACTAAAAAAAAATCTGCAAAAAACTTAAAAAAAAAAAGAATCTTCAATATGGTCTTTCTACCAAAAAAATAACTGATAAGTTTATTATTACAAAACGGTCAAACGCTGCCGTCTTAATTATATGAACTCCGTCAGAATTTTCGTCCACCCGTTGTTAAAAATTTAGATTAGAGGACCTTGTTAGCAACTCATAAGCAATTAGTGGGTTTAATTTGCCAGTTCCCCTGTGCTTTGTTCCAGGTCGTGCTCTAATTTGAGCGTTGATAAAAGCTCATTTATATCTGTACTTGTATTAACATATAATTACAACGACATTCAAATGTCCAATACTGAGAAATACACCCTTTCCATATGAAATTCAATACTGTACAATTGTACATAGTTCCTACAGGGATTTTTTTTCGATGAATATGTTCAAATTTTCACAATGCTCAACTTCTAAACCACCACGACCAGAAAATTGACATATTAAAGTTTCCTTTACTAATTGAAACTAGGTTTTTAATAATATTCTAAAAGTGCCCATTTTACTATGAAGCCGTGCCCCGGTAGGTGCTTTGACGTGGTTAGACAATTCATATATATATTCATATAACACATGTTAATATAGATGTCACATTTGTTCAAGCGAATCTTTCTCTTACTATGAGCAAGATTAATTATAGCTTTGAATATACTGTTGAGTGGATATGTCGCAGTAGCGAAGGTCGAGTTCACCTGAGCGTATAGAATACATGATTTTTAGCACGTGATGCAGAGTTCCGTTGAAAATATGAAGCATTTGTGTCACTGATATATGTGAAACAAGTATAGTTGGATTATTATAGAAAGTATCTTGGGATTTTTGTCATGATCTCTACTACTAGCCTATAGTATTAAGATGGTACCGTATAGTTAGTTTATTAATTACTCAGTCTTATTATTTATATGTATTTACAACCTGGTCAAAGTCAGAAAATTTTATGGTTATTTTAAATCGATTTAATCATAGCAATCAGTAAAACAAAGTAGCCTTTATAGTAGAGGAGACGTGGAACATCGACCTTCACCGATCTGATAACTCAATGAGACATATTTTTTATCAAAAATAATAATTTATAAACAAATATGCCTATGATAACTTGCCTATCGAAAAGTGGTCATAGCTATTTATTTTTTGTTTTTGCAGGCAAGCCTATATGATTGGTTTTGTAATTTAAAAATTAATTAAATTAAAAGTAGCTATGACCACTTTTCGATGGGCAAGTTATCACAGGCATATTTGTTCATAAATTATATTTGATAAAAAATATGTCTCGTCAAGTTATCAGATCGGTGAAAATCGCTCTTCCACGTCTCTTAGACCAATTTTGCTTCTTTTAAAAAAAATGCCACTTAAAAATGTTATTATCACCTTTTTAAACAACAAGACAACAAAATGACATAAAGAAAGAATATTCACAACAATTGTTACTTTATTCAATTATAGTATTAATTTTTGTGTCACCAATATTATTTACTCTTACAATAAACATTGTAACAAACAAAAGATATGCAGACAAATGAACAACACGTTCGCGGATTTGAGAGAACTCGTATCTGTGTATCGGATTTCAATAAAAGAATACGTAGCACTGAATTATTTCCGTAAAAATGTATCTATTGTTTAATAGGAATATCGGAATTTGTTAAGAGAAGAAAAAGAAAACGATAACTTTGCGTTATTATAAATTTCAATTGAATTATATTTGTGGCTTCATCAGTGTTGTATTGAGTTAGTTGTTGTGTACACGAGGTGGACCGACGATCTGGGTCCGAGTCGCGGGAAGCCGTTGGATGCGTGCTGCGCAAGACCGATTGTCGTGGAAAACATTAGGGGAGGCTTATGCCCAGCAGTGGGCGTCCGTGAGCTGACATGATGATGATGTAGTATTTTTAGGGTTCGTTTTTGAAAGTGATAATGGGACCCTATTGTGTAGGTTCTGCTATTTGTTTATCATAAGACTTTCACTTCATTTCGGCGAAGTTCTAGACAGAGTCGTGATCTTACTAGAGATATCCTTATAAAGAACGCCCATTCTAAGTTCTAAGAAGGGCTTTTAAGCGCTAGGTCTCAGTAACGCTGACGTTTCAGTAACGCTGTAAGGATAAGTCAAAGAGATACAATCATTTCGGTAAAAAAATTCTCATAGACCTATATCTACAAAACAGTTTGTAAAATAAACTAAACTTTTTTTTAAATAAAAGTATCTTATGTTACTTCTAATACCTCCAAAAATATGTGTACAAAGTTTCATGATGATCGGTTTAGTAGTTTTCGCGTGAAAGCGTAACAAACAAGCTTACATTCACATTTATAATGTTAAATATTAAGGATGTCTCAGTACGCCGCATCTAACTTCCTTTTTCGCTCCGTATTAATGACTGTTTTCAACATAATTGTTCCAAATCCAAGAAATTTGTTTTATTCTAGAAGGTTCACTCCTTCTTTAAATAATTTTTGATTACGCCTTACACTTAACGACGAGATCCACAAATGTTATACACTTTGACAAACATTAGCACAAAAATTACGTCATTGTAATTCATGTACCGTAATTATGATTAATTTTATGTTGACATTGTTATTTTTAATCCCCAATGTCATATTGTCAGTACGATAGATTATACGGGTCTTGTTTATTTATTGTTAAACTAGCTGCACTTCCAGGCTTTTTATAACCAACTTTACACTAATTTTCAACTTCCAAATCCAGAAATAAGTAAATTCCATAGAAGCTGTGGGTATAATTCTGTTTTATAATATTACTCTTGTTTCTCATTTCTAAGATGTTATAAATAATTTTTATGTTGTACAAATAAATGAGTAGAAGCTTTATGCACATTTTCCTGTTACGTAATCCTCCCTATCCTTATAATTAGATTATTACTTTATTAGGTAAGCACAGCAGAAAATGTTTTGCACAAAATTTGGAGCAAAGCTAGGAAAGTTTCTCAACCTTACCAAAGATCACAGCTAAATAACACTACTCTCTAGTAATCTTGTGTTCCTGTGATGAGTAAGACAGCTCCTGTTCAGAGTCAGAGATAGGGTTGGCAACGAGCTGTCAATGCTACTGGTGTTGCTGGGGTCCATAAACTTGGGTATCAGCTTACTATGAGGTGGACGTACGTTTGTTTGTCACATTTGTAATATTCAAGTGAAAATATGGAGCTCCTGCTCAAAATATGGAGCAGCCTCACTGGGGTAGTACTTCAAACTTACAGAACATCAAAGCTAAATAATATTGTTTTCAAGCAGTGTTGTGTTCCTGTTGGTGAGTAAGGTAACCAGAGCTCCTGGGGGGATTGGCGATAGGGTTGTCAACGCATTTGCGATACTTCTGGTGTTGCAGACGTCTATAAGCTACGGTAATCGCTTACCATCAGGTGAGCCGTACGCTTGTTCGCCGGCCTAGCTCTATAAAAAATATGCTGATGTTACGTCTATGTTATTGCATGACATGCTCAAGTGCAATACGCATTTGAATTTTCATTACATGATTTGTTTTCATTATTACGTACAGTTAAATCTTCTAATCATTGAACAAATTTTCCTTTTTCCATTTGCATTTCATTTATTTTATTGAATTATCAAAAACAATATTAAGAAAAGTACTTTAGGTATAATTATATTCTGATAGTGTTTCTGCATCCAATATCAATGAATACATGATGTATCATTAACGATTCCATTCCATAGTGCCATTTTCCTTATTCTCGGAAAATAGCTCAAATTATTTCACAATCCAAAAAAAAACCTCTCCAGTGATTGTATTTGCCTGTTTTCCTTATCGTATTCCTCTCCGAAATTGGAGCTTCTTTTGTGCAACTGATATCTATATTTAGATACTATTGTAATTGAACTTGAGACTTGAACTATCTACTATTACTATTTACCGCTTCGGTATAGTGATGCGTGTGCCTGCAAGCACCTAACAACCGGCGGTTTGCGGGTTCGTTTGGATGCTTGGTTTGGATATTTGTATTTGTACAAATATTTCTTTCCGATTTGGATGTCTGTCCTTGTGGGTCTCCCCAACGTGACTTGGAGAGGGCGTTAAAACTTCGGTTGTTGTTATCATAAATACCTGATAGCAATCGTTCCTCATAGTAGGAAACTTATCCGCTAATCCACAGTGCGTCAGCGTGGTGGATTAAGCTCCTACATGAAGAAAGAGATCTATAGCAGTGGTATGTCACAGGCCGAATCGTAATTTTTAAGTACCTAGTTAATGTATGCAGTATCTTTACTAATGTATCAAATTTCGTGGTTGTTGGCTTTCTTAACGTATTTGTGTAATTTCTACATACCAATACTAATTTGGCATGTATTCTAAAAAGAGCAATTTTTTGTCGTTATTTTTTGTTTTTTAGTTCTCAGAAAGTCGTCCCGTCCTTGATAATATGTTGCCAGCATTCATCGTATCATGAAAAATTTTCTCTATCAATAAATCTTTCTATACATGCTAATGATTATCCAATTCTTAATAGAAAACACAAAACACACACGAAACTGCATTTACAAAAAATAACTGAAACAAAAATTCTATGAAACATATCTCTTTAAATACACATAAATTAATGAGATATTCCTAAGAGGAAATCCGTACCAACTGTTGAATATTGTTTTCATACCCGTAAGATTCAGGTGCCGTGTCGAGATTCTATGCTAATATCATTAAGACTTGAGCTACATTAAATTACCCCTTTCTTGAAACTTTTACAACGTATATAATGTTTAAATTTGTGCTATTATTTTTTTTAATGTGTTGGTATGTTTAATTGCATCTTTAAGTTTTATTTATTGATTAGAATGGATATTTGTATGAGTTAATTAACTTAGCTTGAATATTGGAAATAGGTAAAGATTGCACTAATTATTAAAGTAAAACTTTTATTCTTTTCTTTTATACCCCAAAATTTTTCGTTCATCTATCGCATGTCGCACGACACAACACGGTGACCGCTGAGTAGGGATAAAGTTAAAGGCGCATGGCAGAGCAGCCGAGGCCAATATGGCGGCGCCCATAGCACGCATCAGCTGATCGTCTAGCATTTATATTCTCACTTATTCGTGCAAGTGTTCTCGGTATTTGTGTATTTTGATCCACGTATTAATGTAAATGTTTTTATTCACCAAAGTTTCACTGGCATCATGGTGTCATAAAAGCACACAATTTTTTTCTAAAATTTTTAGTAGTTTTAATTTTTTTATTTTGATTGATATTTCATGTAAATACTCGTTTTGCACGCAGGCGTTATTTCTTTATCCACTTGACTATGCCTATCATCACGCCTAGCGATTTTAAGAACGTTATGTATTAAGTTAAGATCATTTAGTGTTATAATTTAGTTTATTTAAAAATGTTAAAATTGATAGTTTTTTATAGATAAGTTAGTATAGGACTGTCATGTACATATGTATAAAAGTCCCTAAATAAAGATATATATAAAAAAGAACGTTATGTATAGTAATACCTTAGATTGAGTTTTGTTATTTTTAAAATTAGTTTATGTTAGTAACAAACTGATGTGTTATAGCCTACAACCAACCTCAATAAACTACTAATATAGTCTATTGTACAACGCGTTGGTGTAGCGGTTATAGGCTGTTGCGCCGACGGTCGCGAGTTCCCGCTAATAGCGAACATTCGTATGGGCCATACACAAATTAGCTGCGGTGTGGGGGGTTGTGCTTGTATATTGTGTGTGTTTGTGTTACTTCAGACTCCCAAACAAGAGAAATTTCTACTTGGCACCATTGTGTGTTTGTGCGTTTGTTTATCGTTGTAAACTGTGTCGGAATTCAACACGGCGGAAACCACGTGTGATAAGTCATATCCAGGTGACAAAAATTTAAGAATTTATTAAAGAAATTACAAGACATACAGTCCAATATTTCTTACATGGTAAGAAAAAATAAAATAAAATAGCGATGTCACATTGTGAGTGTGAACAGTAGACGTTAAATTTTGTACAATGAAAATATGTAGAATTAAATTAAGGAAATGATCCTTGTAACTCGATGGCTGTATGCAGAATGCTCTTTTGAATTTATGGTATTACTTACGCTGTGTACCGTCGTAGTCGGGTCGAGGAAACTGAGCTCGGAAAAGGATTATACAATTAAATTATTTGAATAATCTTGAGTTTTAGAAGTTTCATGTGACAGTTCTACAGACAATTTAAATCTGGAAATCTTGAAATATTCCTTCAAAACTCATTAAATATAAGAGCTACTTGGGATTACTGACTGGATATATCGAATTTTATATATATTTTTAATACAATTATTTCGGCAAACAAGCGCACGGTTATTTATTTTTTTCATTTTTTTTTTATTTTTTGTTCACTCATAATTTCGTCAATGGTATGCCACATATCCATCAACCCGCATTGTAGCAGCGTGGTAGATTAAGCTCTGATCCTCCTCCTACATTGGGAAAAAGGCCTATGCCCAGAAGTGGGGTATTACAGGTTGAAGTGTAAAGTTGGTTTACGTACGATAGTTTAACGTGACAACGTCATAACAAAACATTTCGTCGGACTCATAGGCCAATCGAGTGGAGGAGAGATAGATGCGGCGCAAGCGTACAATGAGCGTAACGCTACAATGAGTCATTCTTTTTCGTGCATGCCGCCGACGTTCATCGATTTATTAGACGTTGTCACACCAAAAAAATAAATCCAAGTCAATAATGTCAGAACAATAAATGTCAATTCCTTTGTAACAGTATCAATGTGTACTTAAACTCGTAAAAGCCTGTTTCGTAAGATTTGTTTTAATCACGTTCGTCAATGTTGTCCAACTTTTCGACTTTTTCCACCTTAAAGCGTTTTGTGCAATTCAAATGAAGACTTAAAGTAACACGAAAACTTGACTACTTTTTTAAGCTTCTTTCGAAATAATAAATTATGGACGGACGACCTTTTTCGAACTTTCTCTTTGTAATTGTTCGTACGTATTGAATTTGGATGAAATTGAATTGGTTGAGTTTGTTTAGTTTTATATATCGTTTCTTTAAGAGTTGTAATAATAAAAATAATATAATTATGTAGGCATTTTTGTTGCACCCTGCATGCGACAAAATTAGAATAAAAAAAAAAAACTTTTAAATTTAACAAAACATATTATAATTTATTGGTAGTAGCTTATAAATATGTAAATAAAAGTGACACTTTTAAATCAAAAAGTTACGATGCTAATAAAAAAAAAAATGCGTGCGTATACATGTCAGAACTGAAACTTCTCTTTGGCAAACTAATTAAAAAAAAACTAATTAGAAAAACACATTTAAAATTAAAAAAAACTAATTAAAAAAAAGCCGACGTCACGCGGTTTTCCAGGCGGTCACCCATCTAAGTACTGACCGTCCCTGACGCTGCCACGTTACCGGTCACTCAAATAATTTTAACCCACATGCACCTAAAGAAGTTTCACTTCAAAAATTTCTATTTGCTTTCGCATCCTTTCAGTTACAATGCGCGTCATGTCCACTGCCACTGGATACTCAAATTATGCTCAATTACCAATCTATTACATAATTATTATATCCTTGTAATCATCATCATCACTCATCATGATGATGATCTTTGTAATAAGATTTAATAATACTTTAATTGTCTATGAACTAAAGCTTCAAAAAAGGTCACAAAAAATAAGACATTTAACACGTAACAAAAATAATTTATCAAACATTGTTTTTGTCAACACCGCAAAACGATAGACTTATAAAACCATTACCGTCTTCGACACGCAGTAAAAAAATTGTTAGACTATTTTTTAACCCGAAAAATTCTTTTACTTCAGGTGGGGTCAGAACCGCTATAAATCTAACCCTCTTAAGTTGTTGCGCCATAAACTGTGGGGTCGCTGGGGCCCTGGTTGCTATCTTGATTGCTTTTATCGAATATTGCCTATTGGGAATGTATATTTATATTTTTATTCTGGCTTCTTATACACTGTTTATCGAGGTCCGGAAAAATCTCCTCATGGATCTATATAATAAACTATATTTTTAACGGAATATGAATATTTGTTCTTCAAAATTCTTTAACTCGACTTAATTTCATTAAACACTATAAAAAATATTAGTTCAGGGTTCCCTGTAAGTTTTTTGGCATAATTCCAGTGATTGATTGTAAAATACATACTCGATTTTTTTTTCACCCACTATATACATACAATTACTTACATATTGTATAGTAGCTAGACGTATAGCAATGGCGGAAAGCGTTACAAAGAAATATACGTGTTTTAGAAAATTTACCGGAACCACTATAACCAACTCACATTAGAGTAACGGATTAAACTCAAATATGTCTTCAATCGATTGAGGGCGGTTGCGGGTTCAATCCCCGCACACGACAACATTTGTATTGGCCATACAGACTGATGTTTGCCGTGGTCTAGGTGTTTGTGCAGTCCTTCTGAGTCTCCCCACCGTGCCTCGGAGAGCACGTTAAGCCGTCGGTCCCGGTTGTTATCATGTACACCTGATAGCGATCGTTACTCATAGTAGGGAGTATATCCGCCAACCCGCATTGGAGCAGCGTGGTGGATTAAGCCCCGACCCAACAGTGGGATATTAAAGGCTGAATCGTGATCATGTCTTCAATCACAATTTTTTTTTACAGATTTGTTGCAATCAAATTTTTTTTTAATGTAACTGTATATTGTTGTATGTTTTATGTTTGTGTGTAAATATGGAATCAAATATTCACTATAGCGCTTTTATATTAATTTTTAAAATTTAAGGAAGCTCGTTCATGTGCAGGGACAAAAAAGTTTTTATTGTGAAATTTTTCCCGTAACAAAGAAAAGCCAAACTTAAAAAAAGAACAAAAATCAAAAACATCAAATCCCTATCGTTTCCGCGAACTCTCAGCTCATTTTAATCTAAGGCAGAACATCTACGCAGAATACATTATTTCGTCTACCAGGCATGACGCCTATGGAGGCTTCGGGCATACAAATTAGAAAGATCAACCTATCCAATATGTTGCGGAATTATCAACTCTATGTAACACCTGTACATGGTCTATTTTCATTTGGAAAATTTTCAGCCACATCCGAAGAAAGTCATCATCGTTAAATCCTAATCGTATACAGGACCTCATTATGTAAAGTACTCGTTTCTCCATTAAATGCCTGCATCAAAATTACTTGCAGATCTCAAGGGTTTTATGTGATGAACAGGTATTTATGAAACTAGCTATAAACATTGGCTGTGAATAATCAATGCAAGCTTTAAAAGGATAGTTTGAAGGTTTACTGTTTGATTTATACGTGTGTTATTTATACATATAAGTATATTATGTTTATATTTATTACACATATATAACGCCTCAGCCTGTAGTTTCCCACTGCTAGGGCTCTTTACCTATGTAGAAGAAGGATCAAAGCTTAATCCACCACGCTGCTCCAATGCGGGTTGGCGGATATATTCTCTACTATGTGTAACGATCGCTATCGGGTGCATGATGACAACCGGGACGAACGGTTTAACGTGCTCTCCGAGGCACGATGGAGAGACCCACAAGGACTGCACAAACAACCGGACCACTTCAAACATCTGTATAGCCTATACAAATGCGAACCCGCAACCACCAGCGCAACAGCCACAAACCAGCGCTGTGTCCGTTGCGCCAACGCGTCGTTTCTCTTTGAATAAAGATATTTTGTTTTTGATTTTATATCACCTTGTTTATTTTTCTTCATATAGATTATTCAAAAATAGCTTTGAATCGTAACTGGCTTGTCGCGATATACGAGTATCTTAATAAACAAAATACATTTCAACTACACACTACTTTTGTATCCACATATAATATTTACATACAAAATAACTACGTTTTCCATCTATCTCTTTCTGGGTCATGACACTCAAGGGAGAGCAAAACATGGAAAATAAAAAGAAAATTTAATAATATCCGCTCCCGGGATTACAGATTTGTGTTAGGAAATTGAAGTTAACGAGATAATATCATCAGAACGATATTCGCTCTGATTGGAGCCAGATTAGGTTTATCGCCGATTTGAAATTGAAAAGTGAACGTGTCAAAGCGTTTCTGAGTTTTCGTTTTTCTTCTTAATAATATTTGCTAATGGCCATTTATATCAAGAGATGCGTAATAATGCGTGTTAATCTGTAAGATCTTTGAGAAAACCAGGCAACAAAATAGTACCAAATTAATTCTGACTGTTGGGAGTTTTTAAATTTTTTAAATCTTATATTTTACTCGTATAAAAGTCGGTATTAAAAAAGTAAAGATGATTTCGTCAGATTAATTTGTTTATAACTAATCGATCGACAATGCAGAATTTGACAATGCAGCGTAATAATCAGCATCAGTTCAGGTTCGAAAGGTGTCAATAAAAACTTCTAAATAACTCACTATATTTTATTTCTCTTGGTTAAGTATGTTGTCTTATTTTTAGGTTTTCCGATTAATCAGATTTTTTTTTTGCGTAATTCATCAATGACAAGACGAGTCGTAAGGAGCAGAGGTGTTATTCGTCCTTCAGTATTAAATGTTTCAATTTACAAATTGACTTTCTAGAGATAGATTATTTGATTGATGTTTTAGCTAGGAACGCTTTATACAATTAAGTCCTCAATATCCTTTGAATAGAAAGCAATATATAATTAAAATTTATTTTTACATTTATAATATATATTTAGTTTTCCAACCATTTTAATAAAATAAATAGTTTACTTACGCAGTATGTTCAGGATGTGCCACTTGTTATATTACTGCTGCGCCAACTGTTATATTTATATTATTATTTATGTAATATATTGTTTACACTAACGCTTGATAACGGGGAGACTATGTATCGTACTACCCCGTGATCATGGCGATTAAAAGATTGCCGAAATATAGGGATCTCAACAAAACAGTAAATGTGGTAAGCACCCGAACAAATACAAATTTAAATATTATGTATGTACTATGTGTATGTGTTGTGCTTTATTCCCACCACAAGTATCTTTAATTACTTATTGCGAAGACTCGGTGTAATCTTTATTGTAAGGAGTTCATGAAATAAAAGATTATTATTATTATTATTATTATACTATGTACGTACTTTATTATTTATATACGTTTGTTATTTAAAACAAAGGTATAATATTACCAAAGTTAGGGACAGGTGGCAGAGTGCGTTTTAAAACAAACAAATTAAAAATTAAAATCTATACTAATATATAAAGCTGAAGAGTTTGTTTGTTTGTTTGTTTGTTTGTTTGTTTGTTTGTTTGTTTGTTTGTTTGTTTGTTTGTTTGTTTGAACGCGGTAATCTCTGGAACTACTGGGCCGATTTGAAAATTTCTTTCAGTGTAAGATAGCCCATTTATCGAGGAAGGCTATAGGCTATGTGTCATCACGCTAAGACCAATAGGAGCGGAGTCCACGCCGACGAAGTCGCGCGCAGAAGCTAGTGACCATATAAATATGCTCCTTTTTAGAAATTTGTTCCCCTGATAATTATTAGTCTAACGTGATCGACTGTTCAGTTCTTCTGGAACTCATAAAACTTATAATTTCTGCAAAGATTGCTAGTTTTGAAACAGAATTTAAATCTTTTATGTTCTCTCTTAAAACCAACTTTAAGTTTTGCAGCAGCAATTTCTCAGTGTAGAATAAAGTTTAGACATTTTCAGCTAAAAAAATTTGAGAGTTATAATGTTAGAAAATTTAATTCCAATTTTCCATTTTTTTCTGATTCCTTTGTTTTTAAGATAGGACTAGACTAAGAGACTATAGTTAGCGTAATCACCAAGTACGTTTTGTTTGGTAAAATTGTACGATTTTTTCAGTCTCAGCTTGCTGGAGGGTGTGTGAATGTGTGGTTGCCTTAAGTTTGTTGTCTCGTTGGTGACTAAATAGCAATACCTTCGCTATAAAGACGTGCTCAAACGCAATCTTGTGGCTTGTCATATACCAACTGAGAGTTGGGAGAGTCTGACAGGTCAAAGACCAGAATGGCGTCGAACCATTCACAAAAGTGTCGATTGTTTTGAATCTGCGCGTCTAGAAGACCTTGATGCGAAACGCCAAGTACGGAAGACTAGGCCAAAACCCTACTACTTTTACTTTTTGGATGTTACTTATCCGAAATAAAAATTATTATTATTATTATATTATTTACACATACGATTCAGCTGGCCAACTATACTGTGTATCTTGCAACCGAGTCTTCAAAACTAAATTCGGTTTCACTAGCCATATTAGAGCCCACCAGCGTAATTTATAGGAGTCGCCGTCACCGGATACGGTGTGGACGACATGACTAAATAGCATTGGCATAAACTTACGACGTGTTTTAATGCTGTTTGTGATAAGTGTCACTATTTTATTAATAAAGTAAAAAACAAAATAATAATAAAAAACGAGTGCGCTTTAGACCACACGACTGAAGTAAAACTTCTTCAGTTGACCCAATATCTCCCTTTCAACTTCCATTCGCCTCGCCCGATCACACATTTAGTAACGCTTTCATCACGCATTCACCACCTTACTCCCAAAACAGTTAATTTATTTTATACTGAAGTGAACAGAAATAGTCTGCAAGTACATAGCTACGCAAAAGCCTCATCCCTAGAGGAGGTTTGTGACATTTCAGCTGATTGATGTTTAAATTAATATTGATGTAGTTTTTTAAATATTATAGAATATCCAAATCTAGAATTATCCAAAAACTATTACGCGAAGTTCGATAAAATCAGAACTTTATTTAAAGAGCTAACACAAGTTCTTATTGATATGTTATCTCGATGCACCGAGTGAAATCTGCGAAAGTTGATAACGATGTAATAAAATTATCCAAAATCAACTTTTAAGCGAAAGAAGTAACGATCATTTTGTTGACCTATAGCATAATAAAATGGCTAAAAAGTTTGTTGTTTACTCGAACTACTTTTAGAAGTTGTTTCTTGAAAAATTATTTTTGCATTAGGTAGGCTGATCGAAAAAAAAGTTCAATATTGTGTAACTCTTTTTTAATCCTTGGCACAAACTACTACACACTTCAGCCTATCGCAGTCCACTGCTGGACATAGGCCTCCCCAAGTTAACGCCAAAAAATGGCGTGAACTCATGTGTTTTGCCTACAGTCACCACGCTGGGCAGACGGGTTGGTAACCGCAGGGCTGGCTTGGCTGTGTATTTCAAAGCCAGCAGTAAGCACAAACTACTTATATACTACTAGCTGTGCCCCGCGGTTTCACCTGCGTTGATTTGAGGGAAAAAATGCTTTCCTTTTTTTCAATAGGATTTAATTAGCTTGATATATTTTCCTTAGTTTACACTAAATAAATTTCTGAACGCACGCATAAATATTTGACCAAAGAGTATATTATAACCACTACGTTTTATATTTGACAACCAATATATATTATGTCAATCCGTTTTCATTACTGACATTATTATACATTTTTAAAATGTAAAATACGCCACTATCCGTATATTGTGGATATATGTTGTCGATTCGAAACCTTTATTTAAATACGTTCTTTAATTTTATCGGAGAGTTTACCATATCGACGGGATGAACATTAAATGTTTGACAGTTACTAAACACGAACATAGTTCCATACAAATTTTCATTCCCACCTTTCAACCCCTTACACCCTTTTATTCGCATTAAAAAGTAGCCTATGTCCTTTCTCAGACTCTAGACTATCTGTATACCAAATTTTATTTAAATCTGTTCAGTAGTTTTGGCGTGATTGCGCGACAGACAGACAGACAGACAGACAGACAGACAGAGATACTTTCGCATTTATAATATTAGTATGGATTAATCTGATATGCGAAATACATAAACGAAAGGAAGCAATTTAAAACCCTGTCTATCATATCTGTCATTTCGTATTTCTTTAAAAAAAAAAACAACATCTCTCTGAAAATGTCTAAGTCAATAGACGCCTTTAATACAAGGAAAATCACCAGCAAGTAACTTTACCTCCGTTATCAACATAAAGCAACGCAGGGAACTCCTCAAAAGAACACAGCACTACTGGAGCAGTTTTATATTACCGTCATCTTCTGTAAGTTTGAGGTACTTCTCCATTCGGACTGCACGAGGTATTTCCCTGCCTTGCTTCAATAGGTTAAGTTTGTTATCCGTATATAAAAATACTGTAATTGTTTAACTGCTTAGAAATAATATACATTGTACCGAAACTTGTAAACGATTACAATACTGTAATAAAAAACCAATTCATTTCGAATTCAGTAAATTGTTGGTAGATGACATATTTTTTTATACATACCCTTAATTTCATTTGAATGGGAACTCTGGACACTTTTCGTGTCAACAAAAAGTATCCGGTCGAAACATTTCGGACGGTTCCCGAACACCCTCCAAACTAGGAGAGATCCGGCGAAACGCGGGTGGCAGCCCTACGCGACCCCTTCATATAAAAAGTCGATTAATCAATAGTTTTGGGGAAATTGCTTGTTGACGCTCAGGGCGGTATGATCGAGGATGTTGTTATGGGTTTTATATTGTATATTTTATTTTCTATGCAATACCTTAATATTTATTTAATATATTTATAACTAGCTGCTGTGCCCGCGACTTCGTCCGCGTGGAATTTAACAAAAAAGTTATTGTTCAGTTCGCAGTTATAAAAAAGAAATTCGAAATTAAAAGTAGCCTAAGTTACTCCTTATTACATCAGCTATCTGCCAGTGAAAGTCCCGTCAAAATCGGTCCAGCCGTTTCAGAGATTAGCTGGAACAAACAGACAGACAGACAGACAGACAAAAATTGTAAAAAATGTTTGTAGTGGCATTGCTTTCTGCTCCGGGGTTTATGGGTTCGATTCTCAGCTAAGTGTGGGTGTAATATTTGTAATATTTGTATTTATATATGTATTATTTCTATGTTATTTTTTTTAATTAGGTAAAAAGCCAACGCTGTTACCTGTAACACAAGCATTAAGTTGCTTACCGTAGGAACAGACGTTCATGTGTATTTTATAAGATAATTTTAAAATAAACACAGTTAACCATATTATTTAAGATGTTATTTCAGTAAATAAAATTTATTTGAAATTAAAATTTTTAGTAATAATTTGTAATTTTTAATTACATGAAAACATTGCTTTTCGTAGCCATTATATAAAAAAAGCACTTAATAAAACTTAATAAAATACAAAACATCAAAGCCATTTTAAAATATCGCTTAATGAATACATTGTTTTAGTAATAAATTTCGAAACAGAATAATTTTATTCACTAAGTTGAATCCTTTGACGATGAATAAAGTTTAAATTAGGTTTTTAGTAGACGTTCACTGCACATTACATATACATCAAAGCCTAATATAAACTGTCCTCGATAGAGAGCCATTGTGAATAAAAAGTGATTTTTTAAAATAATTCTAGTAAATTTTCAAAATAACGCGCTCAAAGAAACAAAATCAAATCAGTTTTATACTATTAGGATATTAATAGTAGCTCTCTTAACTCTTATAATCAGTTTAATTAAACATAATAGTTTATTTCAGAATAATAATATAATCATTTGATTCAACAGCTGCATTATTTATTGTCAGTGAAAATTGAAAAGCTCTTAACTTCTCAAACTTTTTTACAAACAAAATATTTTCTTTCAACATTTTATTATTATTAAAGCCTCTTCTTCCGTAATATTTATTTATTTATTTATTTACACTTTTTTGCACACCAACACAGTAAGTAACAAAAATTTAATAAAGTGAACAAAATAATAAAGTTGCATTAGTTGCAACAGGCGGCCTTATCGCTAAAGCAGCGATTTCTTCCAGGCAACCTAATATTTCTAAAATAAAACCATTATCTTACGCGCTTCAGACTGTAATATCCCACTGCTGGGCATAGGCCTCTTTCTCCATGTAGAAGAACGTTCGGAGCTTAACCCATAATGGCGAATATATTATTATATTCCCTACAAGAGTAACGATCGCTATCAGGTGTATATAGTAACAACCGGGACCTCCAGGCACGGTGGGGAGACCCAAAAGGACAAATAACCAGACCGGAATTAAATACTTGTATAAACACAAATATCCACTTCAAGCGAGAAAAGTGACCGTCTGTGTTTAGACGTCGGCAATATGGCACACTCACCATAAAACCAGAACGGTACTCTTAATTATATAGTTATAACACCACGCGTGGAGACTTTATAGTTCTTTGTAGAATCTTTCGAATATAAAAAGTTTAATATCATGTTCATCATTTCATCAGTTCTGGCTCACTATAGCTATGCTTTATCAATTCACGTGCAAATTAAATATGTTGTATTGTAATTCAACATATACTTATTATCTTTTTAGGCCGCACTATGTCTGGTAATTATTTGAGCTATTGAATACCACGACACAGGCATTGTCTAGTGTGGGAATCACTGTTCCTTCTATGTAATGTGTTATGTCTTAGGGCCTATGCAAACCACGTTTTTTAAACGCGCCGTCGACGCGCGTTTTTAGCGATACAAACGCGATACACACGCGAGTTAGACGCAGCCTGTAGACCTTTGCACACCTGTATAATAAAAGCGCGTCGGCGCGTTTTTATCCTACAGAGCAGTTTGTTGGCGTCTGTATCGATTCAAACGCGCGGCACGCGCGCGTCTGTATCGATACACACGTGCGTTCGCATCGTGTTTGTATCGCTACACACGCGCGTTTGCATCGCGTTTGCATCGCGTGACACGCGCGTTTGCATCGCGTCTGTATCGCTACATACGCGCGTCAACGGCGCGTTTAAAAAACGTGGTTTGCATAGGCCCTTATGGCCAGTTTCAATACTCACTAAATTTTACTACTAGATATAGAATTTTGACGTAAACTCTATATTTTTATAGATTTTACCTAGATAGAGAAGCCATTGACAACGGCCGTTACAATCGAAAATTAATAAAATCATCTCATTTCATTATTTTATTTAAAAAACATTTCACCTTGTAATATTCGCTTTGATTTTATAACTCTTGCAATTTATAAGCTGAAATAAACAAATAAACGAAATAGATGAAAAATATTAATCAGGAATCCATATGACGTCCTTCTCGCTCCGTCGCTAAATCCACTTGGAATAAGATAAGCCGATTTATTAGATGGTCTTAGTGAAGCGAACGTTTTATATTGGCGAGAGATTTGATGCGGAATTGAATATTTTCTATTTCCTAATCGTAAAAATATAATATACCATATTTATATTAAAGAAGTATGAAGTATGAAAATGAAGAATGACGCCGCGTTGGCGCAGTGGTCACAGCAATGGATTGCGATTGACTGTTGCGCGAGCGGTTGCGGGTTCGATCTCCGCACACGACAACATTTGTATTGGCCATACAGATGTTTGCCGTGGTCTGGGTGTTTGTGCAGTCCTTGTGGGTCTCCCCACCGTGCCTCGGAGAGCACGTTAAGCCGTCGGTCCCGGTTGTTATCATGTACACCTGATAGCGATCGTTACTCATAGTAGGGAATATATCCGCCAACCCGCATTGGAGCAGCGTGGTGAATTAAGCTCCGATCCTTCTCCTACATGGGGAAGATGCCTATGCCCAACATTGGGATATTACAGGCTGAATCGTGATCGTGATCGTGATATTAAAGAAGTCGTATCTGTAAACTAATAGTATAAATAAGATAGATTTGTTTATTTTCTATTTGTAATCAATATTTACAATGAAGTGTTCAAGTAATTTTGATATACTTGGTTGGCAAGTATTTCAACATTACTTCATTTGATGGTAGGGGGGCATTTACGTCGCCGTCCGCATTCCTTCTGCTACCACAGCGAGTTTCCAGTTGCCGCGTCACCACAGAAACCCAAAACTGTCTTAGTGCAGTAGGATCTGTAAGGTTGGTATAGTTTCTCAGTTGGGTTGCTCCATATTCTAAAAAAGAAATGTCCTGTCATGCTCTACTCCAATAATAAAAATATATTTTAGAAATGAGTAAGCTCCGCTGTATGACATATTTGGTAAAATTCCCACTTCTGGGTAAGAGTTTCTTTTAGTACATATTTTTAACTAGCTTCTGCGCGCGACTTCGTCGGCGTTTACTCCGCTTCTACTGGTCTTAGCGTGATGATACATAGCCTATAATAGCCTTCCTCGATAAATGGGCTATCTAACAGTGAAAGAATTTTTCAAATCGGCCCAGTAGTTCCAGAGATTACCGCGTTCAAACAAACAAACAAACAAACAAACAAACAATCAAACAAACAAACAAACAAACAAACTCTTCAGCTTTATATATTAGTATAGATTTTGGTTCTAATAAATATGCCACGTTTCTTTACTTTAGTAGTGGCTATGCATAATTCGAGAAATGCCCTTAAGTTGTTTTCTTCACACCTCAACATGAGTAGAAATTTTTATAGCACAACAGTCAGTCAGTTCATCCTATTGCAGTCCACTAATGGACATAGGCCTCCCCAAGTTCACGCCAGACATCCCGGTTTTCTGTAATTCCCATCCAGCCTACACCGGCAATCTTACGTAGATCGTCGGTCGTCCCACACTGCGTTTGCCAAGACTCCGTATCCACTCCAGGACACGTCGTTATAGCACATAGGAAAAATTGCAATAATGTTTGCATTACAACCTAAAAAACAATATACATGATACGGAGGTGAAGCCACAACTGTTATTACCACAATATAATTTAAACATTTTAACCAATTAAACATGGCAAATTTTATTTAGTGTAGTAAAATCCTCAAATTAATTTGGTCAGAAATCAATAATTCTGGTCTGATCGTGTCGATGTATATTTTGTTCGACAGTAACCAATCAATTTATATAATAAATTAATTTAAATGTCCAATCCTAACTTTAGTTATGATACAATTTATACCGTAGTTTCGAACGAGCGGTTATTACATTCATGGATAGGGTTATGGATTACGTTTACGCCCGTTTTGTGTTCAAATTTTTAAAGAGAAACTTCTCAATTCGACTGTATTTTTAACCGATCATATATTAGTATACCATATAGGTATATATGTCAGTATAGTTTTTTTTTTGTAATAAAAATTATAATTTTTACTTTGTATTACATATTTATTATGTAGAAGATTTTACGCGTTTTCAGTAAATTCTTTTATTCTTTTATGGAAAGACAGTTCGCCTAGTATTTGCACCGGGGGACCGGAAGACAGCTGATCTAGCGGAAAGGTATTCTGTTAAAGAAAGGATAGTTGCTGGTAACTTCTCCTAAGCAGTCCCTAGAGTACGACGCTTGCCTCAAATACACATTGAACAGACAAGATAGATATTATTACTCTATTTTTAGAGATATTTTTTTAACAAAACCTCTTATTTATTTTCTAAATTTATCTATTTTTTCTTTGGTAGCTGTAAATTGTGTTTTCATTATCGTTATTATGAATCCTATGGGAATATCAAGATAAACAGGAAAGTTAAGAAGTATTTTTTTGACGTGATACGTGACACTTGACGTAATAAATAAATAATAAATACAAAAAAAATATATTTCATCAATTGTCTAGTTATTTTTTAATTTATTGTTATTGATGGATGACATAAGAATTCTTAACAAAAATAACAAAATAGATCGCAATCAAAGAGCGTAGGTATTGTAATCACTAATCATAATAAAAATCGTTTTGTTGACCTTAAGAATTGTGAGGCAAAATTAAAAAGTTGTTATTATTTTCAACGCTTATTTTTTATACAATAAAAGACATAAATATAGCCGTAAAAAATCTATACTAATATATAAAGCTGAAGAGTTTGTTTGTTTGGTTGGTTGTTTGTTTGTTTGTTTGTTTGTTTGTTTGAACGCGGTAATCTCTGGAACTACTGGGCCGATTTGAAAAATTCTTTGAGTGTTAGATAGCCCATTTATCGAGGAAGGCTATAGGCTATGTGTCATCACGCTAAGACCAATAGGAGCGGAGTCCACGCCGACGAAGTCGCGCGCAGTAGCTAGTAATATATAAAATGTAACCTAACCAAAGAAACGTGTGACTCAAAAAGAAAGCAATCGACGTGAAAGATCAGTTCATTTTAAATCCGAATAACTTTGTCTACAGCCATGACGCTTGTAGACGTGGAGCATACAAATAAGAAAAGTTTAAATATACAGGCGAATTTTTACTTTATTGCTTTAAGATTAAGTTGATAGTCGTGTAACAGTATTTGTCATATAAGAAATCTACAAAGCTAATCGTGTTCAGTACTTCACTACCTCACTAATTACCCTATGTTCGTTTCCTCATCAGACATCTTTGTCAAAGATATGAAAAGATCAATAGATCTTCATTCCGATTGCGTTTAATTAGAGCTTTTATAGCTTACTAGCTTCTGCGCGCGACTTCGTCCGCGTGGAATAGGATCAATTATGTCATATTTGTGCGAAACTTTAACCGTTTACGCACCGGAAGCTCTCAAAAGGAAAAAAAAACTGATTTTGAAACATTCTTCATTGGTGTTAAGCTCCTATTGGTCTTAGCGTGATGATATATAGCTTATAGCCTTCCTCGATAAATGGGCTGTCTAACACTGAAAGAATTTTTCAAATAGGTCCAGTAGATCCTGAGATTAGCGCGTTCAAACAAACAAACAATCAAACAAACTCTTCAGCTTTATTATATTAGTATAGATAATTTTAATTCGGATATATTTAGTTCTTTCAAAAAACCTTTGTGGATTCTCTTCTTTATTGTGCTGGTATTGATACGGTTTCTTAATGATTTCCAGATAGCCTGAGCTTTGTATTAAATATGCTGAGATACCAGCGCTATTTTACACGGCGGTTGATATTAATGACTGCTGCTCCGGTGTACCTACACATAGAAGAAAAATAAATGTTTGTAAGCCGACGAGATTAATGCTTAAGATAAGTAAATTTAATTTATTTATTTTTATTTTTTTAACAATTTATCATACGTACAAAACTATATACATAACATAACATATTTTTCATGGAGACTCACGTATAACGTATATCACGTAAACGTATATTTAAATACAGCAAACTTATTTTCTTTATCATTTTTCTATAGAAAAGATTTTTTAATAATTAAAAAAAATGTAAATAAAAAATAAAAGCTTACGCTTAATGTGCTCAATTCAGTTACAATACTGTCTGTATTTTTTTTTTATATTTTCAGGATAAAACGATTTATTCAATTTGTTATAGTTAAATTAATATTTTAAAAAGTACTTTTTTAAGTAATGTATTTATTAATTTTATTTGTATGAGTTTGATGTGTGTTTTGTTTACAAACGGGTCTCAAAGAAAAATATATCACTTTTAAAAATATAATTGTGTTTGCTCGCAAACGAAAGAAACCGACTTCAATTACATCGACAAGTAATAAAACGTAATAAGACGAAAAAATAGTCAAGTAAATACGCGCTATTAAAGATTACTCAAAAAGTTATAATCAGATCTCGATCTAATTTCACGAAGACTACATGACAAGTATTAGCTTTCGATTAAAGTAAGAATCATCAAAATCGGTACACCGAGTAAAAAGTTATGCGGTATAATACAACGTAGGTCGATGAAAAAGTAGTCAAGTAAATACGCATTATTCGATATAACTCTAAAAGTACTTGTCAGATCTTAATTTAAAAAAAATTGAACCACATGACACGCAACACCTTTCAATTAAAACAAAATTGATCGAAATCGGTCCACCCAGTCAAAAGTTCTGAGCTAACATACATAAAAAAAAAATACAGTCGAATTGAGAACCTTCTCCTTTTTTGGAAGTCGGTTAAAAAATAAAAATGTGCTTCAGATCAACCGGCTGAAGAAAAACTTCTTTAGCAATATTATAGGCCTGTACAATAAGACTATACTGTGTCTTAAAAAAGTTCACGTTTACAAAATAAATGTACAAAGAAAAAAAATTCTAAAATAGTCAATCTATACTAATATAATCAAGAGGTAAAGTTTCTAACTTTGTTTGTTTGTAGGGGGTAATCTTCATAAATACTGATCCGATCAAGAAAATTCTTTCACTTACAGAAAGCTACACTATTCAGGAGTGATATAAACTATATTTTATTGATATTGAATAAAAAATTCAGTAAAAACTAATAGTATATATGTAAATCAAGTCGGAGAAATACGCGCGAGATGTTAATCTATACTAATATATAAAGCTGAAGAGTTTGTTTGTTTGTTTGTTTGTTTGTTTGTTTGAACGCGGTAATCTCTGGAACTACTGGGACGATTTGAAAAATTCTTTCAGTGTTAGATAGGCCATTTATCGAGGAAGGCTATAGGCTATGTATCATCACGCTAAGACCAATAGGAGCGAAGTCCACGCCGACGAAGTCGCGCGCAGAAGCTAGTTTTATTATATATTTGAATCACAAAAATAAAATTAACGCCCAAAGAAGTGGGCACGGGTCGGATAGTCGTAAATAAGTTTATATACTTAGAGCGGCTATTTTTCGTGGTTTATACATTAAATTGAATTGATATGTGAACACGGAAGCGAGTGTATATACTGCAATTTACTGGATTATAAATCCATATTATGTTCAATGTAAAAAATAAATTATTATTGCAGATAAAACAAAGGGTTGAAACGAAAACGATGTACAAAATAAATTAATGTTGCAAAAGAAAACATGGTTTCGGAAAGTGCAAATAGCACTTGTAATGATAAATGTGCGTTTAATGTGACAGTCCATCCATCCAGTGATCCTTCTCCTATACGGGGACAGAGGTCTATGCCCAGCAGTGGGATATTACAGGCTGAGGCGAATGTGAGAGTGGAAAATATATTGTTTCGTATTCCATAATTAATCTATCAGTTCTACAAAAATCTGTTTATTTAGAAAGAAAGAAAATTGAACTGTCTTTAGAACTAATGTTTGCAATGGATGCTTATGTACTCGTAATAGAACTTTGACAGTAAAAGTTTTCTAGCAATATGGAAAATCTTTTAACTACTGTAGCAATATCCATTAGATTCGATCTCTTGAGATAAGTTTTTGTAAACACTTAATTATTTAATTTAAAAAAAAACCGCTAAATTGTAATATTTCGAATATAAGATTAAAGTCATTAAATTGATTCTAAGAATATGTTACAGCTTTGCCTATGAAATTGTGTTATAGTAATAATTAATATAGCTAACAAGGTAACGCTCCACTAGGCCTGTCAGATGCAGCCTGGTATCGTGTTACGGAATATTAGAATATCACGGATATACATCGAGTTAAGATTATTACATTCGGAGGGATTTCTTGAGGTCATTGAACTTTCAGTTGATCTTAAGTTTCGAGTATGCATGCGATTGCTATTGTTTTTCGCGTGTTTTTTTTTTTTAAAATACGCTTATTATTCAATGCCAACGGTAATCACTTACCATATGTAGAACCGTACGCTTGTTTGCCGACCTATTTGTATAAAAAAATGTCGTAATTGTTTCCAGAACAGAGAACTTTATTTCATTTAAAACGTTTCAATTCAAGGCGCATTCTTTATTCATTTTATTGACACCGTAATCCGAAACGTGTTTATAATAATTTATAAGTGTTTAATAAATAAAACAAACGTGACTCGCGATCCTCGGGCGTTAAATCCGCGAAGAATAGAATAAGCCGATTTATTAGACGACGGGGGAGCGGAAATTTTATATCGACGATAGAAACGGAATTGTGAATAAACTGAATATTTTTCTATCTCGCGATATTGCGTTGTTGTGGACGGATTTGTTTGATTATTTTACGTTATTTAAGCAAATCGCGTGAACTTAAAACATTCGAATACTGATAAAAAAAGTGTGTAGAATAAAAGAAAGGGAAATTAAATTAAAGACATGATGTGACATGGAATTTTAAAAAATAAAAAATTGAAAGTAAAGAAATCTAAAAAAATATTTTTTTAAACATTTTAAATCATATCAAAATTTTTTCCTTTTTTTATTGTTTATTTTTTTATTTTATTCGATCCAGCGGGATTTGAACCCGCGCCTCTGACGTTCCGTGTCACACACGGCTTTATTTCTTTTTTTCGATCCAGCGGGATTTGAACCCGCGCCTCCGATGTATCGTGTAAAAAAAATGATATGATTTAAAATGTTTATAATTACCTCATGTGTGGGTACGCAAAAAAATAAAAATAATAGGACTTAATTTTTTAATCAAATCAAAATATCAATTATCTTTAAAGTGCAGCCACCACCAATTCGAAATGAAGATTATGCAGAGACGAATCGACGAGAAACTCCACAGTTACTCTTTAAAAAAAAAAACTGTGTCTTAATACGGAATTGTTAATATCTTGCTTGAAAACATCGTTACTAAGCACATATCTTTATCGTTTATGTAATTCCGAACCGAATAATAAGCATGATCTGTTAATTTATTTTTAATACGAACTTTAAATTTATCCTCAGATAATTTATAAGACATGAATGTCTCGAATTCTCGATATGGATTAAAAATTTTGCAGAAAATTGGGAAATTTAAAAAACAACACAACTATTTTTACTTAAATCGTGTTAAGTTTTAATTAAAATAAATTTGTGATAATTTGCTCTTGACCATATTAAGTCATCATCATCTCCCTGCCCTTATCCCACTTATGTAGGGTCGGCACAACATGTTCTTCTCTTCCATTCCTCCCTATTATTCGTCACTTCAACGCTTACTCCTTTCTTTCTCATGTCCTCACTCACACAATCCATCCATCGCTTTCTTGGCCTGCCGATCGCTCTTCGTCCTTCGACATTCATCCCTAACATTCTTTTACCAATATAGCTTTCATCCCTCCTCATTACATGCCCATACCATGCTAACCTTCTGCTCCTCATTTTCTCCGTCACGGGTGCTACTTTCAAACTTCCCCTTATATACTCATTTCTAATTCGGTCTTTCCTCGTTACTCCACACATCCATCTTAGCATTCTCATCTCGGCTGCGTGCACTCTTCTTTCATCCGTCACTTTCGTTGCCCAACATTCTGACCCATACATTATGACAGGTCTTATGATCGTTTTGTAGATTTTCCCCTTAAGTTTAAGAGGCATTCGTGGATCACAAGCTGTTGCAGAGACCTGTCGCCATTTCATCCATCCCGCATTTATTCTATTTTTCACGTCACGGTCTACGTTGCCGTCATTTTGGATCAATGAACCGAGGTACCGGAAGTCGGAGCAGACTGGTAGGGATACACCATTCAAGGCAATATGGGAAAAACTGGACAAACCGCTGAAATTGCAAAATAAATGCTTGGTTTTGGATCTACTCATCCTCAATCCCGCGCCCTCCAGTCTTTCCTGCCATTTTCCCAGTCTGCTCTGGACCTCAAGAGCATTATCTCCGACAAGAACAATGTCGTCGGCAAACAGCATACACCACGGTGCTTCCTCCTGTATGTCTGATGTTAGAACATCCATAACTAGGAGGAACAAATATGGGCTTAAAGCCGACCCCTGGTGCAAACCTACAGCCACATTGAACGTGTCAGTTACTCCGGCTTCGGACCGGACGTGGCTACTAGCTCTATCATACATCGCCTGAACAAGTCGTACATACTTCTCGGGCACACCTTTCCCTTTCATAGCCCACCACAGAACCTTACGGGGGACCCTATCATATGCTTTTTCCACATCTATGAACACCATATGCAAATCTTTTTGTGCGAGTCGGTATTTTTCACAAAGTTGGCGGAGTGCAAATATGGCATCCGTAGTTCCCCGGCCCGGCATAAACCCAAACTGGTTCTGTGTGACCTCACATTCTTCTCTCATTCGTCGCGCTATCACTTTCTCCCATATCTTCATACTATGTGACACGAGCTTTATTCCCCGATAGCTGCAGCAATCCTGTATGTCACCTTTATTCTTAAAAATGGGCACCAGTGAACTGTTGCACCATTCCTCAGGTATAACCTCTTCTTGCAACAACTTATTGAAGAATAAAGTCAGCCACTTCCATCCATCCGCATTCAAAAACTTCCATACTTCCGCTGGTATACCATCTGGCCCAACTGCTTTCCCATTCTTCATACTCTGCACTGCCATCTTCACTTCCTCTATACTTACCTCTTTCACCAATCCTTGATTACTCCGTACATTTCCTAACACTCCGCTCCATTCATTTTCTTCGTTCATTAATTTATTGAAATATCTCTTCCAGCGTCCTTTTATTCCCTCATCGTCCGTCAATATCTTCCCCGCTTCGTCTTTTATACATCTCATATGTTTTACATCTCTTCCATTCATCTCTCTCTCTCTCGAAATTCTAAAGAGATCTTTTTGGCCTTGTGGGCTCTCCAAAAAATCGTACAACTTATCTTGTACCTTGGCCCTTGCAATAGCGACTGCTTTCTTAGCCTTTTTTTTACTAGTTTTATATTCTGATCTTTTTATTTCCTTTTCTCTGTCATTTCCATCTTCCATCCTTTTCCATTCTTTGAAAGCATTCTTCTTTTCTTTCAAAATCGTCTGTACTTCCTCATTCCACCACCATGTATCCTTGTCTATCTTCCTTTTCCCTTTCGTTTCCCCAAAGACATCCCTCGCTACATTTCGTATCCACGTTGCCATCTCACTCCAACACTCATTTACTCCAATCTCTGCCATATCTCCCATTTCTATCATTTTACCAACCACTCTTTCCCTAAATTCTGCAGCCAAATCTCTATCATCCAGTCTGTACCATTTCGTTCTAGCTGGGGGCTTCGAGCTCTTATTTAAACGCTGAACTTTTAGAGTTAAGTCCAGGAGCAGTAACCTATGTTGGGAAACAAGGCTCTCACTCGGTATTACCTTGCAGTCCTTGGCCGATTTTAGCCTATTTCTTCTTAAAAGTATGTAGTCAATTTGGGTAGAGTGTAGACCACTACGGTATGTGATAAGATGTTGTTCCCGCTTTTGATAAAAAGTGTTAGCTATGGCTAAGTCAAAGGCCAAGGCCGCTTCCAGTAGAGAATCGCCGTCTCGGTTCCTGACTCCGTGGCCCCGGCCCCCATGCACTCTCTCATACCCGTCATTCATCCTTCCCACGTGTCCATTAAAGTCCCCCCCAATGTATATTTCCTCACATTCGGGTATTCTCATTAATACCGCGTCAAAATCCTCCCAAAACTTTTTTTTTTTCTTGACCATATTAAGTATTTCCATAAAAACGCAATAAAGTAAGTTATCACTCACTTGGAAAGGAATATCTTCGTTCTACGTAGCACTTATACTTAAAACGTAAACTAGGGTACAATTGATGTGTATTTGACTCGTATAATTAATAAATAAAATGTCATAGAATTTATTACAAGACAAGAAGTGTGAGTATGCGATTTACCCACGGCAGAAGTAAAACTTCTGAAAAGTTGTAAGAAGGTAGGCCATTGCGATTCAATTGTTCTATCGACGATGATCACGGTCTCGTAAAAAAGATCGTAAGCGCCTTATGCGTTTTGAGCAGTAATGTATTCTATCTCATTCTCTCCTATACATTTATGAATTTGTTTCTCTGTCTGTCTTAACTTCAAAAAAATGATATAAGAACTAAGTTATTGCCGGGACAGTGAAAACACAATTATTTTAATACGAAAATCCTGTAAAAATCCATTTTCAAAACCAACTCAACCATCATTATTTGTTTTTTTATATTTCAAGAGCATTGCATTGTTATTAAACTAAAAGAATAAATAATTAAACAGGACCCGAATAAACTATATTTCATGATAAACCATAAAACACAGTACGGTAAATATTTCACTATTACGGTTGAGTTGTTAAGCAATTTAAGGCTTTTGTGGAACAGAAGGGTTTGCGGTCAGCGGCGAACGTGAGCCAACGCACACTGCTATGATTCAAAGGCATTTGATTTCATTTATTTTGGATGCACTTTTGCGACTACTATTTTATCTTTTCCATTAGTTACATTTTGAACTGCATTTGAATTCTAGAAATTATTTTGTTGGTACTAAAAATTAGACTTATAAAGAGGTTTTACTGTTGTTATTTTTTTTAAAGTGATAGTTCATTAGGCGCATGAGGGGTAAAATTTGAGTGACCGCTAAAGCCGCAACGCGTCACGCGGTCAGTACTTGGATGGGTGTCTGCCTAGGAACACCACGTGACGTTGGCTTTTTCTTTTTTTTCAATTAGTTTTTTTTTTTTGTATTTTAAATTCGAAATTTATTTTATATTCGTTTTTTTTAATTAGTTTGCCGAAGAAGTTTCACTTCTGACATGTGTGCGTTATATACACGCAATTTATTTTTTATTTTTTATATAATATACAACTAGGTCGGCAAACAAGCGTTCAGTTCACCGATAGCAAGCTAAGTTATACCGTGGCTTATAGACGCCTGCAACACTAGATGTAGATGCGTCCCTACCCTCATTCCCCCCTGGAGCTCTGGTAACCTTACTCACCAACAAGAATGTGTTCTTGTTGGTGAGTAAGGTTACCAGTACTTTTTTTCAAGCAATGGTGTGCCATTGCTTAAAAAAAAAAGTATTATTTAGCTGTGATCTACGTAAGGTCGAGGTACTACCCAGTCGGGCTGCTCCATATTTTGAGCAGGGAATTTCCTATTGTGCCCTACCTCAGTTATAATAAATATATAGGTATTTTAACTAAAAAAGCCATAATTATACTAATACATAAAAATAATAAATTATAATCATAAAATTTTTACAGTTAATGACAGTTTATCGATAAGTACCAAAATGTATCTACCTATCAACCCGCAGCCAGACAATATATTCAAGCCAAAGGTTTTTGATAGGATAACAGGATTCTATCAAATATTTTATACGCTGTGATAACATCATAATAAAAAAATTATACTTGTATGACATGACAAAAAACTAACTTTTGAATTAAAGTATTTTTTTTTTAAATAAAACGATTTTCAAATGTCAATTTTATAAAATAAATTTAAGTACGTATATTAGAAAATGGCAGTGATTGTATAATAAAAACTGTCATCAAAAGCTAAAATAAAAGTTTAATTTTTACCTATTTTCTTGGTAAGTAAATCTCAATTTTGACTTGATTTTGAAATGTTCTTCAAAAAATCACACCCATTTTTTGTACTATATTAATAGGTATCGTACCCAAAACTATTTGTCTACGGGTTCTGATTTTATATGACATAGAAAATAACAACATTTCAAGGTAAAAAAGTCAATTTCAAGATGTTAGATTGATAAGGGCTGGGATGGCTGAGCAAATAGAACATATGAATCGATACCCTGTCTAGTCAGGCACTACTTTTATTAAAAACGAACATAAAAAACAAGTAAAATTATTAATTTATTACATTTTTTTTCTATTATATTGTCTCTACTTTTCCTTCACAATTTTTTTTTCAACTATAAAGGTTCAACTGAGGTAGAGCACAGCAGGAAATTTCCTGCCCAAATGGGGAGCAGCCCGACTGGGGAAGTATCTCGACCTTACAGTAGAGCACAGCTAATTAATGCTGATTTCAAGTAAGTGTTGTGTTCCTGTGGAGAGTAAGGTGAAAAGATCTCCTGAAGAAGATTGGGGGTAGGACGGCAACGGTAGTTGGTAGTACCTACTCGTAGATGAATTACAGAATTATTTATAGTCCGGATTTTTAATACTATTTTTTAGTATTTTAGATATTTAAATCAACGATATATCATAAGTTTGCGTTTAGATCGAAATCAAATATAACTTTATTCAAAATGGCCTCAAGGGCACTTTCAAATCTTCATTTAACAAATATTAAATTTTATAGTGATTAATTACTTTTTAAAAGTGAAGCTACCACCGATTCGGAATGTAGAGCAGAGAAGAATCGGCAAGAAACTCCGCAGTTACTATTTTGAAAATAATATATAAACTGTGTTTTAGAAATTCATACAACTTCTCCATTAATAAAACCAAACGTGCGAGAGACGTGAACTTGTCATCAAAAAATAAAAGACGTAACGGAAATGTTGCAGAGAAACGAAAAAAAAAAACGGGTCGACGTTTGGTGTCTTTTTTTTTAAACTTTCCGTTTCTCATACGTTAAATTAGTTTGTCACTCCAGTTAAAATTTTAAACATTTTTCAAGTAGAGTTTTTGAAAATTCTTTGTGATGAACTTAACTTACATATAAGTCACATTACTTCGAATAATATACTAAAAAGAGTGCGGTATGATTTACACGCTTTACAAAAATTAACAAAGGTTATACTGGTTGAAAAAATAATGACAAATTTTTTAGCTACCATAAATGAGTGTAATCACTATAAAATTTTATGTCAAAATTTACCATAGAACCTCTAAATAGACCTAGGTGTAAATTTACTAATGTTATGTTCACGTATTTAAAAAAGTTTCAAACGTTAAGTTTACAGAGAAAATTGTTTTGGCTTTGTTTTTGAAACAAGACTTCATGACTGAAATATGAAGATTTTTTTTATATACAACTAGGTCGGCAAACAAGCGTACGGCTCACCTGATGGTAACTAATTTCCGTAGCTTATAGATGTTTGCAACACCAGAAGCATCGCAAGCGCGTTGGCGTCCCTACCCCCAATAGACCAGGAGCCCTGGTCACCCTACTCACCACAGGAACACAACGTTGCTCGAATGAAATATTATTTAGCTGTGATATTCTGTAAAAAAAAGTATTTTATTGGTAACAAATAAAAGTACAATTCACACTTTTACAATATTAAGGTGCTATAAAGAAATATATTTACAATTACAGTGCACATGTTATCTGAACTAGTTAAATAACTGTATCTCAGAATAACAGGGTTCTCCCCTCTAGGAATCTATATTTAATTACAAAATTAGACGCGAAGTGTAAAATGCAGGAAAAAAAAAACTATTGTTAACAAAATAAAATATTCATGTGTGTGTATGTGTGTGTGTGTGTGTGTGTGTGTGTGTGTGTGCTTGCTTGCATGTGTGCGTGTGTGTTTGAGTGAGAGATAATATGTGTATTGTGTACATCTGTCCCACTGAAATAACTTAATTTATATCCGCCTCAAGCAACAATTCCGTTACGTAATAGGACTTTTGTTGAAGCCAACTAAAAACTTTATTTTTACATTGTCTTTTTGTAAGTGAATATATTTTTAATGACCTATTAATGGAGTTATAGATTCTCGAGCCATTTATATAAAATTTGTTTTGCGCCTGCTTAGTTCTGTGCCTCTCGATAGAACGAACCAGATCAGTTCTACTCTTAGTAAGCTTCCCGTTGTAGCCTATCTTGCAATGCTTACGAAGTACAGTTGCCTGATCAAAAAGCTTCCGAACAGTTAGAACTTTACACTCCTTATAGGTACAAGTCATCGGTAAGATATCTAAACGGCTTACCAGTCAAAACCTTCAGTACCGCTCATTCTTCATAGTATTTGCTCTCAAGTAAGTAAGGATATTTCGTGCTGTGTTCTATCTAACTCAGTAAAATGCTGTATTAAAATTTTTTTTAAGTATGTAGCTACATACTCAAGAGATCTTTAAAAAGACGATGGTACTTCTAAAACTTATATAATAATATTAATTTTCCCATGACTTCATAATTGTGAGCGAGTGTAATCACTATAAAATTTTATGTCAAAATTTTCTCTAATGAAATTTCGTAAGAGATTTTTAATTTGAGAGCCACATGATATATTAAAAAGGCTCTCGTAATTTACGACAAAAATTAAAATGTATGAAGAATATTAAAAGATTTTAACCTAATTAAATAATTGCCTTTAATGACGTAATGGTGCTTGTACTGCTTGTAATTATATAATTGGACTTGCTATTTCTCATTACTTTTACAAGATTCTTTTTTTTTTGTACCGTTGTAATTAAAACTGGTCAATTGCGAGTTGGATTATGCTTGAATGGTTCTTCAGCGTGTTAAATTCTTAAGGAACATAATAATGAAAAAAAGTCTAATATTATCTTATTAACGATAGTTTTTTTTTTTTTTTGATATCGCAGGGTAACCCATTTACGGGTGATATCCAGGACGCCCGGGTAGGCAGTCCTAGACCGTATGTCGGACTCGACATTTGGGGGTGCCACTACCGCACGAAACCCCTGCGGGAGACTTCAGCCGCTTTAATTGGAGGGTCCCGGTTCTGCAGGCAACAGGATCCCTCCAGCGACAGGCTGGCTGCAGCGGAGACTGTCCGGCTCACCTCTGAACGGTCCCGACGACGCCGTGTCTAGCAGGACCGGGTTCCCAACAACCGCTACCTAAGACGGTCTCTTATTAACGACTGCTATACTAATCACATGTTATATTTATTTATTTTATTTATACTTTATTGTACATCACAACTACAAATATCATTTACAGACTGTGAAGTACAATGGGCGGACTTATGGCTATTTAGCCATTTCTTCTAGACAACCCAACTATAATTTCTATTCAGCCTGTAACATCCCACTGGTGTTCTTAATCCACCAAACTGCTTTACTACGGGTTAGCGAATATTCATCCATCCATCCATCTATCAGCCCTTACAAGTCCACTGCTGGACGTAGGCCTCCCCTAATGCTCGCCACTCCATTCGGTATTTCGTTATCTCGTATCTATCTATAAATCGTTTTATCGGTTAGCGAATATAACGACAGCTTAACGTGCTCTCCGAGACACTAAGAGGTGGAGAGATCCACAATGATAGACATGCAAACAGCGAAGAAACATTTGTACTAATACAAATATCCATCCCGAGTGGGACACTAACCCTCAAACCGCCGGTGTTTAGGTGCCAACACGCAAAACTAAACCATAGTTTAAATATTAGTATCAAATTCTAAAGTATTAATACAACCAATAAGTTAGTGTAAACTAACTTTATGTTGTATTTTCCCTGCTATCTACTTCTATACTAAAACAAAGTGTATCTGGAATTTGATATCCTTTTACTACGGAACCGTAAAAATTGTACGTCACACTACAGATAAATGTTGAAAGCAATCAAGCGGTACGAGTAAATGTAGGACGATTTTATGTGAAGAAGTGTCAGCAATTAAATACGTTTCTGAACACAAACATTTTAACTACACACTTTTACATACGCGTAGTCGCACACACACAAGTAGATACACACATATTATCTGTACGATAAACAAATAAAAAACGTATCAGTCATCTTAGTGACAAATAATCTGATAGATTTCAATATTTCATACATAAATAACCTAAAGATAGGTCTAGGAAACTTAACAAAACTTAACGAAAAAAAAGGTGTGTGTCAGCTCCGACGCACGACTGGAGTTTACTTCTTCAGATCGACTCTCTAAATAAGCACAAAAAGACTTTATAATCTAAGAAAAAGATTAATACCATATCAAATGGTAAATAAATGAATCAAAATAACGCCATCTATCGATGCCATTGTTAGAAAACGTAACCGATAGCGTCCTAACCGTCGAAGCAGATAGATAGCACACAAAAACGTAACGAGGTCATTCGTTCAGTAGATTTTACTTCTCATATTTTTTTCATACCAGGGGCCTTATATGAAAATCGATTCTTAAGTAGTAAACTCCAAAAACAAGAACAACCTACTATATTATGTTTGGCGCGAACTTGGGGAGGCCTATGTCTACCAGTGTGCAAAGTAAGTAAATTAAGCACTGAAAAACACATCAACCGCTATCAACCGTCTAGGGTGTCCGATAAAATGTGCACTAAAGCAATTTTTTTAATAAAGCAGTCTTGTTAAACCACTTGGACGCTTCACATAACTCACTCGTCACGCGATGTTTTCCAACTAAGCTGTGTGTTATCAGTGACAGTTTTAAAACGAACGCGCTTTGTGACACAGTGACGTGTGTGTTATTTAAATGCTAATTAGGGGACGCTGTGTAAAATATAATGTTTTGTTAAAACGTGTTTAGAGTTAGACTGTTTCGAACGAATCGGTTGTAGCGAAATTATTATGTACTTAATCCTTTTCATTTCTTTCGCTTTGCAGATTACATAAAAGGACGGAAGTGGCAGAGACGATTTTGATTATGTCAGTTAAAGTGGATACAAATGACATCGATTAGTCTGGTTGATTTGAATGTCAGGTAAGGTTTGAAGCACAGACCACAGAAAGTGGTTTGAAGCACAGACCACAGAAAGTGGTTTGAAGCACAGACCACAGAGTGGTTTGAAGAAATAAGATCGATTTGTGAATCAGAGTGCTAATTGGATGACAGTACCATTAGTAGGATAGTCATAGTATTCTAATTTACTGTGCAATTTTTATGAGCATTTTTTATTGTATTTTAAGAAGTTAATTTTTTTATTAGTTACTGAGGTAGGGTTCAGCAGGAAATTTCGTTTCGTTTCGTTTCGAATTTTCGTTTTATCAAGAATCTAATGAAAACGATTATAAAGAAGTTTCACTTCAACAAACGGACAAATGTCCGTTGTTAAACATTGTAACATTTATAGTTATATTTGTATCATACATTACCGCAAATAGCAACTCTTGCGTTTTACATTTTAATTTTTTGTTTGAAACTGATTTATTGCTTTGAACATAGTTCACATTTAGCGTGAAAATTGTTTTCAGTTTTTATGTTGACGTGTCGCAAAATATTGTAGCATGTAAATATTTAACCACGGCTCTATAATTGTTACACCTTATTAATTATTCAGTGCTTTGTAACTTCTATTTGCTATAAATATCTGCTATATAACTACTATCTGCTTCTATTTTAGCTAGGTACTACTGCTGTATTAACAGTTTTAGACAAATTACTATGTAAACGCGTTTTATTACATCTTTTATAACATAGGAATTTGTAGACTGATGGATTCTGATTAAACGTTTCAACTAGAAAATAAACTGGACAGGCGAGCTTAACATAGACGGCGTTCCCGTTTACAAATTGCGTTACTAACTCTTGATTAGTTTTACATTGTAAAATATAATCATCCAATTTTATATCAGGCGAGCGGAAGACGAGAGTAGCCTTTTATAACTATTTTTAACTTAGTTTCTTACGACCTTTTTATATTGACAAGGAGAAAGACTTTGTAGTAAGTTTTTTTTTGGAGTTTACTCGTTAAGAATCGATTTTCATATAAGGTCACCGGTATTAAAAAAATATGAGGAGTAAAATCTACTGAACGAATGACCTCGTTACGTTTCTCGTAACGCCATCTAGATGGCGTTATTTGATTCGTTTATTCACCATTTGATATGGTATTATTTTTCTTATTTTTTTATTTTATTTAATCTTTTTCGTAGACTAGTAAGTCTTTTTTGTGCCTATTTAGACAGATGATCTGAAGGAGTAAACTACAGTCGTGCGTCGGAGCTGACGCGCACTTTTTTTTGTGTAAAAGCAATCATGTCAGTGCAATGACCCCGAGCATTACCTGTAATCAATTTATTAAAAACGAATGTAGTTTAATGTTAAAAATTACGATTCAAAGGCTTATCATATTTGAATAAATTTATTTTGATCTGGATTTTACATTTCTGGATTTTATGGTCTATTCTACATTCGTGAACAGAGACGGAACTTGCGAATATGTTACAGCGACCGCTGTACAAATTCTTCATCAAAACCCAAAAAAAATCTGTTAAATTTTATTATTACACTGAACTAATTTAGACTTAAATAATTCAATGACTTTAATGTAATTTCTAGTAATGATACTCAATAATTGTGTTTGGTCGCAAACGAAAAAAAACCGACTTCAATTACATTGACAAGTAATACTACGTAGGTAGACGAAAAAATAGTCAAGTAACAACGCATTATTAGATATAACTCGAAAAATACTTATCAGAACTCAATTAAATTTAAATGGGACCTGATACGCACCACTTTTCGATAAAAAAAAATCATCCAAATCGGTCCTCCCAGTGAAAAGCTCTAACATACATTAAAAAAAGTACAATCGAACTGAGAACCTATTTCTTTTTTTTTTTTCTTATAAATTTAAAAATTTCATTCATATTTTTGCGCCCTTTTTGTGTTAATCTTGCGTGAAAAACAGACGTGATAGCTAATATAGCAAGTTGCCAATCGACACCGACCATTCGGTGATGTCGATAGTATTCAGCCATGTTCGTTTCGAATTGGATTTCGGAACATGAAATCGAGTGTTGCAAGTGGCAATATTTGAACAAGATTTTGGCAACTCACGTCGAGATGACATCAGTATCGATGTTTAGTAATGTTAATAGAATAGACCACCATTAGAGAATTATGACGACGATTTAAAATGTATTGTACTTATAAACTATTTTATAATAATAGTAATAAAATTTTTTTTTTCTTTTGTACACGATTGTACACGACCAAGAGTTACAAAGAAAAATAGTACAATTAGAGGAAGATGTACAAAGACGGTCTTATCGCTATAAGAGCGATTTCTTCCAGGCAACCTTTGGGTATAGAACATTTTTCGCACTGCCGATCGTATCCCCAATCCTCCCCAGGAGCTCTGGTCACCTTACTCACCACAGAAACACCACAACTTGAAAGCGTATTATTTGACTGTGATCTTCTGTAAGGTCGATGTACTTGTGGCTTGTGTCTGGAAACACACGCGCAGGGATCGAAACCACGACCGCTAGCGCAATAGCCGGTGCTGTGACCGCTGCTCCAACATCTCTAAAACAATGTTCATAACTATTTTGATTTGAATTTCAGTATTGTTCTAAATTGTTATGAACGTAAGTCCAGTGCACATATGTTTTGATTGGGGGTGGGATTGGCAACGCGCTTGCAACGCTGCTGGTGTTGCAGGCGTCTATAAGCTACTGTAATCGCTTACCATCAGGTGAGCCGTACGCTTGTTTGCCGATCTTGTTGTATAAAAAGAATTATCCATTGTGATGAAACATCTAACTATGGTAGGACGAAATTTTTGTCACAAATATTTAACTAAGTTTTTATAAATTTTATTTCCAATAGCAATCATTTAAAATATTCGATTAAAATATAAAATTCACTTCCTCCAAAAGTATTTTCATTGCGACGGCTCTTTTGCACATTTCTTTAACTTTGAACCGAATTCATGACTTGCAAATCGTGGTTTAAATTGGTTTTAGTTAAAAATTTATTTCCGGGAACTCTATTTTTACTAATTTCATATGTTCTGATGCAGCATTAAAGCTATCTCGGAATCATCTGTATTAATCTAATATCATCACAAAATTAAATGAATCCTATGTCCAATATTAAGAATGTTGTGAATAATGTAAGATATTTAAAGAATTTGTTGAGACGGGTTATTGAAGTATCTACTTTACTCAAAGCATACCAAACGAACTTGATTGCTAAGATTCTCTTACATCAATCGATGTATTAGATGGCTATCTTTAAGATCGTTATAGACGGAGATCTGAAAATTTTGTAAAATAGTGGAAATAAAAAAAAATATGGATGGAGTAGCGAACATTTGTGGAAACCTACGTCCAGGAGTGGACTTCTTAAGACTGATGGATGTACTAATAATAATCAAATAAAATTAGCTGAAGTAGATCATAGTTTTAAAACCCTTGTTACATCAGTCAAATCTTTTGTTAAAAGTATAACAGTGTAAAGTGTTACGAGACCCAAGTCATCTTCGATTTATATTTCATTAGCAATCAGTATTCAATCAAAGCTCAAGGCAGATAATTTCACACGAACGTTATTTTCGTCTTGAGTTAATTAAAGTACAATCTATTGGCCACATTAGCAACACTTTGAACAAAACGCAATACTAGAAAAAAAAATCTTTATCCAAAAACAAAAGCTGGCTTAACGTCTGTTTGGAAAGCGATTGAGTCGTATCGCGGCTCTGCACCCGTTTGATAACGGCACTGAAAAACTTGGCCACCTCGCTTCGGTATTAAATTTAAACTTCTATCAGGCTTTCGTTCAGGTTAAACCAATTTATGGTAGTTCTCGAATTTCGACTTCACGGTGTTTTTAGTTTATTCATTTGCGTTACGGTTTGACTAATAGTAATGCATGATCTGGTGTTGTACATTATTTTTGACAATTGACATTCACTCGATTCACATCTATACTAATATATAAAGCTGAAGAGTTTGTTTGTTTGTTTGTTTGTTTGTTTGTTTGTTTGTTTGTTTGTTTGTTTGTTTGTTTGTTTGTTTGAACGCGGTAATCTCTGGAACTACTGGGCCGATTTGAAAAATTCTTTCACTGTTAGATAGCCTATTTATCGAGGAAGGCTATAGGCTATGTATCATCACGCTAAGACCAATAGGAGCGGAGTCCACGCCGACGAAGTCGCGCGCAGAAGCTAGTGTAAAATAAATAGAGAACTAGCTGATCCCGCAAACGTTGTTTTACCATATATGTTATTAACCTCCTTAACCCCCCTCTTCTTATAACTTAGGGGTATGAAAAATAGATGTCAGCAAATTCTCAGACCTACCCGATATGCACACAAAATTGTATAAAAATCGTTCCAGTCGTGTCGGAGGAGTATTTTAACTGACATTGTGACACGAGAATTTTATATATAAGACATTACTAAGTGGAAATATAAGAGCCTTACAATTGATGGTCTCCAGTGGGTTTACAATCCTGTCTCGCTGTTCGTTAACAAGAAAAATAAACACCAAGGCTCAGTCTCAGAGATAAAAATGAGTATGTATGTGTGTGTAAATATGAGTATTCATTCATTCATTCGGGTTAGTGGCTTCCAACAGTGCCAAACTAGAACAGGTGATTTCGCCAATGTCACGAAGTATGGAGAAGACACGAAGGAAGTAAATATGAGTATGACCCTATATAAAGGTTTGTTATGCGGGCATCGAACCAACAACTGTTAGCGTAACTTGATGACACCACTGCGACGACAAGTCTTCAATTCTAGGTAAATGGTTGTCTGGAAGAAATGGCTAATTAGCCATAAGTCCGCCCATTGTACTTCACTGTTAGTACTTATCTGTAAGCTTTGTTTGTTTATATTTGTGGTGTACAATAAAGTATAAAATAAAATAAATAAAATAAATAAATGAAAATTAATTTGGCTGCCCTAAGTTTTGTAAAGTTTTGGTTTCAGTTTTAAGTTTTTTGTTCGATTGTCACGATTCTGCAATTAACAATGTGTTGAATGAATACAGCGTTGGTCAAGTACTTACATTATAAGGGATATATTAATGGGCTTAATAAACTGGACCGACGATCTACGTAAGATTTCCGGTGATGGTTAGATGAGGATTGCGGAAAACCGGGATGTTTGGCGCGAGCTTGGGGAGGGCTTTGTCTAGCAGTGGACTGCCATAGGCTGAAGTGGTAAGTGGTTTACTATACTACAAATTCAATATATCCACTAAGATTGCTACGTTAATTTACATATAAAAAACTCGGAAAAAATAAGTATAATATATTACAGCTAATCATTTCACTATACAGTAAAATTATATCTATCTTTACTAATTTTATAAAGCTGAAGAGATTGTTTGTTTGTTTTTTCGTTGTCGTTTTAACAGAACGCGTTAATTTCAGGGACTGGAACTGTTTCGAATTGATTTTTTTGTGTTGTATAGCCTATAGTCTTCCCCAGGAAATAGGCTATAAATAGGAGATAATAAGCTGTATAATAACGCGAGTGAAATTGCGGGGCAAAGCAGTGTAATAAAAATTTCACGTGGCAAACCGCAACGGAAGTCTTAAGAGTGATAATTTTTAATTCAAAATTATATTTTATTGCTAAAATAATTTCAAATTTAAGTCTGACGAAAAAAAGTTAATTTCTCAAACGAATCATCATAAATAGAAAGAAACACCACTTCATAAGGATAAATAGGAAAAATTTTCTAATTAACTAATTGACTATTACATTGAGATAAAACAACTTCACAATTAATTACATCTCGCCTCGGTTCTGAAGTTGGACGTTACACAATATAATTAAAAAAAAAAGAATTTTTAATTACATTCCTTAAGCTTTCACATTTTATATAATATTATTATATTTTATTTTTTTAGCTTTTCGTTCCGTATTATACTATTATCTTGATTTTGCAGTACAAGTTACAGATTTAGTAATTTATAGAATTCGTATTTTGTACTCCGTTTTTGTCCATCAGCTTTTAGAAGTCCACTGCTGCTCGTAGGCCTTCCCTAATGTTTGCCGCTCCATTCTGTCCTGTCTGAACCCAGCAGCTTCCCGATGTTTTCTTTATGTCGTCAGTCCACCTGGTCGAGAAACTTTCATCCCCATCGGTTGTCGGTTCTTCTAACAATATGACCTGCCCATTGCCACTTTGGCTTGGAAATTTGGAGAGCTATGTCGGCGACCTTCGTTCGCCTACGTATATGAAGCGGTATGTTTAATAGCCTATAATATTTTTTGATAAATAGGGTTTCTCACTCTAGCAGTGATCACATATACTATTCCTAGGTAGTGGGTTCGTTATACTTATTTATTTACAAACATATCAGTCAGCAGTTGCCTGAACACGTTCACAATTTAATTTTTGTTGAAATAATTGTGTTTGCTTGCATACGAAAAAAATTTGCAGCATAAACAGCTGTATCTTTTAATTGCCTTGGCTTAGAGGTTTCATTTTTTCACAGCTCTCTGAGTATTTGATATAAATTTCAGCTTGATACCTCCACGCGTTTCTGAGAAAAAGGGTCTTGACAGACAGACGGACAACAAAGTGATACTATAAGTGTTCCGTTTTTTCCTTTTGATGTATGGAACCCTAAAAATCGACTTCAATTACATCGACAAGTAATACAAAGTAAGTAGACGAACAAAATTAACAAACGCACTAGTCGACACTACGATTTTCGAGGTTTTCATTCGATTTCTGTAGGATCCCATAATCAGATCCTGGTTTCATTATCATGGTACTACCGCTGGTATATCTCCTTTCTAATAAAAAAAGAATTATCAAAATACGCTCATAAACGACGAAGTTATCCCCGAACATACATAAATATATATATATATATATATAAGGTCGACTTGAGTAACCTCCTACTTTTTTGAAGTCGCTTAAAAATGACAAAAAAAAACAAATTAACTAAAAACAATTAATTAAATAACATCTCAAAGGTATTTAGTCAAATATTACATGTATTTGAGCTTACGCTATTTTTAGCGCAGTATTTTCTTTTAGGAGTTCATATTGGATAGACAGAAATAGCATTCGCAAAGTCAGAGTGTTCGACTTTCAAGTTCGTGTTTACAATGTTCTCAGCGTGAGATATGTAATTACGCTCATAGGGGATGTTAGTTTTTATTGCTCTATTTAAGGGGTTTAATATTATTTATAACTAGCTGTGCCCGCGACTTCGTTCGCGCGGAATTTAACAAAAAGTTATTGTTCAGTTCGCAGAGTTATAAAATAAATAAATTTCTAAAATAAAAGTAGCCTAAGTTACTCCTTATTACATCAGCTATTTGCCAGTGAAAGTCCGTCAAAATCGGTCCAGCCGTTTCAGAGATTAGCTGGAACAAACAGACATACAGACAAAAATTGTAAAAAAATGTTATTTTGGTATACGTACAGTGTAAATATCCATATGCATTTAGTAAAATGCGTAATTTTTATTATTACAAACAGACACTCCAATTTTATTTATTTGTATATATTTTATAAGCAGAGATGGCTTATTGTATGTAAAAATATTACTAAATTGGTCGCATGTGATGATTTACCGATGAAATTCGACAAAACTCAATAAAACTCGTTGAAATTTTTTGCATATTTTGAACTAAATTTTGGTATTATACATATAATCTGCTAACACAGCAAGGCTATCGGATGCAAATTCACCATATTATCTCGGTTCGATCCTCGCTCACGACAGACATTTGTATTGTCCATATAGATGTTTGTCGTGGTCTGGGCGTTTGTGCTTGTGTATTGTGTGTGTTTCCGGACAGGGGGTCACAGGAGAAAATCCCACTGGGGGCCGTTGAGTGTTAAGCGTTTTATTTGTTTATTGTAATTCATATTTACAGAGAGATGATGAAGGAAAAGTTAAATAAGCCGTTTTGTCGTAGTTAAGATGTCTAATATTCACAAACAAATTTAAAAAAAAAAAACAGTTCTGGCTTCAATATAGGTTTCTATTAAAAATAATCTATACTAATATATAAAGCTGAAGAGTTTGTTTGTTTGTTTGTTTGTTTGTTTGTTTGTTTGTTTGTTTGTTTGTTTGAAGGCGGTAATCTCTGGAACTACTGGGCCGATTTGAAAAATTCTTTCAGTGTTAGACAGCCCATTTATCGAGGAGGCTATGTATCATCACGCTAAGACCAATAGGAGCGGAGTCCACGACGACGAAGTCGCGCAGAAGCTTGTTTTCAAAATATCTTCAATGCTTTGAATTGGACCGGTTACATTTTATTATAAGTATTAATGATAAGCGTTAATCCGTTTGTTTCTAAACTATAGAGGATATATTTCTTTTTCCATAAAAAGGAATAGAATAATAGATAGAACGTTTAGCACATCGTGTGTTATATATACAGTGTTAGGGTCAAATGTACCTCAAGGTGTCGTTGCTTCAAACATGACTGAAAACTAAAATTTACGAGTATTCTAGAAGCATGAAGACTTTTTTAAATATGTCATTTACGGTTTATGTTGTTAGAAACTACTGTTGAACTAAATAAGACGTTTCGACTTTTAATTTGTCATAAAAAAAAGTATTTTAAATTTTTCTTTTAGAACTTTAGACAATAAATTCCGAAAACTATAATTCTTGAAAATATTTTAATTATAGAATACACAATATATGTATATAATAATCAAAAACGGACTACATATAACACCATAATTAAATTTTATAATTAATGGGGTCTCGGAAACCCGACGACGCGGACGGTGCGAGATGTAACTTATAGTAACACGGTTTACGGAGGGTTAAGGAAGGTTCGCTACAAATTTCATTTATCTGTCTCCTTATCTTGGTTGAGTGCGAGATCCTTGTGTGGAGCGGGTTGGGAATCTTTCGACTGATTGTGGTCGGGTAATAGGATATTTTTCTCTTACATTTGCTAAATATCCGTTAACGTGAGTAGCTTTTTTCACTATTCATAGCCAATATTTTTTGTATATTTCGCTTCAACCTGTAATATCCCACTGTTGAGCATAGAGCTCTTTACCCATGTAGGAGAAGCATTGGAGCTAAATCCACCACGCTGCTTCAATGCGGGTTGGTGAATATATGCGCTACTATAAAGAACGATCGCTGTAGGTGTACATGATAACAACCGGGAGCGACGGCTTAACGTGCTCTCCGAGGCACGGTGGGGAGACCCATAAGCACCTATAGCACGACAAACATGTGTATGGCCAATACAAACGTTTGTCATGTGCGGGGATCGAGCCCGCAACCGCCTGCGCATAAGCCACTAACCAGTGCTGTGGCCGTTACGCCAACGCGGCGTCTGTACATTTACTTTCGTATTATTACATTAAATTTTTTAAGGATAATTTATTAGTGTCAATTTTTGTTAAGATTTATGTAGCTGATGATTTATATACCAACTAGCTGACCCCGCAAACGTTGTTTTGCCATGTATGTTTTTAACCCCCGCAAACCCCCTCTTGTAGGTGGAATTTCGTAAAATCCGTTCTTAGCTGACCTCTACTCGGCGAAAGGAATATTCCTGCTAAAATTCAAGTCTCTTTGCCTTATGGTTCCAGAGATATCGTGATGAGTCAATGGGTGGAAATCTCTTTTATATATATAGATATAGATAACGCTATTAAAAACTTACACTACATATTTTTTTTTACACAATACACACGCGGTCGTCTGTTCCTAAAGTAAGCAACTTAATGCTTGTGTTATAGGTAACAGCCAACTGGTATAGCTACATATATATTTTTTTTCGATAAACATACTTATAAATAATACATATATAACTATATAAATGAATATGTATATTACACCCAGACTCGGGGTGGGAATCGAACCCACGACCCCGGAGCAGAAAGCAGGGTCACTACAAACTGCGCCAACGGGCTAGTCAAATTTACTATGTAATTATGATGATACAACCAACCAACAACCAACAAATACACTGCAGACGCAATCCACTATATCAACATAGTGTTCATTGTTCATTTTAAATGTTTATAAGTGATTGCTTATTGATCCACTTATTTGTAAATGTTATACTTTGAAATTAAATTATTTTAAAATTATTTGTGTTACTTGACGTGATAAAGCACATTGTGTCAAACTGTAATTAAAATAACATTGACATCCTATTGTAAGTTCATGTGTAAGAAACTATTATTAATGTATTTTTTGTTGGTTAACCTTTAATAAATAAATAGTGCTAAAGAAGCTCTGGCCATCATACTCACCAAAATAATACGACACTATTTGAAAGCAGTACTATTTAACTGTGATCTTCTGTAAGGTCGAGGTACTACCCCAATCGGGCTGCTCCAGATTTTGAGCAGGAAATTTCCTGCTGTGCCCTACCTCAGTTAAAGTGTATATATATGAGATAAAACGATAACAAATATTACACACAATATGAATATGTAGTACATCTTTAGGAATACTATTTCTGGTATACATTCTGGTAGATATTTTATTTTGTGCCCTTTCTCAATAAATCTTTTATATTTAGTTTTAATAACAATTAGCATATTTAAAGATATCTTTTAAAGCTGTACGAGATTTGATCGTTATTAGTATAGACAGATTGTACGTCTTCAATAGCAGTTTTATCTTAAAACAAAATACTTTTCAGCATTGAGGACAGCGCGTAATTACAGATAGCGCGGTCCGGTCCACAAAGAGATCGTGATGATAGTGTACTTGTTACGTTCTTCTAGTATTCTTTGTTCTGAAACATCTATTAGTTTTCTTTGACGCATTAGATGGTTGAGATATTGTGGCTACTTTAATTCTTTCAAAGTCGCTGTGAATATTTATATTTTCAACGCGATTTGGTTAAAAAAAATGTGTGTGTGTCAGCTCCGACGCACGACTGGAGTTTACTTCTTCAGATCGACTGTCTAAATAGTCACAAAAAGGCTTACTAGTCTGAGGAAAAGATTAATACCATATCAAATGTTAAATAAACGAATCAAATAACCCAATGGGGTTTCGATAGATGACGTTATTAAGATGGCGCGCAAAAACGTAACGAGGTCATTCGTTCATTTTACTTCTCATTTTTTTTTCATACCAAGGGCCTTATATGTAAATCGATTCTTAAGGAGTAAACTCCAAAAAATTAAAATCTCTATTAATTAACATGTTCAACCAGGTTTACATAATACATAATATTATAGTCTACCTTCACCGAATTATTTAGTAAGAATATATACACATTTGTTAATTAGACTTGGAGAACAACTAAGAAAAAATTGTGTTTGTTAGAGCTAATTAGAACATACAAAATTCGTTTAATATTGTTGAGATAATTAATAGCGTAATTTTTTTTTTAATTTCCAAATAGACTTTATTTATACTTTATTGTATAAAATTGTTCTTATATTCATTTCATTTTACTTTTATTAAATTAATAAATTTTTGTTATTACTGATTAGGTACATAGTTTTAATTAAAGTTATATAATTATGTTATATTGCTTTGCTTGCAAACGAAAAAAAAACCGACTTTAATTACATCAGTAATACAACGTAAGTAAACGTAATAATAAAATACTTAGTTTAAAATTTTTTATAAAAAACACGCTTTTATAAATAAACAAAACTATTGGTCTAAGATCCGGGATATAGCAAAATATTCCCTCATCTGTTAATTAGATGAAACAATTTTTTATAGGCTGATTTTAATATTGTGAATTTATAAAAACAACCTCTGCCACCATAAGCCTGCTGCAATTTTTTTTAGGTCACTGCTGACTGAGGTTACTGACCTGGCTGCAGGTAAGTGTAGCAATCATAGAGATGGTTGCCTACTACAGTCAGGTATATAATGTAAAATATTGACGGTTTTAGCTTACTACATGTAATTAACATGAGAGGGAAAAGATAAAAGAAAATTTTAAGTATTATTATTTGCAGCAGGCTTCAACCTCTGTTGTTGTTTTTTTAAAAATTGTTTCATCTAATTACCAGGTGAGGGAATATTTTGCTATTCCGGATCTTAGTCCAATAAAGGAATAATCTTATCAAATTAGTACATTGTCATCGGTCCTCGATAAGTCTACAAGTTTAAATGAAACCTGAACGATTGAAGTGAGTCAAAATGAAATTCTAAGGAGCCAGTTACAAACATACAAACATAAAGGTGAATCGCAAAATAAGTGTTTGCCATATTTCAATCAAATTTAAATGGAGCCATGTGACAAACACCAACCTGTTTTTAAAAAAAGAATTATCAAAATCGGCCTACCCAGTAAAAAGTTATTTATTGATGTCATTATAATATCAATATTTAAATTTAGACGACGCGTTGGTGCAAGGCGGTCATAGCACCGGCGGACAAAGAAAGGTATGGGACATACATAGGCTTTAATATTGTCTATGAGTTGTATGTGTTTCCGGACCCCTGACACAAGACTAAATGTAACCGTTAAGTGTAAAACGTTTGTCATACATTTTTAAACGACTTACAAAAGAGGAAGAGGTTCTCAATTCGACTGTATTTATGTGTGTTACCTCATAACTTTCTATTGTGGTGACCGATTTCAAAGATTCCTTTTTAGGGTTCCGTACCCTAAGGGTAAAAACGGGACCCTATTACTAAGACTTCGCTGTGCGTCAGTGTCCGTCCGTCCGTCCGTCCGTCCGTCTGTCACCAGGATGTATCTCAAAAACGGCGACAGCTAGACAGTTGAAATTTTCACAAATTATGTATTTCTGTTGCCGCTATAACAGCAATTACTAAAAACAAAATAATTTAAATATTTAAGGGGGGGCTCGCAACAAAAAACGCGATATTTTTTTGTGAAATTTGTGTACCTACTGTTGTTTACGTAGTCAATGGTACGGAACCATTCGTACGCGAGTTCGACTCGCACTTGTTTTATTTAATCGAAGGGCGGTGCTTCTCATGAGATCTCATTTAAATTTAATTGAGAGATCTGTCAAATACTTTATGAGTTATCTCCAATAATGCGTATTTAGATGACTATTATTTCGTCTACTTTGTATTACTTGTCGATGTAATTAAAGTCGTGTTTTTTTTTCATTTGCAAGCAAAAACAATTGTTATAATCACTACTCTTTACATATAATGACCTAACTTCACTTGTTAATTAAACTCAATTAGACCGCGCAAATTTACTTATTAAATTACTAGTACTCTCTTGACACATAACGCTTACGCGTATATCTATAATAAATATAATAAATTCTCCTCAAGCTTTGAGATTTTCCTCAAAGCCTTAAGATTCGATTCTTCTTAAGCTTTTGAAGGTAAATCGATGTATTTACTTTGACGACACTACTACTTGTGAAATAATTAATAAAGTTTCAGAAGATCGCAGCTAAATAAAACAGCTTTAAAGCAGTGTTATGTTCCTGTGGCGAGTAACATGACCCTTACCAGAGCCCCTGGGAGGAGATTTAGGGTAGGGTCAGCAAAGCGCTTGCGATGCTTCTGGTGTACGTTTATAAGCCACAGTAATCGCTTACCATCAGGTAAGCTGTACGCTTCTTTGCCGACTTAGTTGTATAAAAACCGCCAACTCGCATTGAAGTAGCGTGGTGGATTAAGCTCTGATCCTTCTCCTACAGGGGGAAGAGGCCTATGCCTAGCAGTGGAATATTTCAGGTTGAAGCGTTCTGTAAGTTTGATGTACTTCCTCCGTCAGGCTGCTCCAGATTTTGAGCAGAATATTTTCTGCTATGCCTTAACTCATTTCTACTAATTAAGTCCTGTAGAGAAAAATTATTAACATTAATTTCCTACAACTAATAATTTTTATCTTAACATGTAAGTTTATATATTGTCAAAAAATAATATAAGCAACATTAAGTTAACATGTGAAAAGATTAGGGTACCCTTTAGTAACTTGATAACATCTCTGCGAAGGCTACAATTTGTCAATTACTGACTCTACATTTTCCCTCGAGATTCTCTGATGACGTGATACGATCCTGCATCACTTATCCGATCGCTAAGGTTTTAAAAATAGATTCCAAGCCCAATATACATTTATTAAGAAAAGGTTATTTCAATTAGACGTGTCTCTACTTAGGAATATCCATCGATTAGGGATCCTTCTATTTGAAATGAGAATAAAATCTGTAACGCTAAACTGTAGTAGGTGGTTCATGTATCAATCTATACTAATATAATAAAGCTGAAGAGTTTGTTTGTTTGATTGTTTGTTTGTTTGTTTGTTTGAACGCGCTAATCTCAGAATCTACTGGTCCGATTTGAAAAATTCTTTCACTGTCAGATAGCCCATTTATCGAGGAAGGCTATAGGCTGTGTATCGTCACGCTAAGACCAATAGGAGCGGAGTCCACGCCGACGAAGTCGCGCGCAGGAGCTAGTTTATAAATTAAAATTAAATTGTCATTAGCTCCTTACGTTAAGATAATGTTTCGTAAATTATTCAAAATTAACTTAACTATGATTAATTTAATTTGTCGTAGTTCTTAAATAGTTTCGATATACTTATATCAGATATACATAGTTTTATCTTTTTTGTATTATCTTGAACATAGTAATATGTATTCCTATTCAAACAGCTTTTTATATTTATTTAACACAAGCTGTGCCAGCGACTTCGTCCGCGTGGAATATAAGAAAATATATTGTTCAGTTCGCAGAGTTGCAAAATAAAAAATAAAAAAGTAGCCCAAGTTACTTTTTTTTACATCAGCTATCTGCCGCTGAAAGTCTCGTCAAAATCGGCCCAGCCGTTTCAGAGATTAGCCGGAATAAACAGACAGACAGAGAGGCAAAAATTGTTGGCGGCGGCAAAGGCGCATTTGGTAAAAAACGGTTATTTTAATGTTACAAACAGACACTCCATATTTTATTTATTTGTATAGATGTATAGATTGTAAAATGGTTAGATTAATATTAGTATGTGATGTTATTAGATAAACGTATTATTTGCTTAACGTAAATAAAATAATTGACAACCCTCGATATTCTACGCTTGTATAAAAAACCGCAAAAAAAAATATTCAATTTTCAATATAGAATTTAACGTGAAAGCAGTCAAGAATGCAAATTCCTTTCACTTGTCAAAGCTTAGACAAGTAGCCTCTGACACAGCACATTTACTCGCTTGATAATGCCCTTAACCGATGTTCCTTAGAAGACCATTTTAAAATGATCCCCGTGTTAAAACTGCGTACACCTCGAACGTCTTATTTAGTTTAGTAAGAGAGGGGTGGTGAAGGTCGTGTTTAATTTGCAGCTTCGAGCGAGATGGTAGGAATTATGGTAGAGCATTTGTCAAAGTCTTGCTTGCAGTGATCGTAACTATGGAAGGTCTGCGGTAAGATCTACATAAATGTGAATCAAAACACCAAGTAATAGTTCCCTGTCTTGGGTTAACTAAATGGGGATTAACAGTACGCTTGATATATTCGAATGATAAATGTACTGAGTAAACTCACTTATAGTATATTAATACTCTTCTCTTGTAGGTTAAATAATTTAAAGATTGTTGATATTAAACCCTTATGGGTCTCCCCACCGTGTCTCACAGAGCACGTTAAGTTGTCGGTCCCGGTTGTTGTTATCATAAATACCTGACAGCGATCGTTACTCATAGAAAATATCTGTTGACCCGCAGTTGAGCAGCGTGGTAAATTAAGCTCAGATCCTTCTCTTACATGGATAAAGAGCCTGTGCAAAGCAGTTGGTCGTTATAGGCTAAATCGATCGATGAAATTTAAGATTGAATTCAAGGTCAATTTAACAAGTAATAAATGGCACATATTGGATAATTTCCAAAAAAAAATAAAACGCCCGTGTTCGTAAATTTGTTTATCGTATCGTTTGATTGTGTAAGCCATTGTTTGATGAAAAAATTGACCAGCATATTTGTCAAACAAATTTAATCACATCCCTTGATACCTATGCATATAAACAAGGAAATTAAACGAAATTTTCGCTAAAATATATATTATTTCTCATAATTAACAACGTCCAATAAAGAGTAATCTCTAAAAAAAATCCAGTGAGAATTACCAACTAAACAAGGCCAAGCAAAATGTTTATTTAGTCAAAATCGAGGGTAGAACTAATTAAAACTTAACCCCGTTGTGGATAATGGCTTTTGTTTTTCAACGTATGAATTTATAATAGCCCAGCTACTTAATTATGATTAGATTGAGATGAGAGATCAGAAATGTTTTATTGAAGATGAAATAATAAGGCTTCTATTTGCTTAGGCGTTATGTTTGAGTTTTGATATATCTCTGGATTTAGAACATTTAATTTACCGTAATAAATTTTATTCATCGTAATTATTTTCGACTGTTTAAAATATTTTGTAACTCCATTACGTTCTACTTTGATGTGTTGGTGTTGTATGTTGTTTGTTCGTATTTTCGTGTGTCATTGGGTTTTTAAATTCTTTATATAATTAATAATATGTGTAGCATCTTTAGATCGATTCAAAATAAAATTCATGTCATAAATATGTTATTAACCGAATCAATTTAGATACTCAGTTATTTCAAAATATACATATATTTGACTAGACCGTTGGTGTAGTTTGTGCCGTTTTTAACCGAGTTCCAAAAAAGGAGGAGGTTCTCAATTCGACAGGTATGTTTCTTTTTTTTTTAATGTATGTTAGCTCAGAACTTTTGACTGGGTGGACCGATTTCGATCAATTTTGTTTTAATTGAAAGGTGTTGCGTGTCATGTAGTCCCATTTTAATTTAATTGAGATGTGACAAGTACTTTTAGAGTTATATCTAATAATGCGTATTTACGTGACTACTTTTTCGTCAACCTACGTTATATTATACCGCATAATTTTTTACTCGGTGTACCGATTTCGATGATTCTTACTTTAATCGAAAGCTAATACTTGTCTTGTAGTCTTGTTTAAATTAGATCGAAAACTGAGTACAACTTTTTGAGTAATCTTTAATAGCGCGTATTTACTTGACTATTTTTTCGTCTTATTACGTTGTATTACTTGTCGATGTAATTGAAGTCGGTTTTTTTTCGTTTGCGAGCAAACACAATTATGTGTGTTGCGAGTTCGATTCCCACCTGAGTCTGGGTGTAATATTCGTATAATATATGTTCTATTAAAATTGTTATAACAGTCGACTGTTACCTATAATTAAAGCATTAAGTTGCTTACCATAGAAAGACGACCGTGTGTGTATTTTATAAGATACTAGGTTCTGCGCGCGACTTCGTCGGCGTGGACTCCGCTCCTATTGGTCTTAGCGTGATGATATATAGCCTATAGCCTTCCTCGATAAATGGGCTATCTAACACTGAAAGAATTTTTCAAATCGGACCAGTAGATCCTGAGATTAGCGCGTTCAAACAAACAAACAAACAAACAAACAATCAAACAAACTCTTCAGCTTTATTATATTAGTATAGATTTATTCAATTTTTTATTTATTTATAAATGCTTATTAAATTTAACATACTGGGTATTTCCAGTTTATTTAATTTTATTACTTGTTTAAAGTAACTAAAAAGTGACTATGTCTAAAACTTTTAGAATTGTTTTGAACGCGGCGTAATAAAACAATAACCTTTGAATATTTTAATGTAATCCTCTTCTCAAACCGAAACTAAATAACATTTCAATTTCTTAGTTGAAAAGGGAACATTTTCAGATATTTATAACCGATGTTAAAATAAATCAATATTATTATTTACATTCAAAAAACAAGCTGTATAAGAAATTTCATTAGCGATTATATATTTTAACTTATATTGAATACTAGCTTCTGCGCGCGACTTCGTCGGCGTGGACTCCGCTCCTATTGAACTTAGCGTGATGATATATAGCCTATAGCCTTCCTCGATAAATGGGCTATCTAACACTGAAAGAATTTTTCAAATCGGACCAGTAGATCCTGAGATTAGCGCGTTCAAACAAACAAACAAACAAACAATCAAACAAACTCTTCAGCTTTATTATATTAGTATAGATTTGAATTTCGGGGATAAAAGTATTAAGCCTAGTGGAAACTTTTATACTATGACTCAGAAATTTTCGTTCATCTATCGCATGTCGCATGTCGCATTACAGCTGGCTGAGGTGTAGGGCAAAAGTGAAAGGCGCATGACAGAGCAACCGCAAGGCAAGGCGTCTGCAACATCAGAAGCATCGCGAGTCCATTGTCGACCCCATCCCAAATTTTCCACAGCAGTTCTGGTCACCTTACTCACCTTCAAATACAAAAACACTGCAACACTGCTTGAAAACAGTATGATTTAGCTGTGATCATCTGTAACGTTGACGACGCGTTGGCACAACGGTAACAGCACTGGTTTGTGGCTGTTGCGCTGGCGGTTGCGGGTTTGATCTCCGCACATGACAAACATTTGTATTGGCCCTACAGATGCCGTGGTCTGGGTGTTTGTGCAGTCTTTGTGGGCCTCCCAACCGTGCCTCTGATAGCACGTTAAGTCGTTGGTCCCGGTCGTTGTCATATACACTTGATAGCGATCGTTACTCATAGTAGGGAATATATCCGCCAACCCAAATTGGAGCAGCGTGGTGGATTCAGCTCTGATCCTTCACCTACATGGGGAAAGAGGCTCATGCCCATCAACAGAATGTTACTGGCTAAAGCGTAAGCCTAAGCGTAACATATATGCAATAACCAGGCACACGAACACCTGTGTCTATTACGGTGACACACTGTCACCACTATGAGGATACAATTGGCAAGTTCGTCTCCCGAGCGATAGATGCCACAGCGATAAGCATTCTTTAGTATCTTCTAATATTATAAAGTATCCAAAAGTATTCTACAATATAGTTCTTGAATATTAAGATGTAACATCTCTTATAGTACACAAATTGTTAAACGACGATAATTGTTTGGTATATTCAATAGCGGGAATAGCTAGGCGCTCCGGAAGCTCTCGCTCGTTGTGAGCGCACGTGCATCCGGTACCTAATATAGTTCATTGTGCGGTCGGTTTGTGTGATTACGTCGATTAGAGGGTTATTTTATTAATAGTAAAATCATAAGGAAATTTGTACATTTCTCCAAAAGCATGCAGGTGAATTACAATGTTTTCCCTTATCGCTGAACACGGTGTTAAGATGTAAGCAAATTGATAACTAATCATTGAAAATTCTTGCTTTGGTTTGAATTAAAGGCTTTTCAAAAATTTGTGACAAACATTGTTCAGACCATTATTAACAAAAAATAACACATTCATAGTAAATAAATAATTTTGAACCTGGAATATGTCAATAATTAAGTAATTTAAATGTTTATTGTAATATTGTGAAACTTTTGAATTATTGCAAAATAATATTAGTGTGATTAGTAATAATTATAAGTGTTAGTTTTTTACAGTTTTGCAAAAATGAACTATTGCACAGTTAAAATAAAATCTTTTCAACAAACGATCTAAAATTGAAATGGTTATTGTATGTCATAAAAAAATAATTTAGTACGCGCTTCCCTCTGTCTACGGAATCCTAAAATCAGTAGTTGTATGTAGTTGATTGTAAATTATGTTGGCAGTTAAATTACGTATAACGAGGAAGTGGGGGTACTATTTATCACGAACTCGAGTGAAACTGTCGAAGGTCGAAGCCGAGTCTCGTATAATAAATTAGGGCCCATTTGTAGTCGAAGTAGCCTTAGGGGATCTCACCGGGATATCCGATATTTTTGATACAATGTCGAAAAATCGCTGAATACTTTCGTACTTTATTGACAAACTGATTTTATGTCTTTTGATGAATTGTAATTTTGCAAATTTATTCGCGAAGCGAGAAACTTGTTAACAATTGATTATTGACATTTGTAAAAGTTTTTTATTTAATTCTGTCATTAGAACACCTTGCTACAAGCATTAATGCAAGTAATTAAAAGTTTTTATAACTCTATAATATAAGAGACAATAAAGCGTATGATATTGGACCGAAACTCTTAAGTGATTACACTGTCGGTTAATAAATAATTTCTATACATAATAAACACTTTCCTACAACATCTCAATTTGATCTTTCTCCTACATGGGGAAAGAGGCCTATGCCCAACAGTGGGATATTACAGGCTGAAGCATAAACCTACTCACTACATTATTATGACAGATCAATGCGACACGTAAGTTATGTTGACACAATGTTGAATCTTTAGAGACATTTCGAACTTGTCATAAAATTATATAGTTGACTGGAATGAAAATTTAATTTTTGGCGTAACTAAAATTCTTACACGCCTTCTCCTGTTTAACAAGTTCTTGGTTCTGTCTAATTAGTACCAATGATTCAGACGAAATAATGTTGAATAGACAAGATGCGAAAGGAAAGTCAAACATTTGATTCACAATTTGATTAAGTCACGTTGGCGTCTTTACCTATTTTAATCTATTTTAAATTGTTAAGCATTACTTTGACAAATGAAATGATACATTGTATAAATCTCGCAATACTGGACAGATCCACTTGATGGGAAAGATATTGTTATTCAGTTTCACTCATCTGGTAATTTCATTTAACTAAGGTAGGGCACCCCAGGAAATTGCCTGCTCAAAATATGGAGCAGCCTGACTGGGGTAGTACCTCGACCTTACAGAAGACCACAGCTAAATAATACTATTCAAATTCATTACAAGCAGTATTGTGTTCCTGTTGGTGAGTAAGGTGACCAGAGCTCCTGGGGGGATTGGGGATAGGGTCTATAGGCTACGGTCTTACCATCAGGTGAGCCGTACGCTTGTTTGCCAGCCTAGTTACATAAAAAAAACTGGATTTGACATTTTAAGAATTAAATTACAGTCATATGAAACTATACAGATACATGATCGTAATGTAAAAGAAACTCAAGAGAGGTTGCATACCAAAACATTACTGTAAGCTTTACTGTTTTACACGACTTTTCTGACCATATTTTAAAAAAAAAAACTTATTTATTCACGCGTGACTTGGGGAGTTTTGAGTTTAACTTTGTTTTATTTTCTTTTTATTTATGTGTGTTACCTTTTATAACTCTGACTGGTTTTATCGATTGTGAAGATTATTTTTTCTCTTTCGAAAACTGATACTCATCGTGTTGTCTCATTTAAACTTGAGCAAAATCTGACTAGTAGTTTTGATTACCCACTAATGTGTAATTAACTTTACTGGTCGATTGAAAATGAAGTCTGTTTTTTTTCGCTTCCTAGCAAACAATATATAAAGAGTCAATTGATCGACTAAATAAACTAAAATTTCCATGTGAAGATGCGGGAAATATTTAGTTATATAGAGTCTTAAATAATGTGCTAATTTGAAACAACGTAAAAATTATAGCGTAATTTTAGCAAGTCTGAAGAGTAGATAATGTAGTTTGAAATCATTTATTGAGTTAATAAAACAAAAGTTGCTAACTTTACTTTACGAAATATTTCAAGTATTCCTAAGTCTATAAATGTTTCACACCATCTATTTTATCGAGACTTTCGCAGGCTCAAACGCAAATTTTATTATTATTACTATTTATAGAACTTTTCGTCCTACAAAGATAAAATAAGTACTCAAGGCTCTCGTAAATCCTTTTGGAATAAAGTTATATTTTAATTTAAATAATATCTAAAAGAGGTAGAGGATGAAACCATCCATCTACAGAATAAACGAAAGACGCGCGGTCTATTGACATTGTCAATCTGTGATCCAGATTAATGCTGGACTCGGGAGACAAATAAGACAATGAAATATCGAAGAATCGGTGTTGGTTGACCTTGAGTGGTGTGATTCGATTAATTAAGGAATCCTGCCGAGTACTTTCTTAATGTTTAAGCAAAGCTTTCTTTGTGATAAACATTGTCTGTGAATATATGCATTTGTGTGTGTATATGTGTATGTGTGTGTGATTTTGTTTGTAAAATACATTTTTTTTTACTAATACGACATTACAAAGCCACAATACTGGTGAGTATAATAGAGTCTATAAAGTGAAATAGAGTCTATTGTTACACAAATAAAATAATAGTATCTAGGACCTAGGATACCAAAAAAAAAAGAGTGTGGTTTAGACCACACGACTGAAGTAAAACTTACGGAACGTAACTCTCTCTTTCTATATTCGCTAACATATTATATTACCTCTGAAATTCCCTTCGCCTTGACCGATCACACTTTTCGTAACACTCTCGTCACAGATTCACCAGATTACTCCCCAAGTAAAACGTACGTAAAGAAGTTTGACTTCAATACAAAATAGACGATTATAAATATTAGAAGAATACAAGGATCTATCATTTCCTCATACATCACAAGACTATTTAATCCATCTATACTAATATATAAAGCTGAAGAGTTTGTTTGATTGTTTGTTTGTTTGTTTGTTTGTTTGAACGCGGTAATCTCTGGAAGTACTGGGCCGATTTGAAAAATTCTTTCAGTGTTAGATAGCTTACTTATCGAGGAAGGCTATAGGCTATAATATATCATCACGCTAAGACCAACAGGAGCGGAGTCCACGCCGACGAAGTCGCGCGCAGAAGCTAGTACTAATATATAAAGCTGAAGAGTTTGTTTGTTAGTTTGAACGCGGTAATCTCTGGAACTACTGGGCCGATTTGAAAAATTCTTTCAGTGTTAGCCCATTTATCGAGGAAGGCTATAGGCTATGTGTTATTACGCTAAGACCAATAGGAGTCGGAGTCCACGCCGACGAAGTCGCGCGCAGAAGCTAGTTTGAAATATAATAAATACTGTTACGTGTTAGGGTTCGAATGATTTGGAGAGAAAGACCTGCTGACTCTTTTAGAGACTTTATTCACTAGCACTAGGTCCGACACAAGCACTAGGTACACTCACTTATCACTAGGTACACTTCACTAAGCACTAACAATGTCCGAGGTCGTAGCCAATGTCGTAGGTTTCCGCTAGATATCACTTCTAGTCTTCACTTCGAAGTCGCTTCGTCGTTAGCTCAAACTGAACTGGCTCCGCTCGGCCTCAATCGGCCTTTTTATACCGGGCCGAGCCTAAACCCAGACAGTTCTAGAACCTTCGTGCGTGTACTCGATCCTGAGTTCATTCACCTATATGTCCTCTAGCGCCATCTAGTATTGAGTGGATGTTTCACGTTGTCTTTGTAACAAAGTGGTTTGTACAGCACACAACGTGGTTCCTTCGCTCCCCGCTAGATGGCGCAAGCTCCTTTTTTGTGTACTCGTAACACTACTCCCCTCTTAGAGATGCTCGTCCCGAGCATCGTTGTTACTGCCATGGTAACGCGCCAGACGGTCCATGTGTACCACTTTGAATGTCCCTCTTGGTTGCTTTTGAATTCTATAAGTCACATCATTCATTCGGGTAACCACTTTGTATGGACCGTCCCACTTGGTCTGCAACTTTGGAGATTTCCCTTTCCGGCGGGTTGGGTTATGCAGCCACACCAGTGACCCTTCCTCGAAGCCGCTTGTGTTCGATTTCCGGTCGTTAATAGTCCCTTGTGTTGTAAGACTATTCCCGCTGCATGCCTGGAGGATAACAGTTTTCAGGGTTTCCACCGCGTCAGCCAGAACTCGTCTCTTAGTTCTAGCTTTTATTCGTTTCCCTTGATCCCGGGTAGGGAACGAAACCCTTTGCTTTTTCAACTCCTCTATTTGTTCCTCGATCCTTTTCATCCTTGCCCTCTGGGTCTTCCTCTGCGGGCAATTGAGCTGAAGATGGCCCCTCTCGCCGCACTTGTAGCACATGACTCCAGAACGTTTCTTCGTAGGAGCCTTAACCTCCTTCTGCGGGCAGTTGAGCTGAAGATGGCCTCTCTCGCCGCACTTGTAGCACATGACTCCAGAACGTTTCTTCGTAGGAGCCTTAACCTCCTTCTGCGGGCAGTTGAGCTGAAGATGGCCTCTCTCGCCGCACTTGTAGCACATGACTCCAGAACGTTTCTTCGTAGGAGCCTTAACCTCCTTATGCGGGCAGTTGAGCTGAAGATGGCCCCTCTCGCCACACTTGTAGCACATGACTCCATAACTTCTCTTCGTAGGAGCCTTAACCACCTTGACTACCTCAGAGACCTCACGGATCTTATGGGTCTGCCGTACGTCATGGCGAACAGCCTCGACCTCCAAAGCATGCGCCAATGCTTCCTTTAGCGAGGTATGGTGACGAAGCCTCACTGCAGCTCTGACCTCCAGGTCTTTGATTCCGTCCACAAATGCTTGAACAATATTCGTATCCACCATCTTGGTGTCGGCTCCTGGGTGTGCCTTCCTGACGAGTTTTTCAATTTCCCACGCCCATTGTTGTAGTCCTTCACCTGAGCGTTGGACTCTGTCACGCAGTTGGGCACGGAACACGTGCTCCAGGTGTCGCTCCCCGTATCTCGATTCAAGTGCCTCCATCAGGTCTTGGAACCCATTCCCTGTATGTGGCAGTGCTTCCAAGACAGACAAAGCTTGTCCTCTGAGCGCAACAGTGAGAGCGGTCAGGTATTGTTCTTCCGTCCATCCGTTGGCAGTGGCAACAGTCTGGAATTGCTGACGATAAGCGTTCCACGAAGTAGTGCCATCGTATGGCGGCACTTTCACTCTTGGTCCTTGCGCCACTCCGGTAGTTCCACTAGACATCGCAACTCCCGTGGTTTCAAGGCGTACTACTTTCTTCTGTAGTTCAGTGAGGCCGGTTTTCACATTTTCGACATCCAATCCTAGCCCGGTAACTCGTTCTTCCACGTCGTCGACATCTTTCCGAAGCTTACACACCGAGTCACTAACATCTTTTGTAGTAGGTGAAATAATGGATAGGGTTCTAAACGCTACGTATGAACCCTCCACTACCTTAATATTACTATTCGGTAGAAGAGGAAACTTAAAACAACAGAAGTTATCCTCTTATTTAGACAAATTATGTACACTTAACGTAGAAAATATTATTTTGTTCACATTCCCATATATTAAGGGTAACTGTAGTGAAAATAGAATACGATATAAATTAAATCTATTGTTATACAACAATATTGGGAATAACAATGTGACATTTAACAGTAATTCAAAAAATTTATTTAAATTAGTTGACATTAATTTAATTTTTAAAAATGACTCATTTGTTATGAGACAGGATAGATTTATTCTATCTACTTATTTTTATAAACAGATAGCATGTTTGCTATCACATTTTTTACTTCTTGACATGACTAATAATTTAACAGCTGCTTCTATTGAGCAGTCAAAAACATTGACATACTCCAGTAGTACCTGTAGTACTACTTCTAGTAATGATAATTTAAATTAAGTGAGCAGACAACAGAGGCAAAAGTCTCTTGCAATCAACTACAAATAAAGAATAATATATTAATTGAGCAATATTTATGTAACAAGCATTGTTTAAACTTGGTGCATCAAAACATACAGGGCCTGTTGGGTAAGGAACTGGAACTAGAACTTTTTTTGAATAAATATAATATTAGTATAATTTGTATTACCGAACATTGGCTTAAAGAATACCAGGTTGTTTTTAATTTTGATAAGCACCAAGTTGCCAGTTCGTTCTGTAGGAAGACAGCTATACACGGTGGCTCATTAATTATAGTCAATAAAGACCTAAAGTTTAAGGTTCGTAGAGATATTGTAAGCCTTTCCGTTGAACGAACTATAGAGATAGCCTGTATAGAGTTAGCGCATTGTATAATAGTCAGTATTTATAGACCACCCAGTGCATGTTACGAACAATTTGAAGCAGTATTAGAAGAATTATTAACGAAGCTAACTGCTAAACGTAACAAAGACATTATAGTGTGTGGTGATTTCAATATCAATTTATTGGATGATACCTTACTCGGTCATAGATTTTTAACTCTGTTTAAATGTTGTGATCTTACTAACCTCTTCCTCGAGCCTACTCGAATAACTAGCTCTACTGCCACATGTATTGATAATATTTTTACAGATGGGACTCCGTCCTTCTCTGCAATAATTAATAAATTACATTCTGATCACTGTGGCCAATTAGTCAGCTTCAATTATAATATGGAAAAGGAGGTTAGTAAGAGGAAAGTGGTCATTCCAGTGAACATGAAACGTATGGAGAGATTTAGAAACACTATTGAAAACCAAATAGAGATACCATTAGTCGGTGGTGCTAATGACAAATATGGAGTTTTATGCGGTCATATAAACAGTGTTTTTAAGACTGTATTTACACCAAAAACAATCTCTCCTAAGTATTGTATGTCATTCAATGATTGGGCGACTCCGGGAATCTATAAAAGTAGACAAAAATTGTATGATCTCTTACATGAGAAATCATATAACACAAACATTGTTTTTTGTAATTATATTAAAAACTATTCTAAAACTTTTAAACTTGTTTGTGCCGCGGCCAAGTCAATATTCATTAGAAATAAAATTAAATCAAGTAAAAACAAAATTAAAATGACTTGGAATATTATAAATGCCGAAACTGGAAGAGTTAAAGAACGTAATGGTGTCAGTGAACTCATCATTGACAATCACTCCATTAAAGCGGTTAATGAGTTGGCAACAGCTTTGGAAAAACACTTTGCCGACATTCCACTTTCGACAACCAAGGCGCTTATATCATCGCCCGAAGTCGCTGAATCGTTCCTTAAACAAAATGTAAGTGCGTGCAAAGGTGATTTTATTTTCAGACCCATAGATGCTAATGAAATTGTTAAAACTTTTAAAACTTTAGAACTTAAGAACACCGCTGACCTCTGGGGTATATCTGTAAAAATTTTAGGTTCAATTGTAGATATCATAGCACCCCACTTAGCGATTATATTTAATGAATGTATAATGAGTGGTGAATTTCCTGATCTTATGAAGCATAGTAAAGTTATTCCTTTGTTTAAGTCCGGTTGTCATACAGATCCAACTAATTACAGGCCTATTTCAATTCTACCTGCCTGTAGTAAACTATTTGAAAAAGTGATTCTCAGTCAACTTTTAAATCATTTCACAAGAAATAAACTTTTACATAATAAGCAATTCGGTTTCACTAGAGGACGCTCCACAACTGATGCCGGTGTTGAGCTTTTTACATCGATTGTCAATGCTTGGGAGGAGTCACGCGATGCTCTAGGTGTATTCTGTGATTTATCCAAGGCATTTGACTGTGTTCATCATGACACCTTGATCAGGAAACTCAGTCACTATGGCATTAAAAATACCGCACTAAAACTTCTGAGTTCTTATCTTAGTGATAGAACTCTGAGGGTTGAAGTAGATGGTACTAAGTCATCTGGGTCTCATATACAGATGGGGGTCCCACAAGGCTCAATTCTTGGTCCATTTTTATTTTTAATATATATTAACGATTTACCATTTTTAGTAGAGAAGAGGCATGAGATTGTATTGTTTGCTGATGATACTTCTTTAATATTTAAATTGCGTAGACAAGAAATTAACTATGACGATGTAAACAATGCTCTCTCTGAACTGGTTCATTGGTTTAGCGCAAATAATTTGCTTCTTAATGGTAAAAAAACGAATTGTATTAAATTTTCTGCTCGAAATGTAAAACAAGTTGATGTGCAACCAGAACTCAATGGTGATAAACTCAACTTAGTTAACTCAACCGTTTTCCTTGGAATCACCATTGATTCAAAGTTACAGTGGGGACCCCATATCTGTAGATTGGCGGATAGACTGAGTTCTGCAGCGTACGCGGTTAAAAAGATACGATTATTAACGGATATCGATACAGCCCGATTAGTTTATTTCAGCTACTTCCATAGCATAATGTCCTATGGCATTTTGCTATGGGGCAATGCGGCTGATATTAGTGTCATTTTTATTCTGCAGAAAAGGGCTATCCGCTATATTTACAAAATGGGATGTAAAGAATCTCTGAGAGAGAAGTTTAAAGAGATCAACATCCTGACCTTTGCATCGCAGTATATTTATGAAAATATAATGTATATACGGAAAAATAGGCATTTGTTTGTTAGTCGTAGTGATCGAAATGCCTCAAATGATGTAACACTCAGGAACGACCACAAATTAATATTTCCTAAATGCCGGCTCAAGAAAAAAAGTAGTTCCTTTATAGGAATGTCTATCCTTATATATAATAAGATTCCGGCTGCGCTTCAATCTCTGCCTTTTTTGAAGTTTAAAAAAGTTATTAAGCGAGTTTTATGTAGTAAAGCCTACTATACCATTAATGATTATCTCAATGATGAAAAGGCATGGGATTGAATAAAGCTCGACCAGGCTATGTCTATGACCCGCTGTAAATAGATAGTTACATATATTGTGAGCAGGTGGCATGTGGTGGTCTCGGCACGCACGATTGGCTGTCTCGTGTTTGTCCTGATTATTTCATGGTCCACTACTGCGTTTTTATCTTGTATCTGACTGCATTTTTTTAAAAGAGTACCGAGAGTTTTTTTTCCTCCGGCTTTTTTTCTCTCGGCCTACATTAGGGAAATTGTTATTTATTGTAACATTTAATAAAGCCGAGGATAAAGTAGGTAGGTAATGTCTACCGAGACATTATAACTTAATATTTTGACTAAGTTAAGGCTGCTTATAACACTGGGTACATTACGTAAGCTTGTAATGTACCTAGTGTTAAGATATAAATTTTATTTTTTATTGTTTGATTTTTTGCTGCCTTAACTTTTGTTATTTTTGTTTAGTTTATATAAATGATATTATTTTATTTTTTGACTTTCGTTAAGTGTGTGACATGCACCTTATGACGAAATAAATGATTTTGAATTTGAATTTGAATTGAATTTGAGCCCAAAGCGCTTTTTCCTGTGATTCTTGCAAAGTGCTGAACTTGCGTTCTTGTGATTCTTGCAAAGCGCTGAGCTTGCGTTCTTGTGATTCATTCATTGCTTCTTGTGATTCTTTCATTGCCTTCTGTGATTCTTGCAAAGCGCTGAGCTTGCGTTCTTGTGATTCCTGCAAAGCGCTGAGCTTGCGTTCTTGTGATTCCTGCAAAGCGCTGAACTTCCGTTCCATGAATTCAATTAAACTTTCTAATTGAAGTGCCACTTGTGGGTCTGTAGAAGCTACGGTGCTGCTGGTGGGCGTGGCCTGTCCGGTGGGCGTGGCAAGGTGGGTGGAGCCAGTGGGCGGGGCTTGAGCCAAAGTGGGCGGGGCCTGGTGGGCGGGGCCAGTGGGCGGGGCCTGAGGGGCGTGGCCAGTGGGCGTGGCCTGGTAGGCGGGGCCAGTGGGCGGGGCTTGGCCCACAGTGGGCGGAGCTTGGCCCCCAGTGGCATCCGCAGTTCGTTGTGCCCTCGTCCTGACCCCCTCCTTGGGGTTCTCTCTCGGAGTCAATGGCATCTCCAAATCCCACTTCTGACACCAGTTGTTACGTGTTAGGGTTCGAATGATTTGGAGAGAAAGACCTGCTGACTCTTTTAGAGACTTTATTCACTAGCACTAGGTCCGACACAAGCACTAGGTACACTCACTTATCACTAGGTACACTTCACTAAGCACTAACAATGTCCGAGGTCGTAGCCAATGTCGTAGGTTTCCGCTAGATATCACTTCTAGTCTTCACTTCGAAGTCGCTTCGTCGTTAGCTCAAACTGAACTGGCTCCGCTCGGCCTCAATCGGCCTTTTTATACCGGGCCGAGCCTAAACCCAGACAGTTCTAGAACCTTCGTGCGTGTACTCGATCCTGAGTTCATTCACCTATATGTCCTCTAGCGCCATCTAGTATTGAGTGGATGTTTCACGTTGTCTTTGTAACAAAGTGGTTTGTACAGCACACAACGTGGTTCCTTCGCTCCCCGCTAGATGGCGCAAGCTCCTTTTTTGTGTACTCGTAACAATACCATTCTTCAAAAAGCTTTGAATAATCCTTACAAATTTTTATATCAAATTATTTTGTTTGTTGAAAATAAAATTTATAATTATTGTCGAATTGATATCCTCGATTATTAAATAATAATAATAATAAAGTCTTTATTTACCGTAATTTACATATTGTACTAGAAATTTTTAAACAAAATTTGATAAAGTAAAACAATGTATAGAAAAAATTAAAATTAAGAATTTAAATAACTACACTTGTCTCGTCGTAGGGTAGACTGGGTACGGTTGTGCCAGGGTACGGTAGTGACAGTCGTTATAACCGCGAAACTATACGGAATGCGGGGAAGAGTGTAAGGGAAAAAAGAAGCGCAATGCATGTCTACACATGTTGCCCAGTATTGCGTTAGCCAGTGCACGACGTAAACAAAAGCAGGAGGCCACATTGCTTTTCAACAGCCAAAAGTAAGTTTTTTTGTTCAGATTCTTTTAATATTTACTGTTATTGGTTAACAGATATACTATAGCAAATATTTTTTTGTTGTCGATTGAATATTAGTAGTTAATTACAAATGATTACTTTTTACGTAGATAATTTAGGTTACTCATGATGTTTTATTGTTTTCAGAAGTATGCGTTGGGTACGGTTGTGACAAATGTAGATGGGTACGGTTGTGACATATATATTCTTTATGTTTTTGCTTTTAGATGCCCAGAAAACGCTTGCGGATGAAGTAAGACGTGGGACTTCTTTACGGAGAGCTGCGGAAATGCATAATATTAATCGCATGTCGTTGTTACGATACATTCGTAAACATGGTGAAGTCGGTGCGAATCACGATGTAAACAGCATCAGCATGGGGTATGCAGCTCATAGCAAAGTATTTTCGAAGGAGCAAGAAAAGCTGTTATCAAAATACATGTACCACACGTTGCGCGGAAATATATTTTGGCCTTACTACAAGAGAGGTACGGAAACTGGCCTTTGAACTGACAAATAAATACATACAACATAAACCGACCTGCTACTTGGGATGAGAATGAGATGGCTGGCGAGGAATGGTTTCGTTCATGTCTGTACGCGTAGCTCAAGCTACAAGCCTTTCAAGAGCTACAAGTTTTAACAAAACGAATATTGAAGCTTTTTATAACAACTTGCAGACTATTTTGGATATACACCTACATGAGCCACAACATATATATAATATTGATAAAACTGGTGTAAACGTTATATAGAAAAAAGTATTTGGTGTTATGTTAAACATTTCTAACAATAAAAGTCATTATAAACCATTTCTGTGAATGTTTATGTCTGTCACTACTGACCCCAGCCACTGTCACAACCGTCCTTGGGGTGAGGACGGTTGTGACATTTTCCTTTTTTTTTTCAAATTTGATGCTATAACTAATACAGCATAATTTGAGACAAAATTTCAGTGTTTTTATGTGGACAAATGTATAAGCTACGGTTTTAGTAATTTTTGTCTCAACTAACTAGTAAATTAACAAAATTATTGGCGGTCAAACCGAAATTGTCACAACCGTACCCAGTCTCCCCTAATGTCTCGTATTTCGCTATGCCTTTGTCACAGGCCTCCTCCAACTCTTTCCACTGTTTTCTGTCTGCCGCTACTCTTATCCAATAGGGTCCTAAGGTCATTTAAGATTATTATTATAACTGCTATAAAATATTTAGCTGACAGAAACATTGAGAATGACTCCAAAATCTAAAATTCTGAAATTGTTGAGACAAATTGCTAATACATCCTGTTGGGACCAAGGTCTTTCAACCCCTATCGCCATTCCCTATCGAAGAGCAATATCTTTAAATCCCTTTGCGGCTTTCATTTGTTGAATTATTGAAACTTGCGCTATTTATATAACAAAGTAAGCGAATTGGGACGCTTTGTTCTTGAAAGTTGGCGGTAATTAAGAACACGCTAATCTGCGAAGAGTTGTTAAGCCTTGAGCGGACTGAACGTTCAGAGACGCGCAAATTGAAGCAACTGGAACGCGCTGTTGGCCGCAGCCATGCGTACAAGTTAATACATTCATTAAATCTTTGGAAATATTTTATGGGAAAGATTTGTGAGTGTTGGTGGAAGGATGGATGGATAATTTGATGTTTTATTTAAAAAAAATATATAAAATAATTAGTTACAAATTTATAGAACAGTTTGTAAAGTAACAATGATACAGAATTTGGAAACAAAATGGATTTAATGCCTGGTGGCATTCATACCTGATTGCGATCGTTACTCATAATAAGAAACATGTCCGCGAACCCGCAGTGGAGCAGCGTGGTGGATTAAGCTCCAATCCTTCTCCTACGTGGAGAAAGAGGCCTACGCCCAGCAGAGGGATGATACAGGCTCAATATCAACTCCAATATATTTTCGCGGATAAATGTAGGTACGGCAGGTATTAAAAATTAAGACAACGGCCACCCATGCGTCACGTCACTTGGTGTTTATAATCTGTATTCTACTATCAGTGCGAAACCGGGGCGGTTTGGTCGCGTCAAATAATTATAAAAGTGATATAACGATGTGTTGGCGCAATGGTCACAACAATCAGCTTTTTGTCTAAGTTTCCTAATATTTATTTCCAAATTTTTATCTATAAGTGCTGTCTGTCAGCACAATATTCGGTGTTCGTTGTAAGAATACTATTCATCGCAAGTATGATACGCGTACATAAGTATGTTGCTAACATTGCTAGCTAAAATACCTAATCGTAATAGCAACATTATACATTTAGGCATTTCGGATTGTTTCATTCATACTTCAGTTTGCATGCAAAATTTTGCTGAAATTTAAGGGAGTAGAAATAGAACAAAGTTCCAAATATAATACACGAAGAACAACAAAGTCCATATTTAAATTCACCGTGAGCTCCCGATGGATTTGGCCGCTAGATGTAATCATAGATCGAAAATTAGTATCCCGTATAAGCCATGCATAGAAAATGGGCTGTCACGCCAAATCATGATAAATCTCTCGTGTAATTAGACCGGCTCATTCAGCCTTCACGTCAAAACGTGACAACACAAATCATTGCTTTTTGATGATAGATCAGTCTGAATTAGGTAAACCTAGATACAAAAATGTTTTAACCTTGATGGTGATTAAAATTAACAATATTTAAAACACATATATCTGTTTTATACAACTTGGTTGTCAAACAAGCGTACGGATCACCTTTTTCTGACCCTCCCCAGGAGCTCTGTACGTCTACCATGAGTTTCCAGATACGATACACGTTAGCGAGTGTAGTTTTCTATACGGAAGAAAGATAAAGATATTAGTAACTAATACGCAATATAACGCATTTAAAACTATAAATCTTATCGAGTGCTCGATAGACTCTATAATAAAATTTAGAAACACTCATAATAAGTATGGTATAGTTAAATATTCCAGTTGCGTTTCTACGTTTACTACTGTAGTTACGTCACGTGCGCTTGTAACAAAAACTCATGGACCATGGTAGACCTACTGGTCACCTTACTCATCGCAGGAACAAAACACTGCTTGAAAGCAGTATTATGACCCAATAGGGTTCCAATAGATGGCGCACAAAAACGTAACGAGGTCATTCGTTCAGTAGATTTTACTTCTCATATTTTTTTTCATACTGGGGGCCCTATATAAAACCGATTCTTAAGGAGTAAACTCCAAAACTCAAAAGTAACTCGCACACAACTGGTTTTATTCATTAAGACTGAAACGAACATATGTTTTATATATCTCGTTTGTCCAATTCACAAACTAAATCTTCGAGTTTGTTCCGACGAAACTTGTAAAACATTCGAGAAGTTTATGCGGCTGGATTAATATCATTGTTATATTTCGTTTTATTTTGTCTCGGTACCGTCCAACAGATTTTGCTCGCTACTCTTGATTACGGTGTTTCTGTTATTGCATTAGTGAAGTTTCCGGTGAATGTTTGTTAAAACAGTTTTAAGTTTGCGAACTATGGATAGAGAATTGCACAATTCTGAATGTGGTTGATTGCTAGAGAAATAGTAAGAATAATAATTATGTACACACTACACACACACTACAGCCTATCACAGTCCACTGTTGGACATAGGCCTCCACAAGTTCGCGCCCGACATTATGACGCGAACTCATGTGGTTTGCCCATAGTCACCACGCTGGGCAGGCGGGTTGGTGACCGCAGGGCTGGCTTTGTCGCACCGAAGACGCTGCTGGCCGTCTTTGGCCTGTGTATTTCAAAGCCAGCATGGATGGTTATCCCGCCATCCGTCGGCTTTTTAAGTTCCAAGGTGGTAGTGGAACTGTGTTATCCCTTAGTCACCTCTTACGACACCCACGGGAAGAGAGGGGGTGGCTACATTCTTTAGTGCCGTAACCACACAGCACAATAATTATGTAAGTTTTACTAAACTATAGCCTAATTATTTTTTCTAATTATGTTACGCTTAAATGCATATTTAAGTTCACGATCGCTTTGATGTAATGGTGCGTGTGCCGTGTCGGCGGTGTATATCAAACTTCAAATACAAAATTATCTTAGCACGTTTATTTTATTTACGATGATTTATAATAATCTATACTAATATAATAAAGCTGAAGAGTTTGTTTGTTTGTTTGTTTGAACGCGCTAATCTCAGGATCTACTGGTCCGATTTGAAAAATTCTTCCAGTGTTAGATAGCCCATTTATCGAGGAAGGCTATAAGCTATATATCATTACGCTAAGACTAATAGGAGCGGAGTCCACGCCAACGAAGTCGCGCGCAGAAGCTAGTAAATAATAATTATGAAATGATATAATAATGATAGCAAACTGCAATAATAATAACAGTCATCACATAGACTATAAAATATACACTGTATAGCCATCATACATAGACTATAATTACATAAAAATCTTACGCTTTAAGTTACGGACGTTTTTGCCAACTAGGGTAACCCACCGCAATGCCCCATAAGGAACTTCGTTCCAAAAAATTTTATCAAGATCGTTAAACATGGATGGTAATCATAATTAAAGTTCGACCACTGGGCGACCACTAGTAATTAATAATAATTATTTTTTAGTAATCATTTTTAACAAAGAAGGAAATTGAAATTTATTTACAGTTAATGAAGTTCAAAGGCCACATAGTACTGTATTTATATTAAGAGCCATTTCACGTTTTCGCGCGAATATCTAAGATTTTAGTCGCCTAATTTACCATCCTAGGTAATATTCTGATATTGTTGATTACATGTAAAAAAGAGACCAATCTTTCGTTTTGATACTTTTCTTAACACATTTACAAAATATTATTTATTTACTTTGTGGTGATTAATCTCCCACAATTAGTTTACTGAAAAATCATCGTAGAGTAAATTTCAGACTCCTATATCTATCATTAATATTAATAAATTTGACTGAAAAAAATACATAAAGGATCGGAAATATAATGTCGTTAAGACGTTTCTTACTAGAATATCGATTATTAATAATGTTAGTTAGTAAAAAAATAAAGTCTAAGGACAATTTTTACAAATAAGTACAATTTTAAATGCGATATTTTTCTTAGAAAACTAAGAAATTCTAACGAACTATCTATACCAAAGTAAACTTACATCATTTAGGAACATAAAAAAAATAATTAAAATGTTTAATTATTTTTAATACCTTTTGTATTAAAAATCAAAAGATAGTATAAAATACTACGCATCAAACCCGGTAAATCAGTCGAGCGCCAGCGCTCTTAGAGGTAAGGTCCACGCCAAATTTCGCGCAACTGTCTGCTTCGCTCGCACGCGCAAAGCGACTGTTGTTATAGTGGATACACCGCATTTGATACTTTCATAAAAATAAAAAATATGCAATTATTATTATTTAAAATCTTTTTTGTCACATTATCAATACAAATAGGCATTTAAATCTGTTTGTTTTGTTATTTGTTAATAAATCTGTTTGTCGGTGTCATTGAGTTTATAAAAGAATTAAAGCCGGCAAAATTTGATGGTCTACTTGCATCGAAAGTTTTTATTGAGCATACTAAAAGGCTATTTTATTTATATCGTAAATATTCGATTCATTAGTAAACTCAAAACACTAAATCAATTTTTAAAAAAAATGTTTCATAAAATTGATTTCTATTTTCAATGTATTGTTTGTTGTTATATAACATACATGAAATTTTTAACAAATTAATTATGTAAAAAACATTTTACAACATAGTTATTAATTTTTAATATACATTAAAAAAAGATCAAGATTCTTTTTGGTTGTATAGTGCGACAAACAATAGCACTAGACCGCGCGGCTCGTACGCTTCGACCATATTTACCTAAACTTGCAGAGCCAAAAATTGTGAAATGGCTCTTAATGAATACAAAAAATAAGCAATTGTATCAACAGTCGTAAATATTTGTCGGCTGTATCTGAACAAGCGGATGGAGAGAGGAAATAACCGGCCAAGTGCGAGTCGGACTCGCGCACCGAGGGTTCCGTACAATAATTATTAAAAATATTTTTATTATAATATTATGATGTAACTAAAAATTTATGCTCTTCGCAATTTTTCATTTATCTATACTATAAGCCGTTGCTTTGTACCAAATTTCAAGATTCTAAGTTCACGGGAAGTACCCTTGTATGTTTTGATTCCCTTTCGTCTTGACAGACAGACAGACAGACAACAAAGTGATCCTATAAGGGTTCCGTTTTTTCCTTTTCAGATACGGAACCCTAAAAAGTAAATTATTGTCATACGGTTTGACTACCTACCTGTCTAGATGACACATTGGCTTCGCGGAGCGATTATAACTGGTATATTTTAAGGGTCTATATTTGGTTTAAATATTTGTCATTTACATTTTGTTTAAATTTGTTAAACAGGCGAGTTATTTGTGCTGTCAAAATGTATCGAAAGTATTTTCTTAACCTGGTTTATGATTCCATATGTAAGTTAATATGTAAGTAAGTAAGTAATAATTAATGACTATTTAGTTAGGTTTATTAGATGGACCATTAATGATAGGGATTTTAATAATTTTACCGTTGTTTAATTATGGTAAATCGATATTATTTACATCTTCTTAATTTAAAGAAGTAACAAAAAGATTAATATTAAATTCCTTTTGAACTGAATTACCTAGCAATTATTCCATAAACAGCATATCTATAAAATGTTTAAGACTATTAAAATAAAATGAAAATACATCGTAAAATTTCATCCAAAAATATGGATATGGTACGTGCTCTTTGTAGTGCATACAGGTCTCGAAAGAGCAAATACAGGTCATAAATATGCAGAGACGCGGGTGGCATCGCATGTCGGGCCTTGAATACAATCTCAAAGCCTTTCACGCTCCATGAAGTTTCACTTATGCACTATGTATTTTATGAGCGCTGAAAGGACCTAGAATATCGATAAGAGGAGATATGGATTATAATAAAACAAAGGTGTGTCGATGGGTCTTTTATAGGTCACTGGGCTGGGTAATGTATATAGGGGCATTTTTACTTTTAAGTGTACCTTGATAAAAAATACGAATATTTTATTAAACTGTGTTCTTAAGATGTTTAAAGGTCCTAGTTTGTACATCATAGGCTGACGGACAGGGAAGAGTATTTTATTTTGAATAATTAATATATTTTCCTTATTAAAAATGCAAAATAAATGGACATTGTAGAAAATAGTGGTCAGTTTGGTGACAATATAAAAATCATCCTGTTTTAATATTTTACGTAATACGACTTAATTTTTCGTTTCTATTAATAAAGAATATTGCAATCCATCGAAAATAAATTACAATAACCATCAATTGAAATCTAATTCTTCTAAAATTAGATTTTAACTACGGTTTTGTGACAAGTGACGCTACCAAGATCGCTTTTCTTTATATATTCATATGATAATGTGGTTAGTCTTCGTTAATATTTTAGTGTTTAATGTAGTTACTAGTTAAAACAATATCCAAACAGTTACTTAGTAAAAAAACTAAAAATAAATATTTAAAAAAATATTTTGTCCACCTGCATATTGGGACAGTCACTGAACTGACACATCGAAAACCCTTAGGCTGAGGTTACATGGTACAAAGAAAACAGCATTGGTAATTATTATTTTTAATGTTTATAAAATATATGGTTTTATTAAAGTTATCTAGCGACTATGAAATAATGTAACTTGAATATTAATCAATATACTAAAGGAACATCCTCCATTACGAAATAGCTGCGCAATTAAAATTAAAAGTAATTCAGTTTTCTATAGTTCTTTTATAAACGTTGCTAAGCTTTTCGCTCTTTTAGTTTAGATTAATAGATTTTCAGATTGCCTTTTGACTAGTGGCGTTTTAAAAAAAAATGATATTCCTCATTGTCGATGTGATCCCAGCCTTACGTGTCAGTTTAGTGACATTTGTAGTCAGTCTTATAAGTGACGGAATAAAAATGTCACTGAACTGACGTCACATTTACGGGCAAGTTTATTGGAAAAATGTTTTTTAATTACAGTTAAACATTTTGCACTAGAAAAGTATGTGAAACTATTTCTAAATATATCAGATTCGTTTGAAACAGCTGGAAGATGTAAAAAGTCCTATATGGAAAGAGAAATAACATCACATACCTGACAAATAAAGTGGGGACAGCTACTGGCACCAACAAAAACACCCTTTTACTCGAGACGCTATGGCAATTCTGATAATTTAAAATGGCGGAAGTGATCTTCTTTACAAAATGTCACCATTTTCGGTGCCATAACATTCTTTATTAATATTTTTGAACAATAGGGACCGTCACCAAACTGACATGTCCGACCGGCATCAAATAGGAACATTTTTTGAAAATGTATTTTGAGCTTGTCTCATTAGAGTTAAATTGCACAAATTTAATCTATGTGACGATAATGATGTATTTAAAGTCGTACCAAAATTACTTGTACAATATGTATTCGTGGTACTATTTAAATTTCGGTTAATTCCATGTACGTAAGGGGTGGGACATGCTCATAAACAGTGACTCTTGATTTTAAAATATTCGTCATTTAATAAGTTGAACATATTTTACCAGGATCGCAGATGAATTCGTAAAATTAATGTAATGATTTACCTTTATATTCCAAAAATTAGAAAATATGGCACTTATTAAACTTGAAATAAAATTTTGAATATTTGGGACAGCCTCAAATCGGCGGGTACACTTAAAAAAAAAATGCCCATAGGATGGTTAGTGGATTTTGTTGTTTTTTTTTTTAAATACCTCACTGCTTTAGGAATCTCAGCTATGGAAGTGAATGTTCCTGAGTAAAATTATACATTGAAACAAAGATTGATAATTGAAAGTCCAATCCGACTCAGATGTCACGTCAGACAGTTATAATGACTAGTACAATAGTACTTTCGTCTACCTACGTTGTATTAGTAGTCGATGTGATTAGGGTCAGTTTCTTTTTTCCTATTCAAGGAAAAAAAAATATTATTTCTTTTGTAAGAAAAAATATCCTACATTAGCCAATTATTTGCATGATTTTTGAGTTAGGGGGACTAAGCTCTTAATCTTTCTTCTCGGTGCTATGAGAGAAGGTTTATGATCAACACTGAAATATTTTTAAACTGCCCGAAAAAAGAGTCGAAAAATTAAGCATCAGTAATTTTAAGCATTATATTTACCAACAATGAAGTACACTTCCGGTAAATTTGCGAAAGTTAGATCCAAGCGAGATATCCGCTACTTTATCAAGGATTTAATGGTGTTATTTTCCGAGTAACCTTCGCTACAGTTTACTGTGCCACCGGTAAGCGAGGCTCCTCCGGTCCGGTAGATTTAGTAGATATCTCACATTTATCTATCTAGATCTAAGTTAAAGTGTCTAGGTTATCTAAGAGCTTAAAACTATTAGCGGAACAAATTTCTCGAAAGTTTTAAGAACAGGCGACTTTGTAGTATCAATTTTAAAGTGAATACAATTTTGTTTCTACTAAATTTAGTCATAAGAAGTCACGTTGGAACAGCCGTTTGTATAGGCCATGTTTGTCGTGGTCTGGGCGTTTGTGATTGTGTTGTATATTTAAAAGCATAGCATATGATAATACATTAAAAACAGAAATTTTAGAAGTGTTCCAATGTAAGTTTTTTTTTTATACAACTAGGTCGGCAAACAAGCGTACGGCTCGACTGATGGTAAGCGATTCCCGTAGCTTCTCGACGTCTGGAACACCAGAAGCATTGCATATGCGTTGCTGACCCTACTCGCCTATCCCCCCAGGAGCTCTGGCCACCTTACTCTTAACAAGAACACAACACTGCTTGAAAACCGTACCTATTATTTATTTATAATAAGGACAACCAATGGTATACAAGAAGTAATAAGTTGACAGTCATTATATACTTATGTTCTTCTGTAAGATCGAGGTACTTCCCCAGTCGGGCTGATCCATATTTTGAGAAGGATATGTCCTGCTGTGCTCACTTAAGCTACGTTTAAAAATACTGTATTCTGTACCAATATACCTTTAAAACATGTTAGTATATAAAAATGTAATGAATATATCTCAAAAAAGAGAGCAGTACCTGCTTCGGTATACGTAAACTTCTAATTAGTTTTTCTTTGATGATACGTTTTACGTTTTTGCTCTGAAAGTCTAGCAAGAGTACGAGTCAGACTAAATGAGGCTTGAAATAAAGTTTAGAAAAGACGCGCGTTTAATTTTATCCTATTTTCATCAGATAGAATACCTGAGAGCCAGTGTAAGCGAAATAAGGAACAAGATACACGTTGATACGAATATCTAAAATCAGCTGTGACGCTCTTATTCTTAAGAAAGTTAAATTTTGTTGTTTTTTTATTTTTTTTTTACTTACTTATTATTAACTACTAATAATTGCGTTTGCTTGCAAACGTAAAAAAAAACCGACTTCAATTACATAGACAAGTAATACAACGTAAGTAGACGAAAAAATAGTCAAGTAAATACGCATTATTAGATAGGTATAACTCAAAAAGTTCTTGTTAGGTCGCAATTTTTAATTTGCAACAATAACAATCAAAATCGGGGGGGTCCCCCGAGTCAAAAGTTCTGAGGTAACATACATAAATAAAAAACTACAGTCGAGAACCTCCGCCTTTTTTGGAAGTCGGTTGACAAGGATGCATTTCATCTGATCTTCTGCAACTCCAAAAAAGCAACAAATATTATCAATTCCTCTTAAAAATTAAACGAGTGATTCCTAAATTGTTTTGCTATGTGAGAGATAAATCATGGAACACATTTAGTTAAAACCTCAAATAAAAATTATATACAGTATGCTTTAGACCACACGACTGAAGTAAAACTTATGAAACGTGACTCTCTCTCTTACTATCTTCACTAACTTGTATCTCCCTCTGAACTTCCGATCGCACGGTCACACTTTTCGTAACGATCTCGTTTCGCATTCACCAGCTTACTCCCCAAGTCAAGCGTGTGTAAAGAAGCTTGACTTCAATAAGCCAAATTAAAATATTTATTATTTATTCATAAGGAAAGTCTATGATCTTAAGGTAAGCACTTAAGTAGTACGAGTATCAAGACGTATTTGTGACGTCGTATCTGGCTTAAGTACTCAAGGTTTATTATAGTTTAGGGAGATTATGGAAACTTAATGACAAAACCAGTTAAACGCAGAGTTTGGTTTCGACAACCAACAGATGGTAGTTATTTACTTAATATATGAACAATATAAAGTCTTCATAGGAAGATTCGTCTTATCACTTCAGCCTATCACAGTCCACAGCTGGACATATTAGGGCTGCTTCAAGTTCGCTTCAAAAATGGCGCGAACTCATGTGTTTTGCCCACAGTCACCACGCTGAGCTGGGCAGACGGGTTGGTGACCGCAGGGCTGGCTTTGTCGCACCGAAGACGCTGCTGCCCGCCTTCGGCCTGTGTATTTCAAAGCCAGCAGTCGGATGGTTATCCCGCCATCGGGCGGCTTTTAAAGTTCCAAGGTGGTAGTGGAATTGTGTTATCCCTTAGTCGCCTCTTACGACACCCACGGAAAGAGAGGGGCGTATTCTTCACTGCCGTAACCACACATCAGTGTCATAACCACAAACGTAATATTTATCAAATATAATAACTAACAATCAGAATTATATTTGTTGTATTCATATAAAGTAAAATAAATATCTGTTGGAAAACTTCAAAATAGTGGTTACGTTTTTGTTTCTGTATATTTCTTACTTTTTTATTTCTTTCTTTCTTACAGTAATTGCTTATCAAACATAGCAGATTAACCTATAATTCTTTCTTTAATTATATTCCTGCATTCAGCCTGTAACATCCCACTGCTGGGCCTCCTTCTCTATATAGGAGAAGGATTGGAACTTAATCCACCACACCGCTCCACTGCGGGTTGACGGATATATTCTCTATTATCAGTAACGATCGTTATCAGTTGTATATGATAACAACTGGAACCAACGGCTTAATGTACTCTTCAAGGCACGGTGGGAAGACCCACATGGACAGACATCCAAACCGGAAAGAAAGAAATATTTGTACGAATACAAATATCCATCAGGAGGGGGAATTGAACCCGCAATCCGTCGGTGTTTTAGGCAACTACTTACACTACTACACCAGAGTGGTTCTTATATGGCATATACACTATTTGTCATTTAATTTTTTATTTAATTTAAACAATAACATTATTAAATTCTTGTTCAGAAAACGACTATTGCATTAGATCACATAAATTATCCATTAAAAAGCAACATAAACTTCAACACGTAGGTGGACACTCAAATGCGTAAAACATACCGACATCCATAAGTGTTTGCTCAAACACTTATGGATGTGCTTAGGCGTGCTCAAATGATATAGTAGCTGCTTTTATTTGTTTTATATACTTGTGAAATTTAAAATATTTGACAATAATTTACATTTAACTTCACACATTTAACTGCGATAAGATACAACAAGAAATATCCTGTTCAGGAAGTCTTTACTACTTACAGAAGATCACAGCTAAATAATACTGCTTTCAAGCTGTGTTGTCTTTCTCTGGTAAGTAAGGCGACCAGAGCTCCTGCCTCCTGGGGGGGGGGGATTGGGGTAGATGATTCTGGTTCTTCAGGCGTCTATAAGCTACGATAACCGCTTACCAATAGATAAGCTGTACATTTGTTTGGTCAACTAGGTCACCTAGTTGTATAAAAAAAAAACAATATTATAAAGTTGGGGTAAATATAACCCCATCGTTTATACGGAGGGTTAAAAATGTTAAAATCATGAGCGAGAATACGTTTTATTTTAAATTTTAAAGTGCTAAAATGCATAATTTATTTCAAGCGCTTTTGTTTTGTATTATAGCGTGTGTGTATTGGAATAAGTTGGCAAACATTTTGCTTCGAGTCGAAACGCAGAGCAGTGTGTTCCAAGCGAATGGTAAGCTGTGAGCCCACTCACTCTAATTAAGCTGTTCTTAAAAGCACAACGAAACTAATTGTTACAAATAGAACAAGTGAGCGCTTTTGATATTTTAATTTAAATGTAAATGCAATCCTTTAGTAGACAATTTGTTTTTTTGTTGTAATTTAAAAGTGTACATAAAAAAGGGCATAAAACGTTTTAAGGCACTATCTTTTTGTTGTTTTTATTTGGCTATAAAGGATGGGTTGTATGTTAAAGTTTTTTTGGTTATTTGGACATATATATCTGTACTGTATCACTACATATTATAATTATAAAACAAAGTCTCTTCCCGCTGTCTGTCTGTACGCAACGGATTTTGATGCAGTTTTCTTTAGTAAATAGAGAGATTAAACCTTTTAATATATGTATAATACATGCATAATATAGTAGAGGAACACTGATAGTTTTAAAGTTTTCTAATGTGATGTCGTAAATAACACATTTTTTGCGCTTAGATTGCAAATATTTATTTTATATTTTATATTTAGTATCAGCATTGCGACGCCGCGTTGGCGCTGCGGTCACAGCACTGGATTGCGATTGGCTGTTGCGCGCGCGGTTGCGGGTTCGATCTCCGCACACGACCACATTTGTATTGGCCATACAGATGTTTGCCGTGGTCTGGGTGTTTGTGCAGTCCTTGTGGGTCTCCCCGCCGTGCCTCGGAGAGCACGTTAAGCCGTCGGTCCCGGTTGTTATCATGTACACCTGATAGCAAACGTTACTCATAGTAGGATACATATCCGCCAACCCGCATTGGAGCAGCGTGGTGGATTAAGCTCCGATCCTTCTTCTACGTGGGGAAGAGGCCTATGCCCAACAGTGGGATATTACAGGCTGAATCGTCGATCAGCATTGCACCCGTGCGTATGATGGTTTGAACTCTGATCCTTCTCCTACATGGAGAAAGAGGCCTATGCCCTGTAGTGAACAGGCTGAAGCGATTGTTTTAGAAAAAGTTACGCGTGGAAAATAGTAAATATCATCAATTAATTACACTATTTATTTATATCTACCAATATTAATTGGCATCATGTTCGAATACTTAATTAAACTTTGATTAGTTTTCTTCGATGAGTAAATAGAATATAGTACAAAATTAATTTAAAACAAACATTGATAGTAGTTATGAAACAAAGTTTTAGTTATTGGTACAGGAAACATTCCTAATTAATATTATAAATGTGAATGTAACTTTGTTTGTTACGCTTTCACGCGAAAACTACTTAACCGATCATGAAACTTTGTACACAATATATTCTTGGTGGTATAAGAAGTAACATAGAAATCTCTCTTATACATACTAATGTTATAAATGCGACTACTATTTTTTCCACAAATCAACGTGGGTGAAACCACGGGGCACAGCTAGTATTTTATATATAGACACGTATATTTGTACTTTCGAACATAGTTTACTGCTAAAAATATCTTTAATATTATACCATCCCACACATACTAATATCATTCATAATATAAATATAATTTTATTTCTGAGTAATGAAATGGAAAATACGCGGTTAGAATTTTCCATCTTATTAAACAATCGTAATACAAACAAAGTTTTTAATAAAATCGGTCTCGATCACTAGATTACATCTAAGATACGAAGACGACCCAGTTACGAAGGTCGATGTGAAATATCTTATAGCGATATATCACGTCAAATCGAAGTGAAACTTTAAATTGATATCCATGAACGTGTAACAGGAAATAATTGATACTTACGTACATATGTATGTGAGCAACTAAGAATATTATTTTAAACTAGCTTCTACGCGCAACTTCGTCCGCGTGGAATAGGATCAATTTTGTCATACATGATTTATGCGAAACTTTAACCGTTTACGCAGCGGAAGCTCTCAAAAGAAAAAAAAAACTCGATTTTGAAACATTCTTCATTGGTGCTACGCTCCTATTGGTCTTATCGCAATGATATATAGCCTATAGCCTTCCTCGATAAATGGGCTATCTAACCAGTAGATCCTGAGATCCTGATTCAAACAAACAAACAAACTCTTCAGCTTTATAATATTAGTATAGATTTAGTTTCTTTATATTGAATTGTGGACACATATGTGCGTGTAAAGTAAAATAATCGGTCATTAAGTGGTGGAGGTGAGACTATCCGTGAGAGAACAAAAGTAACCGACTTAGCCTGTCGAATAAGCAAGTTAAAGTGGCAGTGGGCTGGTCACTTCTGTCGATTGGATGCATGGCCGTTGAAGCAGACGTGTTCTGGAGTATAGACCACGTCTGAGACGCTCTCCAGACCATTGGGCTTATAATCTACGTAAGATCGATGGTGGAAGCTGGATGAGGACTGCGGAGAACTGGAAAGTTTGCCGTGAAGTTGGGGAGGCCTACATCCAGCAGTGGACTGCGATAGGCTGATTTGAAGTGGTGGAGGTAGTCTATAGGTGATGGTGGGTGGACATCATTATTTATAAGTTTGTAATTTTTTTTTGTCTTCTTGATATAAATATATGGTTTAAATTTCAATTTGGAAAATGTAAATTTTGATTTTTCATTAGTTACCAAATCACGTATTTTTTTTCTTTGTCTTCAAACGCCAAAAGCCTGTCGAAGTTTAAATTCAAATTCAAAACAATCTTTATTCGAGTGGGCTTTCAAGCACTTGAATCGTGAATCGTCATTTATAGTTCTAAGTTTAGTGAAGTTTAACGCCGATTTCACTTGGGATTTCTCCTGAAAAAACTGGAGAAAAGACTTTACGCACTGTTAATTTATTTTAGGCAGACTTATAATTTATGAAAACTTCTAACTAGTTCTACTTATTTTTGTAACAAAAATGTTCTTAAACAGTGTTGAATAGAATATTCACAAATTTTAGTCGAATTTTGGTCCACTTGCTTGATTTTCTCTTTATCTTCAGGTCATATGCCCATCCATCTGTTGTATTATTCTATGTATTTATTAATTAATTCTTTAATAAAATGGCTTTCCAATATAGCAGTCTACCTATTTATCCTAAGCACTTCTGAAGCAATTTTAAATTCAAGTAAATCACAAATAATATTGAAAATATTAATATGCCATATTTGGTACCTTCATATTTTTGTCAACAAGTACAAAGTCGGTCCTTATCTTCAAGCTGTGCAAGACGAAATATTTTATATCACAACGTCACTTATTTCCGTCGGCAATTCCAATTTCCGCTACACAGCGAATTTCTCCTACAATTAGACCATTTCAGAGTAGTTAGGGTGGTAATAAAGTAGATATTTCCTCGTACATATACTCGTTTAATTGGCAGCGAACGGTGATAGCCATCAGTTGAGTTTTCGTATTACCAATATGAATATGTCGAATGGGAGTGTTCTATGCGGGCTTAAGTATCAAGGATAAACGTGGTGTGGGGTATATTAAACTAGATAGGATTATAATAGTGACGCTGCGATAAAACCAAGATTGTCTAGTGATTAGAACATGTAAATATTAATTGGTGGTTAACTAAAAATATTGAACCATTATAATACCAGAATAGTATATCTATACTAATATAATAAAGCTGAAGAGTTTGTTTGTTTGATTTGTTTGTTTGAACGTGCTAATCTCAGGATCTCCTGGTCTAATTTAAAAAGTTCTTTCAGTGTTAGATAGCCTATTTATCGAGGAAGGCTATAGGCTATATATCATCATGCTAAGACCAATAGGAGCGTAGCACCAATGAAGAATGTTTCAAAATCGGGTTTTTTTTTTTCCTTTTGAGAGCTTCCGCTGCGTAAACGGCAGAATTGGTCCTATTCCACGCGGACGATGTCGCGCGCAGAAGCTAGTGTAATATAAAAGCGAAAGGTCACTGACTCATCACGAAATCTCAGAAACTATAACACCTACAAACTTGAAATTTGGCAAGAAGGTTCCTTATAGGGGGTAGACATCCGCTAAGAACGGGTTTTACGAAATTCCACCCCTAAGAGGGTAAAACGAGGGTTGGAAGTTTGTATGAAAGTCCTATGTTTTTGAAGTAAGAGACTTGAAATTCAAAATGTATGCTTTATAGATGTTGTGGAGGTGTACTGATAATGTATTTTTAGAAATCAACCCCTTTTGGGGTTGAAAATGGGGTGGTAGTTATATGTGAGCGAGATGAAAACTTAAGTATAAGTATATTATTTGCATCACAAAAATAATTAACGCCCAACGAAGTGGGCACGCGTCGGCTAGTATGAGATAAATTCAGAAACTATTTTTTTTAAATAAAAATAGCGGTAACAGTATCGAGGATTAATTAAATCCGTGAGATTGGATAGGATATCGTATCCTTTATAAGGAAGATGTCCATAGAAAAGAAGTCGCTAACAGTGCTACATTTTTCGGACTGTTAAAAAAAATAAAAGAGATCATATAGTAATTGAAAGTGATATATATAAGAACTCACCAGTGCAGGTACTACGAAATATGATTATTTTAAATTATTACGTTTAATGAGGGTAGCGCAGTTCCGCATTAAATGTTAACTAGCAACAAGTATTTTATTTGGCTCCTTTTTTTGTTATTTATAAATACTTAAATATTTATCAGAAAACATTAGTTAAACTTGCTACCGTAAATCTTTGGTTAAGCAGATATTCAAATCTAGCACCTTCCTAACTTAATCTGTTGACACATGTAAGTGTACTTTTAGCCTTCGCGTCGAACCCACTCGCCTTAACTATTGTTTGTGATGCGATAGACAAAGATGCTGATCCTGCGTATTTAGACCTCTAGGTACTTGTAGTGCTTAAGAGGACATTGGTATTATGTCACAAGTAGAAATAGGATTATTAGTCCAACATGTAAATATTTAAAAGTTTAATTTGTTTTATATACTCATTCGATTCAGCCTGTTAAATCCCACTGATGGGCATAGATGGTTCTCCAGGTCTTCCTCCATTTAGGAGAAGGATTGGTGCTTCATTTTCTTCTTATTCTTGGATTTTCACTACTTTTGGATTTCTATTCCTTTGAACCTATTAAACTGAACAAGTTTCAAGTCACTGTGAACGAATTTTTTCTGAAATTGGACATTTATTTTTCCTGGCTAACTCGCTTTCCGCTCCGCTTATAACACAAATCTATTCTAAGGCAACCGTTATGAGCCATAACCGTGTTGATGTAAGTTTTATGATATACCCGAGTTTGTTTTGTCCGGATTAAGGATGAAATTACCTAGAATAGGGTTTTAATAGTATAATAAATAATGACCACGTAATCATTACGGATTTAATCTTGAGCACGTATTAAAACAATATTGGAGAGGTTCGCTTCAGCCTTTAATATCCCACTGCTGGGCATAGGCTTCTTTCCCTATGTAGGAGAATGATCAGAGCTTTCTTCCACCACGCTGCTCCAATGCGGGTTGGCAAATATATTCCCTACTATGAGTAACGATAGCTATCAGGTGTATATGATAAAGATATTGGAGAGGTTATTAAATTAGAATATAATAGACAGATGGACAATTTCTTCTTTATAAACAAGATTTTACGTAATAACAATATTATAATATTTATTTAATTGATTCTTTTTACTATAATAGTATTTAAACAGACTTCAAATGATATTTAATTTATAGTTTGATGTGTATTCTGTATAAAAGTGTATATGACTGTTAAGAGTAAGCGATTCCCGTACTTTTCATTTTGTGAGAGTAAAGCACAACCTCCTTCGGAGGCGTGCAATGAAACATATAATACTGAACTCGTTGTGCTTATTAGAAAAGATAATAGCATTGTCTTTATGATTTATTAAAATAATGTTTTTAGACAGTGGTCATGGTTTACTAATTTACTTAGCTTATATTAAAGAAAGAGAAGTATTTTTTTTAACTAAGAGACAAACCTTCAGATTCTAGTAGTATGGTATTAAAATTACTTAATTAATCTTTAAATAATTTCAACATTAATTCCCTTTAAACGGTTTCAACAACAGACCTCAAACATTTCATTCATAAACAATATTAAAAAATAACATTTAATTAAACCTTCAAAAAGTTTTTTACACACAAAATAATTGATCACATTGTGTCAGCTTGAACATTATTTCAATTGTTAACCTTCGCTCGTTTACATCCTGTCGGTTTATTAACACATGTCGAGCGGTACTCATATTACGTACCTCAACGCATTCTAAATTATCGTCGAAACGCACGTACTGTCGACCGAATGATTGTCAGTAAAATGCCGCTGTTTAATTGACTGTCTAGTTGGTCTGTGAATTTGGAAATGCAGCATTTTGACTGTGACACAATGCATCACAAATATCTTTATAAGCTTTATGTATTTTTTTTTTATTTTAATTGTTTGATAATTAAACAGATTAAATATTCAACTTCTTACACGGACATAATTATAATTATAACAATCAAAATAAGATAGCACAGATTAGGCTTAAAAATACTATTTTAATGGAATATTTGATAAATGTTTAAAAACATTAAGAAAATCCAATATATAATTATAATTCTTGAATTATTATATTGGATTTTCTTACAGATTTCTTACAATTAGTTATAAATTGCAGTACAACGGACTGGGCTTATGGCTAGTTGTCTAATTCTTCCAGTTTTTACCTCGCTTTTTAGTTTAAGTCCATTATGTATCCATGAATTTTGTATTTTTATAATCAAAACATAATTGTATAACAAAATTCAATCGATTTTGGACTAACATACAAAGCCCGTTTCATAGACTTTAATAAACCCCAGAACGAATACAGTTTTCAAAGACCAAAATATAGACTATTCTGGAAATATATTGTCTGGGGACAGTTAGGAAACATCTAGTCTAAAGTCGCTGAGACCCAGACACTGCATGCAAAGAAGGTTTATTCCTAAAAGTGACCTCAGAGAAAAATTTATGTATTAAGAATGTATGTACCTACATATTATGTGTGAGTTTGTGTGTGCATCATGCAGTGTGCTTGTTGCCACATTTGTAATGTAAGTTATGTAATACATTAGTATCAAGCCTATCTTTTATGTAATAATATTACATAAAAGATAGGCTTGATATACATTTTCATACATAAATATATTATATTTATGTATGAAAATGCTCTGATATAAAGAATAAATAGATAAATACATGAAATAGAACGTCGTAACTCTATACAAGCTCGGAAACATATTTACTCAACTGAAACAGAAAAATAGATAATGTAGGAACGACATCCGTATCATGGCAAGATTATAAAAACATCGCATAAAATTCCCAAATATAAACCAAAAATAATGATCCTTAACATGATAGCTATAAATGTTAAATTCGTTTACCGTATTTACCAGAATGTCGAGTACGTACATCGCCTTATTTACTACTGAAATAAGGTCGAGAATTGTTTAATATGTTTTATTTTTGGTTACATATTTTATGGTTAAGCGTAATGGAGTGTGCATGAGGCTCGAATGACTTAAACCTTTATATTTTTACGTTATAGGATTAGAATGAAATTTTAAAATAGCACCTTTGAGGCGTTCGGATATTACGATTGTCTGGAGTATTGTTTTATATCGAATGAGATTGAAAGGTGAATTTCACTTTTGATAAATTATTCATTTTACATAACGTCTCGGTAAAAAAGAGTGCGTATTTTATGGATTTAAAAAAGTATAAGTATCGCGTATTGGACAATCGTAACGGAGTTTTAAAACTGTGTTGTTTATTGATGTTGAACAGTCTGTGCGATTTTGATTGTCTAACGCAGTGTTAAGTACGTGTTTACTTTAGATAAAGTATAATTACCTAACTTTTTTATTAATTTTATTATATAAACACGATTTGTGAATAACATGTAAAATAACTTTGATCATTTAACAATTGTGAGGCGTTTATTTTTTTTTATGATTGAGCTCTGGCTGTCAATTAAAATTAGTATTTGCAGGTATACATTTATTTACGTTTATTATTGTGAAAATACCACTTCTATTAAATTAAAACGCGATGCTTTATACAGGGTCTTAGATGTGTAGTGTTGTCTGGAAGAAATAGCTCTTAGCGATAAGACCGCATTTGTACATCTTCATCTAATTGAGCTACTTTTTTTCTGACTTTAATTGCTAATCTTGTGTTTCTGAAATTGTAATTTATATTATTAGTTAGCGGCCATCTAAAAAACCTTGCTAGTACATTCTTAACGCGTACGGCCAAAGAATGGAACTCTCTACCAGCGTCTATGTTTCCGGATAACTATAGACTAAACACACACGCGCACAAATTCATATAAAAGTGAAATGAAAAAAATCGAGTGTGCTTTAGACCAGTGTTCCGCAAACTTTTTGTGTTCACAGGACTGTCGATTTGTAGTCATATTGCCTGTAATATTATATAATTATAATGCATGTCTATCAAAAGGCATGGGCATTTTGAGCCCGTGGAAGTTAATTCTAAAAAAAAAAAGCATTTTTAAGTAACATTAACCAAAATTTATTTATTGCACCAGTGTGCCACGGTACACCCTTTGCGGAACACTGCTTTAGACCACATGACTGAAGTAAAACTTACGAAACGTAACTCTCTCTCTTTCTATCTTCACTAACATAATATATCTCCCTCTCAACTTCCAATCGCATCACCCGATCATACTTTTTGCAACGCTCTCGTCACGCATTCACCAGCTTACTCCCCAAGTCAAGAAGTTTTACTTCAAAAGTAAGAAAGCCCTTTATATTTAACCCTAGCTTTGATCTTAGTGAGTGGAAACGAGCCCTTACGTTCCATACAAATGTAATACGAGACCCCGTAAAGAGCAAACATCGTAGGAAACTAAAATTATCTTAAGGCGATATCTCTTTGTTATGTAAATGGGGTACGATAGGGCCCGTAAAATATTTTACTAGGTATTGAACGAGTTAACCAATATGAATTTATAGATTTTATACGAATCACTAGGAGTTTCTTGCGACTTTACTTGGCATGAGGTTTAAATATTATTTCTCTTTTGCAACTGTTAGTTGTAATACTCGTATACCTTGATAATAATTATTGTTATTGAATTATAATATTTTTAAATTAAGGGTAATTTAAAACAAGTCTTCAATTTACATGACAAGGTCTTATCTATGTAGTCATCATCACATCAGCCTATCGCAGTCCACTGCTGCACACTGCTGCACACTGCTCCACAAGTTCGCGCCAAAAATGGCGCGAACACATAGTCGCCACGCTGGGCAGGATGTTGGCGACCGCAGGGCTGGCTTTGTCGCACCGAAGACGCTGCTTTTTTAGATTAGCCTAATTTTACTATGATAGCGTGAGTTCTCTTCTTTTTTTTAAACTTAAAATAATGAATAAGACCGAGACAGGACTGAAAATCAACCGAGTGTTGTGATTTTTGTTAGTACAATAAAAATATTGTATGAATTTAGTCACTAAATTTATTTCTTGCGCCCGCGCCGTCTCGCTTTCTTATTGACTGGCGACAACCAATCAGAATCGAGTGTGTTGGGAAGTGTTGTTAATATTTTTCGGAGACGGGGGACGATAATTAATCAATTATTAAAGCAAGTAGCCAAAGCGCTTTATTATAATAAGTCACATATTAATAAAGTAATTTATTTACAAAAATAAAGTAAAACAATAAAATTATAAATAAAAAACTTCCTCTAGAATGTCCGTGTTCGGCATGGCGCCTAAGACGCTGGCGGCATTACCCCGTTGAATAGCGAGGCTGAGCCTTTGGGCGAAATACTCGCCAGCTCTCAGGTCGCCACATGCAAGAACAAGCCTGGACGACAATTCTGACATGAATTTTTTCATGTCAGAAGACCAAGGGCCCAAGGTCTCCACAGCAAGCGCCGCAAATAAGTAATTGTCTGATAAATTACAATACTTACGGCGTTTGAGGATCTGGGCTTGGTCGGCGGCAGACCCGGCCCTCTCCGCAGTGTTATTAATATGCGAGGGGGCCAAGGTATCTACACAGGTAACATCCCATACCAGAGGACGCCCAAGATGCCACGCTACTAAGGTCATACCATCAGGTCTCTTGCCATCGCTTCTTGACAAACCAGACGGTTCTAACGTGGCTGGTAAAGAAGCGGTGACAAGAGCCCGACGAACTAAATCGTTCAGCGTACCGTGTCGGTATAATCTGCCAGCGCTCCTGGTACAGGATAAGCCATGTCGGCCAAGCCTGTCCACCTGCTGCCCACACGGACATATATGAGGCTCACATATTTTAGCGCCGAGCCGGAGACCAACCACGATACGTAATGTGGTGGGATCTAGCACGGTGCCTATATTTTTAGAAGGAAGAGCTCGCAGCCAGTGACCCGATTCACTTTCGGCAACTGCAAGCAAACGAGCTCTATCAGCGCTGCTTGAACATTGCTCTAGGAGGCAGGCATAAACAGATTTAACTGCGGGTATATCCCAGGCAGACTGTTTATTTTTTGTTAAATTGTTGGTGTCCTCATCTGGAAAGGAAGCCCTCCAACACTCTGTAGCTTCCGTCAAGTATGCTACCCGAACATCTTCTATAGGAGTATTAAGGATAGATGAGATGAGTGTGAGCGTACTGTGACAAGAAGCTAGAAAGGCAGGAAGAGCCAAGCTTGCAGATGTGCGGACACCTAAACCCCCGAAGTTTATAGGGAGGGTTGCCTGCATCCAAGAGCGATCATCAAATTTCAAATTTAGAATTTTTGACAAAGTATCTTTCAACGAAGAATCTAAAATATTCGAGATCGAAATAAATTTCCAAAATGGGCAGCATCTTAGCAAATACATGAATTTAGGAGCGAAAAGGCAAAGGCGTAATATGTAGGTGGCCATGTGAGGTTTTAAATCAAAAAGGCGGCCTGAAATCAAATTGAAATTTTCTAATTTTGAATTTATAATGGGAGAAAAAGCTTCAAAAAATATTGGAGCACCCAATAATAACAAATTTTCTTTTTTCATAATAGAAATGTTTGGTGTTATTATATTAAACTGTTGTGATAGTGAAGTAATTTTTTCTGTAGATAAATTGTCCGAAAACAAAATTTCACATTTATTAAAATTTAGACTCAGACCAATTTGATCAAAACGGCGAATAATGATATCAAGATCCTCCAATACTGATGACGCAGTGCCTCCCAAAGAACCATCATCAAGGTACCATACATTAAATTTTGAATTTAATTCATCGATAATCGGTTGTATTGCCAAACTAAAAATAACAGGGCCAAGAGGGTCGCCTTGCTGGCATCCCACGCAAGACTCAATAATATTATCACCAAATAATAATTTTGAAGGGGTGCCATAACATTGCCACATATATTCGAAAATTTCAGGAACTTCTTTTTGAATTTCTGAAAGAAGAGCACCCCTATCTACCGAATTAAATGCGTTTTTAACATCAATTTTGACAAAAACGTCAAAGTTCTGATGTAGTAAAAAAGATCGAGCCGCGTGCACTGCAGCCTCACAACCCCCATTGACTCCAAAGCCAAGTTGTCGTGGTTTAAACCTTTGAGTCAAGCGCTCGCGGTATTCACGGCAACAAAGCTTTGAAGCCAATCGTCTCAGAGTACATCCCACAGCAATTGGCCTAATACCGCCATCTTTCTTTTTGAGAGCTACAAGGTTGGCTCCGTAAAGGATAGGTGTTATATCCGAGGGAACTCTACCAGCCAACATTAAATTTAATAAACTGGTGAGCTCCCTCAACAGATCTTTCCTCACATCACCCAAAAACGGATCAGTTAAGTCTTTTAGGTGCTGTGGGGAAATGCCGTCTAAGCCTCCAGCAGAGCCATTGGAGAAAGAACGAATGGCTCTATCGGTGGCTTCCTCGGTTACCCTCAAAGAAATTTGCTTATGGTCAGTACCCCGAGTGGGCGAAGCTGCAGTCGTGGGATGCTTTTCGCGCAGTGCACCCAGTGTGTCGGGTGAATGCACAGCCAAAGAATCATCAGAAAACAATAACTTTATAGCGCCTTTAGTGTCACCTTCTGATAATTTGTTTTCTACTATTTTCAGTTTATTAGAACTATTTGTTTCAAAATTACTATTAAATTTAGGCGCTGTCTGAATTAAAGGAATTATTTTATTTGTACTATTTTGTTTTATTAGATTTGTCAGGGAAATTTTGGCTGATCTATTTCCAATGTTTAAAATTTTATAAGCAAATGTTAATAAATCATACCATGCATTTGTACTGTTTTCTGATACTACCTTGGCTATGCACTCAGTAAGACTGCGAGCTACTGTCAAACGTGCTCCCTTAGGGATACGCTTCACTAATTTTATATTTTTCTTGAAATATGCGAGCCTCGTATGTATAGGGTCATTGCTTTGATCCCCATCTGTACCTGTGTCAGCAGCTGAAAATATAGTTTGATTCACTGAGACGTCTACACGTGGCACGTGCATACGACTACAGTGAATCTTAAGACCTCTTGGGCCTCTAAATACTCTATCACCGTCACAGATGGGGCACCGTAACAATGACTCATTATTATTACTACTATTTATAAATTGCATACACTAGTAATAAAAGACTAAAAAAATATAAGGTAAGTAAATTTAAAATGGACATATACACAATAGTAAAAGTTCAATTCTCACAAAACAGTTCTCTTCTCGCAAAACCAAAAATTGAAAAATCTTCCGAGCACCATGACGATATTAATTTATCCAGATAAACGAGTATGGAAATATTTTTTATGCAAATCATTTTAGTAGTTTTAGTATTTTATTTAAAGAAAATAATGAGTAAGTTTGTAGCAGATATAATTTTCTTATGTTGATTCTGGTGACGGCAAAATTGATGAAATGTCAAAACCAACAACACAAATTTTCATCCAAAATAAAAGGTCATATTGTTGTTATTTTTCACTTTTCCACACTTTTAGCAAATTGGCTCGATATCACATTGACAGCCGTCAATCCCAATGTTGTTAATATTATCAATATAATAGCCAAAGCTAGTCTTACTCGGTAATTATTTATTGCAATAAATTAAATCAGTGTGTGTGTCACGAAGGTGTTTGATTTCTTAAAACATTGTTAGATCGAAACCAGACATAGCAAGCAAAAAGCAAAATTAAATTCTATTTGACCAGAAAATCAAACATTTTGACGAACGCAAATCTTCGCTATGAGCGAAAAACAAACTTCAGACCATTAGTCTAGTCAACAAGTGCAAAAACTTGTTAAATAGAGATAAGGCTCCTAAAAATATGGGCGATAGCTCATTCGATTCGGAATGATGTCTAGAAAAATGTTTTTTAAGGGTTTAATAAACACATAAAAAATTGCGATTGTTATTAACAAAATAAGAAAAAAAGAAGGTATTTAGTTTTTCGTTAATAATTTCGAAAATAATGAGATTGAAAGAATTGAAAAGGGTCAAAAATGATTTTTAAGAATGAAATAATTTCTACAGAAAATCAAACATTCATAACAACACAGAAATACATCCGTTTAACTTATCAAACTTAAGTTTTGTCTTCATACAAGAAGAACAGATTTAAGACAAATTCGACTGAATCATATGTTAATAATCAACAATGTACTTAATTTAAATAAACAAACATCGTACAAACATATGTACAGACATATATACCAATTTAATCCCGATATCACCTAATACTGAACAATGGGATAAGTCTAATTGAGAATACCCTACATACATCTTACGAATGTGTCTGAATGTAAGGTCTTTGATATTGGATGTGTGTGTATCCTGTAATTTGTCAAGTTCCCAAAAGGACACGTTCGGAACGACTTGTTTAGGTTTGATAGGCCGTAGATAAATTAAATTTTAAGTTTAAAAGATTTAAAATTAGAATTTTGCAATTGAGTTATAATCTACAATATATAATAAATAAAATAAAATCGTAGAATTTGTTGCTTGGCATAAAATTTTAGAAAGGCTTAACCGATTATAATTATTCTATACTAGCTGATCCGGCGAACTTCGTACCGCCTAACAGTCGATTGGTAAGTTCAAATTGACTTTTAAGTAGGTACCATTACGAATCTTTTGTATGGGAATATAGAAAAGTGTTGTTTTTAGACTTTTCAGGCAATTTTTTAAATTTTTCTTTCCGTAAGAACCATTCTCGTACTTCAAGGAATATTATAAAAAAAGAATTAGCAAAATCGGTTCAGCTGCTCTCAAGATTTGCGCTTAGCAACACATTCAGCGATTCATCTTCTATAATTATATAATAGAGATTTCCACCCATATCAATGACTCATCACGATATCTCTGAAATAAGGCGTAGAGATATGAAATTTGGTAGGAATATTCCTTTTGCCGAGTAGAGGTCAGCTAAGAACGGATTTTACGAAATTCCACCCACAAGAGGGGGTTGCGGGGGTTAATAACATATATGGCAGCTTTTATATATATAGAGAGATTATAAAGTTTTAACTCTTTGCAAAATGTTCTTATGAACTAAACAATTTATTAATAAAATGAGCAAAACTTGGAACATTTCAGAAAACATAACGGTTAATATAATTCTATGTGTTTGTTTCAAAGCCCACTGCTGTCTATAAAAAAATTACAGACTAAAAATATGCAATTACACACACTGGTTTGTAGCTGTTGTGCTGCAAGTTGCGGGTTCGATCCCCGCACATGAAAAACATTCGTATTGGCTATACAGATGTTTGCTGTGGTCTGGGTGTTTGTCCAGCCCTTGTGGGCTCCCCTAGCCCCACCGTGCCTCGAAGAGCACGTTAAGCCGTCGATCCCGGTTGTTATCATGTAGGTACAACTGATAGTGATAAGATTTTATAAACATAATGTATAATTATTATTTTAAAGTGCACTAAAGAATATAATAATAGCGATCGTTACTCATAGTAGGAAATATACCCGCCAACCCGCATTGGAGCAGCGTGTTGGATTAAGCTCTGATCCTTGTCGTACATTTGAAAAGAGGTCTATGCCCAGCAGTGGGATATTACAGGCTGAAGCCTTGAAGAATTGTGTCATCGTAAAAGGTCCATTAAATATGATTTATTTGAATAGAAACGCTATTAAATATCGCAGTTGCTGGTTTTTTTGCGGTCCCTAGTCAATATTTTTTTGAACTACGGACAATGAATGTGATAAAGTGAACTTAACTGTGAGTATGCCAATAACGACTATATTATTATTGCACAAAGGTTCTTTTTCCTATTCTCAAGAAGGGTTGCGAATAATTTCCCCTGTAAGAGTAATGATTGCTATTTTGTGTTTAAGATAACAACCGGATTCAAAAGATTTATATGCTCGACAAGTCACAGTGGGGAAACGGGCAAGAATAAATATGGTCGTCGTGACCGAATATTTATAACAATTGACACTAGAAACAAATATGAAAGTGGAAATCGAATACCTAACAGTCGGCGTTAAAAGAATAATAATTGTGGCTGCTACATCAGCAGTGTGACCGTTTGCAGTAGATTGACTACTGAAACAGTAGATTTTCGTTGTAAAATTGGTAGTGCAGTAGATTTTCAGTATTTTTTGAAAAAGTAGCGGATTTCAGTAGAATATCCTGGATATATTTTAAACTTTAGCAAATATTTTTCTCATAACACGGCAACATCGAAAATGTAAATAAATTACCTCTAACTGTCAGTGATTCGACTGATTCGTTTAACTCGGTTGGCACCACTGCGAATCACGTCGAACAGGGAATTTACCCAATCTTATTATTCTTTCAAAGCACAGAGTATAGTAATACTTAACTTGAAAGTTATTGCCAGCATGAAGCGTAAATTTGAGCAAAATTATCGGGCTGAGTGGGAACAGAATCCGTTATTTTCGTCGTGGTCGTGTAAAGATAAAAACATGAATTTTGGTATAAAGATAGATATTGAGAAGATAATAAGCTACTCGAAGTACTTACTAATCCTGCGCAGACGAAGTCGTGGTTATCGGCTAGTAACAAAATATTCTAATTACATACAGTCAACAGCACATCAGGCTATACAAAACTGTATTTTTGAAGTGAAACTTCTTTAGAATCGTTGTGATTTCAAACCGGACGCAACGACAGGGAAGGACACGCCGTGCTGCACGCTGCTAATTTTAAATTAGTTTTATTTTAAACTAGCTTCTGCGCGCGACTTCGTCGGCGTGGACTCCGCTCCTATTGTTCTTAGCGTGATGATACATAGCCTATAGCCTTCCTCGATAAATGGGCTATCTAACACTGAAAGAATTTTTCAAATCGGCCCAGTAGATCCTGAGATTAGCGCGTTCAAACAAACAAACAAACAAACAATCAAACAAACAAACTTTTCAGCTTTATTATATTAGTATAGATTAGTTTGCCAAAGAAGTTTCACTTCCATTGTGTGTGAATCGCACACACACCTTTTTTTTACTTACAGATCGATACATATTTTAAGAAAGGCTCTATCTCGGATGAAACACACAAAGCTGAGCTCATGATTTGTGCTGCATTAGCGGAGCACAAGATACCGTTCAGAGTCATGGACCACCTAACCGAAGTCTTCAAAAGAGCATTTCATGACTCTGAAATAACGAAAGGATTCAGATGCAAACGCACTAAAACAGCTCATCTTTTCATGACACTGACAAATTTTGGACAAATGTACATAAATTAACAGACATAAATAATAAATTGAAATTTGATAATCTTTGTAGATTTGCAAAAGCGATGATGTGTTTGCCGGTGTCAAATGCCTCTTGTGAGCGAATATTTTCACAAGTAAATTTGGTGAAAACAGAGCAGCGGAATAGGTTCTTAATTACTCATAATATATCATCACTTATACATGTAAAAGAAGGATTGATTGATAAGGGCGGTGATTGTATAACCAACCAGATAATAATATGGTTAAAATAATTAAAAAACTGAAACATGACAATGATGACTAATTAATTTGTACTAAATTAATAAGTCATCATTGTAATGTGTATAATGTCATTGTCATGTGTTATAACGTGTGTATCTAATAATTTATTATTTAAACTTGATTATATTAACTTGTGTATCATTTATATCTCATCAAAAATTATCAACTTAAGTGAAATTCAATCACAAACTACGTCAGTAGAATTTCAGTAGTTTTTTCCAAAACGTTAGTAGATTTCAGTAGAAAAGTAAGTTACATCTAGTCAAAATCAGTAGTTTAGCGGTTTTTGAAAACGGTCACACTGTACATCAGAATAATCAATGCATAAAATCAATGTTTTAATCAATCAATGTTTTTGATTTATTTTTAATAGACTTCCAAAAAGGAGAAATTTCTTAATTCGACTGTATTTTTTTATGCATGTTACCTCAGAACTTTTGACTGGGTGGAACGATTTCGATGATTTTTGAAGTGAAACTACTTTAGGTGCATGAGGGGTAAAATTTTTACGGATCAAACGCGTCACGCGTCATGACTTTTAAACGTCATTAGCACGTTAAATGCACCGGTTCTTGTCCGATCGTACGTCAGTACTTGGATGGGTGACAGCCTGGGAACACCACGTGACGTTGGCTTTTTGTTTTTTTTTTTCAATTACTTTTTTTAATTATTTTTTTCTTTTAATTAGGTTGCCAAAGAAGTTTCATTTCTGACATGTGTACTTTATACGCATGCAATTTTTCTTAATCGAAAGGTGGTGCGTATCATGTGATTCCATTTAAATTTGATCGAGATCTGACCAGCGCTTTTTGAGTTATCTATAATAATGCGCATTTACTTGACTATTTTTTCGGCTGCCTACGTTGTAGTGGTTCATGTAATTGAAGTCGAAAAAGATTTCGTTTGCTAGCAAACATAATTATCTAAGCCATTATTATTCAGATTTTTTTTTCTATGTATGTTAGCTCAGAACTTTTGACTGGGTGGACCGATTTCGATCAATTTTATTTTAATTGAAAGGTGTTGCGTGTCATGTGGTCCCATTTTAATTTAATTGAGATTTGACAAGTACTTTTAGAGTTATATCTAATAATGCGTATTTACGTGACTACTTTTTCGTCGAATACGTTATATTATACCGCATAACTTTTTACTCGGTGTACCGATTTCGATGATTTTTACTTTAATCGAAAGCTAATACTTGTCTTGTAGTCTTGTTTAAATTAGATCGAAATCTGATTACAACTTTTTGAGTAATCTTTAATAGCGCGTATTTTACTTGACTATTTTTTCGTCTTATTACGTTGTATTACTTGTCGATGTAATTGAAGTCGGTTTTTTTTCGTTTGCGAGCAAACACAATTATGGTTAAAAATGTTAAAATTGTATATGTACCTACTAAAAATTAAAACGATTATTAAATAAAGATGGATTTTTAAAACTGGTTATACAAAAACAACGCATTATTAGATATAATTTGAAAAGTACTTGTTAGATCTCAATTAAATTTAAATGTGACCACATGACATGCAACACCTTTCGATTTAAAAAAATATCATCGAAATCGGTCCAACCAGTCAAAAGTTCTGAAGTTGCATACGTAAAAAAGAGCAGTCGAATTGAGAACCTCCTACTTTTTTGGAAGTTCTACATTATTATTATTAATCAGTGGTAGCTTCGCTTTAAATATAGTTGATTAATTAAAAATTAATACAATTTTAATTTGTATAATTAAGATTCAAAAGTGCTTTGAAACCTGCTTGAATGAAGTAATTAATATAACCTTATACCCCATTACAATATACAAGCTAGAGTAGAAGCATACACGGTTGAGGAAAATAAGTAATAATACATGAAAATGATAATAATTTTCCATTGCGAATTTTCGTTTCGAAATTATATCTTTGATGATTAAATGTTGGAATTTTGATGAATCATTGTATTTCGATACTTTTAATTACGTAAAAGCGAAGAAACTTTTTAAAAATTTTCTATAATTAATTGGATGCTGATAAAGTGTTTTTCATATTTTTCGTATATTACGTGTAAAATTTTAAGAATCTTCATTGTAAAAATATTGGCAATTAAAAATATATTAAGGACTTCAATTGCACTGGTTTGTTAAAGAAAATGATTCGATCGATATAGATCTAAGAATCCAATATAAAGTCTTGTTTCTACGAGATGTGATCATTCACCATCGAACCCAAGATGAATGCTAAGTACGAAAGCACTAAAAAATCAGTGATGCGAGCGTAGTTTGAATCAACGTTGGGTTAATATCTACATATTTAGGATACATATATATATATATATATATTGTACTAGATGGCCCAGTAAACTTCGTATCAACTACATATATTTGTGAAAAATATACACAAAACACTTTCTGAACGCACCTATAAATATTTGACAACCAATTGACAACGTTTTTGACAAAAGACATTAAATTTCACCACTAGGAAAATTTTGTATTGGAAAATTAAATTGTCGTTTTTAGTATGTTCCGTTACTTATTATTTATGTTTCTCAAGGTTTAAACCTTCCCTGAACTTCTACAAATATGTCAAGATCAAAATCAGCCAAATCGGTCCAGCCAATCTCGAGTTATAGCGAGACTAACGAACAGAAATTGATTTTATATATGTAGATAGATAATACTGCCGCTTTTAAAACATTAACGCATAAAAATCATTTAACACCATTAAAGGATTCCCTAATCCTCACCCAAGTCGCTACTAACTCAGCTGTTCCACGAGATAATAAATCCACGAACCGATTTCATGAACCATTTAAAAGTGCTTACATTGTTTGAAACGTTTAAAAAATTACAAAAGCAACACAAACGGGGGTTTCCCTTGACAATATTACAGTGTACAAATAACGTGTAATTTTTCACGACACGCATGTATCGTCCTAAAATGAACAGCCATTTCCGTTTATGTTAGTAATTTGTTCCATTTGTCGAGTGGAATTAATATTTACGTTACGTAATTCACGTTCTGGGGTAAAGACGCATGGGTGTGATATAATGGCAGGTCATTTTAAACTTTTTTTTCAACAGTGATGTGATTTTGTTAATTTATGATAAAAGTATTGTATTATTCCAGTTCAAATGTATGATTAATTTCTTTTTGGAGTTTACTCCTTAATAACCGATTTTCATGTAAGGTCCCCGGTACGAAAAAAATATGAGGCGTAAAATCTAGTGAGTGAATGACCTCGATAAGTTTTTGTCCGCCATCTATCCAAACCATATTGTGTGTTATTTGATTCTTTTATTTACCATTTGATATGGTATTAATCTTTTTCTTAGAATAGTAAGGCTATTTTGTGCCTATTTTAGACAGTTGATCTAAAGGAGTAAACTCCAGACGTGCGTCGGAGCTGACACACACACCTATTTCCTAAATAAGTGTGCGTGTCAGCTAACTCAAATTATTTCCTGCGCGGTTACGCTTTCCTGTTTACTGGTGACAGCCAATCAGAATAGAGCGGAGGGCAAAGTGTTGTTACTATTTTTCATTAAAAGATCCGACGACACTAAAGGAGAGTTCATTCGATTACCAGAGCAAGAACCCAACACAAGTCTTCTAAGTTACTATTTAATTATAATAAACATGGAACCAATTACCCAATCGAGAAGTTTTATTTCATCCAAACAGTAATTACTACGTGTTTTTCAAAAATAATCCAGCGTACCTGGGCAGGATTATTAATCGCTTGAATTGATCATTTATACTGGTATGTTCATCATCATCACTTCAGCCTATCACAGTCCACTGTTGGACATAGGCCTCCACAAGTTCGCGGCCGACATTATGACGCGATCTCATGTGTTTTGCCCATAGTCACCACGCTGGGCTGTTATGCGGGGCTGGGCTGTACTGGTATGCTACTATTATTTTAATTGTATTTATAACTCAAAATGTCGATTCAAAGTTTGAATTCAGTTTCTCAGAGAGCTGGGAAAAAACAATCCCCTCTGTTTTCGTTACGCATTGTGACTCCGGTGTTTCAAGAGCTTATGAATGGCGGTGATTACTTCACAATATCAGGTGGCTTGCTCTTTTTATGGCCATTTTGAATAAAAAAATGCTCTCAATGTTTAAAATTAAATCGAATCGAAATATTTTAGAACTGGCCTATGATATTAAATGAATTTTAATTTAGTTACATTTCTTAGTTGTCCTGTTAGCGTCCACGGAAAAATGTATGTATTGCGAGAAGTACTTATTAGAGATAGTATAGAGAAGTAATTCCAGTGATAATAAATAGACAATGAACTTTTAATAAGATTAATAAATAGAGATTAAAAACGTTTAAAGATCAAATATCAATCATTAAATTTTTCTCAGTACGAAGTTGACTACAGGAACTATAATTTTAAAAGTAGAACTATACTATAACCATGTTGTTATAGATATCGTTATGAAACAAAAGAATCTGAGTAAAGGGCATGAAGAAAAGGGAATAAAACTGTCATATATCCTGAGGGCATCATTAAAAATAACATGCTCGGGAAAACTTACAAGGGTTAGTCAGTCGTAATACCACCCGAGTAGATCTGAAGATTTTTTCTACGGCTTTATTGAAAAATTGTGAATGAATGTCTCACCGTATCCTGGTCAGACACAAAAATTATATTTAGATATAAAAAATCCCTCTCCTACATGGGGAAGAGGCCTATGCCTATATTACAGGCTGAATTGTATCGTATCAAAAAAAATAAATGGTTTTCTGTAAAGTTGGTTTACGGTCGATAGTTTTACGTCATAACGTCATAAAGAAACATTGATGACAAGTTGCATACTTTTATGAATCGAATTGAATTATTATCACTGAATTATTTCGAACTGCTAGCTGTGACGTCACGCGAGAAGAGAGATAAATGTGTCACAAGCCAACGCTTGCACGCTCAGGTTCAGGCAGAACGTGACACTTTTTCGTGCGTGCAGCCGGTGATCATCGATTTATAAGACGTTATCACGTCAAAAATGTGTTATTTGGAAATTACAAAAGGTTTTACTACTTAGTAAATGTATGCTTATAAGCTGTTGCTAATAAGAATACATTTGTTATTAAAATCAATATAATTGATATTAAAAATAATGCGGTGAGAAACGCACAAAAAGGCGGTGACCACTAACCATGTTCATAAATACCGAATTACCTCATTTTGTCAGAAATGGCTTGACAAAGTAACAAAGCTTCTTAAAAGCACACTTTCGTAGATCATCAACTTCCACGTCACGCAATTTAAGTACAAAAGAGAAAAAAAAAGATAAAATTATGATAGCTACAATCGAAAACCGATTTCAAAAAAACGAGGAGCTTCCTCGTAACTTTTTACTGGGTGTATTCTTATGATGATAAAAGTAGTTTTCGTCTCATTAAATGATAAGCGATTACCGTAGTTTATAGACGTCTGCAAAACCAGAATTAATTGCAAATTTTTGTTCTTTACAATTCATAATATAGTGACCACTGAGTCAGGAGATTTTCGTGTTTAAGTATGCAAAGTTTATGTAGTATTCTTATTTTTTATATATAACTAGGTCAGTAAACAAGCGTACGGCTACCTGATGTTAAGGGATTACCGTACCTTATAGACGTCTGCAACACTAAAAGTATCGCAAGCGCGTTGAAGACTCTATCCCCAATTCCCCCCAAGAGTACTGATAACCTTACTGACCAACAGGGACACAACACTGCTTGAAAACCGTATTATTTAGCTGTGATCTTTCTGTAAGGTCGATCGACCTTCCCAGTCGGGCTGCTTTAGATTTTGAACAGGATATTTCCTGCTGTGCCCTATCTCAGTTTGTTTAGTTTTTGAGTAAAACCTAGGCACTCCCTAGGCGGACGTTTCAAGACCAGATCAGAGACGTCTTGAAAAAAGGCCAGGTCAAGAGTACCCTAAACCGAAGAGCATGTATGAAAGGAATAATGAAAGTGGACGAAGCGAAACAAGTATGTATGGATCGTAGCAAGTGGAAACAAGTGGTATCTGCCTATCCCTACGGGAAAGAGGCGTGATTTATATGTAGGTATGTATTAAATGACTCCAAGTATATTGACGATGTCTCATAATATCACTTATATACAGTAAATTAGTTTTTTTGTTTTTGTTTTGAGAACAAGCATTATTTCTTTTATTTTTAGTACATCAAGTAAAGTTCCTCGTTGACTCATTTTCTATCTTGTTTACATGGATACCACGTGCTAGGCGTTTATTTGGAATCGGATACGCGGCGTGCCGACAAATTGTACGTTTTCCGTAACTGACTCGGAAATGAACGATTGAATCTCTAAGTAATGTTCTGGATTTTACGCTGACGAAGTTGTCGATTTTGTTATTTATGTGATGAAATGGTTATATGCTTATATAGCTTACTATGCGTGTTTAAATTGAAATAATCTGCATAACAACAATGTATTCCATATCTTTGTAATAACATATTTTCCAGGATTTAGCAATTCATTTTGTACGTTTCAAATATATATATCCGCTCTTTTATTTATTTGATGTATGTACCGGTCCTGGATGTTATCATTTGGATCTGGTAAGGATCATTACTCATGTTTGGAACTCACATAACTGATCTGAGATCTGAGATTTCGGTAAAATCATAATAACTTTATTTTCCGAAGGTGCCTTTACAGCCTATTTGATTAAAGTTATTTTTGATTTTGATTAACCATTACAATAAAGTGTACTTACCAACATTTCTCTACTTTTACCCGACTTTCAAAATAGAGAAAGTGGTGTATTAGTCTCAACGTATTTTTTGTTTGAAAGGGTTAACGGCTAACATATGCTTCTAAATATAACAAATCAGTATATGACAGAATCGCAGTGATATGAAGGAAAATCGGCAGAAATAACTCGTACATTTTTTGTATGAAAATCGTTTTCTTAGAGGTTTCTCAGCTGACTTGCGTAACTCTTTTCGTCCGTACCTTTGAAATTCATTTATAACTTGTACATGTATGTCCATTGGCGCTTAGAAGATTAAATTAGTACCTACATATGTACTAAAATAGATAAGTATGTATATCCACAAACTTATTTAGGAATTTTGTATAATTGACATCGCCCGAGAACAAATTTAAAGTTTGTATTCAAAAGAAATTAATAGCTAAACCGTATTACTCGGTGCAGTATTTCATTGATGATAAAAATATGTGGACTTGGTGTTGCTGTATTTTATGCAAGATTTCCTAATTTGTATGAAAATATAGTTTATCTTTTTTTTTTTCAAAAGAGTTTCTGTATCCGAGAGAATAATATATGAAATAATCCGATATATGAAATTGATATGAAATATTCCGATCTGGTGGTAGCTTCACTTTTAAAAATTATTAAAATTTTAATTGTTAAAATGACGATTCCAAATTCTTTTTGAGGCCTATTTGAATTAAGATATTTAACTTTTCAAGGAAATAGCTAAAAGGTTAGTCGACATCACAGGAGACCGAAGAGCTGGCAGCTACCTCGGACAAAGAATTAGTCTAGCTATCCAAAGGGGGAACGCTGCCAGTATCTTCGGAACCTTGCCTAAAGGGATTCCTTTTAATAATATATTTTAGTTATTATATTATATTTTTTAAGGTTTTAAGTTTTAGGTTCGTTGTTTTAGTATATATTTTCATATTTAGTTGTATTTTAATTTAGTAATGATCATAAAATCATAAAAGTAATTTAAAAAGTATAGGTACATATATCGAAAAGAATTATAATGTAACCTATTGGATATTAGATATTAAGATATTTCTGATTTGGATTTTTTAAAAGTTTTTTGCTTCGAACAACAACCATTCCGGTATAGTCGTGCGAGTAGTCGCCTAAGACGGTTGCAGATTCAATATCTAATTGGAGCAGATATTTGTTTCGCACAAATATTTGTTGCTGGTCCCTTTGTATCTATGAGCTTTCACCGATCGATTAATTGTTATCATATAAAATTTATAACAATTGTTCCTCATATGAATTGAGCTGCAATTCTTCTTATGAACAGAAAATAATTTTTTGCCCGGCTGTAGAATATTAACAAGCTACCTTAGTTCAGTTCAAAGAACAAAACATTTTGTCTAGGTACATAACAAGAAATTCTCTTATAATGAAAACATACTCCCCGTAGCGAGACAGTGTAATTATGTCTATCAAAATGATTTCTCGACAAATCAACGCAGTGCTCCATGTAATTTAACTTCAATTAGTCGACGACGAGGCTTTAATGGTGTAATTGGTATTTCGTTGATAATAATTACAAACCACGGTGTACACACACGTTTTCGTAATGTGTTTTCTGTTAAATAAATACAAATAAGTGACAGATTTGATTGTATATAAAATATACATATATATGTATATGTTTCATATGTTATATGAAAATATGAAAGTATTTTAAAGGTTCTTTCGAATGCAGTGATGGTAATTGTTTGATTTGCAAGTAAGAAAAGCATTTATATAAGTCTAAGATATTTGTGTTGCTCTAGGCGTTTATATTTGTAGGCGTTTGTTTATGACTAAATAACATAGTACGATAAACTGCCTGCCTAAATAAAGCCATATATACCTGCGGACTTTTGTAAGTTTACCAATTCTTCACTACTGAATTTTAATTGCATTATTTTTTTTTTAAATTGATATTGTGATCAGTGAGTCAGGAGATTTTCGTGAGAATAACTTTATGCAAAGTCCATGTAGTCCCTTCATCCGTCACAACCTTTCCTAACGTACATTCTTATTTTTTATATATATAACTAGGTTAGCAAACAAGAGTCCGGCTCACCTAATGGTAAGCGATTACCGTAGCTTATAGACGTCTGCAACACCAAAAGCATCGCTAGCGCCGCGTTGCCGACCCTATCTCCAATTTCCTCCAGGAGCTCTGGTTACCTTACTCACCACAGGAAGACAATACTGCTTGAAAACAGTAGGTAGTCTATTATTTATTTTATTTTATTTTATTTTTATTTTATTTTACACTTTGGAAAACTTACAGCTAATAAAACATAATATATAACATAAAATTACAACAGTTATAAGGCCAATTACAAGTTTCCGCTTATATACAATGCTTTAGTACCTAATTACAAGCTGTTGTACACTATAATATATATGATAAAGTAAGTACCTATACTATTAAAAATTAAAAAAAAAAACAAATACAATTGTTGTTAAGAGAGAAAGAAGCTATCACACAATGTTTTCTTTAATTTAGGAACACTAGTATGGAAAAGATCTACGTCGAATTCCTGGCTTACGGTGTTGAAAGAACGACTCGCTCTTACAATATATGAGTTCTGCCTGTATGTGTTACTGGCGTAGGGTATATCCAGTAGGTTAAATTTACGAAAACGCGCAGAAGGCACACGAAGACCAAACTTGTTCAGTAATTCAGGGGTATCTAATGCTCCATTAAAGATCGACAGCAAGAATGTCAGATCTGCGACCCTTCTTCGTTCAACCAATGGTAAGAAATGAAAGTTTCGGCATCGAGAAATATACGTAGGTAGGTAACAATTTGATCGCCATTGAATATGCCTAAGAAACTTCTTTTGAACCCTTTCTAAGCGGTCTATGTATGTTTTGTACGTCGGATTCCAAACTTGAGATGCGTATTCAAGATGGCTCCGAACAAAGGAACAATATAAAATCTTAACTGTCTTTATGTGTTTAAACTCTGAAGAAATTCTAAAAATGAAACCCAGTGCTTTCGTGGCTTTACTTACGACGTTCTCAATGTGCATATCAAAAATCAACTTAGAGTCAAAAATAACGCCCAAGTCTCTGATCGTGTCCACCCTGGTAAGACAAGTACCACATAGTTGATAAGGGATTTGAATACGATTTTGTTTTCTTGTAAATGAACATGTATAGCACTTTGAGACGTTAAGATCAAGCCTATTCTTTGAGCAGTAGTCTTGAAAACTATGCAAGTCTTTCCGCAAAAGATAAGCATCTTCGACAGATCTTATTTGCTTCATGATCTTAACGTCGTCGGCATATAAAAGGATTTTGGAGTACTGAATACAGCTAGAGATGTCATTTATGAATATATTGAATAGGAATGGCCCCAATAAAGATCCTTGAGGCACCCCAGAGTTTACCCCAGAGTTTACCCCCATGGCTCTAGACGTGTATCCATTTAATACCACAGTTTGGCACCTACCCTCAACGTAGGACTTAAACCACCTGAATAGATTGCCCCTAATTCCGGCTAATGATAACTTGCGCAATAAGATCACGTGGTCTATACGATCGAAACTCAGTTACTAAAATCAGTGTACACCACGTCGACCTGCGTTCTTTGTGCCATACAGTCTGACAAAAAATCACTATATGTAATGAGATTCGAGGTGGTGGATCTACCCCTTATGAATCCATGCTGAAATCCACTAAAACTATTTTTTAATTGGAAATATAATTGTGTATAAATAAGTTTTTCAAATATTTTTGCAAAGCAACATAGTTTGGAGATTGGTCGGTAATTTTCTACGTTGTTTCTGGCACCTTTTTTATAAATGGGCGTTATGTATGTAGATTTCCAGATCGTTGGCATTGATCCGGAATTGAGTGAGCGTCGAAACAAGATGGATAGTGGAACGGTAAGACTTTTGGCGCAATTAGCTATAAAAATTGGGTGAATATTGTCTGGGCCGGCAGATTTATTGATATTAACATGTTTCAGTAGGTTCATCACGTTATTTGTTCGAATCGAGATACTGTTGATATCCACCAATGACGGCTCTGTTGATTCAGGTATAAGCGTTTCTGATATACCACTACTGGATTTTTCCAGGAAGTTGGAACTAAAATAATCACCGAACATGTTACAAATTTGTTGCCCGTCACTAGACGACAGTGAGCCGAAACGCATAAATGCTGGATAGGAGTTAATGAGCTTTTTAGATTTAACGTAACCCCAAAAAGCTCGCGGGTTCCTACAGATATTCGTCTCCGTTCTTAAAATATAGTCATCGTACAAGTCTCTCTCTAAGCTTTTAGCTCTCTGTCGCAATGTAATGTATGACTGATGATCAGAAATATTCTTATATTTTTTAAACTTAGAAAAGAATTTGGCTTTTTCTTTAATTATCTTTATTAAAGAAGTAGTATACCATGGGGGATACTTTCCAAGAGATGTGACGCGTTTCGATGGAATATACTTAGTGTGTAACTGATACAATTTATCATAGAAGTAAGTAACCCCCTCCCCCAGTGTCCTGCAATTAAGCTCATAGTGCCAATCTATGTGATCGAGTTCCTCTCGGATTTTATCAAAATCGGCTTGGTTATATATAAATTTAGTACGTTCCCGGGCTGGGAGACTAGGGACTCCAAGAAAATCAGCAAATATACACAGAGATCGATGGTGTGGATCTTCCGGGACCAGAGGGTGGGCACAACCAGAGACCTCGACAGTATCGTTGGACAGCACTAGGTCTAGTAACTTGTCATTAATATTAAGTTGATTATTGTACTGAGAGTACTGAGTACTATTTTGCTGTGATCTTTTGTAAGCCCAGTCGGGCTGCTCCATATTTTGAGCAGGAAATATCCCACTGTGCCTTACCTTAAACCGAATAATACCAAAGGGTACAAGTTTTTAAGTTTTCTATCGTTGCGTCTTTGAACACTTTAGATATACACCGCGGTTATTCTATTTTTCGGCCGCTGAAATATCGGGAGCTTAGAAATAATAACATGGACCTAACGCTGGACCGACGATCTACGTAAAATTACCAGTGGTGGCTGGATGAGGATCGTGGAAAATCGGGATGTTTGGCGCGAACTTGGGAAGGCCTATGGCAAGCAGTGGACTGCGATAGGGTAAAATGATAAGAAACAATAATCGCAATAATTATGTCTCCGCCGAAATTTCAAAAGCTTCATCCTCCAATGGAACAGAGTGGTGGACTAAGCTGCGATCTTTGCAAAATTGAAGAAAAGGTCCTTTCTTTTTCTTAAATATATTTTTATATTCATAATCCTAAGAATATAATTTAGGTAAGCTTATCAAAGACTTGCAAATAAAGAAAAAACCGTTACGATACAAACTTAATTCATTTGTATTCATAAAATATTCTTAACTAATCAGATATTCATAAAAAGATTTTCTGCGAGATTTTTAATTAATTTCGCTTTTGATGTTTTGTTATGAATTAAAACACTTCAAGTTAATATTCATAAAATTAAAGGAAAGAGTGGCGCCCGCCTAATAATTTTATTTGCTTATAAAATTTTATTTCTTTAGTGAATTTTGCATATAAGAAATAATCACTAAATTCATTAAATAATTTATGTTTTGTACAATAAACTGTTACCCATAACTTTACATTCTAGTCTTACAAAATATTAATCTTTGATTTTTTTGTTTTTTTTTTTTTTGTATTTATTATAAATGAAGTAAAAAAATCGACCAAGTGCGAGTCGAACTCGCGCACGAAGGGTTCCGTACCATTGACTAAACTAAATATAAGTAAATTTTCTGTAAAATATTTATTCTGTAAAATATTTATTTCATTGTAACGTTATCTATGCCGCTATTAGAAAAATTATTAGTCTATCGACGAAGTTTTCCTAATTTCTGATAGATGTCGTTGGAGACTAATAAATAATTATCGCCCCCCTTAAATATTTATTTTATTTTGTTTTTAGTATTTGTTGTTATAGCGGCAACAGAAATACATAATTTGTGAAAATTTCACCTCTCTAGCTATCGCCGTTCTTGAGATACAGCCTGGTGACAGACGGATGGACGGACGGACGGACAGCGAAGTCTTAGTAATAGGGTCTCGTTTTTACCCTTTGGGTACGGAACCCTAAAAAACGAATAAAAAAGTAGTCCAAAAATAATCCAAACCTATGTCTACTATTTTTTTATTATTATTTACACGCATGGTCGTCTGTTCCTACGGTAAGCAACTTAATGCGTGTGTTGTAGGTAGCAGCCAAATATTATAGCTAATTTTTTTATAAATACAAATATTACACCCAGAATCGAACTCGTCACCCGCGGAACAGAAAGTCAAACTACGCCAACGGGCTATACTATCTAGTAATGGAAAGTGCAAAGCGGGTAAAGACGTTAATTTCTTCTCAATTAAAGATTAACTCTTTGGCTGGAAAAATTTGAGAACTTTTGTAGTACAATGTTGTATAGGGTCTTAGTTTGGTATTATAGTGTTACAAGTTAGGTGAGAGGTTTTGTTTGTCCAAAAATAGTTTGAATGAATTGTAACTTTTTAACAATTTGGGTTTTATCGTAATCTTCACTGTAAGGGAACCTAATTTCTAATATTTCTTCATTATTTATTCTTAATTTTCATCTATCCAATCAGCTAATTTTCAAAGATCCTATCCTGTTTGCGTCACACAGAAATAGGAATACTTTCGTACTTTTTCGTTCTTTATTCAGTTTTGTTCTCTCTCAATGTTTAATATTTCTTTTGTCAAAGGCTTAACATTTTTTTTTAGATTTTCTTCTACTATCTCGGTTAATTATAGATAGATTTAGCTCAGCAATAACTTTCAGAGTACGTACATTAGACTTAATTTCGCGCAGGGTAAACCCGTTAGACACAGCCGGTACATAAATAGGTCTAGATTACTTTCATATTTATTTACGTGTATATAATTATATCATTAGTTATAAATATACGAGTAATTGAATTTTTAGATAAATATCATAGAACTAATATAAGTCAATATTTATGGGAAATATGTTTAGAATGTCTACAATACAATCGTCCAATCGAAAAAGTTGATTCATTATAATCACTGTTGGGCATAGGCCTCTTCCCCATGTAGGAGAAGGATCGGAGCTTAATCCACCACGCTGCTCCAATGCGGGTTGGCGGAAATATTCCCTACTATGAGTAACGATCGCTATCAGGTGTCCATGATAACAACCGGGACCGACGGCTTAACGTGCTCTCCGAGGCACGGCGGGGAGACCCACAAGGACTGCACAAACACCCAGACCACGGCAAACATCTGTATGGCCAATACAAATGTTGTCGTGTGCGGGAATCGAACCCGCAACCGCCCGCGCAACAGTCATTCGCAATCCAATGCTGTGACCGCTGCGCCAACGCGGCGTAATTCGCGTAAACATTAGAAAATAATTATATATGTGTTGTTATTTAGACAACTCAGTTGTTAAATAAAACTGGTACTATCCTGGTTTGAAACACTTAGTAGACACGTAACACTTTTAATTTTTTTTCATTACTTTTGTGAAAACGACGTAGGGTCAGCAACGCGCTTGTGATGCTTCTGGTGTTGCAAGCATCTACATAATATAAGCTATGGTGATCGCTTACTATCATGTAAGCCGTAAGCTTATTTACCTACTTAGTTGTATAAAAAAGTGCTGTATTCTTGTGACGAGTAAAGTAGGTTGCCAAAGTGCGAGATGCGCCGTCTTGACTGATGATGTGAAGTCGGCTCGCTCTTGTGATATTCTTGCTTTTAATCAGGTTAGTTGCACGCTTTTTTGGTATTCTCAAAAACAGATTTCTTTAAAAGAGATATTTTCAAAAAGAGGTCATCGAATTTCGTTATGAAAGGAAAGAAAAACAAACAAAAATTCCCTTTAACGGAACGTAATCTACATCGCACAATGAAGTGATAGATAATAAACAAAAACCCAATTCACGAAAGGTTAATCCTTAAAGAAATTCACTTTTTCCGACGGACAATCATTTTAAGAGAAAGATCGTAAAGGCAGATCGGCTGGGAAGTCATTTTCCCTGGGTCGCTATTGTTGGTTAGAATTACCGGCAGTTCTTTGTAAGGGAAATTAGTTTCGATCGATTATTCTCGAAGATGCGGTTTAGAATATCGAGTTCTATTTCAACATGGGATGAAAGAAAAAGTTTGTGTTGACGGTAAACATAAACAACACTTTTGATAAGTTGACTCATTGTATCGTTATATACTTCAAAGAAGATATTACAACGTGTTTGTGTGAGCTAGCTGGATATGCTTCACGACCACGATTCAGCCTGTAACATCCCAATGCTGGGCATAGACCTCTTTCTCTAAGTAGGAGAAGGATCGGACCTTAATCCATCATGCTGCTCCACTGTGTTGGCGGATATGATTAACAAACGTATATTTGTCTATTTTTTATAATATAACGAGTACATACCACGATATAGATTTTGATGATTGTTGTCGATATTTCGGACCAGTTACATGGTCCGTGGTCACAACGAGACTGCTGTGGAGCGATGTGTCAGCTGTCATCCATCACGGGCAGTATCTTTCTACCCCCCGTCTAGTTCTTTTTAAGCCTACCCCCATACATAGACTCCCGGCAATTTGCCGGAAAAGATACTGCCCGTGATGGACGACAGCTGACACATCGCCCCACAGCAGTCTCGTCGTGACCACGGACCATGTAACTGGCCCGAAATATCGACAACAATCATCAAAATCTATATCGTGGTATGTACTCGTTATATTATAAAAAATAGACTATGTTTGAAAACCGCGAGTGTCTAAGTCTAAAAAAGTTAAACGTATATTTGGTTTTACGAATGAACAACCTCGGCAGCCTAAACTACATTTATGGAGATTTTGGAGCTTATTGCACAAATAGTTGATCGGTAAACCTAAGTTATTGATAAGATACCTTTTTTTACTTCAAAGATTACTTTGGTATTGGGTGGATTATCTTTTGGTATTAATTAGTTCGAATGAAAAATCAAATTATGTATTTCACAGATTATAGCGCCTGTCACAAATATAATACTAATGTTGATAAAATTGGTACTGTACTATGTCTTCTGAACTGTGATAAATCTATACTAATATAATAAAGCTGAAGAGTTTGTTTGTTTGTTTGTTTGTTTGAACGCGCTAATCTCAGGATCTACCGGTCCGATTTGAAAAATTCTTTCAGTGTTAGATAGCTCATTTATCGAGGAAGGCTATAAGCTATATATCATCACGCTAAGACCAATAGGAGCGTAGCACCAATGAAAAATGTTTCAAAATTGTTTTTTTCCTTTTGAGAGCTTCCGCTGCGTAAACGGTTAAAGTTTCGCACAAATCATGTATGACAGAATTGGTCCTATTCCACGCGGTCAAAGTCGCGCGCAGAAGCTAGTGTGTAATAATCTGTAAATAATAATCGTATAAATTATTATTGCTATCGGTAAACAAAAAAACTAAATGAAGTATTATATGTACTCTATTTTCAGGATACGGGTAAAAAACGACTAGATGCGATAATTTTTGAATAACAATTCTTCTTACTGATAATGTTTTGTTACCAGATTTGGTGGATTTTTTCGTTCAAAAATCATTAATGATATAATTACAAATAGTAAAGGAGTAAATATGCAATAACCTACATCTGAATTAGTAGACCGTGGTGGACAATTCCGATCCATTAGGTAGAAGCATCCGAACCCTTTCAAGTTAAAACCCGTTGAATTGATTGAATTTCTCAAAGAAGACTTAAGTCATCGTCCACCGTGCGATTCTGGAGGCATTTCATTTGAAATGTAATTATAAGCTCAGATCTTATAATCGGAACTTCACTGATTGGAAAAGATACAAATCGAGGCTATTAATATTGTAATGGAAAATTTGGAATTGTAATATTGCCTCGATTAAAATAATATTTAAAATTTATGTATCAAAAATTAACCTTTAAACAAGAAATAAAAATCCCTACTGATAATATAAATGTGAATGTAAGGTGGTTTGTTACGCTTTTACGCGAAAACTATTTAACCGATCATCATGAAACGTTGTACACATATTTTTGGAGGTCTTAGAAGTAGCATAGGATACTTTTTTTTAAATCACTGCGAGCTAAGCCGTGGGTAAAAGCTAGTTGATTTATATTGCTCAAAATAGGAAGTTTACATTATCAACAAGCCTAGGAGCTTGTGCTAGCTGAAAAAGATGTGTTACAGTTATAAGTACTCGTATAAATCTATATCTACGAATATTATCAAAAGGAAACACTAGTATTTTTAACCGACTTCGAAAAAGGAGGACGTTCTTAATTCGATTGTATTTTTTTATGTGTGTTATTACTTACCTCAGAACTTTCGACTGGGTGGACCATTTTTGATATATTTTTCAATTGAGTAGAGGTGCGTTTCACGTGGTCCAATTTAAATTTAATTGAGATCTAACGAGTGCTTTTCGAGTTATATCTAATAATATGTATTTACTTGACAATTTTTTTGTCAACTTACGTTACATTATACCGCATAAATTTTCACTTTGTGTTTTGTGGGTTTATCAACAGCAAATAGTTAAAAGAAGGAAAATAATACATATGTCGACTTTATGGACTTATAAAAATCATTTTTAATTTTTTTGACGTTCGTTGCATTCAGCTTGTATCATACCACTGCTGGGAATAAGCCTCTTTCTCTACGTATGAGAAGGATTGGAGCTTAATCCACCTCGCTGCTCCAGTGCGGGTTGGTGTATATGTTCCCTACGAGTAACGATCGCTATCAGGTATTTATGATAACAACCGGGACCGACGGCTTAACATGCTCTTTGAGGCACGGTGGGGAGACCCAAAAGGACAGACATCCAAACAGGAAAGGAATATTTGTATAAATACAAATATCCATCCCGAGCAAGAACACCTTATGGCAAAATAAATATTTATATATTTAATTTGATTTCATACAAAGTTAACAATATACACTAATTTTAGTTTGTCGTCAAAAGTCATCAAAACGAATGAACGAATTTACATTTCAGTTTTGTTCGTTAAATGTAAAACTTCAATGAGTGCATTAACATGTAGCTTAGTGACCGCAGCTCGATTTTAATGATGTCATTTGAAAGTTTTGCTATTTTATAACTAAGTTGCAATTTTCGTTTGTCAAACTGAAGTAATTAAAACCATTGACAATTTTAGGATTTTAAAATGACCTCATATTTGTCATTCAATCAATTTTTCAAAAATGAAGGAGACACAAGGACAAACAAGGAAGAAGACGGATCGAATATCTGGACATGGTTCGGACTGAGTACCTACCCAACCTTTATTGCGCGCAGTACTGTGTAAGATCCGAATCGCCAATATGATAGCTGACCTCCAGTAGGAAATCACACCTCAAGAAGAAGAAGATCTATTTGTCAAAGTGATATTAACTTCAAGGAATCATAGAATACGATTTATTCGTACCTCTATCGTCCTTTAGAAGGGAGCGTCGCATGAAATAAAACTTCTAGCCATTTATGAAACTATGAACTTTTATCACTTATTATTTTATTCGTAGTTAGAAATAAAAATGATATCCCAACCTTTGATAATATCTTAAAGAGTAGCAGCTTCCATGTATAAATATACATCTATTTTTTTATACAACTAGGTCGACAAACAAGCGCGGTAAGCAACTACCGTAGCCTTACCCGTTGCTTACTCTACCCCCAAAGGCTAAGGGACGCTGGGTAACTTACCACAGTAACACAACGTTGCCTCAGAGCAGTATTGTTTATCTGTGGTCTTGTTTAAGATTGGGGCACTTCCGTTCAAAATTCGAAAAAAAAAATTAGCTCTAGATACCTTTTAAATACTTATATATTGAAAATGTTTTTTATTGTCATATCAAAATTTTCAATCCAGCGGGATTCGAACCTGCACCACCGACATACCGTCTAAGGTGAGAGCACCGGAGACGGTATGTCGGGGGTGGCTAGAGAGCCGTTAAGCTATGGATATATAATATATTATCTATGTATTTATACATTATTTATTTTCAGCACTTATTGTTTGAAAATACAAAAAAAAAAATATATACATGAATTGCTGTCATTCATTACTACATTATGATTAATATAACGTTTTATTTAACACTAGCTTCTGCGCGCGACTTCGTCGGCGTGGACTCCGCTCCTATTAGTCTTAGCGTAATGATATATAGCCTATAGCCTTCCTCGATAAATGGGCTATCTAACACTGAAAGAATTTTTCAAATCGGACCAGTAGATCCTGAGATTACCGCGTTCAAACAAACAAACAAACAAACAAACAAACAAACAAACAAACAAACAAACAAACTCTTCAGCTTTATTATATTAGTATAGATGTGATAATTTAGCATTTTACTACCACTACTTAAGCATATTTTTATTACTACTAATTATAAAACTTGACTCCATCACAAACTGAAATACTTAGTACTAAAATCGTCAGAACGCACAGGACAGATCGAGCAGTTGTCGTGATGTAGTTAAGACAGAAATTATCTATGATCAATAAATATGAATCAAGACTCCCTTTTTGTGCCAGCATGTACTATAACACTACAACTACAATTCTTTTTTTCAACTGAAATTTTTTAAGAATTTCTTACAATAAAATATAATTAGAATGTCTGTCATTGTACACAGCTTAGCGTAAGTAGTAAATAGGTTACGAAAACATTTTAGTTAGAACGATGTCACCGAAAATTCCAGAACACCATTTTCATTTCACAGCGCTGTTTAAGCATGTTTGTGCAAGCCACGTATAGCTTAGGTGCCTTACAGACTGTATGGAAATTTTGATTTAACTACGAAGTTTTTTGACAAAAATAAATAATAATTTCCTATTTGAAATTGGTTTAAAATCCAATTTTCCAGCAGACTTTTTCGCGATTATTTTTCTAATTTACTTGACGAAGAGTTGGCGCAGCAGTCACGGCACTGGCTGTTGCGCTGTCGGTTGCGGATTCGATACCCTGTTACGACAGACATTTGTATTGGCCATATAGATGTTTGTCATGCTTTAGGCGTTTGTGCTTGTGTATTGTGTTAAAATTCTATTAGGGCCGTTGAGTCTGAAGCGTTTATTTATTTATACTAAAATAAATATAAAATAATTTACACCCATTAAGCAAATGTGTGAAGATCACGTTTAGTTTGGATCTTAGACTATAAACTATAGATAATATAATTGTTCTTCTTCTTCCTCGTTCCCTCAGTGATGAGGATCGTGACCACGAATGACATGTCTCCATTAAAGGCGATCGTAAGCAGCATGTGTTTGCACGGTTCAAGCCTCCTCCGCAGCTGCCTCCCACTGTATTCTTAATGACATCAGACCATGTTGCTGTTGTCCTCTCATATATTTAATTAATACATACATACATACATACATAAAATCACGCCTCTTTCCCGTAGGGGTAGGCAGAGACCACTTCTTTCCACTTGCTACGATCCTTACATACTTGTTTCGCTTCGTCCACTTTCATTATTCCTTTCATAGTTACATGCTCTTCGGTTTAGGGTAATCTTGACCTGGCCTTTTTTCAAGACGTCTCTGATCTGGTCTTGAAAAGTCCGCCTAGGTCTACCCCTTCCAACACTTCCATTAATACTCGCCTTATACACTTTTTTCGTCAATCGTTCTTCATTAATTCTCTCGACATGGGCAAACCATCTCAGCAAACCTTTCTCAATTTTTGTCACTACACCTTCTTTCAGACCAAAACGTTTCATCATCATTTCAACATCCTCCCTAATATAATTTTAGTTAAGAACATTATCACTTTCATGAAGCTGATTTTTATTTGATACTTAAATAACACACGAGTTCATTGGTAGATTTCTTAGGTTTGAGATTCACTTTTGTTAGTTTGTAACAAGCCTTAAGTCCTAAGACGACATTTAGAACGTACAATGGAAATACAAATTCAAAACATTTCGTATCTTTAGATAATATTATGAATTACAAGTTTCTGCTCCAGACTGTATCTCCTTCGTTAGAACTTATATTTGTTCTAAAACGAAATAATTATAATTATGATACAACATTTGAGTCATTATTGTAAATCCTAAATAATGGATCTTACATAAAATAGGTAAACATTGATATTTTATTAATACAATTCACTTAAAATTGTGGTCTTTAACTTTTAAACATTTCTTTCTTTCTACTTTTTTATAGAAGTAATTTCGTATACTAGAAATTATATTTGTGTATGTATAAAACATCTTTTTAGTAAAACAGTTTCACTTTTCACACACAAGCTAGTAAATTATTAAAATTAAATAAAAATTCAAACGATCTATTTAAACTGAAATTAACTTTCACTTTTCTGTGTGATTTTCTGTAATACCATTTTAACGAACAAACGCCACGTCTGAAATATTGATTGACAACTGGTCTAAAAATGTCCAATTATTGTCCACTGAACTGATGTCATTCAACTTGAAATACTCGTATTAAAGTTCACAAAAAATAGTTTAACGTTTTGCTCTAATCTCTTTTTCTATTGCCATTTATTTCACGATTTGTGTAAATAGTCTTTTATAACTATCTTTATTACTTTACTAACCGACCTGTGCCCACTTTGTTGGCCGTTAATTATATTTTTGTGATGCAAAATAATATAATTATAGTAGAGTTTTTGCCTCGCTCGCACATCTCCGACTTGATTTTCATATATTATTATTTTTACAGTGATTTTTTTATTATATAACAATAGAATATAGCCTATGTCACTCCTGAATAGTGTAGCTTTCTGTTAGTGAAAGAATTTTCATGATCGGATAAGTATTTGCGAAGATTACCCCCTACAAACAAACAATGTTCGAAACTTTACCTCTTTATAATATTAATATAGATCTACACGTAATTTAAATTTCGTTTAATTTTATTAAATAAAACTTAGTGCTTAGTTTTCTTCAGCGTTTTTAAGTAATACATTGCTAATAAAAAAAAATTAAACGTAATTTTATTAATACATTTCAAACAAAATATTATTAAATTGTATTTACAAACTCCTCATTGAGATAGCTTGACAATTTTCCGTATCAATAAACGGTACATTAATTGCAAAAAATCAAAGTCCAAACAACAATTAAAATCTAAACGAAATAAAAACAAGAACAAGATTCAATAAAGGAATGCACTTAAACGGAACAAATAAGAAGCCTGAAGTAGAGGACGATACGGGATATATATTGTTTTATTTTAAATTATTTTCAGCGCTGTCTCGAATGGACAACCGTCTAATTGAAACCGCCGTGAGTACAGTTCCGCTTCGAGTGTTCTCTGAACGTTCCAAGTTAGGAGTTGAGGAGTTAACGGGATTAGATGCTGTTTAACAAACTGTATTTCATAATTTATTTCAAATACAGCAGATTTGAGCAGTTGTTGCAAAGTGGACAGATTTATTGTGGTTGTTATTGATTAAGTAATTATAGAATAATTATTTAACTGATTTTGGTTTTACTTATTTCTTTTATCTTGCCTATAAATACTATCGTTTATCTCCTTAAAGAAGGCCTATGTTCAGCGGTTGCATTTCTTTATACAACTAGGTTGGCAAACAAGCGTATAGCTCACCTGATGGTAAGCGATTACCGTAGCTTATAGACGCCTGCAAACCCAGAATCATTGCAAGCGCTTTGCCGACCCTACACCCAATTCTTCCCAGGAGGATTATAAATATATATCAAATTATAAATCTGAGGAATTAATTATTTTTGAACGCTGCTATTTTTGAATCTACCAGGATAGATAAGTATGCGTTAGAAAACAACGTTGATAGTTGATCTGAAATCAAGATAGACACTCTAGGACACAAATAATGAAGATTAGTCAGTTTTTAGGATACCTTGATATGATGATAGTTCTAGTGTGATAGTGTGAGTGTTTTATTATTTCTTCTTTTTCTTACCTTCACTTTAGGTGAAAAATTCTACGCCCTGTTGTGGGAGATTCTTGAGCTGTTACAATATAGCTCATATTAGGTACGAGTTAGTTGAAAATTAATTTTCGTCTAGTCTTTATACATTAAGAGTTCAAAGTCACAACCCTGTGTAAATATTCATTAGTTAGCACGATAAGCTTATGTTAACCAAACAGACCAAACGCTTTGGTATAAATTATATACTTTTAACTTGTTTACTCAATGAAAGTCTAGAATAAAATTTAGCTTATCTTTTAGTTAACATTCACACACAAAACAAACCTATTTCAACTGAAGTTTAACAACTTGTAAACACGTAACTGCTACGTAGAGACGTTTTTTCCCAAGTAAAAGGATTGTAGCTTAAATCGATGACCTTTTCACATTGGGCTAGCGAAAATTTTTCCTACTAACTGAGGTTAGGCACAGCAGGAAATATCCTGCTCGAAATCTAGGGCAGATTGACTGGGGAATTACCTCGACCTTACAGAAGATCCCAGCCAAATAACACTGGTTTTGTGCAGTGTTGTGTTCCTGTGGTAAGTTGACCAAAGACTGATCCTGGACGTATTTGGGGTAGTTCATCTAGTGTTGCTTGTTTGGCGACCTAGTTATATAAAAAAATGTTTATTCTGAAAAAAATCACCAATTGTACCAAACACAAAGGTGTGGTCTATAACTAATTCCCGAAACCCAATAAATGCTCGACTTCAACACTTTCACTACATCTTTGCTCACCGCAATCAATATAAATCCTACTTCTCTTTCATTGCGGTGTAACAGTATCACCTTATATTGTTTCCCAGGTTATTGGTTTTAGTTCGGTTTGTCTTATTTAATGCGTTCGTTTAGTTTTAATTTGATCACTATATTTTTGAAGTTAAACTTTTATTACGCACGTTTGACTTCTGGAGTAAGCTAATGCGTGACAAGAGTGTTACGAAAAGTGTAGTCAAGCGAGATGAACGTTGAGAGAGAGATATAAGTTAATAAAGATAGAAAGAGAGTTGCTTTTCGTAAGTTTTACTTCAGTCGTGTGGTCTAAAGCACAGTTTTTTTTTTATCATCTAAAGATTTTTTTACCAGTTGCTGAGAAAGTTTACTTTACACCAACGTTCTGATAGGTTTGGTCAGCAGAGAGTACAACTAAGGCCACTTAAGGCCTATTTCAGGATTTATAGATTTGCAAGTAGTGAGTGCAATTAGTGTGTGGTAGTGGAAAATAAAAATACATCAGCTTTTGTGCGTTTAATGACCAATAGTTTTACCAGGAATCGGTAAAACGGGTAAAGAATATGAGAATGGTGATGTTGTTTTTCATTTCATATTTACCTTCTCTTAGTAACTCTTTACGTAAGGCAATAAAACCCCTTTCTCCACACCTCCACAATACCCCGTGGTTCAAACTTCGAATTATAATTGGTACGGAGACGAAAGTTTCACTCACAAACTCTTAAAGTCGCAAATAACAATCTGAACGAGGTTGCTTGTTATTGATAAAATATTAATTAGCGATAAAAGCAATTAAAATTGACAATCTCGAAGAGAAGTTACGTTTTGTTGAAAAGAAAAGCAACAAGAATACGTTAACATCATTTACTTTATAAATGTCAACCAAAGGACAATGCCTATTTGTGCCCGGTACGTGCTTTGACTAGTTTAGACAATTCATATATTTAAGTATCGTTTATTAATTAAAACTAGATTTTTAATAATATTCTAAAAGTGATCAAAGCTGTGGTTTATAATTTAATTTAAAAAAATATTTTAGTTGTATTCAGCGTTTGTCATGTCAAAATAGTTTAAATATAAATAGCAAGTCGTCATAGCAACCACACAAACAAACGCTTTTTTTAAATTAAAATATAAACCACGGCTTTGATTACTTTTAGACTATTATTAAAAATCTAGTTTTAATTAATAAAGAAAACTTTAATATGTCAATTTTCAGGTCGTGTTAGGGTTTATAATTTAATTAAAAAAAGCGTTTATTTCTATAGTTGCGTTTCCGACTTGGTATTTATATTTAATATGTTTTGACAGCACAAACCCGGAATACAAATAAAATATCTTTTTTAATTAAAGTATAAACTACGGTTTTAATCACTTTTAGAATATTATTAAAAATCTATTTTCGATTAATAAAGGATACTTAAATATATGAATTGTCTGAACACGTACCCGGGCACGGCTTCATAGAAAATAGGCATTGTCCTTTATATTATTTTTGATTTGTCTCAATTCTTCCATATCTATACTACCTAATATAATAAAGCTGAAGAGTTTGTTTATTTGATTGTTTGTTTGTTTGTTTGAACGCGCTAAGCTCAGGATCTACTGGACCGATTTGAAAAATTCATTCAGTGTTTGATAGCAGTAGTTCCAGTAGAAATTAGCGTGTTTAAATAAACGAACAAACATATTACCTTAATATTATTATTATATATGTATTATAATAAAATTCTGCATATTTATTTAGAAAATCTAGTGCTTTGTAAGTTAATAAGAATGCTGTCACAGTCTGCAGTACAAAAATAATTATTCGAAGTAGAAAAAAAAATTACTATCTAAATATTTTATACCGCTTAATAGCATATTATGACTAGCTCTACTCTACACGTACCTCCTAAATAATTCGTGTACTAATAACCATGTAGTTGTTAAATAGATATAAAAAATAAGTAAAGGCAGCACAAAGTTAATTAATTCCTAAGTCAACAAATACTAATTATATAGCAGACTTTAATGGACAGTAAATTATACTTTTACAATTTCTGACAAAGAAAATAATATCCTAGAAGCCTGAACGATATCTAAGGCTCTTATTATAATGTAGTATAAGCTTTTAGTAGTTGCCACGTCGCCTCAAATATAAGAACGAATGAAGGCATTCTTATTATAATTAAAATAGAAATACTCTAAAGACTATTTTATCCGCTGCTTTGAATATTTTCTTTTAGTATCACAAAGAGAAGAAATTAATGTCGTCTATATTAAAAATGATGTTTGTTGTGCTAGATTTTTCTTTGTTTTAGATATTTTATTGTGACTAATAGGCCATTGGGAAATCATTACTAAAAAAGATAATAAACGACTCACACTCAACTGCCTCCAGTAGGATTTGCTACTGTGTCGGTGGTCCGGAAATACACACAATACACAAGAACAAACGCCCAGAGCACAGTAAACATTTGTATGGTCAATACAAATGTTTGACTTGTACGAGGATCGAAGTCTCAAGTCAGTGGCGTGACCGTGGCGCCAAAGCGTTGTCAACATACACGTACTATATAGAAGTTACTAGCTGACCCAGCAAACGTTGCTTTGGCATATATATTATAAGCCCCCTTAATCCCCCCCCCCTTGAAACTTAGGGCTGAGAAAAATAGATATTGGCCGATTCTTAGACTTACCCGATATGCACACAAAATTGTATAAAAATCGGTCCAGCCGTTTCGGAGGAGTTTGTCAACAAACACCGCGACACGAGAATTTTATATATTAGATACTAATGATTTCCGTGCCGTTATTATATAATTAAATTTGTAGTTCATATGTTAAACAGACCTTTTCAAAGTTATCTGTCTACCATTGATTTCTATTGTGATTCATCTGTAGGAGGAGATAGTTTTCTTATGTGTAAAGAAATGGTATATGAAATTGTAATTATTGTATGGTTTATAGTAATGGAACTAAATTCGTAGAAGTGCTCTAGTTTTTAAGATTATAACTAAAAACCAACGATGCGTATAAGTAAAATGATTTATATAACAATGATCACGATTAAGCCTGTGACGTCCCACTGCTGGGTAAAGGCCTCTTTCTCCCTATTCATCTTTGTATGTGCTCTCAGAGGCACAGTGGGGAGACTCACGAGAACAGATATCCAATTCAGAAACAAATATTTGTACAAATATGTACCTAAATTACGAGATGGAATCGAACCTGCAAACTGCCGGTATTTACACGTACACGTGATATTTATTCTGTAAAATATTTATTTAACTGTGACGCCATCTATGCCGCTATTAGAAAACTATTATTAGTCTATCGACGAAGTTTTCCTAATTTCTGATAGATGGCGTTGGAGACTAATAAAAACAAAAATAATTATCGCCCCCCCTTAAATATTTATTTTATTTTGTTTTTAGTATATTTTGTTGTTGTAGCGGCAACAGAAATACCATAATTTGTGATAATTTCAACTGTCTAGCTATCGCCGTTCTTGAGATACAGCCTGGTGACAGACGGACGGACGGACGGACAGCGAAGTCTTAGTAATAGGGTCGCATTTTTACCCTTTGGATATGGAGCCCTAAAAAAGATACATTTTCTTATTACTAATACTAGTAAGATTTAATAATTGCCTCTTTTAAACAAATATTAAACATAGACATATTATGTAATACATAAATCTTGATATTAATAATTATCTTAATATATATAAATCTCGTGTCACAATGTTTGTCCTCAATGGACTCCTAAACCACTTAACCGATTTTATTCAAATTTGCACACCGTGTGCAGTTTGAGCCAACTTGAAAGATAGGCTATATTTTATTTTGGTATATGTAATTATTATATTTAAGAAAAAAAAAAGGCGGTACGAAGTTCGCCAGGTCAGCTAGTCTTAATATATATAAATCTCGTGTCACAATGTTTGTCCTCAATGGACTCCTAAACCACTTAACCGATTTTAATCAAATTTTCACACCGTGTGCAGTTTGATCCAACTTGAAAGATAGGCTATATTTTATTTTGGTATATGTAATTATTATATTTAAGAAAAAAAAGGCGGTACGAAGTTCGCCAGGTCAGCTAGTTGTATATATAACTTTGTGTGATTTTTCAATTTATAGTACACTAAATACTTCGTTTCAAATATTTCAGAGATTTTCTCTTCGTTTCACTAAAAAGAGACTCTCTAAGCGCAATGTAGTCACTGTAAAGGAATTCGCTTAAAAAAAGAAGATTTAAAGTTAGTAGAAAAGTCAGTGGAAATTTTTGCTCAATGTACTTAGAAAGTCGAATTAGTAATGAGAAGATTGGATGGTTAAATTTCAAAGAATCGAATATGGTTGGATAATTAAGGAACGAACTACTGAATGGATGATGTTGCTTGTTTGTATTTTGACTGCAAATGTAACCAATATTTATTAACTTCTTGGAAAACAATTTGGGTATAAAGTGAGCAGTATAAAATATATATTGTGATTTAGATGGTGTGAAACAAAATGCATTAATAATAATGCTTTATTCATAAAATAAACAAGTGTAGGTACACACGACTGAAGTAAAACTTCTTAGCAATAGTCCTGCACTGTGACTTAGATATACGAAACATAACTGGCATGAGATAAAGAAAATGTGCACTAACACCTCTCTCTCTCTTGCTCCGTTCGCCTCGCCCGATTACACTTTTCGTAACACACTCGTCATACATTAACCAGCTTACTTCCCGAGTCAAGCGTGTGTAAAGAAATTTAATTTCAACAAAAAAAAAACACGAACAATAAGTAAGCGAATAGATAATAATGGGTATCAAGTTATTGTCTCCAAAATCAGGTCTCGTATTGTACACTACAATTGCATTATAATTGCATTATCAGTGGTCGATCAGTAACTTTGTAATGATATAAACATTTTATAGGTTTCATGTATCAATTGTGGCTTGGTATAATTGAAGTATTAACAGTGTCATATTGTTACATTCACAAACTAAACGGTTCTAATTGACTATTGGAAGTTGGAACAAAGTATGCTTAAAAATAATTATAGTGTGGACTCTTTCAAAGAAACTGTGGAAGGGCACAGCAGGAAATATTCTGCTAAAAATCTGGAGAACCCTCAAAGGGGAAGTACCTCGACCTTACAGAAAATCACAGCTAAATAATAATACTTTCAAGCAGTGTTGTGTTCCTGTTACCAGAGCTGCTGGTGGGGATTGGGGGTGGGATCGGCAACGCCATTCGATGCTTCTGGTGTTGCAGGTTTCTACAAGATACGATAATCGCTTTACATCAGGCGAGCCGTACGTTTGTTTGCCGATCTAGTTTTATTAAAAAATAATATATATGAAGAGATAAATGAGAGCTACATAGTCAGAAGTATAAAAAGTAAGACTATCTTAAAATATAAATAAAACAGAGATAAATCCGTAAATACCTTAGAATAATAAATGAAGTCATTCGTTTTAAAATGAAATGAAAGGTAACGAACACGCACTTAAAAAACTTTAAAAATAATATTATTTACAAAAAAAAAAACAACAACAACAATAATAAAAGAAAGTTAAGGTAGCAAACATATCAATCAATAAAATAAAAATTTACATGTTAACATTAGGTAGATTACAAAACTTAGGTAATGTAGGTACATTACCCAACTTGGTAGTGTTATCAACAACCTTCACTTAGTTTTTCTTTTAACATTCATTATGGATAATAAAATATACAACAATCCTGGTAAAGACATATTTTTTTACAGAAATCAAATTTCTTACTTCGCGTTTCTTACTGTTAAACAGCTATTCTTGATAAAATCTCAACAAGGAATGAAAATAGAAAAATTTCGTCAACGTAGCAATATAATTATTATCTAATATCAGTTTTTACAAAATGAAAAAGCTATCATAATAATTTAAGACAAGACCCAAGATGTCTCAACAAGAATATTCAGTAGGCATCAAGACGCGTTATTATCAAACCTGTCACAGCTAATTCGCTTAATAACCAAAATTCAACTTAACATTCAGTACAAGGGAACCGTTGCAATCCTGTGTAGGATATGCAAATGTGGCCTTATCGACAAAGCTCTAGAATATTAATATTAGAGCTTTGAAAGGAATTCTCGAGTTGCTGATGTGATGCTTGACTTTGATACGTTTGTTTTGAACATGTGTAAAACATGTTTACTTACAAGACGTATGAAATAAAAATATCGGTTTTTTTTTTAAGTTATACTTATTTTGACGCGTTAGGAAAAAATGATGAGAGTAATTTTTTACGATGCGCGTGCACACTGTCACAAAAAAAAAACCGACACTCTGAAGTTAGCTAGTCAATTGTTAAGAAGAATTTAGCAACGTGACCTAATTTCATCTGTAGTGAACACATGACGATGGCCCTGGCAGTAGCTCTCTCGACAAAAATGTTAACAGTCTGTTCTAAGTTATAATAATATCCTGCTCATTTAATAAATAAAAAACGAGTCTGCTTTAGACCATACGACTGAAGTAAAACTTCTGCACAATAGGCCTGCACTGTGTCTTAGATATACAAAATCTAACTGACTATAAGAGAAAGAGAGAAAGAAAATGTGTGCTCAAAAGAGTCTCTTTTACTCCGTTAGCCTCAACCGATCACACTTTTTGTAAAGCTATCTGCTTATTTAGTACATATATATTTTCTTGATTATTATTGAAAACATCAGGTTCTGAAACAGTGAACTTCAAAGCACTCCGTATATAAAATATCTATAAGTGAATATAAATACAAATAAAAAATAAGTCATGAACGTCTTGAAATTTGAGTCGCTGGATTATATAAGCGTTACCGTGAGAAATAGTGTTTCGTCTAGGAGGCCCAACTTTGTCCTACAGTGGACAACCATTACAGGCTAACAATGGCGATAATTCTCTTGCATATTCAATATACCATAAAAAACACAAATTTTCTTCAAATATAAACAAAATTTCTTCCAAATAAAGCACACATGTGAAGCCGCTGGCGGAAACTAGTTAGTTAACTCTCCCTAATGTTATCTCGAAAACTTGTTACCATTTATTTTTAAACTCGACAAGCAATACAAAGAATCTACGTTTTATTAAAACTTCAGCGACCCCCACTAAAGTTACTTCATTTTAGACTGCATAAGTTCAAAACAAGTTTGAGTAAAGTTAACGTATTATTGAGTGCGAGAAAAAATATCAAAATGAGAAGTAGTGATGTTATTATTATTTTTTTATATGTATATAATTATAACAAAGTCATTAAACAAGCGTACGTCTCACCTGATGGTAAGCGATTACCTTATCTTATAAATACCTGCAACACCAGAAGCATCGAAGAAGCCGATCCTACCCCCAATCCCCCCCAGGAGATCTGATCACCTTACTCACCACAGAAACACAAAACTGCTTGAAATCAGTAGGTATTATAGTTAGTTTGTTTTGCAAACAAAATTAAGTTACGTAAAATACCTAATAGTCTACGAGAGCTAAAAAATGTAGCTGAATTTAGAAGGCAGCTTTTCAAGTTTATATAATTACATTGGAGTTCTTGTTTAGTGTCGTAATTGCTTGCACCAATTTAGTAATAAGTCGGAGCGTTTACTTTGTAGTCATTTAACGTACCTACTATAAAACTGGCTAGTCTAGATGGTCTTACATTAATATTAACGGATGCCTTTCTGCTTCTACATTATCATGATGGTATGCAGCCTGTAAACATCTTCTTCCTTACAGTATTGTCCTTTAGTAGCTTGAAATCATCTTAATAGTTATAGCTGTTGTAGCGATAGTGATTTTTTTAATTAAAATATTTAAGTAGTTCTCAGTTCAAGAACTATAAAACAATTATAATTTTGATTCGTACTTTTCTAAATCAATATCAAAATATTCAAACAGGGTTCAAAAGCACTTTCGAATCGGTACTTTACAAATTAAAATTAATTCCACACACGTTATTATAAATCTCTATGATCGTATTTATTCGAATATGATAGAAAACATCATATACAAACTTATCAAAATTTCTTAACACATAATAAGCACACACAAGCTACAAAACAAGCACGTTCTCCGAGCATAGTCCATTGCTTTACAACAAGTTCATCAATATAGTTGGCAAGCATTTCCGTTGCTAAGACTGCTCGGGCTGCAACGTGAAAGCAAATCCCTTCCGTTTGACGGGACTCGAGCCATCATCTGACCTCAGTGAACGAGCGATATGAACTGAACAATTGAGACGTTAGGTTAAGCGTCTGGTATAAATTCCTCATAGACGTTGATATTGGTCCCGCCTGTAACATCCCAACGCTGGGCATAGACTTCTTTAATCCACAATACTCCAGTGTGGGTTAGCAGATCGATATTTTTATATATTTATTCATTAACATACAATTATAACATAATAAAATGACGTAAGTCACAAATGGTTTTGAATACTTCTTGAATAAAAAATTGATTATGATTTCATTAAAGAAATATGTATGTAGATATTTTTCAATAACCTCCTATGAATATTAGTTAATTTTTACTAATTTATAGTTTAAGCTGCTGTCGATATATCTGTAACCTTTAGTGATTTAATGATTTCGATCATAACAATATCAACTAGGTCACTTTCTTCCTGTCAAACTTCTATACATTCAATTACAAAAAAAGGTCTTCACTACAAGTAAGCTCCTCTTACTGTATTTGTCCATCAAATGGTCTTCATACAACAAACATCCATGTATGTTAATATATGTATATGTGACCTGTACATACATATCATATGCAGATGTACCTTTGAGGCTGCGATATCTTCGACACGGTGTAACCGCAAAAGGACATTCTTATACAGGCTGATCCATGATTTGTATCAAATATCTCACCTATTTTTTTAAAGATCTTCGATGCTAAATACCGTCTGATACAACCGTGACTCAAAATACCGATTTCTTCACAATGTCTCACTTCATGAATTTCTAATGAATTCGTATATTTTCAACTTAAAAATATGAACAAAATTAGAATATTTTTTTTTTGGATTTTACTCCTTTAGAATCAATTTTCATATAATGGGGGCCTTATGAAAAAAATAAGAATAATAACATATACTGAACAAATGACCTCGTTACGTTTCACGTAACGCCATCTCTCGGAACCAACAGGGTTCCGATTGATGGCGTAACGACGTTTTCTAATAATTTGATTAGTTTATTTACCATTTGATAAGGTATACTAGTTAGCATTTTTGTGCCTATTTAGACAGTCGATCTGAAGGAGTAAACTCCAGTCGTGCGTCGGAGCTGACACACACACTTTTTTGTTTTAACTAAAATCCACAAGAGTTCTGATCTATTTTTTGGAGTTCGGTCCTCAAAAAACAGTACAACATGGATATGAAAAAAAAAATTGGAAGTAAAATCGTGTGGAACAGTAACGCTAAGGGCTTACATTAAAACTACTCAAAGAGAGAGAGAGAGAGAGAGTGACGTTTTAAGGCACAACGTATTTTGCGAGAAAGAGATGGTCGTGACGGCGATCATTATTAACGAGTAAATTCCAGTCACATGTCAGAGCACACAAACTTTTTACACCCATAACATAACATAAAAATACACTTTATTGTACACCAAAACAGAAATAGTACATATAATATATCAAATTGATTTTAACAAAGTATCATAAGGTACAAAGGGCGGCCTTATCGCTGAAAAGAGATCTCTTCCAGGCAACCTAGGGGCAGAGGAGATGGTATTATGTCGGTGTAGGTGTGCAAATTATGATATATCATTTAAATTAAGACATTTATTTGCACACATTTATTTCTACTTTCTAAAGCCTTAAATTTAATTCACAGAAGGCTTGCATCACCCATTTTATTTTTTGAGACATATCTAATACAAAAATTGATCTAAAATTTTCACAAATCTTAAAACATCCTGTACTACAGCTAGATCGCTCGTTTAATATTCACGAGAGTGAAGCAATCGGTTCAAATCGTCCGCCCGGAGACGTCTTCGAGCTCCGTATTGAGTTCAGACTTTAGGTAGTTTTTGTCCAGCGAACTAAATCCGAATTAATTTATTCTAGTCCAGTATCTCAAATTGTATTAGTTGATCGGAATCATAATCAATTTAGAGAATTATTAAGGTTCATCGTTTTACAATTGAGATTTTCACTTTCTTGGCTTGAATACTGTCTTAGGATAGTTTAAGTAAGTATTGGATAATTATAAGTTTTTAATTCCTCTCTTCTCGTTTACAGTACGTCCAAACCAAACATAAAAAAATAAAAACAACACAAAATAAAAATTAAAACTTAATCAGTACAATCAAGCAATCAATTTGTAAACCCGTCCCAAAAAACCAAGGCTTAGGGCTAATGAATAGGTAATAAATCTACCAAAACACGATCACAACAACAACCAAAAAATATATTAAAAAAATAGTAAATGTTTTTACGATATTTTTCATCTATCGAGAATATTCTAATATATTATTTTTAGATGAGATTTCGATAAGTAATAGAAAAACTTATAGATGTAAACCGAGTACGAGATTCTAGATTCGAAACTAATGATTTAACATGATACAACTTGTCGAAGAGACATCTTGTATGCACAAAACGACCCTCCTATGAATTTCAAAGGCGAACTTTAAATTAAATCGTTAAGTTTTAATGGGGAAGACGGTACAGAAAAAGAGTTGTGCGAACGTAAGGAAAATAGGATTTGAGAATGTTTATACTTCGTTTCGAAATTGAAGTTATTAGGGTGCCGTATCCATAGGAATCTCATTACTGAGACTTCGGAATCCGTACCTTTGTCTGTCACAGCTCTTTGAAATCGTAGTAAGTAATTTTTAGAAATTACGCAGACCCTGTCCACTGTAACGGTAAATAATAAGTATTTTTATTAGTAAAAAAGATATAATTACAATGACATGGTGATATCTGAACCATGGAAATCAAAATGAAAAATAGCTTTCATCGTATCAAAAAAAAAAATAGATCTAGCGGGTACATCGTTCCATAGTTTAATTGGCTAGAACACTGACACGGCCAGTCTGATATGCAGGTTCGATCCCTGCTGGCACACAAAAATAAATCATAAAATTATAATGTTCTGGGAGAACTGCTGAAGAGAGTAAAATAAAGATATTATAAATTTAAGGATGACCTTTTTAGAGAATGTGCGACATTTTTTAGTACCGCTGTCTTACATTAAGTATTCAGCTTATGTAGAACAACATCTAATGTGACAAGGCTACAATGAGTTAGACTAATAAGAATCAAACAGTCATAATTTCCACATGTAAGCTGTCATGCGTGACCTCGTTAATAAATCACATCGCATTGCGTCGCTTTCTAGGACAAAACTTTAGCACTATTAAAGCGCTATTAGCTGAAATTGTAATAAAAATATAATTTCCTTCTTCTGTTCTCTAACATCAAACAGGTGAGCAAAATACTTGGTCCTAATACTGTGATGGATTGGGCTTAATTCTGTGATGTTTAATCTTCTTTTTTAACAGACTTCCAAAAAAGGAGGAGGTTCACAATTCGATTGTATTTTTTTATGTATGTTACCTCAGAATTTTTGACGGGGTTTGGTCAATGATTTTTGTTTTAATCGAAAGGTGGTGCATGTCATGTGCTTCTAATTTAATCGCGATCTGATGACTACTTTTTTAGTAAAATTTGATATCGTGCATTTACTTGACTATTTGCATCCACTTATGTTGTATTACTTGTCGATGTAATTGAAGTCGGTTGTTTTTTCGTTTTCGAACAAACACAAATAGTTCAACATAGACAGACTAATAATTATTTTACTTTATAATTGAATATATTGAAGATATCTGAGAGTTCAGTAAAAAAATCAAACTTTTTAATATTTTCCTTTACGAAAACTATAAAACGAAAAGAAAAAAATACTTTAGACATATAAATATCTTTCTATCCATTACTCTACATAGTGTGCCCTAAATATAAAAAAACACAAGTCCAGTGACTAAAAGTACTCCCAACGTCAGAATATCAATTTACTGATAAAAGAGCAAATTGATACTATTGTGCAAGCAATAACTGAACTGTCGAATTTAAAACCTCTGCGTCTTGGCCACGAACGTCGAGAAATCCAATTCCTTGCAGACCGACATTCCGATGAAATAAAACTAGAAATAACGTCTTCGGATTCATTTAGTTTCTTATATAGTGGATATCATTAAATTTTAAGGGTGAGGAGAGATAATTTTTAATAGATTTTTATTTTATTTTTATTTTTTTATGTAAGTCGGTAAACAAGCGTACGGCTCACCTGATGGTAAGCAAATACCGTACCGTAATCTATTTAATGTTTATTACAGGCTTATAATGTTTATAATTTTTATTAAATACTTATAAAACCAACCCGCATTAGAGCAGCGTGGTGGATTAAGCTCTGATCCTTCTCCCATAATTATGGGAAAGAGGCTTATGCCCAGCAGTGGGATATTAATAATGATCATAAATAATAATAATGGAAGGCTGTTTCTAATTTTCTAATAACAGACAATATTTGAGTAACTAAGAAATAAGTAGAAAAATAGGTCCTCATAAGTAAATAGCGATCCATTCCATACGACTTTGAAAAAATATAATAAATAATTCAGTATACAGATAAAATACATTGTAAAACAAAACAAAAATTACTACAAACAAACAAAACAATAAAAGAGGGTGTGCTTTAGACCACACGACGGAAGTGAAACTTCTTTAGCAATAGACATGCACTGTGTCTTAGATATACGAAACGTAACTGGATATGAGACAAAGAAAAAAATGTGCGCTTGCACGGTGCAAGTTGCACCTCTCTCTCTTGGTCAATCACACTTTTCGTAATGATCTCGTCACGCATTCAACAGCTTACTCCCCAAGTTAAACGTGCATAAAGAAGTTTTACTTCAAAAACAAACAAACATCAAGGACAGAAATCGAACATAAATAAACCGTTAACATTTATAGGTAGGAGGTACTTCGGAAGAAGCACGCAATTAATTAATTTTACAATATATTACCCGAGTGTCGTAAGTCAAAGTGACGGCGGAATAATTTAGTTTCTGTCCCGGCAAGATGGTAACTTGCGGTTACGTAACGTAATTTCGGAAGTGCGTTTGTAATTTAAAATATTTACTTCATTAAAATAATTTTTTGACATAATGTTACTGATTTAGTTGTGTGTTTGTATTTTTTTTTTAATTGTATTCATTATATTAGGAAAGATATAGGGTAAAATTACAGATACATATTTCAGAGAAAATTTTAGCTAATTCGAGAAAGTTTTTTGTGTTATACTTATTCAAAAACCGATGACATCCTATTGTAAATCATAAAAACAAACATTCAAGGATCCTACACACATACTTAAATGTTGGTTTCTGGTGTAAGTTTATGTTCTACTGGATCTCTTCCTTCATAGTGACTCGTAGAGCCATTATGTGTCCACTTGCAACGTGGTAACAAGACTTTTCTTATTACGAAGAATTCTCTTCGTAAATTTACCCAGCAGTGAGATGGTCACAGACTGCATTTATAATATTTGTTTTTTCTATATTATTTTTCAGTTTTATTTCAAAGATCAAAATCAAAATAAAAAATAACTTTATTCAAATAGGCCCCAAGATCACTTTCTAATCGTTATTTTACAAATCAAAATTTTAAAGTGATTATTATTTTTTGTAAAAGTAAAGCTACCACCGAATCGGAATGTAGATTCTGCAGAGAAGAATAGGCAAGAAACTCCGCAGTTACTATTTTGAAAATAATATATAAACTGTGTTTTAGTACAAAATTAGTATTTACATAAAATACAGCGTCACTAAGTCCATTAAAGATTTACAGGTAAGCGTAAAGAATATGTTTCCGTATCGCGTGCACATAGCCCACGCATTAACGTATCATATATTCCAATCTCCCTAAACACATGAAGAATGCTTATTACCGAAACCGACAGCGAGTCAGATTGATGGTGTGATCCCACTTTTACATACTAATGTATTAGCTTTACTGCCCGAAGTTATTAGGGTTCGGCGGATTGCGCGATTACGTGGAGTCAGACTTTTAAATACGATTCAGGATAAAAAATTTTATAGCTATAATTCAACGTTTTAGGAACTGTTATATTTATAAATTTATTTTTGGGATCAATTGGCTGTTTTAAAATATTATTTCATTTAGTTTTATATTGTATGTAAGTGTCTTTGTTACTTAATTGAAAATTTCTTAAACATATTTTGCCTAGTAAACTATTAGCACCACGCTGGTTTCCTTTTTATTGTTGCAACAATAATAAGTTGATATAAGCTAACGTAAGCATTAAATTGTTTCTATGAAAATGTAACACATATAGCAATATATATTATTGATTGGGGAGTAACCTGGTGAATGCGTGACGAGAGAGTTACAAAAAGTGCGATTGGGCAAGTCGAACGGAAGTTGAGAGGGACATATACGTTAGATGGAGCTAAAGAAGTTTTACTTCAGTAGTGTGGTCTAGAGCACTCTCGTTTTTTTTTCTAACATCTAGACCTTAAATTGCATCCATAGCTGTATCTGATTCGTTTCTTAGACTTGCTAATCTGATCCGAAGTAAGCAACCCAATAAACGCAGGATATTGCGTATAGTTGTCACCAAATTCATCAGATTCATTAACATTCATCTCGCGTGACGCGTGCACAGATAATATTTTGCACAAAACGTGTTTTTGGCACGGTATCGGTAATAATTTTCGACAACGATAAATCGTTTCAGAAAATATTTCATATACAGACATGACCCAATTATTATAGTTCTGTTGTGTGCGAAGATTTGGTATAAAATGTAGGCCTTTTTTTCGCAAGTTAATATCCTGTATGAAAACGGTTCGAATTCAAATAATGTTTAACTTTTATATGAGTTATTTCATCTCGTGAAGGAAAATATTCTACATAAATTGAATAGGAATTCTGACATATTTACTGCCTACCTGCCGATGAATCGTGTAAAAGTTTTGTGTACTCCCTTTTATTAACAAAAATGTTCAGACCAGAGTTTTTTGTGAATGCTCGTTGAATCGTTTCATTTATTTGTAATTATTCATCAGATGTGGATTTTAAATGTAATTTTACGTCAGCTTCATAATGTATCAAAATTGGTTTGAACGGAAATCGCTTATACAAAGAAGCAAAGCTAAAAAAATTATAATTAGATGACACATCAGTTATTCAGTCAGTCAGTTCAGCCTATTGCAGTTCACTAGTGGACATAGGCCTCCCCAAGTTCGCGCCAGACATCCCGGTTTTCCGCAATCCTCATCCAGCCTACACCGGCAATCTTGCGTAGATCGTCGGTCAAAACTAATAGTAGTCATGTTTCTGTAATAACAATTAATACAATAAACCTTTTTGCATGCTCAGACGGAAGGTCAAAAAGCTCTAATATATTGAGACTATAAAAAAGACACGAAGAAAGAGTGAGACTATAAAAAAACATTACTAGTCTTTTTATGCATTTTGCTGTGTTTGATAGGAGTTCGATATTTATCTATATCAACGGACTGTTACTTAAAATACAGGCCTTACGTTGCTTATGTCAGGAAAAATGAAAATTATGTAGGTACCATAATACAGATACTGCTGCTCCGAGTGCAAATTCAGTCCATGATCGTCACCGTTAATGATATTTTTGTGACCAGAATGGTTATCGTATAACTTATATCCAAAAATTTTCACTCTTATTTTGGCGTTCTATTCTAGCATGTCAGCAACCAAACCTTCTGTGGTCACCTGGCATTAAGCGATTAGGTACCGTAGCTTATAGACGCCTGCAACACCAGAAATGTCGCAATCGCATTGCCGAATCTGCCCCACCCACACTCCAGAACACCTTATTCAATACAGAAACGCAACACTGCTTGATAGCAGTATTATTTAGTAGAGACGAGGCACTTCCCCCGTCGGCCTGCTCCAGATTTTGAGCTGAATTTTTCCAGCTGTGCCCTACTTTAGTTAATTACTAGGATTACAAGAAACTCTGCATTAATCACCTGATGCTAGTAATTTTAATTATGATTTAAAAACGTTAATCTACAGAACCGATTGTCTTTTCCAAACAGACATTTTTATTTTTAATAACGCCTCCATTGTGATTTATGAGCGAGCTGCCGTTTTTCCGTCTTTCCTTAACATATATTTTTTTATGATGATACGTGAAATTATTGAATAAAATATATTACGTAATGAGCTTCGTCTATCTATTTCATACATTGACACATAAAATTCATATTATTCTACTCAAAATTTATTTATTCTAAATTTTTTGCCAATTATTCCTAATATTTAAAAAAATCATGCATTAAGATTAAAATGTTCTACTTTTAAGCGCAAGGTTATACAGTTAGGAACATAATTATGACAGTAATATTATTCAGAGCGAATTTAAAACATTTCAATTATAAAGTTTTTATTATATTTAAAACACAATAGAAAAATTTAAATAGAAATTTGAAATAATTTAAGAGATCTAAGTATTATTCAATAATCAAAACTATAAATTCTATCTATGTAAAACTTACTTAACAAAATGTCACGATGAAGATCGTAAAAGTGGAGCAATAACCATAAACGTGGGTGAAATCGCAGGGATTGTATAGTCTACATATAAGTTACGGACAAAACCCGTTTGTTTGAAATCGTTTTTACTAAATGAAACTAGTTTGAACAGAATGTTTTTAGTTGCAACTGGTATAATCCAGTTTGAACTGGAGTTTACTGGTTCATGTGTTTGGAGTTTATGTAAAACTACTTATACCTAACGTCGAATGTCGGTTGAAATTAATTCTAGCTATACTGCTAAATATTATGGGATAGTTTATTTATACAAACAATGTAAGTATGTGTTTATGTATGTACATGACTTTGTTATTTATATTTTAGCTGGCGCCCTTTTCCACACCAAAAGTATGAAAGGAATTGTTTAATCAGCGATAATGCCTACAATTATACTATTAATACAACTTTGTCAGTGTAATGATTAAAAATCGCAGATATTATTTTCTTTATTTTACTTATTTTTAGACGATTAGGTACATGCCATTTATTTTACGTAGTACGGGAAATTTTTGACTGAAATACTACTTGAAAATAGAATAAAATACCCCTCTTTGAGTGATCGCAAAAATTCCTTGCTATGTCGAAGCAATAGGTAATAGTCATATCCATATCTGTAGTATCCTACAGATGAAAGTCGCCGCTGATACCAGAAAGACTGGTTCATTTCTCTTTTAGAGAATCGTAGATGTATTTCAATGGGAAAATTCTGCGAGCATTCCTGCTGCCATTTTTACAGTAGTTACCTTTAAATAATTTGGCCCAATCTTGTTTACTTTCTTATTATTAGTATATATTCTTTATTATACACTACAAAAACCAAAACAAGATCGCCTAGTCGCATAGAACACTTTTTTCTGACAACAATATAGTTCGTGGACTAAAATATAATATTTTATTTTATACTAGCGACCCGCCCCGGCTTCGCACGGGTGCAATGATGATACTAAATACTATCAACAATAAAAGATACGTTAGAAACCTCTAGTCTAAAATTATCAGTGTTTTTCTACCATGTTATGCATGTATTATACATATAAACTTTCTTCTTGAATTACTCTATCTATTAAAAAAAACCGCATCAAAATTCGTTGCGTAGTTTTAGTGATCTAAATTCTAAACAATTAAACATACAGACAGCGGGAAGTGACTTAATTTTATAGGTACTATGTATAAAGATAAAGATGTACTGGTGGTCGAGCGATGCGTCATGCGGGGCAGAGGGGATTGACTCGCCGCGCAGTAGGCATAGCATAGTAGGCGCTTTAGGAACTTTAAATGTTTCGCTGCTAATTGCTTCTAACGACGATATCTCAAAAACTATTCATCTGATTGATATAGTGTGAAGGGCAATTTTAATCTGCATTAAATGTCTAAGCTAACTAACATATTTATATGGATAAGGATTAATACTGAACTAAAGAAAATAGCTATGAAAATAACGTAAGGTTTTTAATTAAAAATTTGAACATAAACGTGGTTATTGTAAGTCAACCGTAAGAGATAGAGATATGCTCTCGCGGACTTTTTTGTAGAATTTTTATAGATTTTGAATTCGCTAGTACATTACTAAACTGTATCTTTGCTAGTTTACGCGGCGTTTGCGTGGAAAGCTCCCAGTTGGCGCGATTTTTTACGACTTCTTCAACATTTATCGCCGTAATTCTGCTAATTTACATAAAAGTATACTAAATTATATACACAAACCTTCCTCAAGAATCACTCTAGCTATTAAAAAAAACCGCATCAAAATCCGTTGCGTAGTTTTAAAGATCTAAGCATACATAGGGACATAGGGACAGAGAAAGCGACTTTGTTTTATACTATGTAGTGATAAGAATAATTCATTATTATATTATATCAGAAAACAAGCCCTACAATTATCTCGACTTAATTAATTTGACCATACATGTTGTAATGAACGAATAAGCAATTGTAAGTATAATGTAGGATTTCATTCGGAATAATAATGTTTTCTTACTCATAATGTATATTCTCAGTAGAATTGTATGGACGTATTTAAGATATTTCTCAGCTAAGACTGATTGAGACTACAGTGATAATTCACAATCATATTTTAATATTACAGAATCTTAGTTTAAGAAGATAAGCACATAGTGTTTACGAAATAAATAATTGTGTTTGCTAGCAAACGAAAAAAAAACCGACTTCAATTACATCGACAAATAATACAACGTACACACACAATACAACGTAAGCAGACGAAAACAATTAACAAACGCACTAGTCGTCACTACGATTTTCGAAGATTCCCCTCGATTTATCTGGGATGCCATCATCAGATCCTAGTTTCCTTATCATGGTACCACCCTTGGTATGTCTTATTTCTAACAAAAAAGAATATCAAAATCGCGACTAGCCCGTTAGTGCACTTTGTAGTGACCCTGCTTTCTGCTCCGGGGGTTGTGGGTTCGATTCCCACCTCGAGTCTGGGTGTAATATACATATTTATTTATTATAATTATGTATTATTTATAAGTATGTTTATCGAAAAAAAAATATATATGTAGCTATACCAGTCGGCTGTTACCTATAACACAAGCATTAAGTTGCTTACTTTAGGAACAGACGACCGTGTGTGTATTGTGTAGATAAAAAATAAATAAAAAAATAAAAATAAAATCGGTTTATAAACGACAAAGTTATCCGTGAACATAGACTTAATTTAATAAAAATGTACGGTCGAATTGAGAAACCTCCTCCTTTTTGTAGTCGGTTAAAAATGCAATGAAATCGAAATGTATCCAGTAGTTTTTGATGGCAGGACTAAAACTATAGAAGTTTTATTTATATACAAGAAAACCACTTTATTTATTATCTTTTTCATAATCTATATGTTGTTTACATCATTCCTTGCGTATGAACACTAATAAAAACACTCCCAAACAATACCGTGATATGTCGCCATTAAGCAAAGCAATAAAACTTGAAAAGAAACGACAGGCTTCAATTTAGTGATGTTTTATTATACTCGTATTATACAATTTCTTTCGATGACCGTTATATGTATATTTACGACTATGGTAAGTAAATGAGAATATACTCGTAATTGTGTTATTCTGAGATACAGTTATCTAACTAGTTCAGATAACAGGTGCACTGCAATTGTATGCATATATATTAAATATATATAATACATATTTATTGTAATTGTATACATATACATTTCTTTATACCACCTTAATATTGTAAAAGTGTGAATTGTACTTTTATTTGTGACCAATAAAATACTTTTTTTTAACTTATTCAAAGTAATAAATCCAATTCTGTACACGGTAAATATTTTGTAAAATATTTAGGATCGAATCGATACTGACGCTAAAATTATATTTATTTCCTTTTTTTCTTTGTTTGCATTTTCAGAAATAACACCCGCTCTGGTGTAGTGGTCAGAGTAGTTGCCTAAAACACCCACCTTTAGCGGGTTCGATTTCCGCTTGGGATGGATATTTGTATTTGTACTCGGAGAGCACGTTATGCCGTCGGTCCCGATTGTTATCATAAATACCTGATAGCGATCGTTACTCATAGTAGGAACATATCCGCCAACCCGCAGTGGAGCAGTGTGGTGGATTAAGCTCCAATCCTTTTCCTACATGGAGAAAGAGGATACGCGTTATCAAAGATTACTCAAAAAGTTGTAAGCAGATCCCGATGAAATTTAAACGTAATGGTAAGCATCAGCTTTCGATTAAATTAAAAATCATCAAAATCAATACACCCAGTAAAAAGCTATGCGGTATAATACAACGTATGTAGACGAAAAAAAAGTCGAGTGAAAACGCATTATTAGATATAACTCAAAAAGTACTTGTTAGATATCAAATAAATTATAATGAAACCAAACAACACAAACCACCTTTCGATTAAAGAAAAAATTATCGAAATCGGTCCATCCAGTCAAAAGTTCTGAAGTAACATAAAAAAAAAATACAATCAAATTGAGAACCTCCTCCTTTTTTGAAAGTCTGTTAAAAAGATGTAAATACCTACTATAACTAACAGTCCTTAAGAAATTCCATCGATTTTTCATGGATTTCATAGCACAGAAACAAGTTTCATTTAATAGTAATCTGAAACATTTCGCTGCAAAAAACGACAAAGTTCCGAGCTACTTGGATTAACAAAAAGGTCGCATTGGAAGTTTTCCGTTTTAGAAGTCTTGAATTTTCTTTGAAACGTGTAATTAATATGTTTAGGACTTTTTTTAGTTATTTAATTTTGTTTTAGTAAATTTGTGTAAACAGCAATGTAACTCCTCAGCGGGCTTCGTAAAAGCTCATTTATTATAAGCTTAATGTTGTATGGAATTGTAAATATTATTCATTAAAAAACTGAGTGGGATTTAGACCATATATACGACTGAAGTAAAACTTCTTTTGTAAAAAGCCTGCACTGTGCCTTAGATAATTATACGAAACGTAACTGGCTATGAGAGGAAGAGAGAAAGAAAATGTGTGCTCGCACCTCTCTCTCTCTCTTGCTCCGTTCGCCTCACCCGATCACACTTTTAGTAACACTGTCGTCACGTTAACTTTCATTCACTAGATTATTCCCCAAGTCAAGCGTGCGTAAAAAAGTTTTATTTAAAAAAAAAAGTGTGTGTTTCAGCTCCGACGCACGACTGGAGTTTACTTCTTCAGATCGACTGTCTAAATATGCAAAAAAAGACTTTTTAGTCTAAGAAAAAGATGAATACCATACCAAATGGTAAAATGAATCAAAATAACGCCATCTATAGATGGCATTATTAGAAAACGTCGTAACCGATACCCTCGTAGCCGGTACCGTCGTAACCGTCGTAGCCGGTACCGTCGTAAACGTCGTAGCAGATAGATAGCGCACAAAAACGTATCAAAGTTATTCGTTCAGTAGATTTTACTTTTCGTATTTTTTTCATACTGAGGGCTTATATGAAAATCGATTCTTAAGGAGTAAACTAGAAAAAAAAATGTTTTATGGGTCACTAGTTACTTGGAATAAAGATTTACTTTTATATTTACTCGTATTTATCATTACAATAAATTCTTATCTATTATTAAATTTTGTGAGATGCCAATATTTCAAAACATAACGCCTCAATAATGTTACTTCAATAAAAATACTTGCAACAAAAGAATTTTGAAGTAAACTTACTACGCTTGACTTGGGGAGTAAGCTGGAGAATGGGTGACGAGAGTGTTACGAAAAGTGTGGTCAGGCGAGGCGAACGGAAGTTGAGAGGGAAATATAAGATAGTGAAGATAGAAAGAGAGAGTTACGTATCGTACATTACTTATATTATATTAATCGGATACACTTCGGAGAGTGTGCGCAGGAACTCCACGACCTTGTTCCCCCCTGCCCCTTCCATCTCCGTACAACTAGACAGTCGGCGTTACGCCACCCTTACACGGTCGACATTCCCAACATACGCACTAAGCGATTCGCTAGTACTTTCTTGATGCGTACGGCCAAGGAGTGGAACTCTCTGCCGGCATCTGTGTTTCCGGAAAGTTACAATCTGGGTATCTTCAAGACGCGAGTGAATAGGCTACTTCTAGCAAGCGTGCTCCATCCTAGACCGCATTCTTACTTAAGATCAGGTGGAATAGTGGTCAAACGCAAGCCTATCTAACTATAAATAAATAAATAAATAAAATAAACTAGGGGCAAGAGTCGAGCGGTCTAAAGCCCACTCGTTTTTTTTTTTTTTGTAATTTAAAATACAAAACATATATTATCATCCAGTTTATGACAAATGTTTATGTAGAATATATCAATTTGATATAAAAGAGTAAAAGTACAGGAAATAATAACCGAAGCCGTACATAATTTTAGCAATATCTCTGTAAGACTATTCTTTCTCAGAACGCCTTTAGGGAATAGAATATTAAATTACTGATTTCCCAGTAAAACGTAAATAAATATGGAATATATTAATATAATTGTTCTTGAGTTTTTTCATATGATTAAGTAATATTGTATTCTGTATTGTATAATTTTATTATATCTGCCGACTGGGGAAGTACCTCGACCTTGCAGAAGATGACAGCTAAATAATGCTGCTTCAAGCAGTTTTGTGTTCCTGTTGTGAGTAAGGTGACCTGAGCTTCTTTTGGAAATGATTGGGGATAGGGTTGGCAACGCGCTTGCGATGCTTCTGTTGTGTCAGGCGTCGATATCCACGGTAATAGCTTACCATCAGGTGTTCGCTTCGCGTCGCTTGTTTGCCGATATAGTTGTATAAAAAAGGCTGTTACAAAAAATTATCAAAGAAATATCAAGGAACATTTCTTCCACCTTTAAGTAAATCTTCAAGCAAGGTATAGTCGTTTTCGTTTTAAGTCAATAGGATAAGAACGAGTTGAATTCTATTTGCTTAACCATTAAAGGGATTGGAAAAGCTTTTAAATTCGCCTTCGCACTTCGTATATTTGAATGTTTTTGTAGGATCAGAAAGTTGACGGGAGCGTTGTATGGAGGACGAACATATTGAGATGCGACTTATATGTAAATAATTTTTTGCCTGTGTGCGTGTACCTGCAAATCCACCCTTTTGCAAAAGATTGTGCGAATGGATTTGGTTGTTTGTCGATATTTCACTACAAGACTATTTTATTTTCTTGAAGTGAAACTTCTTTAGAATCGTTGTGATTTCAAACCGGATGCAACGGCAAAAAGACAGGGAAGGACGAGCCGCGCTGCAAGCCGCTAATTTTAAATTAGTTTTTTTTTTAATTAGTTTGCCATAGAAGTTTCACTTCTATCGTGTGTGAATCGCACACACGCCTTTTTTTTTAAATAAAATAAAGACTACTAGTGACCTAATTGTAACGGATCATGGTATAGTCAGTTCATCTTTGCGCGCGGCTCTTTGTGTGCGTGCGCTTGTAAAATTTACGTATACAACTTCAATTTGTGTAAAACAGTGACGCGACCGCCCGCGCCATGCTGACGGCGCACGCACACAAAGAGCCGCGCGCAAAGATGACTTGAACTGACTATACGTATCTTGACATCCGGAGTAATACTTTTTATCTGGTTTTTACTATGAATTAAAGAATGAACTAATCCTATGAAGGATAGACAATCACAGAATAATTAAATGAGAGTATTTTTCTTGAAATAATGAAACAGTGTGAAATGTACCTATGTTTGTGTGTGCGTGCGTGAGTGCGTGCATGCGTGAATGCGTGCGTTTTTCATGCGTGCGTGTATGTGTATGATATAACTACAGTAATAGATCTTATATTTTATAATATGTGATATTTGTAAAGTTTGTTCATCAAGTATTTATTCAATTTTTCATCTCTTCAATGGTTTATTTATACCTATAGGATGGGGTCTGGAAGATATTGCTGTAAACCTAAAGCGATAAGACCACACTTTCTACTTTATTTGCATAAATTTTAATTTCAGTTGTTTATTTTTAATTTTGTGGTTAATATTAGCTTTGTAAGAATAATTAAATTTTGTACGACGTCTTTTTAGGGTTGTAACGTAACACGTAAACACAGTTCAGTTTTAAGTTATTGGTGCCATAAATTTTAGTTATACTTAAGATTACAAACGCATAAATTGAAATGTGAGTTGACATATAAACATAAAACAGTCAACTCAATGAACGAAAATGGTTCAAATCCATTAGGGACTCAAATTTTAAGTTGTACTTGAATAGAAATTTATTGGCTGGGAACTCAAATAGTTTTTAGCTAGTTGTTAAAATATTAGAGTGATAAATTTTATATTCGAGACAGGCTTAAAATTTTGTGTTGACAGATGCGAGGGAATGTTCTAAGGGCCAATTTCCACTGATTGATATAATCGCGATTAGTTCGACATAAAGTCGGTTTACGCATTTAACAAAGTTTAGAGCTGGAAATTGCATTTCACTAACATAAACTAAACGCAGTTAGAGAATAACGGCTGAACCGATTGCACTAATTCTTTTTTTTTTGTGTTCCTTGAAGTATGAGGATGGTTGTTACAGAGAGGAATTTTAAAGGGATTGCCTGGAAAAGTCTTAAAATAGCACTTTGCTATGTTCTCATACGGATAATTCGTAATAATAATTAAACGAAAGCCAAGATTAGAATCGAATTATAAATTCGATTAAGCAAAGCATAGCTTTATTAAACAGTGGAACCCGGGCCTAAGGATTCGACCCGGCGTATGAGTGGGTTTTTTGCTGTAATTACAGGACGCCGGGGTTGCCATCACAAAGTTTTGAGTTACCTTGTTTGGATTAAAAACTACAAAATTGACGTGTATTTACTTTACATTAACACGTAAGGTTAAAAATGACAATGATCGGTTAAATAATTTCCCTTTCGAAATCGGTTGAATAATACATTATTCTCCACAACCGTCATACAAATTTATCATAACTAACAATTTTTTTTTCTTCAGCTTTATTCAATGTGTATTTGTTTTTCCCTTTTATTGTTTATCTTTTATTGTGTTTTGTTTAATTGATTTACGCAATTTCCTTTGGATCGGATAAAAGTGCTCACAGCCAGTAAAGTTCAAATTATTGAGGAAGTAATAACTTTATTCCTTGTTTTTGTAATAATTTTATTTCTTGTTCTTGTTTTGTGTTGCACTATAATGACTTATAAACTATCGGGAAAGAACAATTACACATGGGATTGCCGTATTTTTTTTTGAATACGGAAATGTACCGCGGGGATCACCGAATTTCCGTAAAACACGGGAATTGCTGTGAGTATGGTATCACTGCAGAGCGCATTGGTGGACGTGTTAGGGTGGGGGAAAAACAGACGCGAGATTTCAATATATACGATGGGCAGTAAATTTCGGGGCAGTCAGTTTGACATTCAAATTTGAATTCGGAGTTCGAAGCGGTAGGCCTCCGCGGCCGCCGCGGCTTCTTGGCCGGCGAAGCTATGGAACTTCTGACTTAGATTAAAGATAGAAATACCTAAAAAGTATTTTTTAGATCTGATTCAGGGATTTCATTAGCGTAAGCTGGCCGAGTGGCTATGTAGCTTCAGTTTAGTCCGCGAAATAGTTTTAATTTAATTTTACTGATTATTATTAAGTGCAATTCTTTATTATAGAATCTTAATTTGTAATCCGCTAAATAAATTCAGTGAAACCTGTGTAGAGTCTGCAGTCAAGAGCTCCTGATTGGTTCGAATGCATTAATTTTTATATATACGCATGTGTAATAATTTCACAATTTTGATACACTTTGACGCATGTTTGTTTTCTGCATGTTGTGGTTCTGTTACTAATTTTTATAACTTTTACGGAGATTTTTAATAAAAGATATCTAATGAATTATTAGCTAGGTTTACATCGATACTATTAATTGTTGATTACTGAATGAAATTATTATGAAAAGGTTTACATGGACACTATTAATTATTGATTGATTATTGAATGAAATTATTATGAAATAAGCCTTATGACCATAATTATATTGAATTTAACAGATAAAATGAAATCTAATTTAAGTAAATAATCACAATATGATGTTGTTAGAATAAAATGAAATTACATCCGTTATACTTTAAAGTACATATATAAATTGAATGAATCTTGGTTAAAACTATCATATTAGATATTAAGGGTTAAATAGATTTTCGTTAGGGTGTATTTAAATAATGAAATGAGATTTTACTATGTCATTACTTTGGAAGTAAATAGAGTGGTGAATAATTCTAGGAAAATATGACCTATAAACAAACTAATGATTAGTTGTCGTATTTTATTGAATATTCTCTACATATAAATATGCTTCTATTGTATGTATATGTATATATGTATATATATATATATATGTGTGTATTTGACTTCATTTTGACATTACACAAACTTTGTAGTTCAAACATTAATTTAAGAATTTGTAGATCTTAAATATATGTTGGAGCGAGGTAACACAGGTGGTTTGTAGTCTTGAATGAGTTCAAGGATACTTTTAGCTCTTGAATACATTCTAAGATGAGGTAATTACACACTGAACTATGACATTACACAACTATTGTAGTTTTGAACATTGATCTAAGAACTTATGTTCTTAAATAAGTGTCAAAACGAGGTATCTGGTAGACTGGAGTGTCTCAATTTCACGATGACTTTCATTGAACTATATAAACTATGTTAAGGTGAATCCATAAATGTTTGTATTCGCCAGTGTTTTATTATAGGTTTCCCCTATAAGGCAAGGCCTGTCTAAGCCACAGTTCTTCGCGTCATCGATGCTAGGTAGTTCCTAATCTAGGTCTATCTAGTAAAGAAAGTTGCGAGTACTTCCTACCAACCTCTGCGTTTGTGTTTGCCTAACTGAACTATGTTCTTGGTAAATACTATACGTATGTTTGCTTATCTTTGATAAGAATTCCTCATCTTTGATGAGAGACATTGGACAAACTCACCAAACACCTAGTGTATGGTCGATGTTTGAACTGCAACAAAGGTTAGTAATTTAGTTTTGGACAGTGGTATGAAGTTCTATTTTAGACTAATAGAGAAACATATTCACTTTTCCAATTAATTTATTGCTAATTTTTGTGGACAGTCTCTGTTAAGTCCTAAGGCGGATTTACTGAGATTTAAGCCAAGCCTTAATCAAGTCCTCTTGTGTTTTTCAAACATACAAACATTGATGGATCATAAAACCTATTAAATATACATTCTCTCTTCCTTGTGAAAATGAGATACTCTCAGAGATTCTGATTGAGTAAATGAATATGTTATATTTAGTTGTTTTATTTATCTCTCGACACTACTATGTCCTTTGATAAATCCATTCAGTTCCTAAGAGAGCCTGATATATTCAAATGTTTAACAACTTAATTACTGGTTCAATGTTTCAATTGAACAACCTATTCTGGTTAATGAATGCTGTTTCATTGAATGCTGTGAGTCATGCAAGGACAAACCTATACAATACACCTACTCTACATGTTGGTCTTAAACCTTTAATTATTTTTATTTTCCTTATAGGACACTCGAAAGGTTACGCTGTCGCCAGTCGCTAGTCGCCGACGACCCATCTCACAATGGTGGCGAGGCTTGACAATATAGCTGACTATAGACCCGTAACTCAGTAGGTCTTTCCTATGGGAAATTACACTACACAATCCAATTGTGGCAAAAGTGTTAGGTTTCGTGATCGAATTTCAAAGTAGTGGTGTGACCGAAGTTCCCGTATGGGCTAGTAAGCACACAATGAAAAGATCAGTAGACACGATCTCCTTTTGTTCACGTGGAACGCATCTTAATACCGTGTCTGATTACAGCTTGGTAATTACATCAACTCTAGTAATTCACTGGCTATGTCTATATGACGTCCCAAGGGATTACTCAAATACAGTCCTTGCATGATTGCGCTGCGGCGATATGAAACAAGCATTTGTTAGACAGGATATATTTCCGTCTAACTTATTGTAGAAAATTGGGACCTCTCATTTCCTGCCTGCTACCTATCTTTGATTTGATAGCACCAACGTTGTGCCTAATTTAATTTAGAGCCTTCAGCACGGTGTGGATTGGATTGGGGTCGGAGGGGAATGGTGGTTGCGACCCCCCGGGTTCAGCTGAACCCGGCCTTTTAATTCCTTAATGCCTATAAAACCTATCCTAACAGATTAACACATACAAACAAACACTACACATTATTTTTCACAATTATCTGAGATAATTTATTAACTGAATAAATTATTTCAAGATAATTAATAACTATATAATATGTATTTAATCATTATTTCAATTACTTATATATTTTATCTATTTCATTTGTTTAGAGTTATTAGAATCTATCTATTATATCAGGTTTGAACTAAAAATACATGTAAAAGAAACTTAGACACTATTCAATTAATCAATGTCATTATAGAATATCCTATATATATAATTATTTAACTTTATTTCTATTTCAGCTATCTAGATTCACTAAAAATATTAGCAATTATAATTTACACATTCTTAAGGAGACGTCAGAGATTTAGTTAAACAATAGGTGATAGTTATTTCTAAATAAATAAGTCTATTACTATTTATTCTTAACGGTTCTAATTTACTAAATTTTATTAATTCCTAATTAATTTACTAATAAGGTGTTATAAGGTTTAATATCTTTCTTTCCTTTTAATAGTATTCCAGGAGTTAGTTATCTATAGCATTTATATCACTGGTAAGTGTAAAAATCTTTCAATTAAATTTTAGGATAAATTAATTTCAGTAATTTAATGTCATTGTGCAGAGATGTTATTTTAAATTAATGGCTAGGTAGGATGTTAGTTAAGAGTTTATATAGAAATCAAGGCTTCTAATAACATATACTATGTCTTTCCTTCGGCATACCATGAAAAGAACTGAAGTTACTCTGAAACAAAAATCAAACACAACGTAGAGTCCTTCCTTTATACTAGACGATCACAATTATAAGGCCAAAGATAATTGATATCCTCATAAGCTTAATATTAACTTGTAACGCCACTACCATGATAGTGTTACAAATTGGTCTTCATGACCAGGATGTTATAAATTTATATATGTTGGGGTCTTTCTCACCACACCCCATAGCATAGGAGAGCGTTATAAAATGGTGCCGTGACCAGGATTGTCATAATGTGATGATTGGTTATCATTGCATAGTAGTAGATCGTTTCAATTTGGTCCACATGACCAGGATATGATAATGGGTCTTAGGTCATCCATAGGAGATCGTTTCAATTTGGTGCCGTGACCAGGATATGATAATGGGTCTTAGGTCATCCATAGGAGATCATTACACTTTGGTGACGTGACTAAGATTATCATAAATATGGTGAATAGTTATCATTCCATAGGTATAGTTACAATTGCTGCCGTGATGATAAGGATATCTATGTATATCCAATATAGTATATCGTTACAAATTGGTGCCGTGACCAGGATGTTTATAAATATAGTAACCATCAGTCATCGGAGCATCATAGGTAGATCATAAATATGGTAGATAGTCACACCCCATAGTATAACGTTACAATTGGTGCCGTGACCAGGATATTTGTGGTTGCGCAAATGCCGGAGTAAGCGAGTATCTTAGAAGCTTTAAAGTAACTTTTCAAAGCATTTACAGCGAATAATGTAATGCCAGTGATAAAATGATAATAGTTGCACGATTGTACTGATAGATAACAAGAATATACCTATTGATTGCATTTTGAAGAAGACAAAGCATATTAGTTAACAATTCTTTAAGTCATTTTACACAAAATAAGATAAACCTATTAAATTTATATTATGTAAGCACATTAACTTATTTTAGACAATCTAAAAATGGATTTATAGGTATATAGCATCTTGGCGCAGTTAGAATTACAGTTAGGTACATAAATCTAAATAAATCTGTTTAAGAGTAATATTGAAGAGATGTTTAATACTTAAAGGTTGCATTAAGTTTCTCAGTAATAAGATTTAAATGGTCAGACCATAGCAGCCTACTGTCTCATGTATTATTACTAATGATAGATAGTTACATATTTAAATAATTATTTATTCATGAAATTACATGAAAGTATCAACCTACACAACATTGCTGAATTTGCCTAGTAGTATATTGAAGTGAGTCTTAGGCACATCTAACTATTATCTGATTATTATGATATTATCGTCAATCAGTAGACATTACTAGGACAGTTAATAAAATTTAGATTGTATTAATTAAATATTGTTAGGGAATTATTAAATAAAAGCCTGCAGTAAATTTTAATATTACTTACAGATACAAATTATTCTAGGTTATGTACAATTTAAACTTATTTTGTCACATTTAGTCACTGACGCTGAAGTAATTTCCTTCCTTGTCGAAATTGGTCCCAATCGTTATGCGTTGAACATCCTGGGCTGGCTAGATGTACGTGGAGGTTAGGCTGAAATGGTAGTATTCAATAGTATTAAAAATCTGCAAACATAATGTGAAGATAGGATAATATTTTAGTTAGTAGTAGGAAATTAATTATAATATTAACTAACTGTGGAATTAACTTTTATTCATTTATTTGCAAAGACTGTACAGGAAAAACTATGTATTTTGGTATATTTATTCATTTTAATGTTAGATTTTAAAAATAATTAAGTGTAGTCATTGCCATCATAGCAAATTATATTTAGTTTAAATAACAGATTTTAAAGTATAGAAAATTCAGTGCATTTTAGTCATGTGTGTGAGAATGTACTGGTTAAATAGAAATTGAATTAGGTTATGAAGGTAACAAGGTTATTTTGACCTTGAATTTTAGGAATTGACTGGAACTGTTTAAGATAATTTTATTTATAAAAAAGAGTATAGCTTACCAGATGACATAGCATTCATAAGAACTATAAAACCAATTCATGAATCCTTGTATTTGTTTGTTAGTGATGTAGAATTTGTCCTTATATTCGAAGATTTAAATCTTTGCTTTATTCCAATATGCGATCTTTGTATCTTTTTAGTCACAATAGTTCAATAGGTTAACATGGCATTGTGGCTTGTTCGGTCTCTTTATATATACTTCGATTCTATTCTAATAAACTAAAGAACCGATATACTTGTTTATGAAAAATCAATTATCAGTTGTCTAAAAGGGTTCATACAGAATTACAGAACTACTTATAATCAAAAATATGTGTTTGTGACCATAGATTATACACTTTTAACTAGGTTGTGACATTAGAAATTGCGTTCTAAAAACAACTACAATAAAATCTTTTGAAAAGGTTCTTGTTTTAAAATATTAATAAGACATTATTGAAAAAAAATATAGAACATTTTTTTATGAACATTATTATTACATTTTATTTATTTTAATTTATTATTATTCTTTTTTTTGTTAGCTTTCCTCGAATTTTGAACTGTCAATTGTCAAAGGGAGGAAACTTTTATTTCAAATTTGAATTGAATAGAATTTTATATTAACCTTGTAAATTATTAGTATTTATATCAGAGGATGTGTGGTTTTAAATGTATTGAACAAGCGTGAATTAATAGCGACAGTAAAATTGTAGTAGGGTTGGTAGCGACATCTGGTGGACAAACGTGAATTAATATCGAGTTGCTTACGGAAGTTATGGATGGTTGTGCTATGTGTTCGTAGATGGCGCTGAAAGAATTTCAAAATGTCTCATGTCAGTAACGCCATCTGTTGAGAGTGAGTGGTATTGAAAGGTAGGCTTTGAAATAGAAATGGCGTAGTATCGAGTGTAGATATGGAAGTGTTTATTGTGAAACAAAGATGGCGTGGTTGTGATCTTATAAGATATATACAATGGTTCAGTGGATGAGGGAATTGAATGTCATATGCAAGGTGGAAAGTTCAATCCGAGTAAATTGAATTTCAATTTAAAAATATATACTGTAGTTTTAAAAATATATACTGTAGTATTTATTATAGAAAAGGACGATTAGGGATAGTATGAATTTGGCAGTTAACATTTATGAGGATTTGAGATATTTTCTAATTATTATGATTTCACTGTGATAGTTTTATTATTTTTTTTGTTGATGGATGTATTGTTTGGGGTGAATGGAATGGAATTGATGTTTGTTAAGAATGTTATCAATGAATACTAGAGAAGAAATGAAGTTGTCATATTTCATTTGAAGTATGATAGTTGAATTTTAATTAAACTTGTAAACATTTAATATTTTAAAATTAAAACTAAGTTTAACATTTGCAGAATCCGGTCGACTTGATAAAATTTCAATAAAATATTAGAAGTTTAAAAGGTGATTAGAAAGAGATAGTTTTTGTGTGAACATTTGGAAAGTTTATTTAAATTAAACTCAAATTAAATAAGAGTGCAGTGAATCTTTTTTTTGAATTAGAATAAATTAATTAAAATTTAGATAAACATTATCAGTGATACATTTGAAGCAAATTAAATCTATAACAATGCCTAGGCGTCAATCTAAAGCTAGTCCTGTTGGAACCAAGGCGACTAATTCTAATAACAAGCGAGTGTCTGCAGTTAGACCTGCTACTAAAGTAAGGAAGATTAATTCTTTACAATACATATCTCGAATGGTGGAAAAGGCAATGAATAACATCAATAATAGAATCTCGGAGTTGGAAAATAGAATGTCTACTCCTAGTGGATCATCGGACAATGTTATGCCGAGAGAAAATTTTATTCAACCTATCATACAGCCGGGAACATCAACGGTATACTATCCAGTGGCACAGATGCCTACGGAAAGACCTAAGTTTCCATTTAAAGGAAAACACCCTGTGACGTTCATCGAAGACTTGACTGCTTATTTAAGAAGGTCTGCACCAGAGGCGAGAGATATAATAGACATTGTCATAGATTGTCTTGAAAATGAATCGCGAAATTGGGCGCGTATTTATAGAGATAGATGGACAGTGTTTGAAGACTTCAAAAGGGATTTTTTAGACACATATTGGGGCGAGGCTGAGCAGAATGAATTAAGAAGACGAATCAGTCAGAATTCGTGGGACGGAGTCCAGTCTATGTTAAGCCATTTCATTACTTTATGTGGACAAGCGAAGATGTTGACGTATCCTATTCAAGAGAGACAATTAATAAACGACATTATGAATCATTTTCCTAAAGATGTTCAATATGCTTGGTCAACAAGTAATTACACATCGATTCTTCAAGCTACGGAGTTTCTACGAAAGTTAGATAACATTAATAAGCAAAATAACTTCAGTAGTGGCATTAATGCCCATTCTAGCAGCGTTCAAAGACCTGAGATGGCAGCTCAACAGCAAAATGGCAGAGGCGGTCTCAACCGGAAGCGAATTATGAACACTAGATCAATGAGTAAGGTGATACCAAACAAGAAGAATAGCATTAATAGTACGAATAGAGTAGATAATGATAACAATGTTTCTATAGAAAACTCTGTATCAACAGAGAATTTAAACTAATAAGTGTTGATGTGACAGACCCCGGTACATCAACTTTAGTAGGGGCGAACAGTACATCAGTAGCTTTAAGAATTATGCTTAAACTCGGGTGGGAACCTGGACAGACATTAGGTAGACATAATAATGGTATACGTAAACCAATCATAGCTAAGGGACAATATTGTAAATCAGGGTTAGGCTCAGGATTAAATAAAAATAATTCAATAGATTTCAAGTATAAAATCATACAAACTTTAAAAAATCAATCGGAAATAGATAATGAGTCGTTAGTGCAAACCGAAGCAGTCTTTTCATTATTTGACAAGGAAGATAATATTACCGCGGATAAATTAGAAATAATTAAATCTGAGATTGAAGTGATAGTATTTGGTAAACGAGTCATATGTTTAGTCGATACAGGGAGTGACATAACCTGTATTTCAGAATCATTTTGGGAATCTTTAAAATCATTAACTGGGAACAAATTAGATATGTTACCTGTTAAGCCGATTCAGATACGTGGAGCAGTAGGACAAAAGAGTGCTAAAATACAACAAATGGTTTTATTGCCTGTAAGATTTGGGGTAATTGATTTAGAGATTAGATTTTTTATAGTACCAAAATTAGTTCATTCAATGATACTAGGATTTGACTGGCTTATGGCAAATAATGTTAATATTAAATTACAAGAGCCATCCATAGGGTTAGTTATCGAACATAGAGATCAACGAGTATTAATTCCGTTTATTAAATATAATTTTGAGGAAAAGAGAATTTGTGATATTACAAAGGTAGACAATAGCTTTGATTTCAATAAATATTTACAAGAAATAAAGACGGGTACACCTCTTAAAGGAACTCAATTAAATAAATTAAAACAGATTCTAATTAAATATAGTGAAGTATTCGTTAAAAGGTTAGGTAGAGCTAATTGTTATCAACATATTATCAAAATGATAGACCATAGTCCAATAATTAAACGGTCTTATCCCGTTCCGTACGCGTATAGACAAAAAATGGAAGAAAAATTAGCCGAAATGGTTGATATGGGAATAATATCTAGAGGTTCAACACCGTATTGTAGTCCGTTAACTTACACCTTAAAATCTGATGGTTCAATTAGAGTTCTACTAGATGCACGTGAAATCAATAAATACATGATAGCTGAGTCGGAAGCACCTCCGATGCAAATAGATGTTTTAAATTCATTTCATGGGGTTAATTATATTAGTATAATAGATTTGAATAATGCATACTTTCAAATTGCCATTTCTGAGGATAGTAAAAAGTATACCGGGTTTACATTTAATGGAAAATCTTATATGTACAATGTTTTACCACAAGGACTTAAGACTTCAGTAGGAAGTTTCAGTAGAGCTATGGACTTAATATTAGGGCCTGAAGTTAGACATTTTTGCGTGAATTATTTAGATGACCTTGCTATCTTAACTCAAGGAACGTTAAATGAACATTTAGAACATATCGATATAATATTAAACAAATTAAAGTCAGCGGGGTTAACATGTAATCTTGAAAAATGTAAATTCATATGTAAAGAAGTTAAGATGTTAGGACATATTATTTCTACCGAGGGAATTAAAACTGACCCAGAAAAAATAGAGTCAATTAAGAATTTCCCAGTTCCCAAGAAAATAAAACATTTAAGAGCATTTTTAGGACTTTGTAATTATTATAGGCGGTTCATTCCTGATTATAATAGTATAATTCAACCTTTATGCCAATTATTAAAAAAGAGTAAAGGATGGACATGGACTTCAGAAGCACAAGTAGCCTTTGAAAGATTGAAAAATAGTTTTTTAAAGACAATAATGTTGCATCATCCGGATATGTCTAAACCTTTTTATTTACAAACAGATAGTTCGGGAGTAGGTCTTGCGGGGGTTTTATTTCAGTACGATGAACAAGGGGAAATGAAAATATTAGGCTATTGTAGCAGATCTCTTAGGGGCGCCGAATTAAGATGGACTGTTACTGAACAAGAGTTTTGGGCTATAATCTATTGTTTAAGGAAGTTTGAAACCTATTTGAGGGGCGCAAAGCTTATAATTAGAACTGATCACAAAGCATTGACGTTTGTTAGGACATGGAAATTGTATAATAGTCGAATAATTAGATGGATATTGTTTCTCGAACAATTCGATTATAGTATCGAACATATAAAAGGTAGAGATAATGTCGCTGTTGATGTGTTATCTAGGTTCCCACCTGATTCATCAATGATACAAGAAGATAGAATCTATTGTCCTGAAATACATTATATGGAAATTAAAAAGAATAAAACATTAATAACAAACCTAAAAAAATATATCTAGTTTTCAATCTAATGATAATGTAGTACAGTTGATAATGGATATTATAAATAATATTAGTAATAATCATAGTGGTAGAATAAATAATATTGCTAAGCGCTGTTATATCAAGGATGGAGTGTTATATTTTAAAATCAATTCAGATAAACATGTAATTTATTTACCCTCTCAGTTACGAGAGGAAGTAATTTCTCAAATTCATAAAGAAATGGGACATCAAGGGGTTTTTAAGGTACTCAAATATATTAAAGATAGATTCTATTTTCCTAATATGCATAGAACAGTTAAAGTATTATTAAAGACTTGTCATCTCTGTCAAGTTTCTAAAAGTGATAATATAAAATATGTAGGCAAATGTAAATCTATTGTGACAGAAGAAATAGGTGACTTAGTTATGGCAGACTTATATGGACCATTGCCGAAAGGACGGTTTGGTTCTGCTTATATATTTGTAATTCAGGATTCATTTAGTAAATTTGTTAAATTATATGATTTGTCTAAAGCCACTTCTCGTTCAGTTATTACAAAACTAAAACAATTTGTTAAAATAATTAAGCCTAAAGTAATTATGACTGATAATGGTAGTCAATTTTCATCTGAAAGTTGGAAACAAACTTTAAAAGATATGGGTATAAAACCTATATTTACAACTGTAAGAAATCCTCGACCTAATACGACAGAAAGGGTTAACAGAGAACTAGGACGTTTATTTCGAACATATTGCCATAAAAATCATAAAAGTTGGGTAACGATATTAAATAAAATCGAAACATTATATAACAACACATTTCATGAAAGTACGGGATTTACTCCTAATGAAATATTATATGGAATGAGTAATGACATGTCATTTGATAGTTGTTTGCCTCAATTAAATAAATCTAGAGATATTAATCAAATTAGAATTCAAGTTAGGAAAAACTTAAAAGATAACAGTATTAAACGACAAACTAAATTTAATAGGTCCCATCGTTTAATTGAATTTCAGATTGGAGATTATGTAAAGATTCGTAAGGTAAATAAGTCAGAGGCTCAAAAGAAACTTATAAAAAAGTTTCAATTGCTGTATGAAGGACCTTATGTAGTTAGTGCGATTCCATTTGCAAATGTTTACACATTAATGGACCCTATAACTAAAGAAATTAGAGGAAACTTTAATACAATACATTTAAATAGATATTATCAATAATAAATTGATCACGATCAATTATAGATGTTATCAATGTTTAACTGTTGATACAAACATTAGAATTAATAATGTAGAATTGAAAAGGATAGATTTTAAAATTTAGAATATCAATAAACTTTATTGAAGATTTATTATATTTTCACAATAATTTAATGTCAAAACTATAGTTGACTTTATAAGGAAATGAATTGCACTTAAATGTTTAACCATTGATATAAACATTTGAATTAATAATGTGGAATTGAAAAGGATAGATTTTAAACTAGAATATCAATAAACTTTATCGAAGATTTATTATATTTCACAATAATTTAATGTCGAAACTATAGATGATTTTATAAAATGAATTGCACTTAAATAAGTTAGATATATAAGTAAAAGATTAGGTTATTAAGATAGTAATTAAATGATTAAAATAGATAGTAATAAGTTAGATAAGTGTAATTGTAATTAGGTTTAGTTATGAATAAAAAATAAAAAATTAAGGTAATGATGGGTCAGGGAAATGACTCAACTAATTTTATTGGAGCGCTTAAAAGTTCTCACATAATTATATAACAATTTAATTTTCAATTGACTATTAAGTCATATATTAATTTTTCTTCATCATTACTTAACCTATTAAGCGCTAGCTTAATAGAAATAATAATTTAATTTTCAACGGACTACTAAGTCATATATAAATTTTTTTTTTCTTTCATCAAATACTTATTAAGCGCTAGCTTAATAAAAATAGTTGGTGGGGAGTAGGGCGGTCATTTCTTCACAAAATTAACTGAACATTTTAAGTTATATTCAATCTAAATTGAATTGCAAAAATATAGGTCAGACCTTAAAGTTTGACTGTTTGCAATACGAGTTGTCCAAGTACTGCAATATACTAAACAACATATCACCAATTCATATTAGTATTAGATATGAATTGTGCAACTGTATTCAAATATTTTAATTTATTCATTCTGAAAGGAAACGGATACGATTCCATACATTCTTGGGCCGAAATGCAATGTAAAAATATAACGTAATGAAATAGTACCAATTAATGTATTTACGCTTATTGATTCCTTGCTGAAATTCTGTACATTTTGGCTATTTAAGAGCGGAGTTATTAGACGTTTTGTAAAATTGAGATTATGTTACAATGTCTATGGAAAATCACTAAGTTCCTGAAGCACTAAAGGTTATCATATTATATCATTACAAATATCAATCACTTGAAACCATAAATAAATATCAGGAATGGACTCAGGATGCATCTGAATACACTGAAAACATTAAACAATTATAAACATGATTACATGAAACAAGTGACAGTGACGGGACCATGACGGGGCACACAGTTTCAATATCAGTCAGCTGTCAAAGCTGTTATTAAAAATAATTATGATTTAATTTTAATCGATACGAAATCGATAATAATTTGGGTTTATCAGATATTAATTTTTATTTTCGATATTAATATAATTTTATTTAAATACACTTTATTGTTTATAACTTCAATTGTGTATCTGAATACTTTGAGGTTATTAACTAGTGCAAATTTTTTTAAAATTCTATATTCGATTATAGTTAAATCGATATGATTTATTTTCAATCGATACGAAATCGATAATAATTTGGGTTTATCAGATATTAATTTTTATTTTCGATATTAATGTAATTTTATTTAAATACACTTTATTGTTTATAACTTCAATTGTGTATCTGAATACTTTGAGGTTATTAACTAGTGCAAATTTTTTTAAAATTCTATATTCGATTATAGTTAAATCGATATGATTTATTTTCAATCGATACGAAATCGATAATAATTTGGGTTTATCAGATATTAATTTTTATTTTCGATATTAATGTGGCTTTATTTAAATACACTTTATTGTTTATAGCTTCAATTGTGTATCTGAATACTTTGAGTTAATTAACTAGTGCAAATTTTTTTAAATGCTATAATCGATTATAGTTAAATCGATACCCAATTAATTTGACGAAAACTATCTTTTTCATTTTTCTCAGCTTCCAGATTCAGAATTGAGCTGATATTTTATATTTTATAAAAAAAAAATATACATATATATGACCAATTTTTAAAAAAAACATATCTATATTTAATACATTTTAGCCTAAAAGTCCCCATCTCCTCTAAAATAAGATGAACTGCACTCTGTTAAGTTGTATATTTAACATTGAGAGCCGGATTTTATATTTTAAAAACAATATGTGTATTGTTATAAGATAAAATTGAGCCTAGATGTAGGAATTCAAATCAAATTGGATCTATGTGAGTGTGAGAGTGGGTGAAGGAGCTGGAATGGTTGGTAGAAATTGATTATTTTGATTTTAACCATTGAATATAACGCTGGTGGTGTGATTGATGAGAGGTTGGATGGTTGGGAGAAGAGTATGTTTCTATGTGCTGTTGATTGAGGCTGAATGTAAGGATTCATGAGTGTCCTTTCAGTTGAGAGGTGGCGTGATACAGAATTGTGTTATTTGGTTACGTTGTTGTGATTAATTAATAATTACGATAAACTACATTATATAATTAAGGGGCGATTGTAACGTAACACGTAAACACAGTTCAGTTTTAAGTTATTGGTGCCATAAATTTTAGTTATACTTAAGATTACAAACGCATAAATTGAAATGTGAGTTGACATATAAACATAAAACAGTCAACTCAATGAACGAAAATGGTTCAAATCCATTAGGGACTCAAATTTTAAGTTGTACTTGAATAGAAATTTATTGGCTGGGAACTCAAATAGTTTTTAGCTAGTTGTTAAAATATTAGAGTGATAAATTTTATATTCGAGACAGGCTTAAAATTTTGTGTTGACAGATGCGAGGGAATGTTCTAAGGGCCAATTTCCACTGATTGATATAATCGCGATTAGTTCGACATAAAGTCGGTTTACGCATTTAACAAAGTTTAGAGCTGGAAATTGCATTTCACTAACATAAACTAAACGCAGTTAGAGAATAACGGCTGAACCGATTGCACTAATTCTTTTTTTTTTGTGTTCCTTGAAGTATGAGGATGGTTGTTACAGAGAGGAATTTTAAAGGGATTGCCTGGAAAAGTCTTAAAATAGCACTTTGCTATGTTCTCATACGGATAATTCGTAATAATAATTAAACGAAAGCCAAGATTAGAATCGAATTATAAATTCGATTAAGCAAAGCATAGCTTTATTAAACAGTGGAACCCGGGCCTAAGGATTCGACCCGGCGTATGAGTGGGTTTTTTGCTGTAATTACAGGACGCCGGGGTTGCCATCACAAAGTTTTGAGTTACCTTGTTTGGATTAAAAACTACAAAATTGACGTGTATTTACTTTACATTAACACGTAAGGTTAAAAATGACAATGATCGGTTAAATAATTTCCCTTTCGAAATCGGTTGAATAATACATTATTCTCCACAACCGTCATACAAATTTATCATAACTAACAATTTTTTTTTCTTCAGCTTTATTCAATGTGTATTTGTTTTTCCCTTTTATTGTTTATCTTTTATTGTGTTTTGTTTAATTGATTTACGCAATTTCCTTTGGATCGGATAAAAGTGCTCACAGCCAGTAAAGTTCAAATTATTGAGGAAGTAATAACTTTATTCCTTGTTTTTGTAATAATTTTATTTCTTGTTCTTGTTTTGTGTTGCACTATAATGACTTATAAACTATCGGGAAAGAACAATTACACATGGGATTGCCGTATTTTTTTTTGAATACAGAAATGTACCGCGGGGATCACCGAATTTCCGTAAAACACGGGAATTGCTGTGAGTATGGTATCACTGCAGAGCGCATTGGTGGACGTGTTAGGGTGGGGGAAAAACAGACGCGAGATTTCAATATATACGATGGGCAGTAAATTTCGGGGCAGTCAGTTTGACATTCAAATTTGAATTCGGAGTTCGAAGCGGTAGGCCTCCGCGGCCGCCGCGGCTTCTTGGCCGGCGAAGCTATGGAACTTCTGACTTAGATTAAAGATAGAAATACCTAAAAAGTATTTTTTAGATCTGATTCAGGGATTTCATTAGCGTAAGCTGGCCGAGTGGCTATGTAGCTTCAGTTTAGTCCGCGAAATAGTTTTAATTTAATTTTACTGATTATTATTAAGTGCAATTCTTTATTATAGAATCTTAATTTGTAATCCGCTAAATAAATTCAGTGAAACCTGTGTAGAGTCTGCAGTCAAGAGCTCCTGATTGGTTCGAATGCATTAATTTTTATATATACGCATGTGTAATAATTTCACAATTTTGATACACTTTGACGCATGTTTGTTTTCTGCATGTTGTGGTTCTGTTACTAATTTTTATAACTTTTACGGAGATTTTTAATAAAAGATATCTAATGAATTATTAGCTAGGTTTACATCGATACTATTAATTGTTGATTACTGAATGAAATTATTATGAAAAGGTTTACATGGACACTATTAATTATTGATTGATTATTGAATGAAATTATTATGAAATAAGCCTTATGACCATAATTATATTGAATTTAACAGATAAAATGAAATCTAATTTAAGTAAATAATCACAATATGATGTTGTTAGAATAAAATGAAATTACATCCGTTATACTTTAAAGTACATATATAAATTGAATGAATCTTGGTTAAAACTATCATATTAGATATTAAGGGTTAAATAGATTTTCGTTAGGGTGTATTTAAATAATGAAATGAGATTTTACTATGTCATTACTTTGGAAGTAAATAGAGTGGTGAATAATTCTAGGAAAATATGACCTATAAACAAACTAATGATTAGTTGTCGTATTTTATTGAATATTCTCTACATATAAATATGCTTCTATTGTATGTATATGTATATATGTATATATATATATATATGTGTGTATTTGACTTCATTTTGACATTACACAAACTTTGTAGTTCAAACATTAATTTAAGAATTTGTAGATCTTAAATATATGTTGGAGCGAGGTAACACAGGTGGTTTGTAGTCTTGAATGAGTTCAAGGATACTTTTAGCTCTTGAATACATTCTAAGATGAGGTAATTACACACTGAACTATGACATTACACAACTATTGTAGTTTTGAACATTGATCTAAGAACTTATGTTCTTAAATAAGTGTCAAAACGAGGTATCTGGTAGACTGGAGTGTCTCAATTTCACGATGACTTTCATTGAACTATATAAACTATGTTAAGGTGAATCCATAAATGTTTGTATTCGCCAGTGTTTTATTATAGGTTTCCCCTATAAGGCAAGGCCTGTCTAAGCCACAGTTCTTCGCGTCATCGATGCTAGGTAGTTCCTAATCTAGGTCTATCTAGTAAAGAAAGTTGCGAGTACTTCCTACCAACCTCTGCGTTTGTGTTTGCCTAACTGAACTATGTTCTTGGTAAATACTATACGTATGTTTGCTTATCTTTGATAAGAATTCCTCATCTTTGATGAGAGACATTGGACAAACTCACCAAACACCTAGTGTATGGTCGATGTTTGAACTGCAACAAAGGTTAGTAATTTAGTTTTGGACAGTGGTATGAAGTTCTATTTTAGACTAATAGAGAAACATATTCACTTTTCCAATTAATTTATTGCTAATTTTTGTGGACAGTCTCTGTTAAGTCCTAAGGCGGATTTACTGAGATTTAAGCCAAGCCTTAATCAAGTCCTCTTGTGTTTTTCAAACATACAAACATTGATGGATCATAAAACCTATTAAATATACATTCTCTCTTCCTTGTGAAAATGAGATACTCTCAGAGATTCTGATTGAGTAAATGAATATGTTATATTTAGTTGTTTTATTTATCTCTCGACACTACTATGTCCTTTGATAAATCCATTCAGTTCCTAAGAGAGCCTGATATATTCAAATGTTTAACAACTTAATTACTGGTTCAATGTTTCAATTGAACAACCTATTCTGGTTAATGAATGCTGTTTCATTGAATGCTGTGAGTCATGCAAGGACAAACCTATACAATACACCTACTCTACATGTTGGTCTTAAACCTTTAATTATTTTTATTTTCCTTATAGGACACTCGAAAGGTTACGCTGTCGCCAGTCGCTAGTCGCCGACGACCCATCTCACAATGGTGGCGAGGCTTGACAATATAGCTGACTATAGACCCGTAACTCAGTAGGTCTTTCCTATGGGAAATTACACTACACAATCCAATTGTGGCAAAAGTGTTAGGTTTCGTGATCGAATTTCAAAGTAGTGGTGTGACCGAAGTTCCCGTATGGGCTAGTAAGCACACAATGAAAAGATCAGTAGACACGATCTCCTTTTGTTCACGTGGAACGCATCTTAATACCGTGTCTGATTACAGCTTGGTAATTACATCAACTCTAGTAATTCACTGGCTATGTCTATATGACGTCCCAAGGGATTACTCAAATACAGTCCTTGCATGATTGCGCTGCGGCGATATGAAACAAGCATTTGTTAGACAGGATATATTTCCGTCTAACTTATTGTAGAAAATTGGGACCTCTCATTTCCTGCCTGCTACCTATCTTTGATTTGATAGCACCAACGTTGTGCCTAATTTAATTTAGAGCCTTCAGCACGGTGTGGATTGGATTGGGGTCGGAGGGGAATGGTGGTTGCGACCCCCCGGGTTCAGCTGAACCCGGCCTTTTAATTCCTTAATGCCTATAAAACCTATCCTAACAGATTAACACATACAAACAAACACTACACATTATTTTTCACAATTATCTGAGATAATTTATTAACTGAATAAATTATTTCAAGATAATTAATAACTATATAATATGTATTTAATCATTATTTCAATTACTTATATATTTTATCTATTTCATTTGTTTAGAGTTATTAGAATCTATCTATTATATCAGGTTTGAACTAAAAATACATGTAAAAGAAACTTAGACACTATTCAATTAATCAATGTCATTATAGAATATCCTATATATATAATTATTTAACTTTATTTCTATTTCAGCTATCTAGATTCACTAAAAATATTAGCAATTATAATTTACACATTCTTAAGGAGACGTCAGAGATTTAGTTAAACAATAGGTGATAGTTATTTCTAAATAAATAAGTCTATTACTATTTATTCTTAACGGTTCTAATTTACTAAATTTTATTAATTCCTAATTAATTTACTAATAAGGTGTTATAAGGTTTAATATCTTTCTTTCCTTTTAATAGTATTCCAGGAGTTAGTTATCTATAGCATTTATATCACTGGTAAGTGTAAAAATCTTTCAATTAAATTTTAGGATAAATTAATTTCAGTAATTTAATGTCATTGTGCAGAGATGTTATTTTAAATTAATGGCTAGGTAGGATGTTAGTTAAGAGTTTATATAGAAATCAAGGCTTCTAATAACATATACTATGTCTTTCCTTCGGCATACCATGAAAAGAACTGAAGTTACTCTGAAACAAAAATCAAACACAACGTAGAGTCCTTCCTTTATACTAGACGATCACAATTATAAGGCCAAAGATAATTGATATCCTCATAAGCTTAATATTAACTTGTAACGCCACTACCATGATAGTGTTACAAATTGGTCTTCATGACCAGGATGTTATAAATTTATATATGTTGGGGTCTTTCTCACCACACCCCATAGCATAGGAGAGCGTTATAAAATGGTGCCGTGACCAGGATTGTCATAATGTGATGATTGGTTATCATTGCATAGTAGTAGATCGTTTCAATTTGGTCCACATGACCAGGATATGATAATGGGTCTTAGGTCATCCATAGGAGATCGTTTCAATTTGGTGCCGTGACCAGGATATGATAATGGGTCTTAGGTCATCCATAGGAGATCATTACACTTTGGTGACGTGACTAAGATTATCATAAATATGGTGAATAGTTATCATTCCATAGGTATAGTTACAATTGCTGCCGTGATGATAAGGATATCTATGTATATCCAATATAGTATATCGTTACAGGGTTCCATACCCAAAGGATAAAAACGGGACCCTACTAAGACTTCGCTGTCCGTCCGTCCCTCTGTCACCAGGCTGTATCTCAAAAACGGCGACAGCTAGACAGGTGAAATTTTCACAAATTATGTATTTCTGTTGCCGCTATAACAACAAATACTAAAAACAAAATAAAATAAATATTAAAGGGGGGCTCCCGCACAAAAACGCAATTTTTTTTAATTTGTGTACCTACTGTTGTTTACGTAGTCAATGGTACGGAACAACGGAACCCTTCGTGCGCGAGTCCGACTCGCACTTTTTATCTATTTTTATCTATACTGATAGTACATAGCTTAAAAGTTTTTGGAGTTTACTCCCTAAGAATCGATTTTCATTTATGGCCCCCGGTATGATAAAATATGAGGTGTAAAATCTGTTGAACGAATGACCTCGTTACGTTTTTACAACGAACGTCGGAAACCACGAAAACGTCGTCGATAGACTAATAATAGTTTTCTAATAGCGGCATCGCGCGGTAGATGGCGTTACTTTATTCGTTTATTTACCATTTGATATGGTATTAACCCTTTTCAAGTCTTTTTTGTACCTATTTAGACAGTCGATCTGAAGGGGTAAACTCCAGTCGTGCGTCGTAGTTGACACACACAATTTTTTTTAACGTGCTAAGCTCAGGAGCTACTTGTTCGAATTGAAAAAATTATTTTCGTGTTCAATAGCCTGTTACCGAGAAAGGCTATAGGCTATTTTTTCCCCTCAAATTAACGCGTGCAAAACCGCGGGCCCAGATGGCACATTATAAAGTGAAAAAAAAATAGATTTTTATTATTTGTTATTGTTTGTTATTGCAAAAATCACAGGAACGATATAAAAAAAATGGTTGTGTGTAATGTTCGTTTACGGACGATAGTTTAACGTGACAAAGTCAAAAAGTGGAAGAGAGATAGATGCGGCGCAAGCGTACAATAAGCGTAACGCTACAATGAGTCATCCTTTTCCGTTCATGCCGCCGGCGTTCATTTATTTATTAGACGTTGTCGCTTCAAAATTCTTTTTGAAAGGATAAGCTATGTCATGCTCATCACTAAGTGCCATAGGCTATATTTTATCAAGAGAAAACGGATTAGTCAAAATCGTGTAATCCACGCGAAGCCACGGCGGAAAGCTAGTATATACAAACAAGAATACGCAATTTTATAAAGGATTCAGTGCTTACAATGTGCGTGTAGAAATATTCCGAATAGCATCGAAACCATTTATCTTCGTCATAAATAGAATTTCGCTTATTGTACGTCTGTAACATGTCAGATGAAGAGACACTTTAAATTGTACTACCTACGTATCCTGTCTTTACATGTTTAATTTGTACATATGATTTGTAACGGTCAACATTGTATGGCATTCGGCGGGGTGGAGAGGGACGGAGAAGAAGCGAGGTTTGGTGAAGAGAGGAGAGTAGAATAGCTGGTCCTTTTGGCGAGAGCGGTGTGATTGGACATGAATTTATTTTTTATTAAAATTTGTAACATTTATTGAAAATCAAGAAATAAATCAATTTAATTGAAAGAACGCTTTTATTTTAACATGTCAACTACATACAGTATTATGGTAATTAAGGTTAAGTTTTTTTTTCTTTCTTTAAAAGAGTAAATGTGGAGTTTCTTGCGGTAGTGGTGCGGTGTGGTAACTTCACTTAAAAATAATTATAAATTTTAATTTTTAAAATGACGATGATAGTGCTTTTGAGGCCTGTTTCACTTTTTTTTTGGTAAGCATTTAGACTAAGAACGGTCGATCTACGGGGATCTGGGGGGAGAGGGGGGTGGGGGTGGGGGGGACTACCCCCAGTACCACTGCCACACTTTGAAAATCCATGGTTATGGAGATGTCTATGATTAAAATTTTGAGATAAGAAGAAGAATTCCGCAGCTTACACACTTTAAAATTTTCACATTTCACACGTAATTTTCACATTTCCCGCGTTATTTTAACGTTTTCACAAGTTATTTTCACATTTCACACGTTATTTTTACACGATATTTTCGAATAGAAATACGTAAAAACGATTTCAACTGCAAGATTAACAAACAATACAACTTACGTTAGGTACTCATGTTCCGTTCCGCAGATTTTGCATGTAATTTTCATATTTAACATTTTTACACTTCACTTAACTTCATTTTAAGAGTTTTACATATTATTGTGATGTTTTTACAAGGTATTTTAACAATCGATATAACTGATGTTTAATGACTGATAGATAGATGCTTTAATACAAAAATTACAAAATGGCGCGAACTTATTGTTTCGTTCAAAAGCAATGTAAGCACAAATGCAAAATGTCTAACGCCATACAGCCTTATTTCATTTAAAACAAATATAACAAAATTTTCAAAAATTAAAATATAATTATTTGTGATTTTCAGTTGTACCAATATAAACTGATGAATAAATTTTTATTTAATAAGTATTTTAATTCATTAATTATAGTACCTATATACTTCCAGTTTATTTACGTTGGTGATTTGATTACGCTTCATTGCCAGTCTTAAAAATATAATACTTATCAACAAACAATCGAGTTTAAAATATTTTTAATCAATTTTTTTTAATATCGATTAAAAATATTGTTAAATCAAATTAATAAGAAAAAGTTATCTACAAAAGTGCAATTAGTAATAATAAAAAAAAACATTTAACTTTGACGAATAATAAACTATTTTGAATACATTGTTATTGAATAAATAAAAAGCAAGGACTTAATTTATTATATTAACTTCGATTATCAATTTAATCGATTATCGATTATCTATTTATTTAAATTTAAAAAAATAACCCTAACCTACCTTACTTCAAAACTAGACCATTTATTAGAAAAATTTCGTAACAAAAAAAAATAACCCTAACCTATCTAACTTTAAAATAAAACCATTTATCGGCATAGTTATTAATTAAATTTAAAAAAGGTAAGTCTTTAGATTAAGACCCGTAGAGTGTTTAATGACCGATAAACGTATAGGCATAGTTTTTGTGACAGAAACAAAAAAAAAATAACCCTAACCTATCTAATTTCAATATTAGACCGTTTATCGGCCTAGTTTTTGTGACAGAAACAAAAAAAAATAACCCTAACCTATCTAATTTCAATATTAGACCGTTTATCGGCATAGTTTTTGTGACAGAAACAAAAAATATATAACCCTCTCTCTAACTCATTTCATAACTCATTTAATAGTTTACTATATAAATATATATACTATAATAATATAAATATATATATTACAATCTTATAAGATTACTTATATAATCGATAATCGATTATTAATGTAATCGATTATCGAATATCGATAATGGATTATTAATGTAATCGATTATCGATTATCCATTTATTTGTTTATTAAAAATGATTTTAATGGCAACCCTAAACTACAGACTTCAGACTTATTATTAACTAGCGACCCGCCCCGGCTTCGCACGGGTGCAATGATGATACTAAATACTTTCAACAATAAAAGATGCGTCATGCGGGGCAGAGGGGATTGACTCACGCCGCGCAGTAGGCATAGCATAGTAGGCGCTTTAGGAACTTTAAATGTTTTGCTGCTAATTGCTTCTAACGACGATATCTCAAAAAATATTCATCTGATTGATATAGTGTGAAAGGCAATTTTAATCTGCATTAAATCTCTAAGCTAACTAACATATTTATATGGATAAGGATTAATACTGAACTAAAGAAAATAGCTATGAAAATAACGTAATGTTTTTAATTAAAAATTTGAACATAAACGTGGTTATTGTAAGTCAACCGTAAGAGATAGAGATATGCTCTCGCGGACTTTTTTGTAGAATTTTTATAGATTTTGAATTCGCTAGTACATTACTAAACTGTATCTTTGCTAGTTTACGCGGCGTTTGCGTGGAAAGCTCCCAGTTGGCGCGATTTTTTACGACTTCTTCAACATTTATCGCCGTAATTCTGCTAATTTACATAAAAGTATACTAAATTATATACACAAACCTTTCTCAAGAATCACTCTAGCTATTAAAAAAAACTGCATCAAAATCCGTTGCGTAGTTTTAAAGATCTAAGCATACATAGGGACATAGGGACAGAGAAAGCGACTTTGTTTTATACTATGTACTGATGATGCGAATGAAATTTGAGCGAACGCTAAACTACGCGCCATTTTATTTAAAAGCATCTATCTCTCAGTCGTTATTATTAAACATAAGTTGTATCGTTTGTTAAAATAACATGTAAAAACATTAAAATAGTGTTTACTCTTTTAAAGTGAAGTTAAGTGAAATTTTATATGCTAAAAATTACATTTTAATAGCTACGGAACGGAGCATGAGTAACCATGCGTTATCATTAAATATAATTCCATAAGTTGTATCGTTTGTTAAAATAACTTGTAAATACATTAAAATAGTGTTTAAACTCTTTTATAGTGAAGTTAAGTGAAATTTTATATGTCAAAAATTACATTTTAATAGCTACGGAACAGAGCATGAGTAACCATGAGAGAGAAAAGTGAGTAAAATTTTAACCATAGTTATCTCCATAACCATGGATTTTCAAAGTGTGGCAGTGGTACTGGGGGTAGTCCCCCCCCCACCCCCTCCGCCCCTCACCCCCCTAATCCCCGTAAATCCACCGTTCCTAATCTAAATTTTAGTCTTTTTTTTATGTTACTAGGTTGGCAAACAAGCGTACGGCTCACCTGATGGAAAGACCGTAGCCTATAGACACCTGCAACACCAGAAGCATCGCAAGCGCGTTGCCGACCCTATCCCCAATCCCCCCCCCCAGGAGCTCTGGTCACCTTACTCACCAACAGGAACACAATACTGCTTGAAAACAGTATTATTTAGCTGTGGTCTTCTGTAAGGTCAAGGTACTAACTCAGTCGGGCTGCTCCATATTTTGAGCAGGAAATTTCCTGCTTTGTCCTACCTCAGTTAGTCAGTGGTAGCTTCACATTTAAAAATCATTATACATTTTAATTTTTAAAATGACGATGATAGTGCTTTTGAGGCCTGTTTCACTAATTATATTTTTTAATTTTGCTTCTAGAGGTATCAATGTGTGGAGCTAAGGAGTGAGATTACTTGACATTGTGACGGGTTTTATATGTTAGAAGAGAATGTTATATAGCCTGTGATATAATACGGCCTATGTTAATTATTGTACTTATATTTATTTTAAGATATTTCTATTTATCATGAGATAGTGACGCTAGATCTCATGTTCAACTTATAACTTCCATTTCTAATATTTCAGTAATGTAATACGTCGTTATATACCTACATATATCATGAGAAACTCTAAATACCAACTGCTTCGACTTATTATCCAGGACAAGATCCAAGGAAAGCGCAGTGTGGGTCGTAGAAGAACATCTTGGCTGAAAAATCTACGCCAATGGTTTGGGAAAAGCACCCGTTCGTTGTTCAGGGCCGCGGTATCAAGGGTACAAGTTGCCAAAATGATCGCCGAACTTCGAGAGAAGATGGCACTATAAGAAAAAGAAGTTATATCAAAGACTTTTTGACGTGACAACGTCTAATAAATCGAAGAACGCCAACTGCATGCACGAAAAAAAAGATTGACTCATTGTAGCGTTACACGCATTGTCTCGTTACGCGCATTATCCCGTTACGATCATTGTACGCTTGCGCCACCTCTATCTTCCACCCGATTGGCCTATGTGTTCGAGATGTTTTGTTATGACGTTATCACGTTAAACTTTCGTCCGTAAACCAACTTAAGAACCAATTTTTTTTAAATACTGTATATGTAGTACAAGTGAGTTAATTTTTTGAATGAACTGTATATTTTCTGTTCTAATTCTACATTTATAATTCACACTTGACTGGTCGATTTTATGTAATTAATGTTATTTTGTACAGTTAAGATTATTATAGCTTTCGAAAAACAAATTAATTGGATTTTCTCAAGAATAGTGCTTTTGGTGATAACCTTCCATAACACACAATGTCTCAAACTTCACATAATAATACCTGTTTAAGATCTTAGTATAAATATTTTAGTATTTAAGTGATTCTATTGAATACTAGAGCTTCATGTGTGTAAATGTTAATCTATAATGGTAATATAACTAAAAGCTTTATGCGGTGAGAATACATTATATCATAAACGGATAATTGAAATAAATATATCAAAATACTAATACCTACTTCATGAACAGTATAATCACACACACATCAATATAAACGTGTATTCATACATTCATGAACGCAAACATTCAAACATCACACTCATACACACACATGTAAAATATTAAACGACCGTTTAAAATAGACACTTGTTATTACTGTTGTGATTTATACGACTCAGTCTGTAATATCCCACAGCTGGGCATAGACCTCTTTCTCCATGTAGGAGAAGGATCAAAGCTTAATCCACCACGCTGCTCCACTGCGAGTTGTCGAATATATTCCTTAAAATGAGTAACGATAGCTATCAGGTGTACATGATAACAACCGGGACCGACGGCTTAACGTGCTCTCCGAGGCACGGTGGGGAGACCCACAAGGATAGATATCCAAACCGGAAAGAAATATTTGTACAAATACAAATATCCATCCCGAACGGGAATCGAACTTGCAAACCGTCGATGTTTTAGTCAGCTACACGCACTAATACACCAGATATCTTGTAATTTATACAATGATAAAAAAATGTATCAATTTTTTGCAAATAACGAAAGTCAATATTCGAAAAAACTTTGACATCCAGCTGGCTCGTTGATTGGTGCTTTTTATTAAAAAAAAATCCTTCATACATTTGCATGATCTCCGTTTTTGTTTCGGCGTCGGTATTGTTCGCCGGATATTAACGGGCAAGGCTTTTTGGTCGAAATGATTTTATTTTCTACGTTGTGTCATTGTTTATATTAAACGTTAAATCCTTAAATATTTTAACATATTGGGTATTTTATATTGAAAATCTTTATTGACTATTCAATTGAATCTGGTGAATAGAATTATTTTAGATGAGCGAAATATGAGTTTGACAATTTTTGTTGAAAGAAGAAGGATCAAATTAATTATTAAGTCAAAATAACTAAGCGATTGCCTCGAGGTGAAACCAGTTTCTCTATTAGGAGCTAAAGTTATTACACAGCAAACATACATGAAGGATAGCATTAGGATGATTACACGCGCAAGACGCATTCAATCATGTCTTGCCAAGTTTTTGTCTTTGTGTTGTATTTGTAGTAATTAGTTAAATTAATTAATTGAAGCTCACGTTGTAGTTTTATCTATCAAATAGTTTTTTGGTAAGTTCTTGTTATTTGATTATTACTAAATTGTTTCAGACAGATGGCTGTTGCGCTGGTGTTTGCGAGCTCGATTGCCAGATCTTTGTCATGGTCTGGGCGTTTGTGCATGTGTATTGTGTGTGTTTCCGAACCTCCGACACAGATGCAAAACGTATCATCATCATCATCATCACATCAGCCTATTGCAGTCCACTGCTGGACATAGGCCTCCCCAAGTTCGCGCCAGACATCCCGGTTTTCCGCAATCCTCATCCAGCCTACGCCGGCAATCTTGCGTAGGTCGTCGGTCCAACGGGCCGGAGGACGGACGGAGGAAGACGCGGTCTCCACTCTAAGACATGTCTGCTCCAACGGCCATTGTCACTGCGACACAAGTGAACAGCCCATTGCCAGGGCTATGTCAGTTACTTTCGTTCTCTCGCGCATAGTCTCATTCATTCATATTTTCATTCCACGTGATCCTAAGTTATTAATGTTGCCCAAAAACTCTTGTCAATAGAAAAAGTCGTTATAATAAACATGATAACAATATCCGCTATGTATGTAGGTACATTTAAAGCGTAAAGTAAAAATTTAATATTTGACACTGGTGTCACAATTTCTGTACAATTCTACAACATACTCGAAAAATGTACCAAAAAAAACAAATTCACAAAATACCTGAAACAGACACAGATTAAAAAGACTTTCATTGTGAAATTTACTTTGTCGTGATTTATAATATTTTTAATATTCAGTACGCCAGTTCAGTTTTGATGATCTCACAGTAAATTAGAATTTTAATGTTGCGGACATATTAAACTACTAAAATTTATTACGTAGTACTTTTACCATTGTTATTAAAATACAACCAGAGTTATTTAAATTTATTGTTAAAAGTTAAATGTTTTATAGGGATTTAAGTCACATTGTATTACTTCATTACTTTGATACTTTTTGAAATATTTGTAGAAAAGTACTGTATTTTGTAATTTAATAAAAAATATAACAATTTCATAAGAAATATGAAAAGATAAATTCTTTTAGTTTTAGGTAAATAAATTAAAAATAAAATTTATAAAAATGAAATAAATTAATTTTTAATAGTGAAGGAAAAGGTAAGGTACATATTTTTAATTGAAGTCTAATGTGACTGAACTAAAAAGTAGCAAACATATTTGAAATAAAATATTTATAACTATATAGACATAGCCCAGTTGCACCAGAATCTGTAATTCATAAACAATTCAAGTTTCAAAAAACATTTTGCATAGTATTATAGAAATCTGACAATCCAAATTACTTCACATGGTAAGACAGTTTAAGAAATCCCAATAGTCTAGGAAACCTCCACAGTCTGAAGCCGTGCGTTAGGCCTTACGCACCCTCGTCAATGTCAGCTGGATTAGTGTCACGAGTGATTTCAGGAGATATGTTTTATGCCCCGAGAGTAATGATGTTCGTATTTATGGGTTATTCAACCAGTGTAAGAAATTAGAGAGGTTTAGGAAAATATTGCCAAAAATTAGGTGAGATCGTTAACGCGATTCAATCAGTGTTGATGTCAACGTTTACTGTTCAAATGAAGCGTGTGATTTTATTTCAGACTAGCTGCTGTGCCCGCAACTTCGGCAGCGTGAAATTTAACAACAAAGTTATTGCTCAGTTCGCAGTTATAAAAATAAAATCTAAAATAAAAGTAGTTTAAGTTACACCTTATTAGATCAGCTATCTGCCAGCGAAAGTCCCGTCAAAATCGGTCCAGCAGTTTCAGAGATTAGCCGGAACAAACAGACAGACAGACAGACAAAAGTTGTAAAAAATGTTATTTTGGTAATATGTGCCGTGTATAGATCCATATGCATTAAGTAAAAAGTTGTTATTTTAATATTACAAACAGACACTCCAATTTTATTTATTTGTATAGATAATGGCATGGATGTAATAAACTTGTTATGTTATATTTTATCAAAGTCCTAGCACTTTGAAAGGTTCGGGCGGAACTGAATTTGGTAGAAACATCAAGTACCAAGAACCAAGGTTATAGTTAGAACAAGTTGACTGAATAAAATTAACTTTTTTCTTATTTTATTGTATGTAGACTAATAGTCCCTCGCAATTTGATCTACGCAGTTTCAATACTTTTACAATTACTTACTTGTCCAAAAAAAGGAACGATTACTTTTACAATCAAAAATGTGTTCAGAAATTTTAACGCTTATAATAAAAGCAAGTATAAATTGAAAAACTATAAAACGGAAGTTGCATCCATATCCTCAAATATCAGACAGATGGAAATGATATAATGTTACATTGAATTTTTATCCAATAAATCATAGAAAGTAGAAATTTAAGTAAAAATATTACGGAATAATTGTATTGGATACAGCGATAGGTGAAAAATATAGTCATATTCATATGAGAAAAATCATGTTTCTGGTATAATATTACTGAAGTCTTACCATTGGTAAACTAAGGAGAATCAGAAGAAGTGACAAGTGGATAACTACAGACGTGAATTTAACTCTTGGCATTAGTATAACGGTGTAAGAAAAATCTCCAGAGGCCTAAATTTAAAATTATATTATAGTATGTGACATATTTCTTTTTCTAAGCTTCTAAGCTTTCTAAGCTTGTGACATTTGAAATTTTTTACTTGTATTTATTTTAGTTGCTTTTATTAATTGTAAAAATTGTGCTTTTTATGGGTCATTTGATACCCGAAATAAAGAATTATTATCTATTATAAGCAATTTGTACAAACGTTATGGGCTATGTGAATGAATGAAATAATTAATATTTTTTTATAAGTTTTGAGATCAGATCTTTACTAATAAGTAATAACAATGTTGAAATGAATCGTATTTCGAATCTAATAGATCAAAACCTACCAAAAAATAATAATATCAAAAATATTGAAATCAATTATTAAAAAATCAATCAATCAATCAATCAATTAATTATCAATCGATTTTCTTCAATTTATCTTTCAGAACAATTTATTATTATTATGTGGTTTGAAAGATAAATTGAAGTATTGAATCGTTAATTTCAGACCATAAAAAATTTAGAAACTTAGAAGATATTTTCGGCAATATGTAAGCAAGAGTCAGTCATATCAGCAGTTATTATCTAAATTGATGAAAGTTTACGAGTTTCGCGCTGTAAACAAATGTTAAAACATTAACTCTAACGATGTCATTTTCTGTTAGCGGGCCGTTTTGGCGTATGGTACGTGTTACTAGCGAGAGAGAATTGACAGCTGACACCGAAAATTTAATATAAATAAATCTAGAATAATTATGAAATATGATTGATTAAAGAAAAATAATCTATATTTTTTTTAATTGTGTTTATAGACATAATATATATAATTCAATATGTATTTGATAAGAGTCTATCAATTTGAAATAGGTAATTAAATTGTTCTATAAATAAACAATTGATTTTATTTAGAAAAATTACGAACAGAAACAGTCAATGAATTCAAAAACATTTAATCACTTATAACTTGAGCCATACCCAAAAATGACTACAGCGGCTCTTAGAGCCATTTGAATGAGTGCGGATATTGTTAACCTTTAAGAATTAAATTTGTTCTGTTCGTAATAAGTACAAGGAAGAAATGGAAATTTTTTTTTTTTTTTTTTTTTTATGACCAAATAGACAGGCATTTGACCGCAATCTCACCTGATGTTAAGTGACGATGCGGTCGAAGGTGGAGCATGCCTGCCTAATAGCAGCCTATTCACTCTGGCCTTGAAGGCACCCAGATTGTATCGTTCGGGAAACACAGACGCGGGCAACGAGTTCCATTCCTTAGCCGTGCGCATCAAGAAAGTAGTGCCAAAGCGTTTTGTGCGCGTAGGTGGCATATCAATGACATAAGGATGGAACGATCGACCGCGCCTAGTGTTCCGCTGGCGGAAGGTTGTTGGGGGAATTAGTTCGTGCAATTCCTTCGCACACTCTCCGAAATATATTCTGTAGAACACCGACAGACGAGCTACCCTACGCCGATGATCGAGACTCTGCAACTTGGTGTCTGTCAGAGTAGGGTCACCTATGAGTCTCTTAGCTCGTTTTTCCACCGAGTCCAAAGTTGCCAGTTGGTATTTGGCGGATCCATCCCAAAGATGGCAGCAATACTCCATACAAGACCGAACTTGTGCTTGATACAGTTGAAGCAGCTGTTCTGGAGTGAAGTAGCGCCTGACCTTAGAAAGAATACCTAGTTTCTTTGCTGCAGTTTTTGCTTTGGACTCGATGTGCTGCCCAAAGTTCAAATTGGACGATAGCTCTATACCGAGGAGCTGTAGGGAGTCGGTAATTTTTACAGAAACATCCCGGAAAGTCGGAGCCAGGTGTAAAGGGCTCCGTTTAGAGGAGAACAGACACGCCTGTGTTTTTGTAGCGTTGAACGTGACCAGATTGGCATCGCCCCATTCGGAGACTGTCTGGAGGGCGACGTTCAAGCGGCTGACCATATCCTCTCGACAAGACTGGATAACATCCTTACTAGCCCTTGCACTCGAAAAGTATCTGTCCGTCACGGTGCTGTCATCGGCATACCCAAAGGTGCCGGGGACGAGCAGGTCGTTAATATGCAGCAGGAAGAGGGTAGCGGACAGGACTGATCCCTGAGGAACACCGGCGTCGATAGCCTTTTGGTCCGACGAGTACCCGTCAAGGACAACTCGTATTGAACGTTCGCTCAGGAAGTCAGAAATCCAAGTGCAAAGGCCAGGTGGAATACCATATGAAGGAAGCTTGCTTATAAGGCTCGCGTGCCAAACCCTGTCAAAGGCCTTCGAGATATCGAGAGACACGGCAAGTGCTTCACCGTGTTTGTCAATGGCCTCACTCCATATATGTGTGGCATACACTAGAAGGTCCCCAGTCGAACGGTCCTGGCGGAATCCGTACTGCCGGTCGCTGAGGAGATCGTTACCTTCCAAGTGGGCCAGGAGTTTTTTGTTCAGTGCACGTTCCATAGTCTTACAGAGTATGGATGTGACCGAGATGGGACGGTAATTGACAGGGTCTGCACGACTACCTTTTTTGGGCACAGGCTGCACGTTGGCAAGCTTCCAAGACTTCGGCACTTTGCCAGTCTTAAGTGACAGGCGGTACAGGCGTGTGAGAGGTGGAGTCAACTCAGGGGCACATGTACGCAGGACTATCACTGGTATACCATCAGGTCCGCTGGCCTTGTTCACGTCTAGAGTTTGCAGGATTTTAAGGATCTCTTTTTGGCGTATGCGTACTTCTGCCATAATGCAGTCGGCACGAGTTGAGATTGGTGGAGCTTTTCCTGCAACATCCAGACGCGAGTTCTCAGCAAAAAGAGATGCAAACAAATCCGCTTTCTCTTTTGCAGAATGGGCCAGTGACCCATCAGTCCTCAGCAATGGTGGAAGTGATGGCCTACAAAAGTTAGATTCAGCGGCTTTTGCCAGGGACCAAAACGCTTTGCTCCCAGAAGGGTAAGAAGCTAGTTTGGCCCCAATGCGGCTGATATGGTTGAATCTAGCCCTGCGTAACGTCCTTTTACATGTCTTGGCGGCTTGGTTAAAAGCTTTCTTCAAATTCTGAGAATTCGGAGACTTGCGCGCTCGAGCTTCAGCCCATGCAGTGTATGCCGTCCGCTTTTCGGCTTCTGCACGATAGCAGTCCGCATCAAACCATGGGCGAGCTTTTCCATTCGTCGCTACGTCAGAGTAAGGTATAAAATATTCTATACCCTGGTGTATAACCGCGGTAATGGCCTCAGCGCAGCTCGACGGATCATCAGAAGAAAAGCATACCTCTCGCCAAGGATAGGACGAGAAAAAGTGACGCATCTCATCCCAATTTGCTGCCTTGTATCGCCACACCCGTCTTGGGCCACATGGGACTTCTTCGGGTGGGGAACAAACTGATATAGATTTTACCAGACAGTGGTCAGAAGTACCCAGTGGTGCAGAAACTGTTATTGAGTGACTGTCTGGATCAGTTGTTAAGAATAGGTCTAAGCAGTTGGCGGTATGAGAGTCTACGTCTGGTACCCTGGTAGCGCAATTTACAAGCTGGGTGAGGTCTAGCGTCAAGGCTAGTTTGCGAACTTCTCTCCCAGCATGGTCGGTCACCTGGTATGGGTACAGCCACTCCTGGTGGTGGGCGTTGAAGTCCCCCAGGATGACTAACTGTGCCGAAGGGTAACGCTCTCGAGCCTCGTCCGCCGTTAGGGTAAGATGGTCACATAACTGAGTTGTTTCCACGTCTCCACTGTGCGAACGGTAGACACAGGCATACAGGATTTTCTCCTGTCCTGTGTCCACCAGAACCCATAGGATGGAGTAACTGGATGTCTCAAGGTGCTTAAGACGTTTAATGCAAATGTCATCACGGGCGTACACACAGACTCCGGCACGAGGTATGAACCTGTGCTCCAGAGAATACCCGGGGTAGCTGAGGTACGCCGTGTCAGCCGGACATCTGATCTGCGTCTCAGTGAGGAACAGCAGCTGCGGTTTTTCTGTTTCTAGGTGGTGGTGGACAGATTCGAGATTGGAGTGCAGACCTCGGATGTTAGAGAGGTGCACTTTCAGTGGGAGGACGTGCAGCCGCTGTGTATACATTCTTTTATTCTAAATTTCTTACATTCTTTTATTTTAAAATTTAAACGAGTATTTAATGTTAGACTTTAATTGCTACTGCAGGCGTTGTAAAGCTCTTGCTGGAATTCACCTTTGAATTTTAGCACTAATGGTAGAGCAAAATTCTTGAATAATACCGTCTTGAGACTTTCTTTCTTATAAAGTAACGCTACTTGATATAGGGGTAATTTTAGTTTTCTGATATTAGGTATTTTTAGTAACTAAAGTTTTCTTTCTTTCTTTCTTTAGTAACTATTTTGTACCTATATGTAACCTCTTTCTTGTATTAGTATAAATAATTACTATTATATGAAAATTGAATATAGAAGTTGGTAAGCAAATATATATTTACATCTGTGTTTACATCGATTTCAGTGCTGATGAATACAGGAACTCTTTTTCCTTTTTTCCTTTTTTCTTTTTCCTCCAGGAGCTCTGGTCACCTTAATCACCACAGTAACACAGCACTACTTGATAGCAACTTTTTTTAATTGTGGTCTTCTTTAAGGTCAAGATACTTCCCCAGTTGTTCCACTGTTCCCGATTTTGAGCAGGATATTACTTGCCGTGCCCTCAGTAAATTCTTAAATAGAAAATTTCAAATAATAAAATACAAACGTAAGAAATAGAGTGAGGTATGGAGACAAAATGAAACATACATGATACTTTTAATTGATTTTATTAAAATTTTTAGTCTGCATTAACTCAATAATTTCTTGTCTCTTAACAGACTTATCGGATTCGTATATCGAAATATTTTTTAACACAATTGATTCTAGCGTAAAAATTTCATTGAAAATCAATTAGGGGTTTCTATTAAGATTTGATTAAAATTATATTCATGGCAGTGATTTAATGTAAAAAATCAATATTGACTTAAAATAAATACAAAAGTAATATCTGTTACAAAAGAATAATATCGTTCATTTTCTAGGTTAACAAATAAATATACTAAATAATAACGCAATTGAAACATAAAATAAATATCCTAAAATAGCCCATGACAGTAAAGAATATAGTAACACGAAAACATTTCAAGCCTGCACGGAATTTATCAATTGATAAATTAAAACACGAAATGACAATTTTTAAAATGATATCTCCTAATAAAACTGTAACTAAATCAACACAGGAAAATATTTACTTTAGTATACGTATGTATTACTTCCAAAACATATTTTTAGAAATAAAATCTTTGAACCGATGACTAACATTTCAATTTTCAATTTGAAGTAAGGAAAACTTAAAAACACTACGTTTTTATCAATAATCATTTTGTATGGTACATATAATACAGTTAAAACGCAAGGTGATGCAGAAAATTGTATAATGTAGAATAGAGGATGCACCAAATGGGAAAAAATAATACTCCATACCTCGCTGTAAACACGCTTCAACATCCATAAAACGTTCCATTACTCTCACAAAATAATAAAACAATTGAAACACATAACCGTATTAGGCTAACGTATTGCAGGACTCTAATTCGAAATTTCGAAGTGAATGTAGTTAAAATGTTTATTATAACTCTTATAACACTCAGAGAATCTATTAAGTCAGTCAATGACGGAGTCATTGTAAGTCGAATAAGGATAAATGCGTCATTACAACCTGTTATACCGTTAGCTAAGTATATTTACATATTTACAAAAACTATTGGTCCTTCTATGTAAAAAATAATTTAATAAAGTAATTTAAAAAGAAAAGCACTTATTAATCACTTTCAACTCGATCACATATTTTTTTAAATAAATATAGCAAGCAAGTATAAAATACATAAATTTCACAAATTGAAATAATAATTATTGCTTTAACTACTATTCAGTTAATTGATTGAAAAATTGGTGTCTCACACGTAAATTTTATTTAATTCCTATATATTTCCAATTTTCTTATAACGTTCAAATTATATTATCATTATTTATCTACTATTTAATTTTGTTTTAAAATTTATCAACCGTTCGTTTAAATTTTGAATCAACTTTGCAATGAAACATAAAAATTATTCTTATCAATTTTAGTTGAAACATTCCTCACTTTAGTTCGACAACTTTTAGTAAATCTTCATAATTAGGATGGATATGCGGCTGAGCCTCATTATCGTAGATTATGTACACAAACTTACAATCCAAATACTACGTATATACAAACATTTACATCGAATACATCAATAACGTCCATTACATCGTCATCAAACACTTCAATCTGACTTAGATTCACTATGAACTTTTATAGATATGGTAATATTATTACTTCACGTGGATTGTCTATATCGTCACATTCACTTGTAAAGTCACGTCTTTTTTTGTCACTATTAATGCCTTCTGGATGCAAGCGCGTTCAATGTTTACACCAATAACGTCCATTACATCGTCATCAAACACTTCAATCTGACTTAGATTCACTATCAACTTTTATAGATATGGTAATATTATTACTTCATGTGGATTGTCTATATCGTCACATTCACTAGTAAAGTCACATCTTGTCACTATTAACGCCTTCTGGATGCAAGCGCGTTCAAAGTTTAAATATAATCTGTAACGCACTTGAGAAGGTCCGGCGGGAGTCACACGATCTCGTCGTTGTGTATGACGTCACTGCAGCTGCCGGCGCGCTGCAGTCAGGCGCGCTGACGTCACACCCTCAACTCCTCCATAGTCACGTTGGACTTCGCATTCAACTGCGTATTCTTCTTCGTAAGAGTACTTGTATTCATTATTTGCATTTGATGAGCCGATAACAGCGGCTGATTCTCTTGCAACTGACCACTGGCCAGTGTATTTATGTTACTTTTACCTATTTTAGGCGGCGGAGGTGCTCGTGGCAATGTTGCCATGCCTGCGATATTGTTGCTAGGTAGATCGGCAAATTCAGGTGGAGGTAATTGATGATGTGAATGTGTATGGTGATGACTTAAGATTGTAGCTGGATCGTTTTTTAGGCTCGTTTGAAATGATAAAGCACCTTCCAGATCACCACATATGTTGTTCGGCATCTGGCCATTCTCTACACGTTTTTTTAAATGCGACCCATTAGAGTGGTCTTGGCCATTCATTCTGGTCTTGTCTCGCTGATAATACACTCCAGCAAATATGAGAACGTTAAGTATGAGTAATGAGCATCCTATGGCAATTGTTACACTCAGAGCCGTTGAATATGCTGCGAAACCATCCTCTGGTGGTGACGTCGTTGATCCATCATTTTTATGAACTTCAGATATTCCAACAGTACTTTGAGTCACAGCACTTAAGCCAATGTTAAAATTTAATGGTGATGTAACATTCAAAACAGACAGCAATGGTATTTTAGTAGCTACGCCAGAATCAGTTAGCACCATTTCAGTAACTTTCTTAAATGGCGGTGTGAATGTTTTAAGCGTAGGTTGCAACGAAGAATCTTCATTTTCTAGTTGGTGATGTGACTGAGGCACATCTTCTCCACCAGGGCGATGGAGATCAGGCACTAAGTTTAGCCAAAATGATAGTCTGAGAACAATATAATTTTGGTAAGTAACATATACTTATAGTAATTAATATTGACAAGTAATAAAATATCTTAAAAATTCCATCCCAATAATGAATATATCCGCTAACCCGCAATGAATCTACGTGGTGGATTAAGCCCCAATTATTCTCTTACATGTTGAAAGAGGCCTATGTCCAGCAGTGGAATTTTACAGGCTGAATCATGATCCCAATAATAGTAAGAAATCTATCTCATTCAAAACTTTAATATGGAAATTTTTATGTCGGTAGTAACATCGATAAAAAAGTATGTGTTATGTACGCAGGTAAAAAGTTATTTTTTACTGGCTAGCTAACTTCACGTTGCTAACTTTTTCTTCGTTGACTATCTACTTTTAGGGAGTCAGTTTTTTTTGACGGTGACGCATCATCTTAAAAAATCTCTCATCATTTTTCCTAACACGCCAAATTAAGTATAATTTCAATCAATATAATATACACAAAATAATTCTTACCTATGAGCTCGGTAATGATTTTTCAGCTTCGATTTTATATCAATATTCAAATACTTCTTGTGAACCGCTTCATACGCAGTCCATTCAATATTTTTCATTCTTACTCTCTCTTGTCTACCCGCTCTTATTGGATCAATTTCTTGAGCTTCATTGGGATTCCTACAAAAAATTCAATGTCACTTACTACCATATTTTATTTTCCCTTAACTTTCGAAGGTTGGTGATAATTAATTCTAATTCTCTCTCTCTTCTAAAAAATTTTTTTTTTTGACAATTATTTTTAATTTAATATAGTGAAAAAAATATTTGACAACACATCTAATTTGCAAAATACGATATAAAGTTTTATGTCTGAGCTGTAATTTCAATAAGGAATTACAATACACCAAGCATAAAACGTTGCAACTTTTTTTTAAATTAGTCTCTAATTATTCTTTAATTATCAATTTGAATAATATGGCTAGGATGTTTAAGAAAAATAAGAAAAAAAAAATTAATCTTACCCAGTCTTTGCGAAATTTCCCCAGTAAAGCATGACAGATTCAGACAGCGATACTTCTGATTTCGTGTAGTTACGAGGGAAATGTGCCAGTCCACCGACGAGTGGTGCTCCGAATATGTAGGGAAGCTCCTCGCCGTGAATACAACCTTGACGCTGATTTGAGAACAAACATCATTTTAATATTAACAACGTATAACATCTACATATAAAAGTTTCCAATAAGACTTTTCTACCCATGTAAACGAAACTTTATTATCGGACTTATCACGCTGTTTGAAAAAGTTAAAGCAGGAATTTAAAATTTATAAAAGCGTAACTCCATATATTTGTTTAGAACACACGATTTAGATAAATTTTAAATTCCTGCTTTAACTTTTTCAAACACACGCAATCATACTTATGTATAAATATTATAGGAAAATGTTTTATATTTTAATGAGGAGATCTAATGCTCGCTATCATAACTCATAATAGTTGATCTTTAATCTGAGCTATGAAATATGTTAATATTTAGGTGTTATAAAATTATTTAGCAAAATTTGTATCTATCTAAAGTAAAACTCAAAACATAATTATGAAACGATATACTATGACAATTCAAAGGTACCTTTAAAGGCTATTTGAATAAAGTAATTTTTTATTTTGGTTTTGATTTTGATTATAATTATATTATTTTCACAAGAGTAACTGCGAAATTTCTTGCCGATTCTTCTCTGCAGAATTTAGATTCTAAGTCGGTAGTAGTTCTACTTAAAAAAAAACACTAAAATTTAATTTTTTTTAATTTTAATTCGAAAGTGCTTTCGAAGCCATGAATTTGAATAAAGTTGTTGTTGAATCGGGTTACGTAGATTTTCTTAATTTTATAAATAATTAAATTGTTTAACCTGAATCCCTAAAAATCTTACTTTTTCTAAATTATCACCTAAGTATTATGTGCTTTAAATTGTAATCTAGAGAACAAAATGATATTTTCAAAAAAAATCCTGTAATTCGTTATCCATAAAAATCGTGAATTGATATTGTAAGCAATACAGACTAATAACATTAAAATAATAAATAAAAATAAATAACAAAAAAAAAAAAACATTTCAAAAAATTGTGTAGCTCCGTATATTAAACGGCTTTGAAGTGATGAATAAATGATAAATATAGAACGAGATGGAGTTTTACAATGCTCAATATTTGACTTTCAGCTACGTTCCGATTTTCAAAAGGTTATATTAAAATGTGAGGTAACATTTTCATTTCATACAACGTTCAAATAAAAGACGCAGCCGCTTTTGAATGATGATTTCTTTTAAAACTTTTCACATTTCCAATCGAAAAGTTTTGTGTTATTATGCTATTCAGAGACGCGTTTGAAGCTGTATTGACATTGCAGGTTATCTAAAGTAAACGAAATTGGCGGGACGCTTAAGATTTATGTCCCACGGATTATGTGACGGTCGTTTCGATGTAGAAATGCTCAACAAAGTATATTTAAACTAGCGACCCGCTTCGTCTTCGCACGGGTGCAATGCTGATACTAAATATATACAATAAATATTTGCAATCGCAAAAAATGTGTTTATTTACGACATCACATTAGAAAACTTTAAAACTATCAGTGTTCCCCTACTATATTATGCATGTATTATACATATAAACCTTCCTCTGGAATCACTCTATTTACTAAAAAAACCCGCATCAAAATCCATTGCGTAGTTTTAAAGATCTAAGCATATATACAGACAGACAGACAGTGGGAAGAGACTTTGTTTTATAATATGTAGTGATAATAAAATATTGGTTTGAAGACGATTTGTCCAAATGCCTTCGAAATTTCTAAATTTTTGATTGAATGTCTTTGAAATTATTTAAGACATACTACGCTGAATTTACAAAGATAAATACATTAGCATTTTACTTTAATACTACCTCACCCGGCAAACGATGTTTTGCCACATATATTATTAACCTTAATTCCCCTCTTATAACTTAGGAGAATCAAAAATAGATGTTGACCGATTCTCAAACCTACCCAATATGCAAACAAAACTTCATAAAAATCGGCCCTGTGTCGTGTGATGGCAATGTGTTGTATATATTTATTTATTATACAAAGATAATTAATAATTATTAATATAATTAATACATTTTTATAGTGTCGTATATATGAGACGATGATATAAATAAACTTAGAGATAACAAACGTTATAAAACATTACGTCAAATAACTAAAATCGGATTTAAAGAATACACCGTTAAATCAATATCGCGTGCAAGTAAAAGATATACTGCAAATAACGCCTTGAAAGGATTTCGTATATTACCAAACTCAACTAATAAATGCATTTGGCAGAACTCCAAAAATAACAAAATAGTTTATTCGTTCTGCGATAGATTTAAATTTGGCGACGACACATCAGGAAAATCCGTAAATTCAACTTCACGATCTATTTAACTTAAAAGTGATTGCAACAATATCAAATGTATCTAAAATTTGTGTTAAAATACATAATAGACTAGCTTCTGCCCGCGACTTTGTCCGCGTGGAATAGTTACTTTGGGCTAACCGGGAAAGCTCTCAAAAGGAAAAAAAAGCCCCGATTTTGAAACATTCTCCTTTGGTGCTCTGTTCCTATTGGCCTTAGCGTGATGATAATATATAGCGATAAATCGGCTATCTAACACTGAAAATTTTTTTCAAATCAGACCAGTAGTTCCTGAGATTAGCGCGTTCAAACAAACAGACAAACACACTCTTCAGCTTTATAATATTAGTGTAGATATGATGACGCTCATGACAAACATTTTATATGCTATATAGATGTTTGTCTGGGCGTTTGTGCTTGTGTATTATGTATGTTTCTGGACCACACACAAGAGAAAGACCTACAGTGTACAACTGTACACTGTATGTGTGAAACTTATTTATGAATGCTTGACTTGGGTAGTGAGCTGGTGATTGAGTGACGAGAGCGTTACGAAAAGTGTGAGTGAGGTGAATGGAAGTTGAGAGGGAGATATAAGTTGGTGAAGATAGAAAGAGAGAGATTTATGTTAGTAAAGTTTTACTTCTGTCGTGTGGTCTAAAGCACTTCGTTTTTGACGCGACAACATCTAATAAATCGATGAACGCCGGCGGCATGTACGAAAAAGGATGACTCACTGACCCGTTACGCTTAGTGATAGTATATGGAAGCGCAACCCGCATCTATCTATCTTCCACTCGATTGGCCTATAGCCTATACGTCCAAGGAGATGTTTTGTTATGACGTCACGTTAAACTATCGTCCGCAAACCAACTTTACAGATGACCATTTTTTTATTTTTTTATTAAATTTTTCAAAACTTATGCAGCCATAAAAAAAACATACAAACGATAAAAATGTATTTGTGGTAAATAATAATACATACTCTATAAAATTCTTAACCGAACCGTCTGCCAATGAAAGAAGAATAGAAGTCAATTTTAAACTAGTAAACAAAGCACGTTAGCTCAAACGAGCTTGTAATTTAGATAGTAGGTAGCCTGACCACCTCATTGGCTCGGTATCTCGTTAGTAACAACAACTATTATAACTTGAGATACTCCAGTTTATTAATAGCTCGCGCTAACAAAGCGCTTGTAAAGAACGAAGTTTTACGTATCTCAGATAATAGTGATCGAAAGTTTATGGCTCGTTTATTTAGTTATGAAAATTTGATCAGCAAAACAAACATTTCGAATTATGATACTTAAGACGCAATTCAATTCGAACATGGGTTCCTAATGACTTTCGTGAATATACTAAAATATTTAAAGGAATACAAATTAAAATTAACTGTATTGAGGGTACGAATATTATAAAATTTTATCAACGGTTTTAAGTGCAAGTCAATATCTTACGTTTACATATTTAAATTGCGGAATATCTATAAATACAATCAAATCATTATAATAAGGCCATTTAAATTAGTAAATATTTTATCGAATATACTTTAAAATTTCCTTCAGAAACGTAATCGAACAAACAGTACATTTTTATCGAACAAAGAGTACATTTTCATCGGATTGTTACTTTCTAAAACAATGTATTCTGTTTCGTTTATATTTACATTGGTAGCGATATTTGATTTATTTCAAAATAAACTCAAAACATTAAACAAAACCAGATCATATTTTAAAATTCCAAAAACGAAGCATATTTTATCATTCAATATTATTTTCTGGCAACCAATAACCAAAGTTTTATCACGCTAGTTATGCTATGAATAAATAAGAAAGGAATTCTGCCGATTATGCTTTTTGGCAAAGCCGGCAAGAAAATAATATTAACTGGCCAAGTTGTGTCGCAAATTTATAAAAGGCATCTTACGTTTGCCAGGTTGGACTCCCATAGTGAATGGAGCATCGAATTTGGCAAGATTTTGTTTTTGGACACAAGTCATAATGCACTTAATGAGTCTTTAGAATTTTATTCAACATATTTAGTGATCTACTTATTTTAAAAATGTATTCTTTTCAGTTAAAAGTATAAGAATAAATTTGTAACTTAGCTAATCTCAATTCAAGTTTTCCATTGTTGGAATATGATTTTATCATCGGTCAAAAAATTTTTATCTGGAAGCGCACCAACTGTACTAATGTTTTCCATTTTATACGTCAAATTACTCCAAGTTTTTTGATGCTGTTGGTGATGCAAGATTTATTTAGAGTTGATTGTTGGTAACAAACAGCTATTAAGCATTAAGAGATCTGTCTATATAATGTCTTGAAATATATTTAAACTTAATGTACTGTAATAGAGATTTGTTAAATCTTACCTGTGGATAATCTCCATATTTAGTTTGATAGTCAAAAACATAGAGGTACGAATTTCTTCTCAGAGCTGAGTGAGTATCCGCTGTCAAAACAGTTGGTGCTACCACTTGCGCGTCACTTAGGGCTTCGAGAGTTTCATCCCTGATCAAAGTTAAAGCGTTATATTAATATTAAATTTCGCTACTCTTAATATTTAGTAGCACTTACACTTAAAAATCAACATAATTGTTCTCACTTACGTAAACTTGATTCTAAGTTATTTTTTCTCAAGGTAAATAAAATTTACATTTTTTTATACGATATAGGTATAAAATCATTACTAAAAACATTTTACACAATATTTGGTAGAATTAATTATCAAACTGAAAAAAATTAATCAACTATTATTATGTAAGAAAAACAACTTTATATAAAATATTTCAAGATAATTTAACCTGATATTGATTGGATGTTGGACAGGTCTTTCCCAGTCCGTGTATTCGTTGATAATAGTAGCTAGGATTTCCGAGAGGTGATAGCTGTAGGTATTTCTTACGAAGGATTTTAGAATCTTAGACCTCCTATCAGCTTCTATTCCATATTGGACGTCATCGCCGCTGAAAGCGAAATAGGCTTCCGCTTTCGTTACTCCTAACATAAGATCGTACCTGTAAAGAAAGGAGTATTAAGTATTTATATTATAATTGCAAGCTACGAGCTCGTATTCTTGAAAATAAAAATATAGCATGTACATTGAATTTTGTCGGAACCGTTACATTCTAAAGAACATATTGATAACAGTAGAAGAAAAAGATAGCAAGTTGACAACAGAGGCCGTTTTATAGGACCTCAAAAAACCTACTTTCCCAATTTTTTTTTTAAACTTTTCTTAATATTTTCTCTAGTCTACATCCTTAATGGCACTTATGCGCCTATTTTCAAACAAAAATAATGTTTTCTTCATGTTGTGCTGGTTTAAGGGTTAAATTAATTTTACTTACTTTGTAAGTTGAGCAATAGCACTTTTCCGCATCAACACCGCATTTATAATATTAACCGCAGTTGCTCCTTTACCGAGCGAAGCCCGCGCCACCTGCCATTCATAGCCTGACTCGGGGTTGACGAGCATGTCTCCAGTATCTGTGAAAAAAAAAAATAAAGGTCAAGGCGTTCCAAGAACAGACGAGATCTGAACACACTTCTAAACGTACGTGACCTGATAATATATAGCTACTCTGAAGAGATCACTTTTTCAGTATATTTTTATTCGATGAAATGATTTAAAATAAATCTCATATTATATAGGTACAGTAAGTATAAAATTTGAGTTACGTTTTCTTTGGATACAATTTACGTCTGTGGGATTTTGAACATTTTCGTATCGACATTCGTGAAAATTTTAAGTACAGCGTTTTGCAGATTAATATTTTTTTATTTTTTTTAACTGAGGTAGGGCATAGCAGGTTTCCTGCTCAAAATATGGAGCAGCTCGACTGGGGTAGTACCCCGACCTTGCAGAAGACCACAGCTAAATAATATTGTTTTCAAGCAGTATTGCGTTCCTGTTGGTGATTAAGGTGACCAGAGCTCCTGGGGAGAATTGGCGATAGGGTCGGCAACACGCTTGCAATGCTTCTGGTGTTGCAGGCGTCTATAAGCTACGGTAATCGCTTACTATCAGGTGAGGCGTACGATTGTTTGCCGACCTAATTATATTAAAAAAAAAAAAAAGATTATGCTTTGTAAGTTTTGCATATACTAGAACAACCAGATCACAAAAGAGAACTGCTATTAGATAATCATAAACCACAATCAGACAGTGAAATACACCCGTATCGAAGATTATCAGAACAAAACACGATAAAAAATCCGTTTAAAACTTCTGAAAAAATAATTCTCTTTGACGTTGAAAAACACGGAGAAGTGAGTACAAAATCAAAAGAATTCCTCGTTGAACCGACCGAGATAACTGAAAACATCGACGACACAAGGGAACGAGATGAGAAAACTTCGTGGGACAATTTAATAACGAAGCTCGGACGCGAACGGCCTGTCAACCGAGTATTTCTGCGTTCACAATTGCGGAATCCGCAAGAACTATCATTTACAGACACAAGAGACAGAATAAGGGTAGACCTTGAATCCAGTGATTCGAATGACAATATTTAATTAAGGTAAAATAAATTTGGAACGAGTATTTACATAAAAAATGACAATTCTAGTAAACAAACTTAGGGAAACGAAAAGGATTACAACTTACATGTACTTGGCTTGTACCTATTAGTCGTTACATAGCATATTTTAACCCGCAGTGTTAGTCTTTAAAAGACTTCTAGCGTAAATAATTATGTTGCTTAAAATCGATCTCGTGTATAATATTATTAGTTACTACCCCAGTTCCCCCAGGAGCTCTGGTTGCCTTACTCACCAAAGGAACACAACACTGCTTGAAAGCATAATTATATAGCTGTGATCTTCTCCATGAATGAGGTACTTCCCCAGTCAGGCTGCTTCATATTTTGAGCAGGATATTTCCTGCTGTGCCCTACCTCAGTAATACTCATAAGTTGCTCTTATTGAATAAAACATACTACTATAAATATCACGTACTCAGGTTATATCAGTAGCGCCTATAAATAGTTCACGGTAGATGGAAGTAACGCTAGTTTTGCCTTTTAGTTCAAGAAAAAATATATGTGTGATCGAAATTCTTCCAACCCTTTTCAGAGCAAATCTTTTTATGTATATTATGTAAGCAAGCAACGCACGCAGCATAAACAAGCGAATCGTGAGTTAATCCGAGGGAGGGAATATGAATTTTCAGAAAACTAGAATAAAGCTAGCGGCTTACTTTACGCTAGAAAATTGTTAAAGGGTATTTGTAATTTAAAATAACTAAAACTTGTTTGTTATTTAATAAAAATAATAATTTTTATTGATATTGTTATCGCACTGATTTTACACAATATTAAATAATTGTGTTTGCTCAAAAACGAAAAAAAAAACCGACTTCAATTACATCGACAATAGTAATAAAACGCTTTCCCCAAGTCGATCGCCCTCTAATAATATCATTTTTATTCCTAAAGTAACAATTGCTATCTAGGTATCTGTAACAGCAACCGGGACCGAGGGTTAAACTTGATCTATAAGGTAAGGTTAGTAGAAACACAACATCATACACTCAGATAACAATTCGTCCTAGTCATGAAAATATCTCGTTTCGAAACTGGGAGTCAAACAGTTACGCAACAGATTCAAATACAAAATACAAATTGTTTCAGTCCAGTTTAATTCAGTTTACTTGCTTCAGCCTGTAATATCCCATTGCTGGGCATAGGCCTCTTTTCCCATGTAGGAAAAGAATCAGAGCTTAATCCACCACGCTGCTCCACTGCGGGTTGGCGGATATATTTCCTACTATGAGTAACGATCGCTATCAGGTGTACATGATAACAACCGGGACCGACGGCTTAACGTGCTCTCTGAGGCACGGCGGGGAGAGCCACAAGGACTGCACAAACACCCAGACCATAGAAAACATCTGTACGGCAAATACAAATGTTTTTCATGTGCGAGGATCGAACCCGCAACCGCCAGCGCAACAGGTACAAAGCAGTGCTGTGACCATTGTGCTTCAATTAATTAAAGAGATTCTATCTGACTTAATGAAAATTACGAATTCAAATCGTATTACAAACACCGAATCCAAAACCCCATTCAGTAACTAAAATCAAACTTTCCGTTCACTATTAACAGAACATAAATCGCTATAACTAACTGAACATCGCATAATCCTTCGAAACAACAAAGTTGTGGAGAGACGACTAAACAGAATTATCTTGTATAACGTTGTATTCACGTCACGTTCCGTCCATTCGTACTTGAGAATTTTTTCTGAAACTTTTACCGTTGTTTGTCCTTCGGTCACAGTTTTCACGCTGGACATTTTAACCAGGCTTTACTTTGAAGAATATCAGTCTCTTCAACGTAAACATTTCTTTGTTTCGTTTATTCCTTAAGAATCGATTTTCATCTAAGGTGCCCGGTATGAAAAAAAATATTAAGAGTAAAATCTACTGAACGAATGACCTCGTTATGTTTCTCGTAACACCATCTATCGGAAAGATAAACTACTAAGAAAACGACGTTTTCTAATAACGCCATCGATCGATCGATAGATGGCGTCATTTGATTCGTTTATTTACCTTTTGATATGGTATTAAACTTTTTCTTAGACTAGTAAGCCTCTTTTGCGCCTATTTAGACATTCGATCTGAAGGAGTATACTCCAGTCGTGCGTCGAAGCTGACACACACACACTTTTTTATGGACTCTTTCTTTCAAGCAGAAGATACGTCTAATATACTCGAACATTATGATACACATAAAACAACTACGGGATGACGCAGTTGTTAAAGTAATTACGGCAATGTTAACATAACTAGGTCGGCAAACAAGCGTACGGCTCACCTGATGGTAAGCGATTACCGTAGCTTATAGACTACTGCAACATTAGAAACATCGTAAGCGCGTTGCCGACCCTATCCCCCACTCCCTCCCCCCCAGGAGCTCTGATCACCTTACTCACCAACGGGAACACAACACTGCTTGAAAACAGTATTATTTAGCTGTGCAGTAGGGTGTCCCGAAAAATTTTTATTCTTATTTTAGCTACTTAAGACCTCTCAAAAGTTGCGCTGTTAGACGTAGATTAGCGTAAAAATGATTCAAAAAATATTTAAAAATATCCTTAGGGCTCTACCAGCATTTTTATTTACTGAAAATTCGCAAAAACAACCTTGTAGTCAATGTCGTATATTCTATGTTTTATGAGTCAATCCTGTTTTGTCTTGTAATTTTATCAATAAGAAAAGCCTCGGCTATGATTTGCAAGTATCGACAGGTTGTTTTAGCGATCAATCGGTTTGAATCGGACTTGCAAAATTCCTACAAAATTCATGTTTTGACTTGATTTTCGTACGTGCGCTACTTCTACAACAAGACAGTTTGTCTCATTTCTATTTCGATTTTACTCTTGTAAGGAGTTGTTCTATTCTTCTTTGTAAGAAAAACGTAATTTGCGTTACTTAATCATAAAAATGTGTTCAAGGCGAAGTGAGACTACTTGTACTATATTGGGACCTTATAAAGAACTTGACGATCGCCAATTACCTGTTATAAAAGACGTTATTAAGTGTAAGTTAAATTACATATTAAGTAATTATTAATAATTATTAATAATTATTACATATTAAGTATTATAGTAAGTTAAATTATTATAAAGAGTATCTACTTCGATGGGCGAAAAGATAAAACTCTCAAGATCAATAAAATAGACAGCCGGTACCACCGAAAAGAAGTCTTAGAAGAACACATTTCAGTTCTTACAGAGCCGGGATCTATTTATTTGGGACATACGACGCCGAGTCGAGGTTCTGCGAAAGGGATTGTCACTTCTATTATAGAATTGTTAGAAAATCAAAGATGGAACTTAGAAGAAGTAAGTTGTGTGGGTTGCGATGGCACTCCTACAAATACAGGTTGGAAAGGAGGTGTCATTAAATACCTGGAAGACTATTTGAAGAGACCGTTACAATGGTGTGTTTGTATGCGTCACACAGATGAATTACCGCTTCGCCATTTGTTTATGTCTCTAGATGGTAGCACATCTGGGCCGAAAGAATACTCAGGACCTATTGGAAAACAGCTAAATGTTTGTGAAAGTAAACCACTAGTGTCTTTTTGTGCAGTGGCTGGCAATTTGCTCGGATTACCTGATGACATTGTGAAGGAACTAAGTACGGATCAAAAGTATCTGTTCTTGTTCCCCTGAGTTAGCGAGCCGCCAACCTGGAAAAATGGCGCATTCAAGATGGCTAACTACTGCCAATCGCATACTCAGACTTTATGTAAGTACTGTTTCGCCATCAAATAATTTAAAGCTGCTTGTCAATTATGTGGTCAAAGTTTATGCTCCAGTTTGGTTCCTCATTAAGAAAAACTCATCATTCAAAGATGGAGCCAATCATAATTATTTTTCAAATGGTTACATACTCCCGACTTTTGCCTGATAAGCAAAGATCTATTGTGAATTCAGTGATCGAGAGAAACGCTTTTTTTGCTCACCCTGAAAACTTACTTGTTACCATGCTATTCGACGACAGAGAGCATATTCGAGAGCTTGCAGCTCGCAAAATATTAAAGGCAAGAGAAGCAGAAATAAGCAATACTCGCAGGGTATTTAAAGTATCAAAACTTAACTTCGATGCGCGATATTACATCGATTTGATATTTTGGCAAGAGTGTGAGATATCCGCTCCACCGATTTTGCGACAGATGTCCGACGACGAACTGAGAATTAAGGCTAAAGAACAAAGCTTCGATATTATTGATTTCCCCTGTCATACACAATCAGTGGAAAGATGTGTAAAGCTAGTGACGGAGGCTTCTCTAAGTGTCACGGACGCTACAGCTCGGGATGGTTTAATCAGAAACAGATTAAAATCTCGCGCGGAAATGCCTAATTTTGGCCACAAGAACCAATTTCGTATTTGAAATAAGCACTAATTATAAGTATTTAAACTTTACTGAATATTACCTTATGTCTTTGTAGTACCTATAAATTTGATTAAAACCTTTAAAACATTATTTTTGTATCATTTGTAGTTTATGTTCGAAACCTCTAAAAATGGCAAATTTGAAAAACTTCTAGGATCGGTAGAGGCCTAAAGATGACAAATATTTAATTAAATTTTGTTATATTTGTAATCTATTCACAAAAACGCAACTTTTGATACCTCTTGCGTAGCCGTCGCTTTAAAAAAAAATAATCCCATACATTGACGGGACACCCTACTGTGCAGCATAGCAGTAATAATCTCTGAATTAAATTTCCAGTTTTATATATTACGAAAATTCCAAACTGCACCTCATAAACAGTTAAATTGACTAATAAACCATTATTATTTTCTACTTTTCTTAACACATATAATATGTTGATATTTCTAAGACATCTTTACATATTCAGTGAACACTCTTGTTTATATTTATGTTTAAAACTTACCGATAACAACTCCATCGACGCTCGGACCGAAAGCATAAGCAAAGTCTGGAGCTTTTACGGGTGCAGACAACAAAGCCTCCAGCGGCCTTTCACGTAAACACCGCAGCAAAGCGGGCGGAGTGAGTTCTGAGAACGGAATTATATTTAGAATATAACAGTAAAAATAACTGAGGTAGGGCACAGCAGGAAATTTCCTGCTCAAAATATGGAGCAGCCCGACTGGGGAAGTACCTCGACCTTACAGAAGACCACAGCTAAATAATACTGTTTTCAAGCAGTATTGTGTTCCTGTTGGTGAGTAAGGTGACCAGAGCTCCTGGGGGGATTGGGGATAGGGTCGGCAACGCGCTTGCGACGCTTCTGGTGTTGCAGGCGTTTATAGGCTACGGTAGTCACTTACCATCAGGTGAGCCGTACGCTTGTTTGTCGACTTAGTAACATATAAAAAAAAAAAAAAAAAAAAAAAAAAAACTTCAATATCATGAGTTATATTTTTTTTAATAAATGAAACTGACTGACTTTGAGATACTCATTAAAACTGTTAAAGTGTTAAATTGTTCTATATTTGATATTAATATATAAGACTGAGTTGAAATAGTGGAAAAATACGTATATTTAGTATGAAACCTTTTGTCATTGTTTCTTATTGTAATTGTTCTAAATATAGAATATGATGGGTGAATCAGTCTCAATAATACAGTCTAAAAATTATTATCAAAATCGATTTAAAAAAGCGAAGATATGATGTAATAGAGTTTAGCAATTTCTTGATGGCTTGCGATTTAGCTCTACTTGCGTAATACAGAGTAATTATTTAAAATAAAGGCTGCATCAGTCCGTTGAAGTTGCTTATCAATCATTGTACATACATAGTTTCTTGTAGTATTTCATTCTTGTATCCATTGCTGGATTTGTTTGACAACAAATTTGAAACAAGCATTGGAATACTCGGGTTGTATCATAACACAAATGTTATGAATCTACTGTTATTGGTGTAACAAACACAAGCTTAGATTAAGACGATGTATACACAGCCTAGACTAGGTTTGTGTGTGTTTTAAACTTAAACTTGAATGTGATATTTGTGACATCATAGTCGGAGTGCGCTCTCGTGAAACGTGAAAGTGGGGAAAGGAGATATTGTTATTGAAATTGTTGTTATTTTCGTCGAAGAATATTGAAGTTCATTTTCAATTTGCATTTAATTAACTAACTGAAAATATTAATTAAAAAATATTCACTGCAAGGTACTGAATTTAAGAAATATATTATAATCATCCGCTAGCCTCTGTACACCGTGGGGGATTAAGCTACAACTCTTACCCTACATGAAGAAAGAAGTATATGGCCAGCATTGAGATGTTAGAGGCTGAACCAATCAATCAATCATAAAAATCACTGGATCAAATCAAGATATTCAAAAGTAATTAAGATAACACCTAGACTTAATTTACCACTATTTTAAACAAAATAATATATTCTGTCTGTGTCGGACACTTAGAAGGTTCTGCAAACAACTTTTAAATTAAGGTAAATACAGAATTTGCTGACCAGGCGAACAATTGGCGTGAGTGGCGACAATTTCGGCGTATTTGTTCGGGTCGGCCACTAGCGACCAAGGACTTAGACCCGAACCTGACATCAAGATCGCTCTGTGGAAGAGGAGACCTGAAACAAGGATAATAGTTAAGGCATTATGTAAATGAACGGATGCTAATGTTGTAAAGAGAAGAGATTTGTATTTTCGTATTTTTGAATATATTTTTTTAAAATATAAGTAGATCGGCAAACAAGCGTACGGCTCACCTGATGGTAAGCGATTACCGTAGCTTATAGACGTCTGCAACACCAGAAGCATCGGAAACGCATTGCCGAGCCCAACCCCAGTTCCCCCCAGGATATTTGGTCACCTTACTCACCAACAGGAACACAAAAACGAATTTTTAACAAATAAACTCGAATGCTACTGGATCCATTTAAAAAAATAAATAAAATAATCGCAAGGTCATTGCTACGTTAGCACTGGATAACAAAGGCAATATTTTAACTGGGGAAAAGAAATGGCATAGTACATTCAGGCGAAGCCACGGTGGAAAACTATTATAATATTTTCATATTTTGTATAGATGTAACAAGCTTGTTCAAAAATGATTTTTATGTAGACTTAGGGCAGTGGTAGGAGTAACTGATTATAATTGACGTATGGCTCAGCTGATGGTAAGCGATTACCATAGCAGAACACTTGTAACACCAGAAGCATCACAAGCGCGTTGCCGACCCTAGCCCCAATACCCCCAGGAACTCTTGTCATCTTACTCACCACAGGAACACAACACTGCTTGAAAGCAGTAGCTGAGATCTAGATCACCTTACGGAAGCTTCCGTAAGGTCGAGGTACTTTCCCAATCTGGTGCTCCAGATTTCTAGTACGAAAAAATATCTTTTATTGAAATCAGTTCTTATTCTAGTCTATTTTAATAAAACGATGTAATTGTAATTAAAACGACTGAAAACAATTCTAATTATTTTTTTCAATTTATCATTTTATGTTATCGTCATGATTTTAATACAATATTTACGTTTACAATTTGATGTAATTTTCTTTTGAGAATTTTTTTAATAAGCCTCGTTAAAAAATATAAAGAGTTTCTTTCGAAGTTTTATTAGGCAATTTACAAATTTACCATCGTTTTGAAGTATTTTCATTGAGTATTAATGAAAATTAAGTAACTGTTCTTTGATGACTTAAATATTTTTTAACGAATATTAAGAAGAGACAAATCATAATATTTGTAATCTATATAGGTATATATAAAAGAGATATCCACCCATTGACTCATCACGATATCTCTGGAACCATAAGGCGTAGAGACTCGAAATTTGGTAGGAATACTCCTTTTGCCGAGTAAAGGTCAGCTAAGAACGGATTTTACGAAATTCCACCCACAAGAGGGGTTGCGAGGGTTTATAACATATGTGGCAAAACAACGTTTGCGGGATCAGCTAGTAATTAATATAATTAAAAAACAATATTATAGTAAAAACTATGCTGAGGAAGCGAGATTATTTCTTCGAGGTCTTTTATTTATTGTCAAAGAGCTGAGACGCTGCAATTTTCAACTCGAGAAAGATATTCTTTGAGAGTATTCGTTTTTTTATTATTATTTAGAATAGATGACTCTCAAAGCTTTGATTTTAAGTTATAGCAGTATGTTGAATAAGGTGTGTGAGTTAATTTACTCTGTGGTGGATCTTGTATTATTGTGTGTGTTTCATGGAGTTTTCCTTCATGTATCATCATCACTACATATTATAAAACAAAGTCTCTTCCCGCTGTCTGTCTGTCTGTATTTATGCTTAGATCTTTAAAAGTACGCAACGAATTTTGATGCGGTTTTCTTTAGTAAATAGAGTGATTCCAGATGAAGGTTTATATGTATAGTACATGCATAATATAGTAGAGGAACACTGATATTTTTAAAGTTTTCTAATGTGATGTCGTAAATAAACACATTTTTGGCGCTTAGATTGCAAATATTTATTTTATATTTTGTGGCGACATCTATCGAGCCAAATACGAAATTACGGTTCTAGATCACGCTAACGAAGTTTTCAAGCAGCGAGTCCTACAGCCAACCAGCATCCACGGCTACTACGGGTATCCTGACCACCAGCATGCAGCGGACGCGCATACCTGGTCATCACCCACAGCCTTCTCAGCGAATTTGGCACAGCACACTGCACTTCGGCCGGTCAGCGAGCAGAGATGCACCTCTCTCCTGGTCGACGCAGCAGCCAGCCACTACGCAGCACTGCACCACTCCGACTCACTGGAGCATATGCAGCATCACCCCGACTCACTGGGGCATCACCGCAGACAGTTCCGACTCACTGTGAACTATGCGGCATCTGATTCCGACTCACTGGAACATTCCACTGGCCCGGCAAGCATCACGAGATGTGTATGGACGACTCAAAAACCGCTATCGACCTCCGGTCTCGGAGGGGAGTGATGTGGCGACATCTATCGAGCCACAAACGAACTGAAGATTCTAAATCGCGCTATAGAAGTTTTCAGAGAAATGAACTATATATACAAGAACCCGACAACAACCGTCGGGGCAGTAGCCCTACCAGACACGACACCTTAGTAAATTTCATTCGTCTATGCACGACACCCGTCTGGTTGGAGGATCCTTCCTTTTCGGTGGACGAACATCATCTCCACAATTTTATATTTCGTATCAGCATTGCACCCGTGCGAAGCCGGAGCGGGTCGCTAGTACATACTATAAAAGAGTACGAGAAGCCTTATTACACAAGCAAACTCAGTGGCGTTAGGCCCTGGTAACGATTTTTACAATTTAAGAGAAATGTAAGGCCACTTAAATGAACATTTTGATATTATTTAAACGTACTTTGATGTTTTATTTTAGTTACGACTTTATGATAAAATTAAAAATTTATTTGACGTCAAAGAGTTTGTGTTAGGGATAAAATATTATATTAATCTATACTGCCAAATAATGTGTTTTAAAACTTTACTAAATGTTTTAATTTTAGCACTTTTTATTTTATCTGTTATATATTAAAAACCTATTAGGCAAAAGTTATACTTAATATTTTTCATAACGTTCTTTTTTAGGGTAGAAGAAAAAAACAGAACCCTTATAGCATCACTCTGTTGCCCATCTGTCTTCTCAAGACCCTTGTTCTCAGAAACGCGTGAAGGTATCAAGCTGAAATTCATATCAAATACTCAAGTCTACTGTCCCTTGCAGCTGCGAAAAAATCAAACTTCTAATCCAACGCAATCAAAAGATACAGCCGTTTATGCTGCAAATTATCGACACTCGCAAGGAAATCAAAACCAACAGCGTACTTCCCGTGAAATCAGAATCTTAAAAGGTACGAAGCAACATCTTATAGCACAGAATAAGAAAAAAATTCGAAAAGCATAAATTTTGAGTTATATTATATACTAAAAATATTTTTAATAATTTTGTTTGTACGAAACCCTCGATGTGCGAGTCCGATTCGCATTTGGCCGGTATTTTTTGTTTTTATAAAAGTATGTCTTTTTGATGTTAATATTAAATAAATAAAAAAATATTAAACAACGCCATAAATGTATTCGTTATTAACAAAGCTACGTTTACGTTGGTATTATTAACAAAGTCATTAAAATTTACTTAAAACGAATGACGTTGGTTTTATATGAAACCGCGCGAACGCATTTACAAATAAAATTCATGATATTTTAACTAATCGCGGCGGTTTACATAAATCACACCGTTCATAATTATTTCGACCAATGAAATTTAACATTGTAATAATTTGATGATGAAAAATTTTAAATGTTTGTCACTAAAATTATTTAAATGTGGAATAATTAATTTACTCGTGTAATCAAAAATAAAATAAAATAATTTTTGGTATTTCCTTCTAAATCCAATTCATTTAGTCCTGAAAATTACACTAATGTTATGAATGCGAAATCATACACAAATAAATACTAATATTACATATGTAGATGAATGTTTATGCTTATATTGTATAGCTGGAGAGTTCATTTGATTAAACGCAAAAATCTTCAGAAGTACTGATTAAATTACTGAACCAATCGGAATAGTACTTACACCATAAGATGGTTTGGATGAGTTCGGAGATGGTTTCGGAGAAGGTTTTAGTATATTATAATATATTGGTGATTAGGTACTTATCGTCAAACTTATTAACGGACAGAGGTAGCTAGTACCTATGCTATAAAATATGTTACGATTTGGGAGAAAAGCATAAAAGAATGTTGCAAAAACGGGTAAATTGATTACTTTTGATATCATAACAAACTATTATAATAAGGATATTTCTAGAAGAACAATCTGGTTACATCTAGTTCAAAATATAAATAATAATACTTAGTTAAAAAAAAAACTAAAAAACACACTTTTATAAATAGACCAAACTAAAAAGTAGAGAATCTGAACGTTAGAAAATCTCAAAGGATAGCAAGAAAAGCCTTGATTATTGTGCCAAGCCATTAGGATAATTGAACAATTATATCAAATTAGTGTATTGTCATCGGTCCTCGATAAGTCTACCAAGTTTAAATGAAATCTGAACGTTAGAAGTGGGTCAAAATGTCCATAGGAGTCGGTTATAAACTTACAAACATATTAAAAAATTATTATACAGGTGAAGTTAATAAAAAGCGTGTAAATATGTATAATCCCCCATTATATATTCCAAGTGCATCTACTATTTGTAGTCAGAACTCATACATGGTGCGATCAGTCAGATTTTAATGATGTTTGTAAAGAGTACTCATTTGATCCATATTGTGTTATGCGTGTCGTTGGTCATCAGGAAACAGCTGAGCGATGGTTTTTTTATTGGTTGAATTTATATAGTAAAGCTTCTCTGTTATATTTGTTTGTATTGTAAGCCTTAAGTAATCATTATTATGTACTTGATGCTAGTGTTAGTGCTCTTAAAAACTCTGTTTTCTAAACTAATAACTAACCGTGATAACCTATAATTGGATTTATTTGTTCTGAGCTGTTAACTTATTACTTCTTGTATACCATTGGTTGTCTTTATTATAAAAAAAAGATTACAAATCGTCATAGAATTTACATATAGGGTAAAACCCGGATAGTTGCCCCACTTTTCGAAAAAGCTTTATTTAAGAGAAATATGAACTTGCTGAAAATTATTCAGTATGTATCTCAAAACATAGGTCTTTTATCTTCTATGGTAGCCTATTTTCGTATAGATAATTAACAATGGTTTTGAATAAATACTGTTTTATTTCACCTCTCAAAAAAGGGATAGTTGCCTACTATGGCGGATAGTAGCCTTGCGTGGAAAATGCTTCGGGGGATACTTGCCTCGTACGGGGATAGTAGCCTCGGTATGATTTTTATTTTGGATAGAAATAAATTTATAGCAATTAAAGTAATTTTTATTATTTATTTAACAGTCCTTAAAATTTATTCGTAATATGTATTTTTATTTTTGTGTTTCCCGCACATGAGGAAATTCTAAAATGTTTTTTATGATAATATCTAAATTTCGATCTAGCGAGATTCGAACCCGCACCCCCGACATACCGTGTCAGTGCTCTAGCCATTAAGCTATGGAACGATGTAATCGCCGAATCGAAAATTTTTATATGATTTTATTCGGTTTTAAGTTTTTTTGCTTTTCATCAACTTTGGTATTAAAATTGCTTTTTAACAGAAGCTAACGTTAATTTTATCGTTGGAGTTTAAAATTTCTACAGATTGTTTAGATTTTTTAGTTATGCTTAGTGGTATTCTTGGTATAGGAGATGCTTAATGTAAAAATTTAGACGGTGTTTCTTTTTCAAGATATTTGTTCTGGGATTCTTTTTGTTCTGAGATTCATTTAAAGATATCAGCGATGGCAATGATAGTTCAGTATTATCGAAGATGTATTCTTGAATGTCACTATCTTCTAAGGCTATACAATCTTGAGAAAAAATTAAAAGGCTTGAAAACGGCCTCGGTGGCGTGTGATTTTGGCTCACGCTATTCTGCTCAGACTCATGTAAGATAATTTCCAGATTATTAGTATTACTTGGATCTTGATACCCTGAGGGAAGCAGTTCGTTTCGATAATATAGACCCTGATTAGACTCAGATTCCGGTACAGTACAAATATCTGGTACTTGTTCGCTCTTTTAATTGATAAAACCTCAGCTTGTCTCAAAGCTATTTCAGTCTTTCTTTCATGAAATATTTTTAGCCATTGAGGCTTAGAAGTGACAAAAATACAATTACGTCAAAAAGGAAGGTATGTAAATAGAATTTTGTATTTATACTGCTAGGTATAAATACAATTATATCTTTATATCAAAAATATGCCTTGAGTTAGCAGTTGCTGGTTATTCTTTTCGTAGCGTCTTCTTAAGGTTCGAGGGGATATTCCGTATGATCGAGCATTGATACTTTTTTTTGTCTTAATTCTTCCAAGCAAGTACTAAGCAATCATCTGTCCAGTTGATGTTGCGTGGCACCACGCCTGGTTTTCGCTTATATTTGCGAGTCATTTTGCTCATCTAGAATAAATATATAAAACAGTTAATTACATATTTATTTTATTTACAATAAGCTAGTCATATTAAATTCGTAAAAACAAGAAAAAAGTATAAACAGTCTTTGCTTGTTAAAATTTTTTAACTTACTAAAGGGGCAACTATCCGCGAAAGTAAGTAGGGCAACTATCCTTTTTGAAGCGGATACTTGCCTTTTTCATTTAGAAAATAAATAAAGAACATTTAGCAATAAAGCACAATAAACAATGTAGTTTAAACTGTAACGCATGCAAAGAAACAAAAAGTTGACTAAAACTACGATCAGTAAAAAAAATATACAACAGAAATTACTTACCAATATAATTATAACGCCCGTCAAAGTTTCGACGCGGAAGATTTTTGCTCACACGGACGAAATAAGTGCACCTATTCCAATGGCTTACGTGGCACGGAGGCCTGAGGGAGGTCACTACTTATTGTAGTAAAGCGCGAACACAACTCATATTCCTAACATAGTGTATTAAGAACCGGGGCAAGTATCCCCCCGCGGCAACTATCCGGGTTTTACCCTACATATAATCTGGCATTACACAAGTAAAACGAGGTACACATAGTAAAGGAAAATACTACGCGAAGGTGTTGTAAAGAGATAGCGAGTTTATTCCCACACATTGCTGCTAAGGATTTGCAAATATACTTAACGCTCCAACTTAATAACGACTGCTAACTATCAGTTAATTTACTTTACTCTATTGTATTTGCCTTTGAGGTGGAGGAAATTTATTTATTCTATGTTTGTTTTATGTTTCATTTATAATATTCAGTTTTGGTATTTTATATCTGCCGACTGGGGTAGTACCTCGACCTTACAGAAGATCACAGCTAAATAATACTGTTTTCAAGCAGTATTGTGTTCATGTTAGTGAATAAAGTGACCAGAGCTCCTGGGTGGGATTGTGAATAGGGTCGGCAACGCGCTTGCGATATTTCTAGTGTTCCAGGAGTCTATAAGCTACGGTAATCACTTACTATCAGGTGAGCTGTATGCTTGTTTGCCGACCTAGTTGTAAAATTAATAGTAAAAAAAACAAGAGCTGAGTTATGTGACTGCGATCTTCTGTAAGATTGAGATACTTCCACTATTATATTGTTCCTAATTTTGAGCAATATTTTCAATAGTTTCAACCCTCAGAAAACTATTTTTACGTAAGCAACAAGCGTGCCTTCACACCTGATAGCGGTCGTTACTCATAGTAGGGAATATATCCGCCAACCCGCAGTGGAGCAGCGAAGTGGATTAAGCTGTAATCCTTCTCCTACATGGGTAAATAGGCCTATGTCCAGCAGTGGGATGTTACAGGCTGAAGCGGAGCGAATTAATATCCTGGGGAACCCTTGGTAAGTTTAAACTCAATTCCACAGATAATTTTACTCTATACTTGGAAAGTAATATACTTATTATATTCAATTTTTTACTTAGTTTATTAGTTTTGTTATCTAATTAATGGTATTTACTGTTTATCTTTTTGTGTAAAAACTGTCAGCGATTCGTGTGATATTCCCGGACAAACGTATTTCTTTCTTTCTATATATATCTAATAATAAAAAATAAATAATTATAATATAAAATACATAATATAATAATATATGCGCAATAAGGTGGTCTTATTATTTAGTAGTGATTACTTTCAGACAACCTTACGAATTTTAAAACAGAGGTAATTTTCTGAATACCAAACATTATTGTACTAGAAAATAATAGAATACCACATTAATACAAAATCAACAAAGAGACAGACGAGCTCTGTCTAAGCTAACATTTAATTAAATAATTCACGTCGATTTTGCGTTTCAAATATTGTCCTAGCTTCACTGTTGAATAGGGAGAGACGGAGGTAGAGCTATACGTAAAACTATAACTAGGTCGATAAGTTCGTTTCCTTTCAAAATGGTCACGTAGGCCTAACACATTTCATATACGTAGTTAAAAGCGTTAAAGGTCTATAGGCTAAACTACATTGTCACTTATGTTGTTTTTACAAAAGAAAAAAAAAGTGTGTATGTCAGCTCCGACGCACGACTGGAGTTTACTCCTTCAGATCGACTGTCTTAACAGGCACAAAAAGCTTACTAGTTTTAGAAATAGATTAATACCATAATATAATATTTTTGAGATGCGTTTATGAAAGGCGTTATTAGAAAACGTCGTTGAGTTTCGATAGATTGCGTTACGAGAAACTTAACGAGATCATTTATTCAGTACATTTTACTCCTCATATTTTTTTTTCATACCGCGTCTTTATATAAAAATTGATTATTAAGGAGTAAACTTCAAAAACAAAAAACTATAAAAAAACGAGTATGCTTTAGACCACACGACTGAAGTAAATTTTACGAAACGTTCTTCTCTTTCTTCTCTCTCTTCACTAAATTATATATCCCTCTCAACTTCCGTTCGCCTCACCCGATCACACTTTTCGTAACGCTATCGTCACGCATTCACCAGTTTACTTTGTAAAGAGGTTTTATTTCGATAACCTGTTAGAGAGATACTATTATTGGTTACCAGTCAGAGTACTAATTGTAGAACGAATTGAAAGTGTATGTCATTCATACGAGAAAAAAGTAGGGATTAACATCACGAGCCTGAAAGACAGACATCGATAAATAATATCAAACACAAAGTTTATTTTATACATAATATGTAAATGGTTACAAAACTTTTACTTTGAACAGGTATAACATGCTGTAGATATTTTATATTTCTGGCGAAAGTTCATTTCTAAAATAAAATATATTCCTGTCATGATTGTGTCAGACAAAAATTATACAAAATAGTGTTAAGAAATAACATTTTATCTTATTTTATTTATAAAACTTCTCTATCAAAAGCGAAATGCTTCGTAATTATATTGCTGTATTCAAACTATACAAACAGCAATTGAAATATTAAAAATTTATATAATTTTAGAATTAGACTCAATTTCAAGATGAATTTATTTTACTCTCTGACTAAATACAAATCTATACTCATATTATAAAGAGGTAAAGTTTCTAATTTTTTTTGTTAGGGGGTAATCTTCGCAAGTACTGATCCGATGATGAAAAATCTTTCACTAACAGAAAGCTACACTATTCAGGAGTGACATAGGCTATATTTTATTGTTGTTGAACAAAAAATTCAGTATAATATGTAAATCAAGTCGTAACGATGCGAGCGAGATGAAAACTTTACTATACATATTTGCATCACAAAAATAATTAAAGCCCAACGAAGTGGGCACGGGTCGGCTAGTACACAATATAAGTGAAATAATATAAATAAAGAGTAGGGTCATGTAGTTATTATCGACAAACTGTCAAGGTGCGCATGTGTGTTAAAACAACTTATCTTTTAGCAAGATTTTATAATTTGGCGGCACACACAAAAAAATACAATTTAAAAGTGATTCGCTGTGTAAAATAGTTTTTAAAAAGCATTAACATTTTAACTTTATACATTTCTAAAATTTGATGACATTTAGCTGAGAATCATTAGTCTAAAGGGACACGTGGAGAATAGCCATCACGACGAAATGCCTTTGGTCTTGCAGGCGGCTATAGATTACGATAACCGCATAGCTTACCATCATATAGGCCACGCGCTTGTTTGCCGACCGACCTATTCGTATTAAAAAAGAAGGATAGAGCGAGGTTCTAATAACAATATAACTAAAAATAAACGCAAGCTAATATAGCGTCATAATATAGCGATAGTCTATAAATGCGGAATTTAAAAATATAATAACAGTAATAACTAGCATAACTTCCATTACGGCGTCGTTATTATGCTATGTCATCGTGCACTCTACATGATATGTTTAGAACACCCCGCTTAATTACAAGTCACGACTACGGTTATAAACATCCTTTGGATACGTATTGAAAAACTGAAAAGCGTTGGAACACGCGAACTTAACTGAAGTTCAAGTCAAGTGAAGATTGTCGCTTAGCTCACATTAAAAAGCATTGTTTAATGCGCCGTTTAAAGAATTTATACTTTACGGCTTAATGTGTCAGTGGATGCGTGTTTGTGTTTTTGTGAGTGTGTGTGAGAATGCATATAAATATATTATTTCTGCCGTGTTCTCGTATGAGAAAGACTCTTGTTTGATTTTATCGTTATATAAATCGGTGTGGGACTAAAATAAATACTTTTTCTATATAAGACTTTCACCAATTTTTTGCTCAAAATGTGTAGTACTGGTTGTTCTATGTGAGTCAGATGAAGGTGCATTTAATGAGTGATTTCAATATAGCTCTTATAAGCGTGAGCAAAATTATAAGGAAAATTGGGCTGAAATATTTATTACGACAGGCGTTCACCTAGCCGACATACCGAACTTTATTAGGTAGGAAGAATTTTTAATAAAAATGCTTGAACCCAATATAATTTAGTTATAATGAATAAGTGAAAATAAAATTAACTAACGTGATTGACAAAGAGTACAGCAGGAAATATATTACTCAAAATTTCGCTCAATATTACACCCAAATAGTAATTGAGTCTATTATCAAATATTACCTATTTTAATAAAAATGCTTGAACCCAATATAATTTAGTTATCTATACATATAATAAAATGGTAGAAAAGTCAAAACTGTACATTGAATATTTTTTTAAAAGAATACTTGGGGTGTGATCTACAATCGATACCGAAGCCAAAAATATAGTTTTCAGAATTTTTGTCTGTTTGTCTGTTTGTCTGTTTGTCTGTTTGTCTGTATGTATGTCCGGGATAAACTCAAAAAGTACTGCATGGATTTACTTCAAATTTGGCACGAATATAGTTAAGAAGTCGGGTCAGAACATAGGCTATATATTATCACGCTATCACCTACGGGGAAAGAGCAGTGAACCTTTATTTCTTCAAATGTATGTCCGGGATAAACTCAAAAAGTACTGCATGGATTTACTTCAAATTTGGCACGAATATTATTAAGAAGTCGGGTCAGAACATAGGCTACATATTATCACGCTATCACCTACGGGGAACGAGCAGCGAACGCACGCAGACGACGTCGCGGGCAGCAGCTAGTAATAAATAAGTAAAAATAAAATTAACTAACGTGATTGACAAAGAGTACAGCGGGAAATATATTACTCAAAATTTCGCTCAATATTACACCCAAATAGTAATTGAGTCTATTATCAAATATTACCTATTTTAATAAAAATTCTTGAACCCAATATAATTTAGTTATAATAAATAAGTAAAAATAAAATTAACTAACGTGATTGACATAGAGTACAGCAGGAAATATATTACTCAAAATTTCGCTCAAGATTACACCCAAATAGTAATTGAGTCTATTATCAAATATTACCTATTACCAGATGAACAGAGGAGATGAACTGCGTTGCCAGGAAAGGACAGAATCGGCAACGGGTTTGTGGTTTTACCGGCTTTCATATACTTATTACGGTAACCGGTTATCATCAGATGGACTGTACTACTTATCATGTTTAAAAATAATTATGCACCAGAAATAATCTGTACTAAAATAATTGTGTTTGCTCGCAAACGAAAAAAAACCGACTTCAATTACATCGACAAATAATACAACGTAAGGAGACGAAATAAATTAACAAACACAAGCCGCCACTATGATTTTTGAAGATTCCCCTCGATTTCTCTAGTATTCCATCATAAGATCCTGGTTTTCTTATCATGGGTACAAAAAAAGAATCAACAAACACACGTAACGAACACACGTAAAAAAGATTAAAATTGTATACGGTCGAGTTGCAAAATCTCCTACTTTTTTGAAGTCACTTAAAAAAATTAAATATATTAAAACAACTTCCAATTCATTTTAATCTAAATTCGTTTCATACACATATGAATATCATTCTTTGTTAAACTGTGACCTAAATCTCTGTGACTCAACTCAAATCCGACTCTTAACAAAAATGTTATTTATTTATACGTAATAAAGTTTAAATTACAACATACCAAGTCTAGAACTATTTACAATGCCTATTGTAATATTTGGTGTACAGTATTTGTTAAGATAGTGATAATGTAACTATAATTGACGTTGGGTTTATTTTAACCCTAGATAACTAATCATTCGTCTCACAGTCGACAGACCCCCTCCGCATTCGGTGTTCAGGTATGTTCCCGACGCGTCACTATGCTGCCTGCCTGAGTACCTTCCTGATTCGTTAATTAGTGTCGCATGCGGAAGTGACGTGGTTGCACCCATAACAGTTCCTGAGATATTGCGAATTATTCGACCCACAGACGAATGTTTAGTAACACCGTGTGAAAAAAAATCCACGGTTTATTTTAAAAAACAATATTTTTATTGTTTTGTAATGCTTATATAGATCAAACGTTATACAATATTGTTTGTTCTTTGTATAATAATAATAAATTTGCCTCTTGGAACGTCCTTTGTAAAGAATTTGTGTAAACCTTTATATGGAAGTAATAGAAACATTACTATGGATAATTGGTTTACTTCTGTTCCTCTAGCTTCGGAACTGCTGCGTGATCCCAATAAATTGATTATTGTTGGTACTGTTTGCAGTAATAAGAAGAAGATTCCATTAGAAATGAAAAACCTAAAAGATAGGCATGTTGGCACTTCTATGTTTGTTTTTAATGCTGAAAAAACTCTAGTATCATTCAAACCTAAGTCTAACAAGATGGTACATGTTCTGTGCACTGCTCACGATCAACTGAATATTAATGGCGTGACAAGTAAACCAGAAATAATTCATTTCTATAATAGTACCAAAGGTGCCGTCGATACCATCGATTAAATATGTTCGGGTATGAGTGCTAATCGTAAGACTAACAGGTGGCCTCAAGCAGTATTTTATAACATTTTAAATTTGATCATGGTCAAAGTATATGTCATTTGTGTGCCTAATACTGTTAAACTAGGTCAAAAGCCCTTGAAGCGTAGAGCTCTCATCAAAAAATCTAGCTGATGGCCTTACTGAACCTTGCTGCACGAACGCTACGGTGCATTAACTTTAAGAAGGGATATTAAAGCAACCATGAAAGATATTTTGAAAATTGATGAAGTTGCATCTAGTTCAACTCAAAAACAGATAAACAAGCAATAAATTTGAGGATTTTGCCCATATAAAAAACGCAGAATGACCAAATACTCGAGCTACATGTGTAAGAAAGTTATTTGCGGGCAGCACACGGTACCGACCTGTAATGACTGTAAGGAGTAGTTAAAAAACATGTTTATTTGTTAAAACTTAATATATAATAATAACTCATCCGTGCCATATTTATTTTTTTTTCAGAAATATAATAAATAAAACAAATATTTGTAGTTTTATTTGTTAGTCTGTCAGTCGAATGTTTAGTTACAAAGTAACAACGAAATATGTTTAGTTATCTAGGGTTAATAAGTGTACGTGTCTTGATTATAAATTTTTATGGGTTTTAAATTTGTAAAGGCAATTTATACTTCGAAATAATAAAAAAGATAACGAACATTGTATTGTTTAGTTTATATTTTATCGTATTACTAGCGACCCGCTCCGGCTTCGCACGGGTGCAATGCTGATCCTAAAATATATTATATATAAAATAAATATTTACAATCTAAGCGCAAAAATGTGTTTATTTACGACATCACATTAGAAAACTCTAAAACTATCAGTGTTCCTCTACTATATTATGCATGTATTATACATATAAACCTTCCTCTGGAATCACTCTATTTACCTAAACCTTTTTAAAGAAAACCGCATCAAAATCCGTTGCGTGGTTTTAAAGATCTAAGCATATATACAGACAGACAGACAGCGGGAAGAGACTTTGTTTTATAATATGTAGTGATGTAAGGAAGCTTTTCGTAATTTCACTCGCTTTTCTGATAACTATTAGATTTCTATGAGATTGCAATGTTGTTTTTTGGTTAGACGATGTTTTTTCTAATCGACGAGATGCTATGCCAAACGGATGTGAGCTTGTTTTATAAGGAAAAAAAAAAACGTAACAAAAATTGATACATAAAAAGGAAGATGTACGAAGGCGGTCTTATCGCTAAGAGCGATTTCTTACAGACAACCTTTGGGCATAGGACCGGACGTAGAGAACGAAAAGCGGTAGGGAAGTGTACAAAGAGTTGATGTATTTAATCACAATGTCACTAAAAATGACGGGCAGTATAAGTGACCAATCAATTCGACACAATAGTTTTGAAATACAGATGATAATTACTTGACACTTAGAATGATTAGTGTTTAAACTATATCGCTCGCTCGCTTCAGCCTGTAACATCCCACTGTTGGGCATAGGCCTCTGTCCCCATGTGGGAGAAGGATCAGAGCTTAATCCACCACGCTGCTCCAATGCGAATTTTGCGGATTTATTGCGGACCGACGGCTTAACGTGCTCTCCAAGGCACGGTGGGGAGACCCACAAGGGCTGCACAAACACCCACACCACGGCAAACATCTGTATGGCCAATACAAATGAAGTCGGTTAGTCTATTATTTTTGCATGGGAGTCAATTTGGAAATCGTCTACATACAGGTGGTAGAGAGAAGATATGTGAGGACCGAGACGCACGTGTTATGGAAATGATAATTTGATTTACGGAATTCAACACTATAGTCTTGTCTAAATTATGTCGTGTGTGCCTTGGGTGATATTTAATCAAGGTTCCTGTTATTATTTCGTGTACTAATGTTCGACAATAGAACGCTTGGGTGTAATTAATAACAAACATGACGAAATACGTACGATAATGTTATATTAGGATATCGTTGTTATCTGTTTAGAATTAATAGACAATTTAAAAATTTACTTAAAGAAATTTAATTTATGTATTTACAGGCGCTAAATTAGAATACAGTTATTTTTTATTTTTTGTACAACTAGGTCGGCAAACAAGTGACCAGCTTACACGTCGGTATAATATGATTACCGTAGCTTATAGACGCCTGCAACATTAGAACCATCGCAATCGCGTTGCCGAAACTACCCCCAATCACCCCCCCCCGCCACGATCTCTGGTCACCTTACTCACCTTAAAGCAGTATTATATATCTGTGATCTTCTGTAAGGTCGAGATACTTCCTCAGTCGGGCTGTTCCAGATATTGAGCAGGATATTAATCAAGCGTATATTATAACGTTGACACAGAAAAGTATTTGCAAATATTTCTTACCGTTAAAATTTCTGTCCTCTTATGGTCGATTTACATCAGACGAGCGAATGCTCATTCTATCCCCACTATATCAAATTCTTATCAAATTATTTTAGTGTAAACAGGCGTAGAGCATTTTTTCGTTGTTATATAATATATGAAAACGAGTGTTCGAAGATCAAGAAAGAATGCTCTTGTTCCAGCTCTAGCTCTTTGTTCGTTTGGTCTAAATGCACCCTTAAAATATCACCTATAGCATCAATATCGTTAAGAGACAGAATAGTCTCTTACTTTTATAAAGTTCTTCTTTAGCAATAAAGGGCCCTAAACAAAAGGAAACTTAATATTATAAACAGCTTAAATGAATCACGATCACGATCCAGCCTGTAATATCCCACTGTTGGGCATATGACTCTTCCCCATGTAGGAGAAGGATTAAATGAATACTGGTATATCACTGTAATTAAATTTCGTCTACGATTGGGTCGTTTTATTCTAGACGTCACGGCAAGAGTTACATTTGGCTTGGCACCGACTTCAAGCCTATAAGTAGATATCACATACAAATAATAGTATTTTATTAAGTAGGTTTGCATAAGAAAGCGTATTTCAAATTAAACCTTTTTTTGCTTTTTACTTTTTGAAGTTGATTTTTTGAAAACATAGTTTTTATATATTTAGTGTATATGTAAATAAACGATTTCAAATCCATTCAACATGTCAATAAAATAAACCATAGAGGTGTCTAATTTGAGAGTTTTGAGACTATTTATAAGAGAAGCCTTGAAAGGACTCAAAACAAACATTCGCGCAGGTCTTGTGTAAGTGCACTTCCGCTTAATGCGTCGTAGCGGAGGGATTAAACAGAGCGAAAATAATCAAATAAATCACAACTTTACAATAGTGCCAACCTCTTATATCAATAATAATATACATAAACACATATAATAATATAGATATGAAAACCTTTGTAAGAGCTGGCGCGCACCACGATTTTTAATCGCGCTATTATTTAATCGCAGAAATTCAACATGAGTTAGTAGGACAGCGCGCGCACAGCGACTGAACAATCGCGGCGATTTTAAAATCGTAATTTGTCACATTTTCTCGCGACTACTCGTGACGCGATTATCGCAAAAATAAAATGCAACGTAAGAAATTGTATGATCCCGCGCGCACGCATTTTAAAATCGCGCAATCGGGCCTCATTCGTATTCCATATTTCCAAGAGTAAGCATGTCAGCGCCTGCATATAAAAGCTTGTCGCGAGATTTGCTTGTAAACAAGTAAATTAAATAAATTGATGTGATTGATTTTAACTACTAAAATTCTCAAACTATGGAAATACGAGTAGGTACTCATATCTCGCAACAAGTTTTTAAATCATATAGATTATGTAATGACTTTGTAAGTAGATAGTAAAAGTTTTAAAGTAATAAGTTTTTTTCTCATTTTAGCATATTCAAATAAGCTTGTAGCAATTATAAAAGCTTGTTTTTTAAAAAGGTTTTTTACCTTTAATTCATTTAAATAATAATTTGGTTGCTGAGAGAGTTGTACTACAGTATACTGTAATAATTGTAAATATAATAATTCTCATGTTTCGTACATTCGTCGTACTATTGTAAATATATTGTGTGTTCGTATCTCAGTTATCTGTCGAATGTTTGAAAGTTCATTCTATAATAGCGAAAGAATTTTTTGGGATACATCCGAAGTTCATGGTATTTCTGATAAAAGAAAACTTTGATAATTCTATCCGCTGTTAAAGGATGAATCCAGTATTGGCGAATTTTATTTTTTTTCTTCTGATCCTTCGAAGTAGTAAATAAAGACAAGCGACTTGTACGACGTCCATAGTGCGACTGAGCAAAGATCACGATTTTTTAATCGCAGTGCGCGCACCGTACGTTCTGTGATTGTTTATAGCGCGATTTTAAAATCGTGTCGCAAAACTGAAAATCGCTGTGTGGGCCTGCACTTAAAAAGATATTATTTAAAACGCTATTTCTTTTAAATTGTATTTGATCAATAATTGTCATTTAGAATTTTGTCAATTGTCTAACTTATGGTCAATATTAATTTTTGACGTAACAACGTCTAATAAATCGATAAACGCCGGCGACATGCACGAAAAAGGATGACTCATTGTAGCGTTACGCTCTTTGTATCTCGATTGGCCTATGAGTCCGAGGAGATGTTTTGTTATGAGGTTGTCACGTTAAACTATCGTCCGTTAACCAAACCAAAAATTTAATTTTATGACTACGTAATCAAATGAGATGTTTAATAATTCAAAAATAATTATTTTAGTGCTGATCACACTGTTTCGAGTTTTTAAGAACACCTTGATTTGCGAAAAAAATTCTTAAAGAGTGTATATTATAAAAACGAAAGACTGTTGATTTTTTTTTATTACTTGCATGACCTTGACATAAAATAACAAAGCAAAATTAATTAACTGGCACCTGTTCCAAACATTACAAATTTTAAACTTCGCAACGTTTATAGATAGAAAAAATAAAACGTTTTTAAAAAGTAGGTCGGAAATGTAAAAAATGAAATAGCTTTTTCTACTACAATATTTCTTAAGTACTTCAGATTCTTGAGTATTCATAAAAGTTAATCTAGGTCTAGAGAGCTTCGCCGGGATCTTGAATTAGTAAACTAGTCTAAAAACAACTGAAAAATCTGTGTTTCGTTCCGAATTTAAACATTTATATGGCTTGAAGATCTTCAGTCTTTATTATTCTCTTTAATTTTTATTCTGTATAATAAGCAATAACGTTTTCTTTAGTATATTTTTATTGACTCAGTTCAATTTTCAGACATCTGCTTAAAATCACAGATTTATTTTTAGGATTGAGAACAGAGGTTAATAATGAAACAGTAAGAATAATCTAACGTTAACTTAACAGTCAGTCCCAAATAGTATAGAAATCTGACAAATAATAATAATAAATATTTATTTCATTATTATTAATGTCTATCATTAGAAGAACGATATCAAAATATGAAAATCACCAATCAAATATGTTGTATTAGAGCTTCAACGACTGAAAAAAAAAACATTCCACTGTTCTTGAAATCTTCAAAGTTACATTCAATAATTTATTTAGACATGGTCTATAGTAGTATGATATTCCTTTATGGGCACGTATATTATGTGAAATTCAATGCTATTTAACATACAAATTGTACAAAGCAAAACGATGTAACCCATGACATTGTTGAAGGACAATGTGATACGTATAATATAAGGAAAATGACAAGCATCTTCCAACGAATAATAAAAATAATAATCTAAAAACAGAAATATATAAAGAAAGGAGAAATGTTAAAGAAAAATCAAACGAAACGAAGAAATCAAATGACATTCTTCAAAGTTCAATTTAAAAGTTATTTAGTTTAAATTAAATTAAAAGACACATATTATGAAACTGACATCAATAAAAATACTCGTATCAGACCAAATTGTAACATTAACTATCCAATGATAATACAACTTAGGTTCATAAAAACTAATAAAATTTATTTGCAAGTTCAATATTATTTAACGCAAGGTCGTCGGGTCATTCAGGTATATTTGTCCAAGAGTCAATACACTGAAGATGTGCTGAAGATCATAATAATGATCAATATCACTAGATATTACTTTCTCGAAATCCAAACGATCCGTTGAACAATATAAACCTATACAATCTACCAAAACAAACATCTTTAGACAAAATACCTCTCGTACCAAGCAAGGGAATACTAACCATAACTATAAGTGCTTAGGATTGAAATTGTCTTATTTACAAACAGCGAGTTGTATAAGCTAATATTGTGAAGTCAGTTTACATAGGACTGTTAGTATACATAGACGATAAAACTTGGGTTCGTAACTATACTCGACGTTTCCATGAAAGCAGTCGCATCAGGAACATTTGGGGAAGAGAATTAAATGCCTAAATCTGTGTTTACAGTACGGCTTTTGGGACTCCGTTTTATCTGTTCTATTCAAATGGGTTGTAATGCTTAGCTATCTGTGAAATAGTTTTGGATTCAATTTTCGTTTTTTTAAGTAAAACTTTTTTACACGTGCTTGACTTGGAGAGTAAGCTGGTGAATGTGTGAATAGAGAGTTACGAAAAGTGTGATTGGATAAGGCGAACGGAAGTTGAGATGAAAGTTAGATAGAGCTAAAGAACTTTTATTTCAGTCGTGTGGTCTAAAGACTGTCTTTCAGGAATAAACATAAAACTACCTGGCTGTTTTCAAGAACTTTTCACTAGGAGAATGCTGTATTATCACTTAGTGACAGGTTATGTTTTAATGAGAAAAAACGGACAGCCAAAATCGTATTTTCCCCGCGGGCGAAACCCGAGACGAAAAGTTGGTAACTTATAATTATTATTCTAATAAGCTAGATTCTAGTATTTTTAATATAGGTACTAATTCAAATAAAGATCAATTTCATATAGTGAAAACAATACCTTCAGGTACAGCAAGAGATGTGAGAAGAAAGTGGACACAAGCTGCACCAGTTCCATGTCCCATCAGCGTCACATTTGTTGGATCACCACCAAACACGGCCACGTTCTCTTTGATCCAATGCAGTGCTGCTATTTGGTCCATGAGACCATAATTTGCTGGAGATCTTGGAAAGTCGTCTGATCGAGGATTCAGGAAACCTGTAAGAAAATATGATTTAGAAATATTTCCCTACTAACTGTTTTATAATAGTAGGAAATATATCAGCCAACCTGCATTGGAGCAGCGTGATGGATTAAGCTCTGATCCTTCTCCTACATGGGGAAAGAGGCCTGTAGCAGTAGGATATTACAGGCTGAAGCGAACATTACAAGTATTACAAGCGCATTTCAGACTCTAGCTCCGACCTTATGAGAACATGAGCTACCTTTCTTACCACAGGAACAAATACAAATTGGGAACTGTAGTATCTTCTCCAAGATTGAGGTTTTTCCGCATTCGACCGCATTCCGCATTCCGCATTAACTGAGGTAGGGCACAGCAGGAAATTTCCTGTTCAAAATATGGAGCAGCCCGACTGGGGTAGTACCTCGACCTTACAGAAGACCACAGCTAAATAATACTGTTTTCAAGCAGTATTGTGTTCCTGTTGGTGAGTAAGGTGACCAGAGCTCCTGGGGGGGATTGGGGACAGGGTCGGCAACGCGCTTGCGACGCTTCTGGTGTTGCAGGCGTCTATAGGCTACGGTCTTACCATCTGGTGAGCCGTACGCTTGTTTGCCAACCTAGTTACATAAAAAAAAAAAAATTCGAGCTGCTCAAGATTTTGAGAAAGATATTTTCTACTGTACCTTAACTCAAATCATACAATTACACTATGTTATTATATATAGGTACGTTAAAACGTGTAACTTAAGCAAAGAAATTAGTATATCGGTCGGGACGATAGTTAAATTTCAAAGATATAAAAGCGTAGAGCTAACAAGTTTTTGTAATAAAAAAGTTACGTAAAAATATTAACTCAATAAATAATAATATTAAGTGTACCGTGTAAATAAATAACTTGATTCACGATGAAAAGCGACGTACGATTTTCTTATTATCGTATAATTTGGATTATATTATAAAAAAATAGGTAATCTGTAATTTAAGCTTCTTAGAATTTTGATTGAAGTATTTTTACACAATATTTTAATATCATCATCCCATTGGTATTTACATTAAACACATCAATTTATACTTATTTGAGTTATTTGTTATTGAACAAATAACTCAAATATTTTTTATATATTGAAAAATATTCTCTGAATATTTTTCAGTAATATAACAATCTATACTAATATAATAAAGCTGAAGAGTTTGTTTGTTTGTTTGAACGCGTTAATCTCAGGATCTACTGGTCCGATTTAAAAAATTCTTTCAGTGTTAGATAGCCCATTTATCGAGGAAGGCTATAGGCTATATATCATCACGCTAAGACCAATAGGAGCGTAGCACCAATGAAGAATGTTTCAAAATCGGGGTTTTTTTTCCTTTTGAGAGCTTCCTAGAGAATTGGTAATATTCCACGGGGACGAAGTCGCGCGCAAAAGCTAGTAAAAAAATAAAGATAAATTATATAATAATTTATAAATTATTTCTCAATGTACATCTATACTAATATATAAAGCTGAAGAGTTTGTTTGTTTGGTTGTTCGTTTGTTTGTTTGTTTGTTTGTTTGTTTGTTTGTTTGTTTGTTTGTTTGTTTGTTTGAACGCGGTAATCTCTGGAACTACTGGGCCGATTTGAAAAATTCTTTCACTGTTAGATAGCCCATTTATCGAGGAAGGCTATAGTAGGCTATGTATCGTCACGCTAAGACCAATAGGAGCGGAGTCCACCCCGACGAAGTCGCGCGTAGAAGCTAGTAAGTTATAAGTAGAGAAAACAAAGTAAAAAAATCAGGTGGATAAAAACAAAATTATGTACAAGAAATTATCAAACTCAAATGAAAACTTTTAATTAATATTACCTTATTTGAATATGATTGCTTGATAAATCAATCAAGCATTCAAAATGTATAAACTTTCTCTAATTAAAATTCGAAGAAGTTAAACTACAAAGGTACACGGTAATATGAAATAATTAACATTAATTTAACCCGCCTCGAATATTAAATCGTGTTTTTCAAATTATTAGTTTTTCAACTTGTAACGAAGTTAAAAATTTTAAGCGAAGTTGACTACAGTTAAACAACTTAAAACTGTTTTAATATTTAAAAGTTGGTTTGCCTTTTCACTCTAAGATTTTTCAGTACGCTTCTTTTTCAGTTCTTGATTATTTTTATAACTATTTGTGTGATGTGAAGTGATTTATGTTACAGGGAAAATATTTGAGCTAGCAGGCTAATAAAACTAATGCCTTTACGGTACAGAGATTAGGTCTGATAAGTAGGTATAGCAGATCTTGAACTAATGCTAAAAGCACCAATATCTATATTATTGTTATCATAATATACCATAAAAATATAAACATACTAGCTTCTGCGCGCGACTTCGTCCGCGTGGAATAGGACCAATTCTGTCATACATGATTTGTGCGAAACTTTAACCGTTTACGCAGCGGAAGCTCTCAAAAGGAAAAAAACCCGATTTTGAAACATTCTTCATTGGTGCTACGCTCCTATTAGTCTTAGGGTAATAATATATAGCCTATGGCCTTCCTCGATAAATGGGCTATCAAACACTGAGAGAATTTTTCAATACGGACCAGTAGATCTTGAGATAAGCGCGTTCAAACAAACAAACAATCAAATAAACAAACTCTTCAGCTTTATTATATTACTAATAGATACATGTCGTCGTTTTTATAAAATTAATTTTAGTAAATTAAATATTGTGGTATTGTGATTGTGAAAGTAATTAACGAACGTCAAAGCTCTGGTATTTTATTGCAAATTAACAAAAAAAAAAAAAAAAAAAGAATCCATGTTTGATCAGGTCTAGAGACTTATTCATCCACGATTCATCGATCCATTCTCATTGAAGTACCTGAAAGATTTGATTTATTCATGGAATCTTCGTCGGATCCACATTTTATTTCGGACTACTCATATTACGGATGAATATACTTTGACATTTTTATCCGACGACTGTGATAAGACCAGTCTATAAACCCCTTTACGAGGATGCTTTTAGAAAAATGTACGTAATAACCTGCCCCGCGCACTATGTACCAACATATTTGTCTTCGTGAATCCACCATATCATTTTATGAATTTTTTTCCATTTGTACAAATCTTGCCAGACAGTGAACAACATAAAAATAAAATAATTATGTAATTTGATGCATTCGTTTAAATGTTGTATTTTTTTTATTACGATAATAATTTTAGAAGTTTTTGAATTTGTTTATATTTTAGTTGATCATTATTCCGTGGATTAAGCTTTAGACCTTAACCTTCATATGACGATTTTAGTAGATTTAAAATAGACATTATGACGCTGGAACTATAACTTATAAAATACATTAACACGTTCACTGCGTAAGGATTTTTAGTGTACTTTTTGCTGGTGCGTCATGAGGTTATATTGACCCATAGAGGACTTTTTTACAGTGCGTCGTGTGGTCAAATAAGCCCTCATTCTCTTCTGTCTTGATATAGGTTTTTCTCAATGGTGATAGTAATTATTGAATATATTTTATATTGAGATCAAAGACCAATAACCAAGCAATATATACCTAGCTGCGTTTTTAGCTCGCTTGTTTCGTTTAGCGTCTAAAAGAGAAACAATTTGTGGGGTCCGTTTGACCACACAACGCACTGAAGTTATCAAAGCACTAGTGATGGGAAACACGTCTGTTGTACATCACTCGATAAATTTTCCCAAAATTTTATTGAGCCTACTGTATTTGTTTGTATGAACTAACTTTAAGAGGCTTTAAAATTAAAATACAATATTAATAGTGTATGTATTTGTAAAGTGTTTTATTAAGTGTTATAAAATAATCATTATTAATCATAATTTTAGGTTTCTTGAATCAATCAGCGCGTTTCAATCGTTTGGTTAGTAGGTAGGTGCGTAATATAACGTAATTTATGATTCTTGACATTGAAAACTTTCCCTGTGTTTTTCGTTGAAGCATGGCAAACAAAAATACTATGATGATCAAGACAATGATGACTCCCAAAAACCTAAGCATTTCATTGTAATTAGTAGGATTGTATAAAGCTATGGAAGAAAAATGGCTTCAAGCGACGCGACGTCTTAACTGTCGATAGCGTGGCACAACACTGAGTGCACGAAATGGCGCGAGCGCATCGTTCAGTGCGGGTGTGAGGTGCGCGGAGCGGTAGGTCATATTGACCTCACACCGCACCAGGGTGAAACTTTTTTCTTTAGGTGCGGGTGAGGTCAAATTGACTCACGAGTATTTCAAAATACTGGATTGTTCACGTTAAAGTGGCAATAACAATGGTATTTAAAAAAAAATCCTACGATAGAAATACACAAAGTTATGCCTTCCGCACCAGGGGAAAGAACGCTATTTTGCGCGCCGCACCACATGAAAGTTCACTATGAGCCAATATGACCTCACAACGCAGCGAACGTGTTAAAATAGAACCAGAATGGACATTCAATGTCTCTGTAGATACATTTTACAACTCCCGAAGGTAAAATACTCGGAACATAACTCAGAATGATGCGTCACTGCGGATCTAATACACGTGTTTCTTTATTACCGAAAGACGCAGCAATACGATAACTTTGTTACAGGGATTTGAGAATGAGAAGATTTTTAATCATGTTAATGCAATTTAACATATAAATATATTTACGATTCAGCCTGTAATATCCCACTGTTGGGCATAGGCCTCTTCCCCATGTAGGAGAAGGATCGGAGCTTAATCCACCACGCTGCCCCAATGCGGGTTGGCGGATAAATTCTCTACTATGAGTAACGATCGCTATCAGGTATACATGATAACAACCGGGATCGACGGCTTAACATGCTCTCCAAGACACGGTGGGGCGACCCACAAGGACTGCACAAACACCTAGACCACGGCAAACATCTATATCATAAATAAATATATTTATTGAACATTTTGTATAAAAATTATAATATGAGAAATTGCTTGATATGAGTCGGACGGGTACTATATTTATAATTGTGTTTGCTGGCAAACGAAATAATTGTGTTTGCTCGCAAACGAAAAAAAAACCGACTTCAATTACATCGACAAGTAATACAACGTACTAAGACGAAAAAATAGTCAAGTAAATACGCGCTATTAAAGATTACTCAAAAAGTTGTAATTAGTTTTCGATCTAATTTAAACAAGACTACAAGACAAGTATTAGCTTTCGATTAAAGTAAGAATCATCGAAATCGGTACACCGAATAAAAAGTTATGCGGTATAATATGACGTAGGTCGACGAAAAAGTAGTCACGTAAATACGCATTATTAGATATAACTCTAAAAGTACTTGTCAGATCTCAATTAAATTAAAATGGGACCACATGACACGCAACACCTTTCAATTAAAAAAAAAATTGATCGAAATCGGTTCACCCAGTCAAAAGTTCTGAGCCAACATACATAAAAAAAAAAAAAAACATACGTGTCGAATTGAGAACCTCCTCCTTTTTTGGAAGTCGGTTAAAAAACCGACTTCAATAACATCGACAAGTAATTTACAACGTAGGTAGATGAAAAAGTAGTCAAGTAAATACGCGTTATCAAAGATTACTCGAAAAGTTTTAATCAGATCTCAATGAAATTTAATGTGACAACATGGTAAGCATCAGTTTTCGATTAAATTAAAAATCATCAAAATCGGTACACTCAGTAAAAAGTTATGCGGTATAATACAACGTAGGTCGACCAAAAAATAGTCAAGTAAAAACGCATTATTAGATATAACTCAAAAAGTACTTGTTAGATCTCAAATAAATTTAAATGGGACCAAATGACACGCATTATCTTTCGATTAAAGAAAAAATTATCGAAATTGGTCTACCCAGTCAAAATTTCTGAAATAACACACAAAAAAAATACAATCGAATTGAGAACCTCCTCCTTTTTTGGAAGTCGGCTAAAAAATGAAATATTTTTTTGGAACCTTTTTTTTAGATTTGTGTAACAATGACAGAAGTACAATAATAAATTAGTAAATTATATTATATTATGATAATCATACTTAGAATCATGCATACGAATATATACCTACATAGTAATGAATAGTTTCCTACAGAATTATTTACATATGTATTTAATCAAAACATTTATTAAGTTCCAAGATTTTTGCATTGCAGATAAGGAGTTGATTAATTCGTTGTTGCCTTAAATATATAATAGCGATATTGATATTGTTTGAAACTAAAATCCCAATATTCCGAGAAATATCAAAGTTAATATTATAGCGCAAAAGTTTATTTTAACTAACCTTAAGTCTGTGAAGTAAAAGAGAGGTTAAAACAGGGTTAAGTAATTAAGTATTACATAATTATCTAATAATTTTGAATAATTACATTTTAATTATTTTAAAGAAGAGAAACAAATTTTGACTCTACCTGAGGTAGTACCACAGGCCTATTTCTCCATAATATATGAGAATGGTCAAGACACGGTGGGAATACTTACAAATAAAGACACCCAGACAAGTATTTAGAAGCTGTACATTCACTACTACATCAGAGTGGTCGTTGAAAGTCACCTAAATAATACAAAGTTAAAATAAAGTCAAATGGGTGCCACAAAAGATAGAGTGAGGGGTTTTGATACGTTTAAAAGTGATGACTCTTTGTCATCAACAATGTAAAAGCTGTAACACAAATTACCATAACAATTATGGTTTAACAACGGTATAATGGGTCCTTTGAAATTCCTTTTTCATTCTAAACAGATTTTATGATGACACAAAAGGATTATTACTTTGTGAACTAATTATAACATTTACATAGTAGCGGATTGTGAAATTCAATTTCGGTGTTATTAGACAAGTATGATTGTCTTGAAATTAAAATTAATGAATTTGCCCCAAAGTAGTGGTTAAGGTGAGTTTGGGGCTAAAATGATAATAACATATTAAAAAATGTTATTTTAAGTAAGTTTGTTAGAGTTGTCAATATACTCGTATATTTCAACTAAAACTCCTATAATTATTAATGACTAATTTAAGATGGCAGCATTCAGCCTGTAACATCCCACTGTTGGGCATAGGCCTCTTTCTCCACGTAAGAGAAGGATTGGAGCTTAATCCACCACGCTGCTCCACTGCGGGTTGGCGGATATGTTCCCTATTATGAGTAACAATCACAATCAGGTATTTATGGTAACAACCGGCACCGATAGCTTAACGTACTCTCCGAGGCACGGTGGTGAGACCCACAAGGACAAGACATCCAAACCGGGAAGAAATATTTTAACAAATACAAATATCCATTTCGAGCGGGAATCGAACCCGCAAACCTTTGGTGTTTTAGGCTACTACGACGCACCACTTAACCAAAGCGGTTGTTTATGAATTTAAGAATACTTGTTTAGTATTAATTAAAAGTAAACACGTACTTGGTTATACGAAACACGTTATGAAAATTATTTGTGAGCAGTAAATTGAAATAGGATTTAGTATTTACCTAGGTTCTATATTCAACAGAGTAGGAATTTCGATTAATAATTCAATTATTAATTGTCTGATTACATAAACTATGTAAAATTTATATGTATAATACATGCATAATATAATAGAGGAACACTGATAGTTTTTGCAACCGTGCGAAGCCGGGGCGGGTCGCTAGTGAGACAATAAGTGCTGAATTGTTTTGTATTTTTATTCGATTAAAATTTTATCCTACAAATATGATAAATGCAAAAATTTGTGAGGAGTGATGGATGAATGTTTGTATATCATTCATGCAACAACTACTGAAGTCACACTATTAAAATTTGGTATATACCTAGATAGTTGGAGATACAAAAAATAATTGTTACAAAATCAAAAATTATGTTATGACTAGCCCGTTGGCGCAGTTTGTAGTGACCCTGATCCGCGGGTTGTGGGTTCGATTCCCACCCCGAGTCTGGGTGTAATATACATATTTATTTATATATTTATATATGTATTATTTATAAGTATGTTTATCGAAAAAAAATATATGTAGCTAGACCAGTCGGCTGTTACCTATAACACAAGCATTAAGTTGCTTACTTTAGGAACAGACGACCGTGTGTGTAATGTTTAGATATTTATTATTATTATTATTATGTGGGAAAAACCGCGAGCCACAAGTAGTATAACATAAGACAAGTTCTGTTACTGTTCGCGTCTTGTAAATTCCAAACATTTATTTGACTACGTCTTCCCCCTATTCTGTTTACGAAATTACATGCAATTCGTTTTCATAACACCCAAGCCTTAATGTTACGTTGCTTTGTATATATACTTATGTATATACATAAGCGTTTAAGAGCTAACCGAAATATTCCGCATTGTTCTAAACCACGAGTGTCGTGACGTGAACGGAGTTATGCGAAATTATGGAACAACTTTCCCCTCGACATCTTCAAAAGGATGCCTAAGGTGATATCGAATTCTTCACTTTTCATTATAATTTTTCAAAGTATATTTAAACTTTATATGTTTACTAGCTTCTGCGCGCGACTTCGTCGGCGTGGACTCCGCTCCTATTGGTTTTAGCGTGATGACACATAGCCTATAGCCTTTCTCGATAAATTGGCTATCTAACACTGAAAGAATTTTTCAAATCGGCCCCGTAGTTCCAGAGATTACCACGTTCAAACAAACAAACAAACAAACAACCAAACAAACAAACTCTTCAGCTTTATATATTAGTATAGATTTTAAATGGTAATAATTTAATATAAAGATGAGTAAAGCAAATAGTTTATTCTTTTTATTAAATACTAGCTGCTGTGCCTGCGACTTCGTCCGCTTGGAATTTAACAAAAAAGTTATTGTTTGGTTCGTAGTTACAAAATAAAATTCTAAATAAAAAGTAGCCTAAGTAATTCCTTATTACATTAGCTATCTGCCAGTGAAAGTCCCGTAAAAATCGATCCAGCCATTTCAGAGATTAGCCGGAACAAACAGACAGACCGACAGACAAAAATTGTAAGAAATGTTATTTTGGTATTTGTACCGTGTATAGATCCATATGCATTACTAAAAAGGCGGTTATTATAATATTACAAACAGACACTCCAATTTTATTTATTCGTAAAGATATGTATTATAATGTTTTAAAGATGTGTGGGTGCATGTTATAACATTTGACTTGAGAATGTACGTTTGTGTGTATGTAGGTAAATGTAATTATATTTGTCCATATGTCTACATATGCATGTGCATATAATTAGACCTTAGATTTTATAATTAGAACCTTTATAATTAGAATTGTGCTGTGTGGTTACGGCACCAAAGAATGTAGCCACCCCCTCTCTTCCCGTGGGTGTCGTAAGAGGCGATTAAGGGATAACACAGCTTGGAACTTAAAAAGCCGACGGACGGCGGGATAACCATCCATGCTGGCTTTGAAATACACAGGCCAAAGACGGGCAGCAGCGTCTTCGGTGCGACAAAGCTAGCCCTGCGGTCACCAACCCGCCTGCCCAGCGTGGTGACTATGGGCAAAACACATGAGTTCGCGTCATAATGTCGGGCGCGAACTTGTGGAGGCCTATGTCCAACAGTGGACTGTGATAGGCTAAAGTGGTGGAAGTGGATATAATTAGACCATCCATAATTCTACGTACGTACCAATTATTTGATTTAAATAATCTGTACAAGTAAATATTAAAGTTAAGGTAAAAAAATAGACAATTTCAAATAAATATTTCAAATAAATGTCTAATTCAAAACCACCGCAGGCTGTTCAGTTATCAGGAAATTTCACAGCGTTCACTTACTCAGCTGTCCCATTCATCAAACAAATGCCATTGTCATTTAGTAGGAAAAACTTTGAGAATTTCGAACTGATAAAACAATGAATATAAATCTTGTTAATTAACCTTGAAAGTAAAATCGTATACAATTTTTGAAATTTGAAATTATTTTACCATTCTATTTTATATTGAAAAATATTGCAGATTTATTTATTATTTTATTAATTAAAATATATTTAGTATTATGTGTTATTTATTAAGTGATTGAATCTGGATAAAATACTTTTTCGAAATTCTCTAATTTTTATTTATTTTTTGTTTGTCCCAGAACTTATGAGTACGAAAAAAATACATTTACTAATAATAAATGACAAATAATACTTAAAACAATACTTTTTGTAGTTAGGATTAAATCTAAAATTACATAAGTAAACCTTTTACTGACTGATAAACAAATCTAAGTAAATTTATTTCACCCGGTCTCCTCCGCAGTGAATTGTAAAATTGAATATATACTTTACTGTGCGCCTACATTCGTCTTAAAATTACACCCAAAATATTCATAAGTTCTCGTTACAAATTGAAAAGAGATAAAGCAACCTAAAGTTAATGTGTGACGAGTTTTAGTAGGATAGTTGATCATTTTTATATTGAACAGAATTATGTTTAACTGAGGTAGAGCACAGCAGGAAATTTCCTGTTCAAAATATTGAGCAGCCCGACTGGGGTAGAACCTCGACCTTACAGAAGACCACAGCTAAATAATACTGTTTTTAAGCAGTGTGGAGTTCCTGTTTATGAGTAAGGTGACCAAAGCGCCTGGGGGAATTGAGGATAGGGTAAACAACGCGCTTGCGATGCTTCTGGTGTTGCAGGTGTCTATGAGCTATGGTAATCGCTTACCATAAGGTGAGCCGTACGCTTGTTTGCCGACCTAGTTATATAGAAAAATATAGGAAAGATTCACATTAAAAAGTAACATAGAAATACTGATGGAAACTGATTTTTTTTGCAGAGACTTACGAAATTCCTACTGTAGGTCGCGTACTGAGTAGCAGTAACTTCTAATAAACTACTACTGAGAACTGAGCTAATTACACTAACTAACTACCACATCATTGACTGTACTACTGAATTCTAAATCTGTAGTTGCTTATCTTTATTCACTAAAACTCGAACACGGTCTCCTAAGTAAATACTCAGAAAAGTTTCCCTGAATATCGTATGTTTTCAAAATGTGTTTCAGTTTGTATTTTACGTTTGAACTGCGGATATGAGTGCTTTATTGACCCATACTTATGCAAATCAACTTACTCAGTTCAATAACTTTGAACTTAGTAAGTCTACCAACATTTTTTATATTTCAGAAGTTTCCGAACGAAACCACGAGTCCTATTAATCAGCCCCAGCACAGAACCGTTCATAAAGTTATCAAGGAATGAGGAACGGAAATATTCAATTAATTGCTTTGAATAAATACGAAATTTATACGTAAATTGTTTCGGCAACTTTCTGTAAATTATAACGGGACTTACTTAATATTCATTGCTTCGATGAAAAACATTTTCGTTTTGCGAAAACAGAAAGCCAATTTGAAATTCGACGCGTTACTACTTTCAAGAAGTTAAAGTTTAATTGTAATATAATTAAGACGAAATACATACAATACTTTCTTTTATTTGTAAGTGACAAATCTATACAAATAAATAAAATTGGGGTGTCTGTTTGTAATATTAAAATAACCACTTTTTACTAAATGCATATGGATGTATACACGGTACATATACCAAAATAACATTTTTTTTACAATTTTTGTCTGTCTGTCTGTTCGTTCCTGCTAATCTCTGAAACGGCTGGACCGATTTTTACGGGAGTTTTACTGGCAGACAGCTGATATAGTAACGAGTAACTTAGGCTACTTTTATTTTAGAAAGGAGACGGATACGATTCCATACATTCTTGGGCCAAAATTTAACGTAAAATTTAACGTAATGAAAATGGTACCAATTAATGTATTTACGCTTATTGATCCCTCGCTGAAAATTCTGTATATTTTGGCTATCTGAGAGCTTAGTTATTAGACGTTTTGTAAAATTGAGGTTATGTTACAATGTCTATGAAAAACCCAATCACTAAGTTCTTGAAGCACTAATGTTTATCATATTATATCATTACAAATATCAATCACTTGAAACCATAAATAAATATCAGGAATGGACTCAGGACGCATCTGAATACACTGAAAACATTAAACAACTATAAACATGATTACATGAAAGGAGTGACGGCAGACGGGACCATGACGGGACACACAGTTTCAATATCAGTCAGCTGTCAAAGCTGATATTAAAAATATGATTTATTTTCAATCGATACGAAATCGATAATCATTTTAGTTTATCATATATTAATTGTTATCTTCGATATTAATGTAACTTTATTTTAATACACTTTATTGTTTACAATTTCAATTGTGTATCTAAATACTTTGAGTTAATTAACTAGTGCAAACCTTTTTTTTTAATTCTATAATCGATTATAATTAAATCGATACCCAAATAATTTGACGAAAACTATCTTTTTCATTTTTCTCAACTTCCAGATTCAGAATTGAGCTGATATTTTATATTTTAAAATAAAAAAATATGACCAATTTTTTAAACCATATCTCTACTTACTACATTTTAGCCTAAAAGTCCCCATCTCCTTTATTTATTATATTAACTCTACGAACTGAACAATAACTTTTTTGTTAAATTCCACAAGGACGAAGTCGCGGGCATAGCTAGTATAATAATATAAACAAAAACGGTTTTGGTGAGTAAGTAGTTTTTATATAGATCTTCACTTTAAAGCCCTTGTCTGCTATTTGCAAACCCAATATTTTATATATTGTTCTCCTCCTACGTTCCTTTATTTCTTAGACCAGTACAGCAATTTAAAAATACCTCGTAGTAAAAGTAGTTTTCATTAATGCTGTAAAGGCGTTAAGTTTCCTTTTTTCGATGATGTTATATTATTCAATATATTAACAGAGATAGGGCACAGCAGGGAATTTTCGGCTGGAGAAGTAAATCTAACTTAGAGAAGATTACGCTTCAGCTTGTAATATCCCACTGCTGGACATAGGCCTCTTTTCCCACGTAGGAGACCGATCAAAGCTTAGTCCACCACGCTACTCCAATGCGGTTTCAAGATATCTGTATATTTAGTCATTCTAATAATTACCATTAAAACGAAAAGCTAGAGAAAGATTAGTATTTCAACTGATTTTTTCAATTGACAAAAGATAATAGATAATTATCCAATTATAGTAATGCATATTTAAATTATTCCCGATTGAGTTTTACAATCAAAGGCGAAAATATTTTGTTCAATTGTGCATAATTATTCCCCAAAATATGTATTCATTAAATGAGATAAAAATACGTGGGTACAAGATGAACAATACAATATCGTATGTACTTATAACACACACACGTACACACACCACAAACTCACACACACACTCACTCCACAAACTCACGCACACTCACTCCCAAACTTGTTCATCTATATTCTATACTAATACTAGCTGCTGCCCGCGACGTCGTCTGCGTGCGTTCACTGCTCGTTCCCCGTAGGTGATAGCGTGATAATATGTAGCCTATGTTCTGACCCGACTTCTTAATAATATTCGTGCCAAATTTGAAGTAAATCCATGCAGTACTTTTTGAGTTTATCCCGGACATACATTTGAAGAAATAAAGGTTCACTGCTCGTTCCCCGTAGGTGATAGCGTGATAATATATAGCCTATGTTCTGACCCGACTTCTTAACAATATTCGTGCCAAATTTGAAGTAAATCCATGCAGTACTTTTTGAGTTTATCCCGGACATACATACAGACAAACAGTCAAACAGACAAAAATTCTAAAAACTATATTTTTGGCTTCGGTATCGATTGTAGATCACACCCCAAGTATTCTTTTAAAAAAATATTCAATGTACAGTTTTGACTTTTCTACCATTTTATTATATGTATAGATTATAAAGAGGTAAAGTTTATAACTTTTAATCCGATCATGAAAATTCTTTCACTAACAGAAAGCTACACTATTCAGGAGTGACATAGGCTATATTTTATTATAATTGAACATAAAATTCAGTGAAAATAATAGTAGGTGTTGCGAATCGCGCCATCTCTTGACGAACTGTAGGTACCAACTAAATAAACATCGATGTAAATTAGCAGCGAACGGCGCGCCCAAACAGCGACGGTGTTCACCACAGTATATAAAGTTCACTTCATTTAAAAATTCGTTATTATTCTGTAATTTAAAAAACTTGAAACATATGAAATTACTGTAAACATCTTTTAACGCCCAACGAAGTGGGCACAGGTCGGCTAGTGTGTAATAAAATTTTCACTATTATAGGTATATTATCATACTTAGAGTATAAATATATACTAACAAGAGGCAAGAGCCAACCCTTTATGGGATAAAGGTTGGATGTTACGGGTATGTCGCGGAGCTACACGTTGTTACGGTTTGGAAGATAACTTCCTTAACAAGATCATTAAATGGCGTTTTTTGACATTTGGGACTGATATACGTTCTTTCTGAGGTATGGAGGGATAAGCCAGTTAATTATACTCTCGTCATCATTACTTCAGGAAGGTTGTATATGTGTGTATATATGTATGTATAGTCTATTTATTGAGTACTTATAATAAAAAAGTATAACATTTTTAGGTATAAAATTAAACTGTGCACCTACACCTTCAATATAATATATTATGATCTACTTAGCCCTAGGGTTGCCTGGAAGTGATTGCTTTTAAGCAATAAGGCCACCTTTTGTACATTTTTCTATTAATTAATGTTAAAGTTGCTTATTTATTTTGTTTCTTGTACAATAAAGTGCAAATAAATAAATAAGGTTGCCAAAGTTTTAAATACTGTCACATTTCTTTTATGTTACCTATAAACTTTAAAACACAAACTTTCTTGTCTTGTATAAGAATCTAAAAGTATGTAGTTTTTAGTTGCAATTTAAAAAATCCACTTTAACAAATAAGCCATAGTTTGTAATTTGAAGAATATGTAAAAGAATATACAATTTGAAGCAATCGACAGTTCAGGAAATTCTCAATTAGAATTGTGTGAGGCAGTCACTAATTTCGCAATTTCTTGAACTGTCAAAAATATAATACATGGTTAGACGGAGTATAGTATAGAATATAGATTGTTAAATGTATTATCAATTAATAATATGAGTAATATGACTTATAATTTCACAAAACAATATATTGGGGATATAGCTCAGTGGTAGAGCATTCGACTGCAGATCGAGAGGTCCCCGGTTCAAACCCGGGTGTCCCCTGAAAGATTTACATTTTTGTTTTAGTTTAATTTTTTTACAATAATTTATATTTGAAAATTTGTTTTTATATTTGTATTTAAGAATGATTGATTGAGACATTTATTTTTTATATGAAAATTTATAAAAATACTTTATTTTTAAGTAACTTCAAAGAAACAAAAGGAAAGTATCAATAAGAAACTTTGCAGGTACAATTTTAAAAACCACCAATCTTATTAATTTAGACATATTGTCCTGCAGGAAAACAAGTGTCAATAGAGTTAAAATAACAACTATTAAATCCTGCCCGAAGTCAGACAAAGTACATCTAGAATTCAATTGAACCTAGAAAACAGCAGTAAACAGGAATACGTGTAATATTTTAGCCAACGTCAGCAACTTAGTTTCTCCAGGGATCTGCAGAAGAAATGGGATACATTACTTTATTTGATACGTGTTGCCCGCAAAATCGGACATCCTCCGTGAGAAACATGAATTATATATTACTAAGCTCACTCTTAAATTTATAGAGACATAGTAAAGCCCGAAGTGTTATGTGAACAAGGCATACATTGAGTCAATTATTCTTATAAAATAATTTAATTCATTTGTCTATACTTATCATGAGATTGTGATATGTCAAATTCTGTACACTGAAGATATTTCAAAAGATAATAATTATATTGTTAGTACTGAAGTCAAAGCTAGAAATGTTTTGTCTGATCTAGAGCTACTAAATAGATTTAAATGTATCATCTATTTCTATGATAGACAACTTATTGCCTGGGTAACAGCAGGCTGATAATATATTTTCAAATATACCTACGTAAATGTACATTAAATTAAATTTAATTTAATTACATTGAATTAATTAATATTCCTTCTCCTACATGGGGAAGAGGTCTATGCCCAATAGTAGGATATTACAGGCTGAATCGTCGTGCGAATTAATTAATATATTTAGTTATTACACCTAGATTCAAAGTGGGAATCTAATCTACAGCCATTGGCGTGAAAGTCAGAGTTACCAACAACTGGGCTAGTGGGCCAGTCAAAATGAGAATTATATAAATCATTTTTACTAAGACTCGAGTATAAGTTTTGAGTATAATATTAAACTACCTAGTGGATTTAATTGGTAATTTTAAATAATCATTTATCATTCATCGGTCGAAGTTAATAACTATGTCGAAACGTTTGTTAAATTGATTATAATCAATCGACAATACAACACACTTGTTTATTTATTGTCTATCGACAATAAATGAATAATTGTATTTTATAAAAAAGAAACTTATACATTTTCACTGATCGCTTTGATAACGAAAAATTCATTAATCAAAATTCTGCTAGAAATGTTAAAGCCATTCTTAAATGACTACGTATATTATAATATATATTAATTTATAGTTAAAACGTATATTTATATTGTGTTTCAATTGCAAAAAAAAAACTGTTGAAATAATATCTGGAAGTTGACATACTTAAACTTTTTCTATGCCTATTATCCCAATTGTAACTACACTAATTCCAACAATTCAAGCAAACGTAACAACAACAATGTTGACCAAATAAAGGGAACAAAATCTCATTCACCGCATTAACTCAAGTAAACATTTATCCTCGACAATCCCATTTTCAGAAAACAAGACATCCTGTAATATACTTGACATTGATGGTTTCATAAATATAGGAATAATTCCCGAAAAGACGTTACAAACGTAACAACCTAATCTAAAAGGCTCGAGAACCATTATTTCTCTTGTCTAAATTGTGTAGATTGTTCCCGAGGAATATAATAGATATTATAAGCAATAATTTGATATTATATTAGGGTTTACAAATCCTTTCAAGGAGATATCTAGGGTATAATTTTGAGAAAGTGTCATCCACATCAGTTAAACAGCAATTTCCTAAGAAATTACCAAATTGAAAGGAGGTTATCAGTTTGAAAGACATTGCTGAATGTGCGGTGACCCGTACACCATTTGTTTTTCTAAAAAAAGTAGCTTATACATATAAAGACATATTACAAATAACTTTTTTATTTTAACAGAAAAGTTTGATAAATAGTTTACAAATAATTTACCAGAAAACATATAACAATACAAGGTCCTACAATAATGAGGATAATATTCCGAACAACGAACAAGTACTTTTTACTCGCAACAAGTATCGTGTACTTAAAAGATAATTTTAAAAGACGTAGTATTGTCAAATTGGTGACAATACGAAAAATTTTGCTTTATTTTTTGAAATTATTAAAATGTTTCCCACTTTTTTCACATAAATAACAATCCCTAACTTTATAATAGACACAAAAAAACAGATACGACGAAATTTTATTTGAAAGTACGATTCCATTTAAAACGTCTTCTGTCCTCCCAGCCTCCATCTTTTTAGTCAGTTTTGTTTAAAGTCACTGAAGTATACTTATACAAAATAATTTAACCCAATTCTTTTCAGCAAATATTCGTATTACTCTGTTTAGGTTTATGAATGAGCCACTACTATTTGTCTTTTTTTTTCAAACGAAGAAGAAAGATTGGATCTTAATCCATCAGAAGCCTTTGACAGATTTGGACAAATTGATGGTCTATCTAAGCCTTGACTTGATTCTGCGATCAAGTAAGTAATCAATTTATAAGATTAGCTAAGATCCTAAATAAGATAGAATGTGAATTTCTTTTTTACATAAAAGGGTTGCAAACGAGCTGATGAATCCACCTGATATTTAAAATGTTACTAACTTTTATAGACATCTGCAACGTTACAAGTGTTGTGAGTGTATTTATGACATGAATTCTATAATAGCTTTAGGCTATTTTTCAATTTTAAAATAAGGTCTAAACTACATTGTTATTTAGGGAAGTATCATCATCATCATAAACATACTACAGTCCACTGCTGGACGTAAGCCTCCCACAGGGTATGACACAAGATCCAATCAATCACTTTAGCTATCCAGTCACTACCATCTACCCTCCTCAAGTCGTCGGTCCATCTTAAATATTATATTAAATTATAAGCTAGTAAAAATATTTTTCGTAATTTAATATTCATCGTATTATAATTTTTCTACACCAGAAAAACATGACTGAAATGTAATTTACAGCATATTCGGCACAATATTAACAAGCTAATGAAACATAATATTGCTCGTGACTCAAAAAATGAAATCAAATTACCATGTACAATTTGCAAGCTTACTTAGGTAAACAATATTAAAAGCGACATCATAATAACATGGAATCTTTAATAGCAATATTGCATGATCCAACTCTGTGTTAGTGCGCGTCGGTTATTATAGTAATCACAGCGACAAGCCCCACTAAATGTTTACACATGATATGACATATACTTTACGAGCTAGGATATGTCTCTAATTTTCTCCGTATAGCCCATATTAGCTATTAACTATTATATTATGCAAATCAAAAGTCGGTTACTGCCAAGTCTCGTACGCAATGGACCACGAAATTACATTTGTTTTTATGTTCATTGTTGTCATCTACAGATCTTAACTCGTCTTTACGATTAGTAAATCTTTTAGTATCTTTTGTTACGATTATATCGTTATTTCTTATATTAATTTCTGGAATGATTTAGGTTTTATTATTAAAATTCTATATGCGATTTTCTAAAAAGGCTATTTACATTTTTACAACTAAAGGAATGTTACATTTTTAGATTTTATATTTATCGTTTGAAATTAATTATTGCCGACTCAAGCGCTCGTTATACAATGTTATTGACTTAATTATGAATGAAAAAAGTACGTACCTAAAATACCAAGTCTATAATTTATGGTAACCACCACAAGACCCGCGTGGGACGACAGAACGGTTCCATCGTATGGGTTTCCAGAACTCCATTCGTAACTTTCTCCATGCACGAAGACTAGAACTGGATACCTCGCTACAGCATCACGAACTCCAGCTGAAAGAATGGTTCAAATTTAATACAATCTTCAGTAACAAGAGGGATCTTGGAACATATCTTTTCATTATTTTCTCATTCTTTGGTTCCAACTTTGCAATTGAACGATTATTTTTGATAGATAAGTCTCGTTAAAAGAATAGGCACTTAAAATTATCTTTTTACTTAGATTCAAATAAAATCGAATTGAACACTATTTGTTAAAGTTCAAAATTAAAACTAAGTTCTAATAATAATCATAGTTTTGTCAAATTTTAATTCATCATTCATTTTATATTATATTATGTATTAGAGTAGAAATATCTAAATCTGAATTAATTTAATACCCTAATGCAGTTTATTCATGACAAAAATTTATGGAACTCCCGTACAACCTCTATTTCGTGGTATTCGAAATCACACACAATCACTTTATGCAAATTCGGTTCGTCGGGGAAAGCAAATATAAATATGTAAACATTATGATGCACATTTCAGAAGAAATTTGGAAACATGAATATTCGGCACTCCGTAGAAGAGTAGTGTGGCTAATTAAGCTCCAACAAGAAATTTCTAAGAAAAACACGCCCTTTGGCAGTAGTTAGCAAAAGTTTGTTAAAGTAAATATATAATTTTAATTTTTTTTCAAATCGAAATTTTATTTTTGTATGGTAAGTAATATTAAATTAAAGGCAAACATTGGTCCCTACGCAATACAGCCGCAAATTAACAAAAGTTCTGCGTCTTGAATAGTAAGAAAACACATCTAGACAAGATATAGAGAGGTCTATGTTAAAAATATTGTCTATACCTCACTATTGACAATATCGCCTTTTTGCACACAAATCGGGTATTATCTTTAAGTGTATGAGGTAATGCTACAAGTACTACAACACATAATGCTCACAATACGAAAACTATCCAGATAAGCTAGTGATAAAGAGAATTACAATTTAAAAAAGTAATATCTCTAAATCACTCCGCCAATGTCCAAGGATATAAAAAGAATATGGCCACCGTATGACGCCATTTCGTTAAATGGAAGCTTTAATAAAATGGCGTCCTGCGGCCATCATTCGCGGGTACGGTCACACTTTTTATGTTTTATCTACATTTATGTATTCTAACGCTATAATACTTAATCTGAAGGAACGACCAGACGTTACTTAGTGCTTAATAACTTCGTTATATCTTGGCTTAGCTTAAATTAATGTTTTTATTATTCTTGGATAAAGTTTAAAAAAAGAATGTTCATACTTAAAAGCATATTATTATATTTCAAAACATGATAAAAATATGCTGCTATTTTTATTTCTTGTACGCTACGGTTGGATAAGAAAATTATTGATCTAAAAAATACACTGAAAAGGCCTTTGTAAAGTATAATATTATAAGAAAAATATTACCAAAATAATATCGATACCAATCAAACGGTGATTAATTATTTCATTTTAAAATACCTACAATGTACATGCAATTATATTAATATCGTATTATTGCTATATGATTTAAAATTTAAACACATAAATAACTTGATAACCCAAAGCGTTAAATTTTATGTAGCTGACATTTGTCATAACTGCTCCATTGTTACGAGTTTAATGGGAGATTTTATGTTTTCTATAACTTTAATATAGCTTTTTAATTTTCTCAATAAGGTCACTTAACTTATTTGAAATTAAACAACACCGTTTTGTTGTATTATTAATTTATGTTATATACTGACTGATTTAATATTATTTTATGCATAATTTTAAAAATATATTATCATTCTTCACCCCTTTTCTATATAAACTCAGTGCAATTTTCGTAAAAAGGGGTACAAAGTTTTTGCTTCACGTATTAATATATAGATTTGTTAATATCTTGCATCACTAAGTCCATACATCAACATTAGTCTATAATATCACAAAAGATTATCCATCAATAAATACAACAATACTCGTTTGATGAGTTTTATATAACAGTTGCCATACAATCATAAACAATTTTTCGTATATGTCAAAACCAATAAACGATGAACAATAAAACTGGCTGAAAACAATTTATGAGCCAGAACTAAACTTGTAACACCATTCCAACTAATAACGAAGCACATGTTGGAAAACTAACGCATACGGTTTTATAGAATGCTCTTGGATATGAGTAATAACTTTGCTCTTGTCATCTCTACGAAATTGTTGTTTAATTTTATGTAATTACTAGCTTCTGCGCGCGACTTCGTCGGCGTGGACTCCGCTCCTATTGGTCTTAGCGTGACGATACATAGCCTATAGCCTTCCTCGATAAATGGGCTATCTAACAGTGAAAGAATTTTTCAAATCGGCCCAGTAGTTCCAGAGATTACCGCGTTCAAACAAACAAACAAACAAACAAACAAACAAACAAACTCTTCAGCTTTATACAGGGTGTCCCGCGATAATCTGCAACCCCGAAAGAGGGTGAAACTAGACCATAAATTATCGACAAAAAACAGAAAAAAATTAAAAAAATTAAAAAAAATTTTTTTATTTTTTTTACTGACGAATTGAGATTTTTATATAGCTTACGTAGCCTCTTTGTACAAAAAATGATGATTTTTGTACGTATTTTTTGGGATACAGGCGTAAATTTTTTTTATTTGAATGGCAATATGGTAAGAAATAATAATAAATCATAAAATTTCCTGGTATTGGGGGCATAATTCTGAGAAAATTAGAGATCATTGAAAAAAACAGTCATAAAAAATGGATTTTTTTTCACAAGAAGCATAGTTAAAGACATAATTCCACTTTTTTGCCAGCTAATTTTTATTTTATCCTTACCGCCAAGTACGTGGCGTAATATTTTATTTTATTTTAAAGTAATCGACCCACTACTTTGGAAGAAATCATCATTTTTTGTACATAGAGTCTAGGTAAGATATAAAAATCTTAATTCGTCAATAAAAAATAAAATATTTTTTTAAAAAAGTTTTTTCTATGTTTTTTGTCGATAATTTATGGTCTAGTTTCACCCCCTTTCGGGGTTGCACTTTATCGCGGGACACCCTGTATATTAGTATAGATGATAGTGTTAAAACTATCATATTATAAATGTATGAGTACTCGTATTTCTTTAGTTTGTAAATTTTGATAGTTAAAATCAACCACATTAATTTATTTAATTTACTTGCTTACAAGCAAATCTCGCGACAAGCTTTTATATCATATAGATTATGTGTAATGACTTTATAAGTAGATAGTAAAAGTTTTAAAGTAAAAATTTATTTATTTTTTGTTTTAGCGCATTCAAATAAAAGCTTGTTATTTTAAAAAGTTTTTTATTCTTGACTTTTTAGTCTGTTATCACGTCACTTTATTCGAATTATTCTTAGCAAGCCCTTTCATTTGATACCCATATTGTAGAAGTGCACTAAAAATAACTAGTCAGCACTCTTAGATATGCCGCCATGTTGGATTTAGAATGACGTCACAAAGTTAACCATGCATTGTCATCCAAATTAAACTTGTACACAATTCCTCGTATTGGGTTTCAATAAATGGCGTCAACTTAAACCTAACGAGGTCATTTTTTCAGTAGATTTTACTCCTCATTTTTTTATATTCTTACGATTCTTAAGGAGTAAACTGCAAATATAGCGTACGAGAGTAAAATAAATATAAACACTTATGCATATAAATTTAAATAAAAAAATAATAAACAAAGTCAATAAAAACAAAAGTAATAAAACTACTAAAATAAAAAGATCAATATCAATAAAATAGTCTCAAAGTTGTTTACTTAAGGACAACAGCAAATTATATCGATATAATATGTTTACGAGTTATCTGAAGAACGGAGGACGGTCACTTGACGTCACTTTAAGAGGCTTAACTGATTAATGACATCAAAAGGTCGAGGAGTACGGGAGATTTTTTATACGAATTTGAGTGTTTGGCTGATAATCTCCAGAACTACTTCGATGATTACAGTTTTTATACAAAGATTAAACGTTTAATAATGTGCATGTAAATAATCAAGTGTAGTATGAATAATAAAATTAGAATTATTAATCAAATGCGTTACAATACACTTATCTCAGTCCTAAAGTAATATACGAAACGTAGCTCTCTCTCTTTCTATCTTCACTAACTTATATCTCCTTCTCAACTTCCGTTCGCCTCCTTTGATCACACTTTTCATAACGCACTTGTCACGCATTCATCAGCTAACTCCCGAAGTCAAGCGTGCGTAAAGAAGTTTTACTTCAAAAAGTATTTTAACCGACTTCCAAAAAAGGAGGAGGTTCTCAATCCGACTGTACTTTTTTATTTTTATGTATGTTCAAAACTTTTGACTGGGCGGACCGATTTCGATCAATTTTATTTTAATTGACAGGTGTTGCGTGTCATGTGGTTTCATTTTAATTAAATTGAGATCTGACAAGTACTTTTAGAGTTATATCTAATAATGCGTATTTACTACTTTTTCGTCGACCTACGTTGTATTATACCGCATAACTTCTTACTCGGTGTACCGATTTTGATGATTCTTACTTTAATCGAAAGCTAATACTTGTCACGTAGTTTTGTTTAAATTAGATCGAGATCTGATTACTTACAACTTTTTGAGTAATCTTTAATAGTGCGTATATACTTGACTAGTTTTTCGTCTTATTACGTTGTATTATTGTATTACTTGTCGATGTTATTGAAGTCGGTTTTTTTCGTTTGCGAGCAAACACATTGTTCACACATATTGTTCACAAAGTAAGTATTATAATTGTAGCAAAAGCATTTATTCTTGAAATATGATTTATTAGATCCGATATAATTACAATAATTATACTCTTAATACCCCAGAGTCGTACCAAACAATACAAAGTCGTCAGTTTCAAAGTTCATGTATTTTAATATTTATAGAACCGTACTCTATAGACGAGACTATCCATTTGATATTAGTAATTTTAAATATAGGCCATAAAACAATACTTAAAGAACCACTAACAAATTAATATCAGCCAATCTGCAATAACATACTCATAAATTGGAATTGTACGCTTTTGTCCCGTGATGTTTTGTATTACCCTTTTCAACAGAATGCTTATTTATTGTATTGAATACCACAAAATATGATTAGATCTATTTCTATGAGACCTAAATCTATTGTTATATCTAGTACTTTATTAAAAAGGGAACAATATCGAATACCTTTCAGGAACAAAGTTCGTATCTCCCATTCAAATGCGGGCCGTTACAAAAAGAGAGCCTCGGAGGTTCAAAATTGGCAAGCTGGCCTTATCGCGGCAATGATGGATCGTCGAATAAATCAAGTTCTTGTTAAGAAAACGCTTTAAGGCGAATTCACATCGAACGCGATTTTGGTGCGCCATTGTGATATATTTCTACCTCATATCGATTTATTGTTATTATCTTCGGATTAAAATTTTCTTCAGAAAATAAAGGTTATTATTTGGAGTTTTTAAATAAGGTAGGACGCTTAGTACAAAATATGGAGCATTCTGAACGAGAAAGTGCCTCAATCTATACAAATAAATAAAATTGGAGTGTCTGTTTGTAATATTAAAATAACCGCTTTTTAATAGATGCATATGGATGTACAGAACGGTACATATACCAAAATAACATTTTTACAATTGTTGTCTCTCTGTCTGTCTGTTTGTTTGTGTCTCTGAAACGTCTGGATCGATTTTTACTGGACTTTCACTGGCAGATAGCTGATGTAATAAGACGTAACTTAGGCTACTTTTATTTTAGAAATTTATTAATTTTAAATAGCTTTTTTGTTAAATTCCACGCGGACGAAGTCGCGGGCACAGACAGCTAGTCTTAAATAAGATAACAACCAAATAATACTGCACTCAAGTACTGTTGTTTTCTTGTGTTATGTACTCAGAGCTTCAGGAGAGAGCAATCTTTCTAGGGATGGCAACTCCCTTACAACGATCTTATTTTTGCAGGCGTCCATAGATACCCGCTGTTTTGAGTATAAGTGGTGCATACAAAATGACGAAGATGTGTAGCATGAATTTCAGGAAGTTAAATTCAATCGATGTGTAAATAGAGCGCAATACCGCATTCAGTGTGAAACTCTTTGTAGGATCAGACAGGGAATGGATCTCATTTTTTCAAACTTTACACCGCTTGGCAGGTTTACGAATGCTTCACGATAAAACTTTTCTTGATTTAATCCATCAAATATTTAAATTTAAACTCCTGAAATTTAAAAGGTAAGGCTGAAAATTTATTTTCTGTTTCGTTTGAATTTTATTTATCAGCTATTTAACAAGTTTTTGTATAACTGCAATAATGAGTGAAGTATTTTTTATTTACTTTTAAATACCAAAAAAAAATTAATCTTTCAATTGTTTTATTACATCACTTCGTAAAATTAATATGACTACTATTATAAGAAACTAGCGACCCGCTCCGACTTCGCACGCGTTAGCGAAAAAATGTGTTTATTTTCGACATTACATTAGAAACCTCTAAAATTATCAGTGTTCCTCTACTATAATATGCATGTATTATACATATAAACCTTCCTTTTGAATCACTCCATCTATTAAAAAGCCGCATCAAAATCCGTTGCGCAGTTTTAAAGATCTAAGCACATAATATAGGGACAGACAGCGGGAAGCGACTTTGTTTTATAATATGTATTGATGATGTATGAAATTAAAATGAGATATAGATGAAAATGTACTGAAACTGATTAGTACTTGCGGGTTCAACCATCAAACTGCACTTTATTTATTTGATATGTCTATTCGTAAAATGTGAATCCAAAAGCTACCACTTTAATATAAGGATTGGCTTAGAAAAGGTTATTAAAAATATTTTTAAAATCTGATAGATTTTTATAGTTTACGGTTGCATTACAGAACCGTAAACATTAATGTATATTCATGCCTATAATAGGGAGAGGAGGGGGGGTTATTGTTATTACTAGCTGTACCCGCGACTTCGTCCGCGTGGAATTTAACAAAAAAGTAAAAAAAGTTCGATAAAATGATCTTTGATATTCTTTGATTTCCTTTCGAGCGAGCGTCGAGCGATGCGGGGCAGACCGCAGAGGGGATGGACTCGCCCGCGCCGTTAGGCATCTCAAGGAAAGAACGCTCAACGCTGGCTCGCCGAGCATTAAATGTTTCGCTGCTACTTACTTCTAACGACGATATCTCAAAAACTATTTATCTGATTAATATAGTGTAAAGAGCAATTTTAATCTGCATTAAATGACTAAGCTAACTAACATATTCATTTTGATAAGGATTAATACCGAACTAAAGAAAATAGCTTTGAAAATAACGTAATGTTTTTAATTAAAAATTTGAACATAAAAGTGGTTATTGTAGGTCAACCGTAAGAGATAGAGATATGCTATCGCGGACTTTTTTGTAGCAATTTTATAGATTTTGAATTCTCTAGTACATTACTTAACTGTATCTTTGCTAGTTTACGCGGCGTTCGCGTGGAAAGTTCCCAGTTGGCGAGATTTTTTGCGACCTCTTCAACATTTATCGCCGTATTTCAGCTAATTTACATTAAAACATAATAAATTATATACCTAAACCTTCCTCAAGAATCACTCTTTCTATTGTTGAAAACCGTATAAAAATCCGTTGCGTAGTTTTCGAGTTTATCGCGTTCAGACAGACAGACAGGAGGACAGAAAGACGCGGCCGGGGGACTTATTTTTATAATAAGTATAGATTATCTTCGGATTAAAATTTTCTTCGAATAATGAAGGCTATTTTTTGGAGTTTTTAAATCCTTTAAATAAATTTAATTTTAATTAAGTTTGGGTCGTCAGTCCTCTAACCAGGTGGACTGACGAACTTAAGAAGTCAGCGGGAAGCCGCTAGATTTAGAGAGCGCAAAAGCGGGAGGAGTAGCGAACATTAGTTGAGACCTCCAAGAATTATTTAAGAGTGTGAGCCGTTTATTTATTATTTATTTATTTATTATTAATTGTGGAGATAAAAATTTAAAAATACAGAAAATTATTCAAAATATTGATTTTCGAGTTTAATGAATGCCATTACAATTGTTACAAAGTGCAAACGTAATACCAGGGAACTTCATGAATTTGCATGCTATGCGTCTGACAAGTAACAATCGATGCACACGACAAGCCTTTTGTGAGCTGACAGTTCACCCGCATCAGTTAGCAATGCACCACAGAGTAGGTACATTGAATATAAGGGTACACTGCACGTTGTGACAAGTTTCTCCTACAAAATTGTAATGTTTGCAGTTTGGATAAGACAATTTTTGGAGCTCATTTCAGTTTCAACCAGGCCGCAGGTTTTGTTTCAAAATTATTATAATATTTGATTTTGATATCCATTTGTTTTCTGTTTGATAGAACATAATTATATTCACATCCGTTTCGTTTTATTTTTCGAACATATTGTGTAGAATATACCTACTTGTTAAAATTTTGTACATTTTAGAAATTAAGTTATTAATAGATTAGTAAGAAAGTTTTGGGTATGTATTTTTACAGCTACAGAGGCAGTTTATAACCGAGAGTAAGCCACTCTCGGTTATAAACCGACTTCAATTACATTGACAAGTAATCAAACTAAAGAAGAGAGAAAAAATGTCTAGTAAATACGATTTATAAAAGATTATTCTAAAAGTAGTGATCAGATCTCGATCAAGGTTAAATCAAGGAAACCACAAGACGAACATCAGCTACCAATTAACTCAAGAATCATCAAAATCGGTGCACACAATGAAAAGTTATGCGGTATAATACAACGTAGGACGACGAAAAAATAGTCAAGTAAATACGCATTATTAGATACTAGCTTCTGCGCGCGACTTCGTCGGCGTTTACTCCGCTCCTACTGGTCTTAGCGTGATGATACATAGCCTATAGCCTCCCTCGATAAATGGGCTATCTAACACTGAAATAATTTTTCAAATCGGCCCAGTGGTTCCAGAGATTACCGCGTTCAAACAAACAAACTCTTCAGCTTTATATATTAGTATAGATAACTCAAAAAGTACTTGTCAGATCTCAATCAAATTTTAATGAGAACACATGACAAGCACCATCTTTCCATTAATAAAAATCATTAAGTTCTAGTAAAAAGTTCTGAGGTAAGATACATAATAATAATTGTGTTTGCTAGCAAACGAAAAAAAAAACCACTTCAATTGCATCGGCAAGTAATAAATAATAAATTAATTAACAAATGCACTAGTCGTCACTGCGATTTTCGAAGGTTTCCCTCGATTTTTTTAGTAACTGAGGTAGGGCACAGCAGGAAATTCCCTGCTCAAAATATGGAGCAGCCCGACTGGGGTAGTACCTCGACTTTACAGAAGACCACAGCTAAATAATACTGCTTTCAAGCAGTATTGTGTTCCTGTTGGTGAGTAAGGTGACCACAGCTCCTGGGGGGGATTGGGGATAGGGTCGGCAACGTGCTTGCGACGCTTTTGGTGTTGCAGGCGTCTATAGGCTACGGTAGTCACTTACCATCAGGTGAGCCGTACGCTTGTTTGTCGACTTAGTAACATAAAAAAAAAAAAAGATTTCACTGTAATTCCATCATCAGATCCTGGTTTCCTTATCATGGTACCTAAGTTGGGATATCCCCTATCCAACAAAAATGTTTTTATCAAAATCGGTTCATAAACGACAAAGTTATCCCCGAACATACATAAAAAAACACACATACGGTCGAATTGAGTAACCTCCTCCTTTTTTGAAGTCGGTTAAAAAGAAATACAATCGAATTAAGAGCCTTCTCCATTTTTGTAAGTCGGTTAAAATACTAGTAACTCTTCTGTTTTCAATTTTATTAGCAATCGTTTTACGATGCACGAATTTCTCCTTCAGACAGATATAAAGTATTTTCAAATTTATTTCTATCTTTACAAAAGCTTTGCGCAAAGTAATATCATTATAATTCGTAGGTATTATTTATATTTTTGTGTTTCCCACACATGAGGAAATTCTAAAATGTTTTTTATTATCACATCAAAATTTCGATCTAGCGGGATTCGAACCCGCACCACTGACAAATGTCGGTGCTCTAGCCATTAAGCTATGGAACGATGTGCCCGCCGAATCGAAACTTTTGATATGATTTTATTCGGTTTTTAAACAACCGTGGTTTTTTTAAATATCATAATAATTTTACGTAAAAAAATAATAATTGACCAGCTGTCTTTCCATCCGCCGTAATAGTAGGGTATATGAAAAGGGTAGGCATTTGCAATTTTAACAGAGTTTTAATAATACATAATTATATCCACCACATTTTAAAAATTTCGTACATGAAGAACGTATCTTTTTCGACATTCTTCAGTACAAATATTGTATTTACATTAACATACATAAATATCGATAACATTCAAATGTTCATATGTCTGTCGTTTATCATCGTTATTTATTTTACTTAAAAATATATTCCTTTCTTATAATAAAATTCTTAAACAAATTTACTTGCGGGTAGGAAAAAATGATTTTATTTTTCATTTCATTTTTTATTTTTATTTTTTCAATGTATTTATTTTAGAACAAAGAACAATTTTTTTTTTTTATATAAACTGAAGGTAAAATAATTTTAATTTGAAAAAAAAAATACTTAATGTTTCTAATATATTATTAACAAAAAATAGTTTGGAAAATCCAAAAGTGCACGCCTCCAACTTCTATTTAGTAGATAAATAATTAATTATTGTGTTTACTACTCTAGCTCAAAGATAAAAATAAAAAAATAACGGCTTATTACGTATCCATACATCCAAAAAGTTGACGTCAAACCATTAATCTGAGATAATGATTATTTTAATTTGATTTAATCGATTCCTTTTAAGTTTTACTATTATAGTATTTAAAAAAAAGACAACTTGATATTGTTATAAATATAAAGGTTTAAGAGTAAGCAGTTCCGTACTTTTCATTTCGTAATAATGAAACACAGCCTCCTTGGAGGCGTGCAAAATCAAATGAATTTTTTTTATTGATTGTGTTACTAGGGTGTCAAAAGACTATACGGCACACCTGACGGTAAATAGTTACCAAAGCCGATGGATTTGTGCAACACCAGCAGCATCACAATACTCATTCTTCTCCTCAGCGCATCTTCAGGAAGTCTGGCTACCTTAATCACCACAGGAACACAACTGTAATTGTATTTTTGGACTATGTCTTTTGTAAGTAAGCAGTATAAACACTAGTCTCTTTTGCCGATTCCAGAATTTTGACAAACTGATGATAAAAGTGCAACAATTAACGAATACTACAGGTAATACTGAAAAAGCTTAAGTTATTATGACTCTTTAATATTTTTTTCCGTGATTTTCGGTTATAATCCTACTTAAGTATAAGGATATCTTAAATTTACGCTCGTAGCGTTTAAGTTAAGATCTGCGTATTATATCCAATGAGCCGACGCATCTCGACTTGTTTAATATAATTATCCGCTCACCTAATATTATCTTTAAGAGATTGCTCAAAGCGAAAAGATCCGCTTGATATGCCTTTTCTCGTTACTTTTTTTAAAAGAAGATTTTATTAAATTCTCTTGTTTATTAGGATCTTATAACTGCATTCAAAAACAAAATTGCGTCTGTACAAAGTATACATGTCAAAAGTGAAACTTCTTTGGCAAACTAATTTAAAAAAAAAACTACTTAAAAAAATGAATTGAAAATAAAACAAAAAGACAATTAAAATCACAAAATCGCTGAATAGCGCCATCTATTACGCGCAGAAACAGTATTCGCAGAACTAGTCCTTTGAAACAAACCAAACCACGCGATTATTGCTTACACTAGATGTCACTTTAAGTATTTTTTATTTTACAACCTGAAAACAGTTTACATGAATATAATTTACTGTTTTTAATTAATTATCATTAATTGAAAAAAAAAACTAATTGAAAAAAAGCCAACGTCACGCGGTGGTCCCAGGCGACCACCTGTACTGACCCATCCAAGTACTGACCGTCATGATGCTGCCGCACTACCGGTTGCTCAAATTTTACCACTCATGCGCCTAAATAAGTTTCACTTCAATAATTTTTGATTGTGTATTTCCATTTGACAAACACAATTAAGCTGACGGTGTCTTGTAGTTTAGTTATAGCCTGATTCAATGTTTTGTTCTCTTATAGGCTTGTTTATAAAAGCCAAATAATTTAGATGGTATTAGCAGGATATGTTCTTAGCAGTTGTCCACACTGCAAATACTCTTTGTGCAAAAAAAAAAAAAAAACTGCTAGTGGACTGGTCTTACATTTAACAAAAACGTATAGCAGTGCAAGGAACAATGTAAGAGATCGGTCTGAATGTTCTAACTTCTAACGCTTCCAACTTTTATTGTTCCCGATATTATCTTAGTACTTCTATGAAAGTTCTTAGCAAACGCAGTGTGGGACGTCCTCCGGTCCGTTGGACCGACGATCTACGTAAAATTGCCGGTGTAGGCAGGATGAGGATCGCAGAAAACCGGGATGTCTGGCGCGAACTAAGGGAGGCCTATGTCCAGACTCCAGAAGTGGACTGTAATAGGCTGAGCTGACTGACAAACTGACTTCTATGAATATAAGCTGCGTTAAGGCATTTATTATTAAGAAGTAGTCTTTCTTTTATTTTGTTATGTGACAATGATCAAATAATAGCAACTATTTTAGTAGAATTCCATTATGTTAATATACTATGCGATATTGCCATCGTATTGTATAATGTCTGACCATAAGATATTTAAAAAATGTTCATTGACTAACAAACATTGAAAAGTAACGCGGGTGAAATTGCAAAGGACGCCTTGTAAATGGAGATTTAGAATTTGAACGCTTATAAAAGGTATTTCAAAATCCCAGATTGAATACCTGTTTGAAACATATGTATAATGTGTAAAGGTTAGACGTCAATGAGGATTTAAAGGTCTTTAGACTTTGATATTTCGTTTTCAACTTCTTTAGCCGCGAAGAGATTCGCTTTCCTATTTGATACTTTTTAATCTTTCACGTTTTACTTTTCTTTTGAACTATGAAATGAAAGGATTATTAAAGCGTATTGAATACTTTAGTCCCCAATCCTTGAAATGTGAATTTTATAAGTCTAGAGAATTTATTTACAATAAATCCTCCGTAGTTTAACCTGCTATCAAGACCTAAGAAGGAGATGGTTCTTAGCTAGATTGGATTTTTACGTTCGAAGCCTGATGCTTGTCTTATGGTCTTATATGATTTGAGTGAGATCTGACGAATACATTTTGAGTTATCTCTTAAAATGCGTATTTTGATTTTTTTTACGTGACCACGTCTAATAAATCGATGAACTCCGGCGGCATGCAAGAAAAAGGATGACTCATTGTAGCGTTACGCTCAGTGTCCACTTGCGCCCACTGTACTTGTAACGTTCTTACCCTATACAATGATGACTAATCATCAAGTTTATGATAATCCTGGTCACGTGGACCAATTTGTAACACTATCATGGTAGTGGCGTTACAAGCTAATATTAAGCTTAAGAGGATATCAAATATCTTTGGCCTTATGAATGCGATCGTCTAGAATAAGGAAGGACTCTACGTTGTGTTTGATTTTTGTTTCAGAGTAACTTCAGTTCTTTTTGTGGTATGCCGAAGGAAAGACATAGTATATGTTATTAGAAGCCTTGATTTCTATATAAACTCTACAACTAACAAACATCCTACCTAGCCACTAATTTAAAATAACATTTCTGCATAATGACATTAAATTACTGAGATTAATTTATCCTAAAATTTAATTGAAAGATATTTACACTTACCAGTGATATAAATACTATAGATAACTAACTTCTGAAATACTATTAAAAGGAAAGAAAGATATTAAAATTTATAACGCCTTATAAGTAAATTAATTAAGAATTAATAAAATTTAGTAAATTTGAACCGTTAAGAATAAATAGGAATAAACTTATTTATTTAGAAATAACTATCACCTACTGTTTAACTAAAAGATCTGACATCTCCTTAAGAATGTGTAAATTATAATTGCTAATATTTTTAGTGAATCTAGATAGCTAAAATAGGAGTAAAGTTAAATAATTATATTCAGGATATCCTATAATGACTTTGATTAATTGAATAGTGTCTAAGTTTCTTTTACATGTATTTTTAGTTCAAACCTGATATAATAGATAGATTCTAATAACTCTAAACAAATGAAATAAATAAAAATATATAAGTAAATGAAATAATGATTAAATACATATTATATAGCTATTAATTATCTTGAAATAATTTATTCAGTTAATAAATTATCTCAGATAATTGTGAAAGATAAATTGTAGTGTTTGTTTGTATGTGTTATTCTGTTAGGATAGGGTTTATAGGTATTAAGGAATTAAAGAGGCCGGGTTCAATTGAACCCGAGGGTCGCAACCTCCTTCCCCTCCGACCCTAACCGATCCACACCGTGCTGAAAGCACTAAATTAAATTAGGCACAACGTTGGTGCTATTAATCAAATGAAGGGTAGTAGGTAGGAAATGAGAGTACCCAATTTTCTACAGTAAGTTAGATGGAAATATATCCTGTCTAACAAATGCTTGCTTCATACCGTTGCAGCACAATCATGCAATGACTGTATTTGAATAATCCCTTGGAATGCCATATAGACATAACCAGTGAATTACTAGAGTTGATGTAATTACCAAGCTGTAATCAGACATGGTATTAAGATGTGTTCCTCGTGAACAAAAGGAGATCGTGTCTACTGATCTTTTCATTGTGTGCTTACTAGCCCATACGGGAACTTCGGTCACACAACTACTTTGAAATTCGATCACGAAACCTACTACTTTTGTCACAATAGGATTGTGTAGTGTAAGTTCCCATAGGAAAGACCTACTGAGTTACGAGTCTATAGTCCACTATAATGTCAAGCCTCGCCACCATTGTGAGATGGGTTAAACAGCGACTAGCGACTTGCGACAACGCAACCTTTCGAGTGTCCTATAAGGAAATTAAGAATAATTAAAGGTATAAGACCAACATGTAGAGTAGGTGTATTGTGTAGGTTTGTCCTTGCATGACTCACAGCACTCACATGAAACAGCATTCATCAACCAGAATAGGTTGTTCAATTGAAACATTGAACCAGTAATTAAGTTGTTAAACATTTGAATATATCAGGCTCTCTCAGGAACTGATTGGATTTATTCAGGACATGGAAGTGTCGAGAGATAAATAAAACAACTAAAATATAACATATTCATTTACTCAATCAGAATCTCTGAGAGTATCTCATTTTCACTATGAAAAGAGAATGTATATTTAATAGGTTTTATAATCCATCAATGTTTGTATGTTTTACAACACAAGAGGGCTTGATTAAGGCTTGGCTTAAATCTCAGTAAATCCACCATTAGGACTTAGCAGAGACCGTCCACAAAAATTAGCAATAAATTAATTGGAAAAGTGAATATGTTTCTCTATTAGTCTAAAATAGAACTTCATACCACTGTCCAAATATAAATTACTAACCTTTGTTGCAGTTCAAACAACTACCATACACTAGGTGTCTGGTGGAGTTTGTCCATGTCTCTCATCAAAGATGAGGAACTCTTATCAAAGATAAGGAAACGTACGTATAGTATTTACCAAGAACATAGTTCAGTTAGGCAAATACAAACGCAGAGGTTGGTAGGAAGTACACGCAACTTTCTCTACTAGATAGGCCAAGGTTAGGATCTACCTAGCATCGATGACGCGATGAACTGTGGCTTTGACAGGCCAAGCCTTATAGGGGACACCTATAATAAAACACTGGCGAATACAAACATTTATGGATTCACCTTAACATAGTTTATATAGTTCAATGAAAGTCATCGTGAAAGTGAGACACTCCAGTCTACCAGATACCTCGTCTTGACACTCATTTAAGAACATAAATTCTTAGATCAATGTTCAAAACTACAAGAGTTGTGTAATGTCATAGATCAGTGTATAATACCTCATCTTAGAATGTATTCAAGAGCTAAAAGTATCCTTGAACGCACTCCAGACTACAAGCACTTTGTTACCTCGTTCCAACATATATTAAAACTACAAGTTCTTAAATTAATGTTTGAACTACAATCTTGTATAGTGTCAAAGTGAAGCCAAATATACATATATATAAATATATATATATACATATACATTCAATAGAGGCATATTTATATGTAGAGAATATTCAACATGATACGTACAAATCATCAGTTTGTTTATAGATCATATTTTCCTAGAATTATTCACCACTCTATCTACTTCCAAAGTAATGACTTCATTAAACAACATAGTAAAATTTCATTTCATTATTTAAATACACCCTAACGAAATTCTATTTAACCCTTAATATCTAATATGATAGTTTTAACCAAAGATTCATTCAATTTATATATGTACTTTAAAGTCAACCGAATGTAATTTTGTTTTATTTTATCAACATCATATTGTGATTATTTACTTAAGTTAGATTTCATTTTATCAGTTAAACTCAATATAACCATGGTCATAAGGCTTATTTCATAATAATTTCATTCAATAATCAATTAATAATTAATAGTATCAATGTAAGCCTAGATAATAATTCATTAGATATCTTTTATTAAATCTCCGTAAAAGTTATAAAAATCAGTAAAAGAAACACAACATGCAGAAAACAAACATGCATCATTTTAATTCTACACTAATTGGTGATCAAAGTGTATCAAAATTGTGAAATTATTTACATGCAAATATAAAAAAAGAATTGTGCATCGAACCACAGGAGCACTTGACCAAGGAACTGCAGACTCTACCCAGGTTTCACTGAATTTACTTAGCGGATTACAATTAAAATTTTATAATAAAGAATTGCACTTAATAATAATCAGTAAAAAATAAATTAAAACTAATTCGCGATCTACACTGAAGCGACATTGCCACTCGGCCAGCTTACGCTAATGAAATCTCTGAACCAGATCTAAAAAATACTTTTTAGGTATTTCTATCTTTGATCTAAGTCAGAAGTTCCATAGCTTCGCTAGCCGAGGGCTCTCAATACTGTACTTCGAATTCAAAATCGAATCCCGACTGTCCCAAATTCAAAATCTCAATCGTATATATTCAGCCTCGCGTCTACTACCCCCTCCACGTCTACCCAACGCGTCCCAAAATTCCCGGAAAAAATTCTACGCCCTGCAGTGTTACCATCTACACGGCCATTCCCATGTTACACGGGAATTTGGATATCTCCGATGATAAACACGGTACACAACAGTACGTTCATTGCTGTGTTTAAAAACACGGCACTCCAATGTGTAATTGTTTTTTCCTAATAATTTAATCGATAGTTTATAGGTCATTATAGTGCAAAACAAGAACAAGAAATAAAATTATTACAAAAAAAACAAGGAATAAAATTATTACTTCCTCAATAAATTGAGCTTTACTGGCTGTAAGCACTTTTATCCGATCCAAAGGAAATTGCGTAAATCAATTAAACAAAAACACAACAAAATATAAAGAGAAAAAACAAATATACATTGAATAAAGCCGAAGAAAAAAAAAAGTTAGTTACGATAAATTTGTATGACGGTTGTGAAGAATAATGTATTATTCAACCGATTTCAAAAGGAAGTTATTTAACCGATTATTGTCATTTTTAACCTTACGTGTTAATGTAAAGTAAATACACGTCAATTTTGTAGGTTTTATTTCAAAACAAGGTAACTTAAAACTTTGTGATGGCAACCCTGGCCGGTTTTTTGTTGTGACTTCAACAAAAAACTGTATCCACGGCTAGTCTCGAACCCTTAGGGCCGGGTTCCACCGTTTAATAAAGCTATGTTTTGCTTAATCGAATTTATAGTTCGATTCTAATCTTGGCTTTCGTTTAATTATTATTACGAATCATTTGTACGGGAATACAGCAAAGTGTTGTTTTAAGACCTTTTTTCAGGCAATTTTCTTTTAAAATTTCTCTCCGTAACAACCATCCTCATACTTAAGGAATCATGAAAAAGAATTAGCGCAATCGGCTCAGCCGCTCCCAAGACCCGCGCTCAGCAACACATTCAGCCATTCATTTATATATATATATAGAGATACACTACTATAAACTCGAGTATCAGAATATATCATATGACAACTTGACAAGATTTGTTTTTAATAGGTTAGACCGTTAGAAGCACTAGACAAAACGTGTTTACACCGCTAAACGCCAAAAATCGGTCGTTTAGAATTTAAACTCAGTTATTCTCTAACTGCGTTTAGTTTATGTTGGTGAAAAGCAATTTCCAGCTCTAAACTCCGTTAAACGCGTAAACCGAGTTTACGTCGAACTCATCGCGATTATTTCAATCAGTGGAACTGGCCCTTAGAACGTTTCCTTATCATCGTTTTATCGAATCTGTCAACACAACAAATTTAAGCTTGTCTCGAATATAAAATTTATCGCCTAATATTTTAACACGTTAGTCAAACTGTTTGAGTTCCCAGCTAATAAATTTCTATTCTTAAGTACAACTTAAAATTTGAGACCCTAATGGATTTGAACAATTTTCGTTCATTGAATTGACTGTTTTATGTTTACGTGTCAACTCACATTTCAATTTATGCGTTTGTTATCTCAAGTATAACTAAAATTTATAGACTAATAATTTAGAACCATATCCGTTCACTAAAACAGCCGAATTGTGTTTATTGTTACGTTACATACTCTTGCGTCGCGTCTATCTCTCTTCCACTCGATTGGCCTATGCGTCCGAGGAGGTGTTTTATTATGACGTTGCCACGTTAAACTATCGTCCGTAAGCCAACTTTACGGACAACATTTTTTTTTTGTTTAAGAGCAAACGTGAACAAAGATGTCATCAATATTATATTAAAAGGAGTTTTGAATTATTATATACTAGGAAAATAGGAAGACAAAATCTCAATTGGAGATAAGAAATAGGTAGTCTTATTTACGACATGGCGCAGAAGCCTAGCTAGGCTACTATTAAGCTCTCGACTCTTGTTAAATGTAAAAGCAACACGGCAGTCTAGACATGGCTTATTGAAAGACCGTTTTTGTCTAAAATGTAACTGAAGTTGAGACTGGTAAAAAAATACTAATCATTGGTGACTCCTCTATATCTAATAAATTGTGGTTTATGAAATAGTAATGGTAACTTAAGCCATCAAGTAAGTTATTTTGTTTCAAGCCATTATCCATTTAAAATTAATGACATTTTTACGAAGGAAACTGTAACCACTGAAGAAACCACTTGTAACTGAGGTAGGGCACAGCAGGAAATTTCCTGCTCAAAAAATGGAGCAGCACGACTGGGGTAGTACCTCGACCTTACAGAAGACCACAGCTAAATAATACAGTTTTCAAGCAGTATGGTGTTCCTGTTAGTGAGTAAGGTGACCAGAGCTCCGGGGGGGTGGGGGGGATATTGCAGGCATCTATAGGCTACAGTCTTACCATCAGATGAGCCGTACGCTTGTTCGCCGACCTAGTTACATAAAAAAAGGAAATTTTTACACGAGCCAAATTTGCATATTTACTAGAATTTATGAGGTATTTTCTTACATTAACAGTAAGGAAGTGTGAATTTTATTTGTTAGTGTATTTAAGCAAAATAAGTAGAATCTGAAGAAAATAAATCAGTGAAAAAAGTACTTTTAAAATTTAAATTCTGCACAGGTTTCGCGATTAAACTGATGACGTAGGTACTAATAGAAAATTTAATTACTATTCATATTTAAATTTGAATTAGTACATTTTTATATTGATTTAGTATTTTCTAAACTACCATTAGTTTAAAGATATTTTTTTAAGATATCCTGCTTGAAAGACTAATTTAATAGAATCTTTCATACTTTAAATATGGTATTGTATAACTGGTGTATAACAAAACCGATTCATCATTACACTCGAAATTACGACTTGATCAAAAAAATGTTTGTAACATTTTATAACATGTCTACAAAAACACTTCCAACCTTTCTGTTGAATTCATACAGCAAAGTGATCTTTTACATCAATCGAAAAAAGCGCCGTTAGTACCGTGTACGTAACAAAAGCAAAAGCAAAAAAAACATCCACGTCGAAATGTATTCCTGGCATTTCGACGTAATATCGAAAGAACTAAGCAAGCTCCTTTTTTTGGGTAAACCTTTGTTGCTTTTATTCGCTGCAGATGTAGTTGAAATTGAGGCACAGTGCTTAGCGTTCGGGTGATTAGTATCGATGTGTTATTGCGATGCTGGAGGAACAATACTCGTATCGGAGGTTGAACATTTCGTGCTTCCGTAATTCGTTGTGTATTTTTACGGGTTATGTATGTAGTGTAATGTTTAATTTATACGCGGTAGAAGTAGGAGCGACAGGTTCCAGCAAAATCTCTCTATAATCTTTTGAAAGACCTTTGCCCGTCGAGAACTGCAGTAAACTCTATTTTAGAACGAGTATCAAAAGCTCAATTCGCCTGATCACACTTTCCGTAACGCTCTCGTCACGAGTTCACTAGTTTACTCCCCAAGTCAAACGTGCGTAAAGAAGTTTTACTTCGATGATTTTTACTCTAGTAGTTTTCCATAATATACTAGTTTCTTTTTTTTTTTCTATCCTAGTCTAGTTTATTTAACTAAGAAATCAGTATAATCTTATAACCTCAATTGTCGTACGCACCCGAGACCGTCCTGGCTTGCTCTTTGACAAATTGATTTTAAGGGATTTCCTTAAAGAAGACCTCTAATTTGATTAAATACAAGATAAACTACCCCAAAATCACAACAAAATGAATAGAGTTATCCCTGAGAAACCCAAAATATATTAGTAGTTTAAAATATTTTCGGAAATAGCTGATTTGGCGAACTATGTATAGTCTTTTTTGTATAAAAATTATATCGCAAGGATATATACCTATAATTATATTTTTCAATTCATACAAATATTGTCCTAACAATGACGAACTGAGGTAGGCTTACTTCAAACGATTAACGATTTTAACTGAGGTAGGGCACAGCAGGAAATAGGTATCCTGCTCAAAAACTGAAGCAGCCCGACTGGGGAAGTGCCCCGACCTTACAGAATATCAGCTAAATTATACTGCATTCAAGCAGTGTTGTGTTTTTGTGGTGAGTAAAGTGGCCAGAGCTCCTGGGGGGAATGGGGGTAGGGTCGGAAACGCACTAGCGATACTTCTGGTGTTGCAGGCGTCTTTAAGCTATGGTAATAGCTCACCATCGGGTGAGAAACTTCATTCGTATAGTAAGTGATCGGAGTTATGGGTGTACATGTCGACGAATCGTTTTAATTTATATAGATATTACACCCATTAATAGACTATTAATTAGACGCCGCGTTGGCGCAGCGGTCACAGCACTATATTGCGATTGGCTATTACGCGGGCGGTTGCGGGTTCTATCCCCGCACACGACAACATTTGTATTGGCCATACAGATGTTTGCCGTGGTTTGGGTGTTTGTGCAGTCCTTGTGGGTCTCCCCATCGTGCCTCGGAGAGCACGTTAAGCCGTCGGTCCCGTTTGCCATAATGTACACCTGATAGCGATCGTTACTCATCATCATTCATCATCATTTCAGCCTATCGCAGTCCACTGCTGGACATAGGCATGTGTTTTACCCATAGTCACCACACTGGGCAGGCGGGTTGGTGACCGCAGGGCTGGCTTTGTCGCACCGAAGACGCTGCTGCCCGTCTTCGGCCTGTGTACTTCAAAGCCAGCAGTTGGATGGTTATCCCGCCATCGGTCGGCTTTTTAAGTTCCAAGGTGGTAGTGAAACTAAGTTATCCCTTAGTCGCCTCTTACGACACCCACGGGAAGAGAGGGGGAGGCTAAATTCTATGCCGTAGCCACACAGCAATCGTTACTCATAGTAGGGATCATATCCACCAACCCGCATTGGAGCAGCGTGGTGAATTAAGCTCCAATCCTTCTCCTACACGGGGAAGAGGCCTATGCCCAACAATGGGATATTACAGGCTGAATCGTGACACCCATTAAATAAAGTCGAATTGTCACTGATATTGACAGTGCCCTATAATTAGAAAATGAAAATGCAATAAAATGTCCAAAAAATTCTAGAAAGCATTCCCGGTCATATTTTATTCCATCTTATTCCTATTCGTTTGAGCTTCAATCGAATATCGTGATTATATTCGAAGGACAAAATTGCTTTTCAAATTATTTCAACTCAACGCTTCGACCTTTGAAATTATAAATCAGATTGAGAATAATAATTTTAGCTATTTTGATTTGTCTCAAATAGAATGAAATAATATTCTTCAAGTTAGGATTTTTCAATAACAACAAATCGATCAATTCCATTCACGTCAACAATAACTAGTTACAACGTCGATGACTCTTCTATTTTAAAAAAAAAAAGCTAATCAAATTTAGCTTTTAATATTCTAAGATCGAAAAAAATATTTGTAGTTACCTTGTGCGGGAGCGTAGATATTCAAGTATAGACAATCTTCAGATTGATTTGTCAAAAATGGCAAAATTCTTTTCAAGTACTCAAGCCTTCCTCTCGATATCCTCTTCAGAACAGCTGTTTCATTTCTTATATCAGGTAGAACTTGCGGACATACTGGACTAAACTCTTCAGCTATTTTGACACCAGACCATTGAGCACCAGACACGGGAGGCATGAACCTCAAAGATCCAACTGGCGGTGATGCGTAGGGAATACCTCGGAAAACTTCGACTGGCTCAAGATACCTTGATTCAGGAGTCACAATAAAACCTCTGATATCACCATATTTAGTTCTTACAACTCTTGAGCTAATTAACGGTAGACCCTTATCTTCCATTGTTGTATCCCCTCTGACTGTTTTAGAGGTCAGTGCGGGTAGAGTAATAAATTGTACTATGATCAATATTAGCATCTTTCCGCTTACTTCGTTTGAGGTAGATCACGGTGTCTGGTGCTATAAGTCTGCCATTTTGCAATTTCGTATCTCCTCGCCGGACCATTTACCGCTTTATCTGTAACAAAATGGAAATCATTATCCCATTGAATAAATAGGATGGCAATTGGATAGTAGGTTTTATTTTCATTGTCAACATTACGCTTAATGAGGTTCCGTGATATTACTTTCCCTTCTCGTTCTTTAAGGTCCTCTATATTCATGTATACGGCCATTATTTTAATCTAGAGTTTTCATTACTGGAGTAGTGGAATGTGTTGTTGACAAAATGTTACAGTTTAATTTGTTTAGTTTAAAAACATTTTAGGAGTCAAAAGAATAAAAGAATATTTAGCTCTTTACATGCATTTCTGAAACATTCAGCCGTCGTGCTGTGACCCATTTTCATGTCAAATTGCTTTCAAAATCCATCGCATGTAGGTAAGTCTTGTTTCCGCGTTGCGACCTCAAAACGAAAATCTACAATTCGGTATAACATAAAACTGTCAAGAGGGGTTCGAGTTCAAGTCGAATGAACGTTTCAAAATATTTGCTTCATGTTTTATTGAAGTCTTCCGTTTTTATAAGCGGAAAAATAAACTAATTTTTTCTCGTTCTAATTAAGTCAAAACTAATATATTCGAATGTAACTTAATTATGTTCTAATTTTATTTCTAACCAAAAAAATAAAAATAAATCATTTCAAATATTTTTTTTAATCTATAATTTTTATTTAATAAATTTATTTTGTACTTTTAAATAAGCAATTTATGTATATTCCTTTCGAAGAATATATTTTAAGCTCAATTATAAAACTTACTCGTATTTTCCTACATAGTATTTTTACTAAATAAGTTTGGTCGAATATTTTTTTTAACTAATAAATTTATATTATAAATTGTTAAAAGCCCAAGTATTAGATGAATATTGAAACAAAAGCATTTGATAAATCATTAACAGTTTAGACCCTGGTTTAGCTTATAACCTTTTTGTTTAGATCTACATTTCCTTTCCGTCCGGTCGTCTCGCTCACGTTATTGTTGGTAGTTAAAATTATTACAAGGGAATTTGATATTTTGTCAGTCATGTCTCACTATATTGTATAATTAATTAAGGCATCCCTTTGTATCCAAGATCAATGGAGAAATTGTCTTTGAATACATCTAGCTATAGAGACATCTTGTGTCTAATTAAATACTCTTCTTAATTTTATTAAGATGCAGACAAGAGAATGTAAAATGATTTTCTTATGCTACACTTTATTAGATTTATTTTTCAGTGTCAATTTTGACGACTATGATATCGTAATTATTAGGGATATTTCTCATAACTGCAGATCCGCCTTTCGAACTGTAAATCAACGAATAGTTGAAGCACATTTTAAAGTGTGCGAGATTTCAAACTATCTGGGTCAATTCTGGTCATGAATTATTCACGTTCAGTTGACCTGTCTCCTATAACGATAAATATATGCACTATTTATCATCGAAGACACACCATGAAAGACTAAGCTCTTTTCGCTCGAAATATCGAAGTTTTATAAAATTGTGAGCAACGTTTAAAATTTCAGCTTCTGGAAAACATTTTAAGAAAAATTTTAGGTAGTCTTCCTGTGACTTTAGGTTGCTATATAAATGTTTATCCTTGAATAATGACAATATATAGAATATATATAAAAGAAGTTGCTGAAATGTATATCCTTGGATTTTTCTTGCCTATCATTAAATGTAATAGTTTGTTTTTCTCCCAATTTTTCTGCAATTAACATTGTTTTAATACCTTATTGAAAAATTACGTTTCAAAAGAGCTTTCAATGCAAACATCTACTGTTAAAAGTAAACAAATAATATTATAATTATGTGTGCTCGCAAACAAAAAAAAAAAACTACTTTAATTAGATCGACAAGTAATATAACGTAGGTTGACGAAAAAATAGTAAAGTAAATACGCATTATCAAACATTACTCAAAAAGTGGTCGTCAGATTTTAATCAAATGTAAACAAGATCACAAGACAAGCACCACTTTTCCATTAAAATAAAAATCATCGAAATCAGTCCATTCTGTATCAAGTGATAAAATACATTTAAAATACAGTAGAATTAAGAACCTCCTCCATTTTTGAAAGTCTGGTTATAATGACCAATTATTGCGCGCTTTATTCTTTTCTCATTAGTTAATAAGAAAAATAATTATGAAATTTTTATCTTCATGGTAAAGGTCATTTGACTCCTCTAAAGTGTCCCAATTTTGAGTCGAGTCAAATTGAGAGCCTTCTCCTTTTTGGAAAGTTGGTGATAAACTAAAAAAATCGTATACACCGTGTATGTTTTCGTAGTTTCAAGATACAATAACATGGTTCATAAACTTATATTTACTACAAGTTCTACTCAACATACAACTTCCTCCGAGAAATTCTCAATTTAATTTCTGCGAAATTTTCTGTTATTCTCTTGAAGGTAAATTTTGTAAGTTGATCGACTTAGTCGTTGACTTCAAAACTTTATCCAATTGTATTGTTTTTGTATCGATAATTTGCGATAAAAAGCTTAATGTTTCGGACATTGGTCTGTTAATTAGAAAACGATTTCACGCCCAAAATTAATTTTATATGAGTAGAAAAAATTACCTAGCATTTTATTACATTATATTTACCCCAATATTTTTAAATATGTTTATTCTATATACAGAGAAAAACAGAGATCTAAACATAATCTATACAAATAAATAAAATTGGATTGTATATTTGCAATACTAAAATAGCCGCTTTTTACTTATTGCTTAATTATGTATGTATACACTGTACATATACCAAAATAACATTTTTTACAATTTTTGTCTGTCTGCTTGTTCCGGCTAATCTCTGAAACGGCTGAACCGATTTTCAGGAGACTTTCACTGGCAGATAGCTGATATAATAAGGAGTATAAGGAGGAGGAGTAAGGCTACTTTAATTTTAGAAATTTATTTATTTTATAACTCTGCGAGCTAAAAATAACTTTTTTGTTAAATTCCACGCGGACGAAGTAGCGGGCCCAGCTAGTTTTTAAATAAAATAATGTATTTAAAAATTACATCAAAAGAGATTCTGAATTTGAATCATATATATGTATATTATTTTACGGAGCAATTTTATTTATTAGGTCCAACTACATATATAAATCTTCCATGAACTGAAATAGGTATCTCTGACAAAAATTTTAGAGATTTCAATTTTTCTAAAATTAGTGAAAGATATTACTAAGAATTTAATTATAAGTGAAATAAATGTTTAATTCTCAAAATTTTTAAAACAAAAACAGACAGCACAATATTTTGTACTCGAATAAATTCAACATCCGTATATATGTGTTTATATGTTTACAATAATTCCGTAGGAATATTCTAGCTGTCATCAATCATCATACATCATACATCATCTTTAAATCACTCGCACCTGACGTAACTCGATGTTAATATATAATTATATACAGGAAATTATACAGTACATACATATATATAAAGACATATATAAAGACAATAATTATAATGGAACAAAATAAAAAATATAGGTACTTATTACTTTTCGTTTACATTAAGCGAATAAGTAGTTCTAGATTGAACGAACAGTTTTGATACAATCATAAGTACCTACATTTATTCAAATTGTTAGGGATAAACTAATTAAATCGCAGTTCAATATTTGTTTGTTTGTTTGTCCTCAGAATTTATTTAAAGAGATGTTGGTGCAGGGGTGACCACAACTGACTGACGCACTGACGATTACAACATTTTTTTTTGTGAGCCATTCAAATATTGTTTTTGTTGTAGAAATGAGTTCTTGACCCCCGTCACTAGAGTAAATCTTAGAAAGCTTATAGGGTTGAGTATGGTTCGTTTATTTACCGTTCATAAAATCGCTCATAAATCACATAATAAGAAAAATATACTTTTTCATAAGTTAGGAAAAACTTGTAATAGCGGGGCTTCTCCGAGTCGCTATTTATAGGAACACAGGGGTCATAAAATCAATATCGGTTGGCTGTGAGGCGGACCACGAGTCCAGTTTACTAATTGTGGTCATTAAGTTTCCGTTCTGCAGTTTCTGAAAGGGCAGTAATCTTAATGTTTGAGCATCCAAACCATTTTATTCCGCCCGAGGAGCGATTATTTAAAATATTTGCATTAATTACTTATTCTCAAGACAGTTATGTTTAGTTGCATTGTCTTTCATGTAAGAATTTTTTTAGTAATTGAATAGTAAAATATAAGTACAGGCATAATAATTAATATGATTGATTAGTAATATTTCTACCTGAAAAACATCCCGCAGGAAAATTCGAGCTCCGAGAACGGTTTTTTTTCTATTTGGCTTTTTCATGGCTTAATTTTTTACTGAGGTATTTTTATGACAACTCTGATTAATTCATTATTTCTCGAGACCCAAAAAGACCTCTCCTTCACGTCAATCAATGGTACAGTTAATATTTTGTACAGTATTATATTTCTAGTGATTCTCATTGTTACCTTTTTTAGACTTAGACACTCGCGGTTTTCAAACATAGTCTATTTTTTTTAATAATATAACGAGTACATACCACGATATAGATTTTTGATGATTGTTGTCGATATTTCGGACCAGTTACATGGTCCGTGGTCCGAAATATCGACAACAATCATCAAAAATCTATATCGTGGTATGCACTCGTAATATTATAAAAAAAAAATAGATTCTCATTGTGATTTACGTTAAAATTATAATGAAGACTTTTCAAAAATAGCTATTGGAGTCTTTTCCTCCTTCTATACCGAGGGGAGAGGCCTCTACCATAAACTGAAGTAAAATTGAAGACAAAACAGAACAACAAACCTGAAAAGACAAAGTTTTAAACTCCTGTCTTAAGTCAAAAGCTATATTAATCCAGTCTTATTTTCGCGTTACGTAAAACACGTAAATGTTTGTGTACGAGATAAGAAGTACGAATAGCACTCACACATCGACATTCCGAGTTATTGGTGCAATAAATTTAAGTCAGATAAACATACACTGTCGTAAAACCTACAAAGGAATCTTGTAACTCTCGAATGCGGACATAAACCCGTAGATAGGGTTTCTGAATATTTATTGTATGGACGAACAAAACGGATACTGAAATAAGATAATCCTGGATTTCGGTTTTACGCAAAACTGTTTTTTTTTTTATGTAACTAGATCGCCAAAGAAGCGTACGGCTCACCTGATGGTAAGCGATTACCGTAGCTTATAGACGCCTGCAACACCAGAAGCAATGTAAGTGCGTTGTCGATCCCATCCCCAGTTCCCCCCAGGAGCTCTGGTTACCTTACTCACCAACAGGAACACAACACTGCTCGAAAACAGTGTTATTTAGCTGTGGTCTTCTGTAAGGTCGAGGTACTACCCCAGTCGGGCTGCTCCATATTTTGAGCAGGAAGTTTCCTGCTGTGCCCTTCCTCAGTCAAAATTGGTTCGATTTTATTGTTTACTTGTTACTTGAAGTAAGCAAAAAAATCGTCTTCAATTTACCTATAAAAGTAATACAACGTAAGTAGCCGAATACCTCATAACATTTTTATTAGATACACCGATTTTGATTTCTTTTTTGGAGTTTACTACTTAAGAATCGATTTTCATATAAGGTCCCTGGTATGAAAAAAATATGTAGAGTAAAATCTACTGAACTAATCACTACGTTACGTTTTTTGTAACGCCATCTATAGGAACCCATAGGGTTTTATTGGCGTTGATTCGTTTATTTACCATTTGATATGGCATTAATCTATTTTTGAGACTGGTTAGCCTTTTTTGTGCCTATTTAGACAGTCGATCTGAAGGAGTAAACTCCAGTCGTGCGTTGGAGCTGACATACACACTTTTTTTTAATCAAAAGCTGGTACTTGTTATGTAGTCTCATTAAAATTTCATCAAGATATGAGGAATACTTTCTGAGTTATCTTTTATGATGTGTATTTATTTCTTCTACGTTGTATTACTTATCGATGTCATTAAATGATTGAAGTCGGTTTTTTTTCTTTTGCAAAGACAGATACATATATTTTAAAAGGGATAAAATTTACTTACACAAATTGAATTAATTAACGTTACATTTCAACAGTCAAAGAATGTTCTAAATAGAGAATTTCAATTTTTTTTTATCTAGTGTATGTCGAGCTATTCACTCGACTTCCTTTTATGCTAAAAAAAATTCTAAATAAAAAAAGGTAATTTAATTAACACGCTCATTATACGCTCATTAAAATGTTCAAAATTCATCAAATGAATAAAATAAATTGAATTTGTCAAGTAATTAACGTCGTCTATTCAACCGAAACATGTTCTAAATTCAAAATTAAAACAAAACAGACATTACAATTATATTTTAATTTAAATATTCGAATATGTCTCGTACTTTCTATGGCCGATCTCATTAAAAACAAAATTTAACGAAAACTAACGCACTCATTACATATTCATGCCATGTGTTTAGACCTAATTACGTACCGACGTCTCCAATTAGATGTGATTCAGTTCAGGCCTTATTACGTCCTATATAATTATTATAAATAGGAATATTTCTGAGGATTTATGATGTTTGTAGCTCTTTCACGCAAAATCTATTAGACCGATTTTAATGAAATTTGATACGTGGATAGCTGGACATCTGGAATAACACATAGGCAATTTTTATCCCGACATTAATACGGAATCGGAAATCACGCGGGCGAAACCGCGTCACGTAGCTAGTCATTCATAGTTTCACTCACTATAGACATTTATGGTCACGATTCGTAATGTGATTTTGTATAATCTATGTAATTGCTAAATAATTTTTCCACTGGATTTTTTTTTAATCATAATATGATGTTTGATTTGAGTTACAGTTCTTATAAAATTATTTTCTAAAAAGATGTTAAGTTTTATAGCCTATCACTATTACAGCCTATAAAATATAATTAAATATAAATTTCCTATTGATGTGCATAATTTTATTTGCAGTAAAATATATAAATGTGAGTTAATAGACAACATTAATGTTCTTACTAAATATTACAACAGTGTTTGAAAACAACACAAAACAACAGTCCGTGTACGACTGTACGTGTATCAATACTCTAGTGTAAGATCTTATTTAATTTAGAGCGTTAAAGTACATTTAATTTATTTTATTACATTTTTAACTTACTTCAACAAAGAAGGTGGTTCTTAATTCAACTTTATTTTTTTAATCTATTTTTAACCGACTTCCAAAAAAGGAGAAGGTTCTCAATTCGACTGTATATTTTTGTGTATGTTACTTCAGAACTTTTGACTGGGTGGACCGATTTCGATAATTTTTCTTTAATCGAAAGGTGGTGTGTGTCGTTTGGTCTCATTTAAATTTATTTGAGATCTAACAAGTACTTTTCGAGTTATATCTAATAATGCGTTTTTACTTGACTATTTTTTCATCGACCTACGTTGTATCATACCGCATAACTTTTTACTGGGTGTACCGATTTTGATAATTCTTACTTTAATCGAAAGCTAATACTTGCCATGTAGTCTTGTTTAAATAAGATCGAGATGTGATTACAACTTTTTAAGAAATATTTGATAACGCGTATTTACTTGACTACTTTTTTGTCTACCTATGTTGTATTACTTGTCGATGTAATTGAAGTCGGTTTTTTTTTCGTTTGCGAGCAAACACAATTATAACTCACAACTTTACACTGCACTGGGTTGATCGATTTCGATTATTCTTCTTTTAATCGAAAGGTAGTGCTTGTCATGTGGTCCCATTTAAGTTTAGTTGAGATCTAACAAGTACTTTTCGAGTCTAAAAATGCGTATTTATTTGACTTGACAATATAACAATGCAAATCAATGCAATGCAAATGCAACCTTAGTTGTTAGTCTATAAATTGTATAAAAGACAAATGATCATTCCGTTTTATGAAATAAAGTCATAACCTTAAACATTTCTAGGACTAAGAAGTACCTTCAAGAAACAGTATTAAGGTGACAATTTAAGAAAAAAATGTGTTGAATAAAAAACCAAATATTTTATATTCTCAAAGTGAGAAACATGTAAAGAAATAAAATAAATGTTCCTCTGAAAAAAAGACTAGAACATCGGATACTTTATAAGGAAAGTACGCACGAATGAGTGACACGTGTGTCCGTGTGATGAACATAATATTGTCTGAGCAGTCGTGCGTGAATCGAAAACCTTAGGTTTTTTCGACTGAAAATAATCTATCAAAAATATGTTCAAAAATAGATACAACAACTTTAATATTTTTCATAGCGTTGTATTATATTATTTTTCACAATTTTTACCAGCACAAGTAAACCTTTTGCTCAAAATTGGGAGCAGATGAGAGAAGTACCGCAACCTTCTAGAGGATCACAACTAAATAATACGACTAGTAGCGTTGTATTCCTGTGGAAAATAAGATAGCCAGAGCTGGTAAACCCAGAATATGTTCAAAATAATACTTATGATTCTTCAGACATTGCAAACATTCAAAGGTAACCGTTTACCGTTATGCGGATTGCAAGATTGTTTGCCACTACTACTACTTATAAGTAAAGAATAGCGCACGTGTCAGATCCAACATGGGAGTGGAGTGAAGTGGAGTTGTCTTCTGAACTCTTCTCTTTTTATCAAGAGGCACTGCTAATCATTAGTGTTTTTCATATTTTATCCATTTTTTTTTTGAGTTTATTCCTTATGTTACTTAAGCAGTAAACTCCAAAAATTCCATATTATACGTCTGGGGGGTATTCATGAGTATAGGAAGATATAAAGGAAGGTTTAACTGAGGTAGGGCACATCAGGAAATTTCCTGCTCAAAATATGGAGCAGCCCGACTGGGGTAGTACCTCGACCTTACAGAAGACCACAGCTAAATAAGCCTTTTGGTGAGTAAGAGCTCCTAGGGGGATTGGGGATAGGGTCGGCAACGCGCTTGCGACGCTTCTGGTGTTGCAGGCGTCTATAGGCTACGGTAGTCACTTACCATCAGGTGAGCCGTACGCTTGTTTGTCGACTTAGTAACATAAAAAAAGGTAGTGATTTAATAAAAACAAAATATCAATCAGCTATGATAACAAAGCTTTTCATATCTAAAACCGTTAGATTTGAAAGCGTCTAACCGATGAATAAAAGATATTAATCCGCCGCAGTGGTCACACGACGTTGTTTACATTCGGAATATTGGTTTTATGCGTTTTTATTTACACGGACCGCGGCTGTGAATTAGTTCGTGTGTATCTTTGATATTGATGCTTTGGATTTTGATTTTCGTATAAATTTTTATATTTTTCACTTTGTTAAGTAAACTTACGTATATATTATAGTATCTACTATATGACCCAGTCATCTTGGTACCGCCATATTTTTTTTTGGCCATTAGGTATTATATTATTTTTAATTTTACAAGAAAATAGAAAGTGAAGAAAAAAAGTTATACTATTCGATTGAATAATAATTGTGTTTGCTCGCAAACGAAAAAATTGCGTGCGTACAAAGTAGGTACACATGTTCTTTGGCAAACTAATTAAAAAATAGTAATTTTATTCAAAAAACTAATTTAAAAAAAAGCCAACGTTGCGGTGTTCCCAGGCGGTCACCCATCCAAGTACTGATCGTCATGACGCTGCCGCGTTACCGGTCGCTCAAATTTAAATAATACGTTAGTATACCAAATTTTAGATCGATTGGCGGTAAAAGCTTTTCGGATGGCGGTCTAATTTTGAAGTTAGATAAGTTAGGGTTATATTATTTAATATTGTTTTTTAGTTTGCGCCAATTTTTGCTATGATATTCGTGATTAGGAGGTCAAAATACGTTAGTATACCAAATTTCAAATCGATCGGCGGTGAGAGCTTTTCGGAAGTTGATCCCATTATTTTATGCTTAGTCAAAGACGCCTACAGTATAGTGCCTTTTTTACCTATCAAGTAAGTCACATTGTTACACATACCTAATCTATATCTATACTAATAAATAAAATTGGACTGTCTGTTTTTAATATTAAAATAACCGCATTTTACTAAATGCATATGGATGTATACACGGTAGGTACACATACCAAAATAACATTTTTTTACAATTTTTTGTCTGTCTATCTGTCAATCTGTTTGTTCCGGCTAATTTCTGAAACGGCTGGATCGACTTTGACGGGACTTTCACTGGCAGATAGCTGATGTAATAAGGCGTAACTTAGGCTACTTTTATTTTAATTTTTTTTTTATAACTGCGAACTGAACAATAACCTTTTTGGTAAATTCCACGCGGACGAAGTCGCGGGCACAGCAGCTAGTTAATTTAATAAAGATGATTACGACAATAACCAAAGCAGTTTTCTTAAATGTCAAAAAACGTTCCAGAAATATTTTCTCATATTTCATTCGCAAGTACAGCTCGAAAAACGATATACTCAATAAAAATTCGAACCAATTTAAAACGTTAACGATTGAAATGAAAATCAAACACGATTGATAAATGACGTTTGCGAGCAATGAATCTCATGTTTGATAAACGCATAAGCGCATTCAAACGCTACCAGTTCAACCGCGCTCGTGTCATTTGGATTACAACTGGGCGAATTAAACGAACTTACAAACCTTTACTGTATACGGTAGTTGATTTCATCGCTAGTAGAGTACGATGATTTTGTGTTGCGGTCAGCACTTTCATCTACAATTTTAATATGCATATAATATCTTGTGTAATGACGGCGCATTGACGCAACGGTTACAGAACTGTTTTGTGGCTGTTGTCTGGGTATTTGTGCAGTCCTTGTTGGTCTCCCCACCGTGCCTCGGAGAGCACGTTAAGCGGTCCAGGTTGTTATCATGTACATCTGATAGCGATCGTTACTCATAGTAGGGAATATAATTATCTGCCAACCCGCACTTCTACTACATGGAGAAAGAGGCCTATGCCCAAAAGAACGTTTCGGAAATAAGAGAACAACGGGATATTACAGTCTGAAGGGTGGGTCATGATTCGTGTTACCAGAATTCAGGTGTATAGCTATTTCTTAATTTCTTTCTCTTTTTCGAGTGAAAAGCATTAAACTCGAGATTAAGAGAAGAAATTAAAGAAATTGTTTTGCAGTAGTGAGCCACAGCCAGTCTGAGACAACTTGTAGAATAAAACAACTTGTATAATTGAAATTACAATAATAATGAATTAAACGTAAAAGTATGTTAGAGCTGACTTTACGCGACTTGATATTTGATCGTCATTTAGTAACATAAATACTTTTACGGATGTTATCGCAATATTACATTAAGTTTTGATTTTATCGCAATATATTAAGTTTTTAGATGCCCGACGTTTCGGATACTTTACAGCAACCACGGTCACGGGAGGACTGACTGACTGAGGACGAAACGTCGGGCATCTAAAAATCTTAATAAAATGCGATAAAATCTGAAAAAGTTGTTTCATTATAATAAGTGAAATTTGCGTTTAACCATTAGAAAACAATATAAATACTTTTATTTATTTACTTACAGAAAAAAAATTACAATTTATGTGATAAACAGTGCAGCAAAAACAATTAATAGTTTAACAGTGCACTGTGTTTCTAAAGTAATAATAAAGTATTTAAACTATTTTTAAATTTGAACTTTAGCATATTTGATATTTGAAAAGATTTTATCTTATAAAGAACGTAATATTTTTTAAGACAACCTGTCGGAATTTTACAGTTAGTTGAAAACATAATTTTATCAAAGCTATATAATACAGTCATGTATCAAATAGCCCAGTCCGTATAATTTACTGCAGTTTTGGCATTGTAGGAAATGCTAGCCATTCCTCAGACGCCAATAAGCAGCTGTTACTTGGTCAAAATTACATCCTGAACACTGAACTAACTATTCACATTAAAAACCGCAGCATATGATACAAGATAACACTATCTAGATAATTGCAAAACTTATAACTACAAACAAATGAAATGAATAACAAAACATCTTTCACGCTTCAGCTTGTATTATCCCACTGTTGGGCATAGGCCTCTTTCCTCACGTAGGAGTAGGATCGGAGCTTAATCCACCACGCTGCTCCAATGCGGGTTGGCGGATATATTACCTACTATGAGTAACGATCGCTATCCGGTGTACATGATAACAACCGGGACCGACGGCTTAACGTGCTCTCCGAGGCACAGTGGGGAGACCCACAAGGACTGCACAAACACCCAGACCACGGCAAACATCTGTATGACAAAATATCTTTAGTAACAGCTAGAGGTGTTCGTTATATTATCGTTATAAAATCACCTATTATTTTTAAATCATTTTATCACCTGTTATTTTTTTTACCTGGGAAGCGTGATATAATATCACGCTTCCCAGGTAAGGTTTGAAAGAATATTTTTATTTTTACTACTTTACCTCAAATGTACACAGAGCCAAATTGTACTCTATGGTCACAAAATTCCTTTTAATGTCCAGAACATCGTATAATATGTTAGTCCCATGTCAAATCGTATTCTGTTGTAACGGACTAAGAACTATTTTCCTTTGAATGTCCAGAACATTCACGTTGCGTATAATATCTTAGCTTAGTCTCATGTCAAATTGTATTCTATTGTAACTGAATAAGAACTATTTTCCTTTCAATGTCTTTTGAAATAAATTTTAAAAATATTTTAGTTCGTATTATTATTTTTATTATACTACACGTTAGACTTATTTTTTTCATATTATTTCGTTTTATTTAACGGTTAAATTTTCAGTATGGACAACGCGTTTGTTCTCATATGATGTTCGTCATTTTCGTGAGTTTATTTACGAATTTTACGGTTGCGGTGTTGCGTTTTGAGAAACTGTAAATATAATTAATAATTATAATTAAGTTGTTCATAATTATAATTAAGTATAGTTCTTTATATAATTAAGTATCTATAGTTGTTTAGTGAGTAGAGTAAAATGCCACAAAAAGGACAAATGTGGAATTATTTTACTGTGGTGCATGAAATTGCAAAAAAAAACCGGAATGTAAATATTGTAAAAATATACTTTCATTTAAAACTACTATAACGAATTTAAAAAAACATATGAAATAAAAGCATTTAATTAGATATATATGAAGAAATAAGTAGAGAAAATAACAGGAATGAAAATAGCGGTAAGTTTATTTTATCTTGTATCTGTAAACGAGTTACGTAATTCTTGTAGGTATTTATTGAAGTGAAATTTCTTTAGAATCGTTATGATTTCAAACCGGATGCAACGGCAAAAAGACAGGGAAGGACGAGCCGCGCTGCAAGCCGCTAATTTTAAATTAGTTTTTTTTTAATTAGTTTGCCATAGAAGTTTCACTTCTACATTTGATCTTCAATTTCATTCTGCATTTGATCTCACAAATAATAAGAGTTGACCTAAATGTTGTAATTACCAGGTCAAAAAATCCCAAAAAAAGAAATTGATCTCACAAGGGTTTCACAGTTGGTAAAAAAAAAAAATATTATCACGTAAAAAATAATAAGTGATTTAAAAGTAGCGTAACGTTATAACGTAATATCAAAATGTAGCCGTTACGCCCATCTCTACTAACAGCAAAATGCGAAACTTTTCACATAAAATTGTCTGGTGAAAGCAGATTCCATCTTTATAGATCTGCAATATATTCGTTTTGTATAAAAATTTCCTACAATGCACAAACATCAATGCATGAATCAGATGTCATTTGTCAGTCACATTCAGTAAACTTACGAGAGAAACGTCTGCAGGAAATTGCTGGCAGAGCGATTCAATGCAGTCAGTTGAGTAACAATCCATACCTACGTATAATAAGACTGAAGGAGCGTGTCTGTATGTGAAATCATTTTTCGACGCTAAAACGCTATAGCTTTGAAGGCTCTTTATTTAGGGTATTAAATTTTGATTCATTTAAAGTATGATTTAATAAATCAAAGTTTCAAACGACTATATTCAATAATCAAATGACATCGTTTCCTGAATTTAATTGTGAAATTACTCCAGTAAGTTTTCGTTTTACTCGATTATGAAAACATTGTTTATAAAGTGTAAAAATATAATAGATTATATCTTCTGGTTTTGTCAAAAAAAAAGTTTCGAATCAGGTTTAAAATAATGTTATAAAAAGAATAGAGACAATAATATGATTCATTTTATATTTTCAATTCATCCCATGGCTGGATACCAACAATAACCACGTTTTAAATAAAAATTGCTAAAGAAAAAGTAGATACACAAAAAATATAGAATTTCAATCAAATACGTAAACCCAAAGACCGAGGGTAATCCATTTAGCCGCTTTTAAAACGGACGAAAAAGTAACGATTCGTAAATAAAAATTACGGCATCAATATCGGCAAAGTTGCTTACAATTTATATAAAAACATTCAGTAATAAAAATAGCGCGTGATGGACGGAAAGTTCGAGAAGTCGTAAAAAGTCCAGAAGCAATAAAGCCAGTACTTGATACGTTCGATGAATAATAAGGTCTTTCCAATCACGAAAGCGTTGGATTCCAATATATTGGATCAAAATTAATATTGGATTTTTTTTGTATAGAAGCGTCTATGGAGCTGTTTTCCTTCAATATGCTTCGTAATGACGTAATCAGCTTTCTTTACGCGTTTATTTATTGTGTTCTCTATGTAATCTGTTCTTTTGTATACACTTAATCTTTTATTTTATAGCTTTCAATTTATAACAAGTGCGATATGGAGATTTAAATTAAACGAATAAAAAATTATTACTTTATAAATAAAATAATTTTAAGACTTTTATTTTTATTTTTTAGACTTTATTAGTAACAACTGTTGCCTAACCTAATAAATAAAAATAAAAGACTTAAAAAAATGTTTAAGAAGATATATATACTCGTACAATACATTTTATACTAGATATTTTGTCAGCCTAAAAACTTATGAGAGCTATAAAAACTTTATTTAGATGAAAAGAAAACAATATATCAAATCCGATGGCTTTAGTCAGACAATAGAAACGAATGGAAAATGTAACAAAAACTTAACAATAGAATCGTTAAGTTTACAAATATGTTGAACGAACACAGCCGTGGCCCAATTAAAAGTCGGCAGCTACGTTGTTTAATATCATCCGACCTTAACCAATTTCGTGTACGTAGAATTTTACACATATTGAATATTCCAAAATTAACAATTATTTATTACAAAAAAATTGCGTACGTACAATAAAGTACACATATAATAAGTGAAACTTCTTTGGCAAACTAAGTTAAAAAAAAAAACGAATTTAAAAAAACGAGTTTAAAATAGAAAAAAAAAAAACTAATTGAAAAAAAAGCCAACGTCTCAAATTTTACCCCTTAATGTGCCTAAATAAGTTTCACTTCAAAATAATTATAAGAAGAATTGCGTCTGAAGCGAATTTGCTCAGATTATGTACCAAATTAGTCAGATCTTTCAGTCTTTAGCACTGCGGATTTATTTAAATCAGGATTACTTACTATATTAATATTAAAAATAGCCCAAACATCGACGACGCGTTGGCGCAACGGTAACAGCACTGGTTTGTGGCTGTTGCGCTGGCGGGTGCGGGTTCGATCCTAGCAAACATTTGTAATGGCCATACAGTTGTTTGCCGAGGTCTGGGTGTTTGTGCAGTCCTTGTAGGTCTCCTCGCCGTGCCTCGTAGAGCATATTAAGCTGTCGGTCCCGGTTGTTATCATATACATCTGATAGCGATCGTTACTCATATTAGGGAATATATCCGCCAACCTGCATTGGAGCAGCGTGGTGGATTAAGCTGTGATCCTTCTCCTACATGGGTAAAGAGGCCTAGGCAGTGGGATATTACAGGGTGAAGCGAGTTCAAACATCAAGATTCAACCAGCTAGCATGAATCACCTTGCTATCAAGAACAAGTGAGGTCGACGAATTCGACGATCAAGTGACGTAGTTGACAAATTTGTTTATTTGTTTTCCAACGATTTGTACCAAAATAGGAGCGAAGAAAATTACTTATCTCAGTGTCTTAGCCGAATAAAATCAACATGTTTGTGCAGAAACACAAATACGTATAACTTTGTTTTCTTTTGCGGGTAAAAGCGATCCTTCACTTTGACTAGTAAACGTTCCTGCACTTAAGCCGAAGACTTTTTCAGCATTACCCCTAATAAACAGCCAAGCTATTCCATTAACCCACACTAAGCTAAGGAAACGTCTGAAATGCTTTATTTGTTCCAATTATGTACGCTCTAGGAATTTTTCCGCTCTCCTAACAATGTTAATTTATGAGATTTTGATTTTGTTTATAGACAAAAGGGCTTAAGGCCTAGCGCGCACCACGATTTTATTTTTGCGGCACGATTTTAAAATCACGCTGTGAAAAATCGCAGAGCGTACGGTGCGCGCACTGTAATAAAAAAGTTGTGATCGTTGCTCAGTTGCAGCATGGATTGTATAATCTATGGCATGGATTTCGTACAAGTTGCTCGTCTGTCTTGGCGCACTGTATAACTAACTCATACGTTGCATTTCTGCGATAAAATAATAGCGCGGGAAAAAGTCGTAGTGCACGCTAGCTTTAAGGCCGCGGACATGAAACTTGCGACGGCCTAGAGATGGCGACAGCGGGGCGATGGCGATGGATACAAAAGCATTGCACAGTATAGTATAGTCACGAAACGGGCGACGGCGGAGCGGGTCGAGATAGCTCAGTAGCTAAAACTACTGATCGTACATCAAAACATGCTGATCAGAACCGTTGAGCAAGTGTTTGAAACTAGGTTGCTTGATAAGATGTGTGTATGTTAACAAATTAAAACAAGAAAGAAGGAAGAGTTTGAGCTTAAACCATAATACTGCTTCGTTACAGCTCGTCCATGCTTGGAGGTGGTGGCATTATATAATATTTAAGTAACTGATTAGTTTCAAAAAAATCTACAAGAATTTTATAAAAGAGGATTACATGCATTATTTAAAACTCAAATCTAACAGAGATAAGACTTTTTATTTGATACTAGCTGCTGCCCGCGACGTCGTCTGCGTGCGTTCACTGCTCGTTCCCCGTAGGTGATAGCGTGATAATATGTAGCCTATATTCTGACCCGACTTCTTAATAATATTCGTGCCAAATTTGAAGTAAATCCATGCAGTATTTTTGAGTTTATCCCGGACATACATTTGAAGAAATAAAGGTTCACTGCTCGTTCCCCGTAGGTGATAGCGTGATAATATATAGCCTATGTTCTGACCCGACTTCTTAACAATATTCGTGCCAAATTTGAAGTAAATCCATGCAGTACTTTCTGAGTTTATCCCGGACATACATACAGACAAACAGATAAACAGATAAACAGACAAACAGACAAAATTCTAAAAACTATATTTTTGGCTTCGGTATCGATTGTAGATCACACCCCAAGTATTCTTTAAAAAAAATATTCAATGTACAGTTTTGACTTTTCTACCATTTTATTATATGTATAGATTATTGAATATAAAAATGGCTTATCTGCTCACAAATTTTAGGTTCTATTTTTAGTCCGTATTTCGAATTATTACCAAAAGAAAAAGTTAATAGATATGGATTAACTGAGGTAAGGCACAGCAGAAAAATTTCCTGCTCAAAATATTATGGAGCAGCCCGACTGGGGTAGGACCTCGAACTTACAGAAGATCATAGCGAAATATTACTGTTTTCAAGCAATGTTGTGTTCCTGTTGGGAATTGGGAAAAGGGTCGGCAACGCTCTTGCGATGCTTCTGGCGTTTGAGACGTCTATAAGCTACGGTAATCATCAGGTGAGCCGTACGCTTGTTTGCCGACCTAGTTATTTACAAAAATAAAAAATAAAAATAAATGCAGATTTCATCCGAAAATAGTACGATATATTTAATCGTAACTTTCAATAAAGAATACAAAATAATCTTAGTAAAAAAGGAAATTAACAATCAAAATTGCTTGCATAATTTTAATTAAGCCAATATACTATTAACGTTCTTAGCTCTATGTAATTTTAATTTACCAATTTTTCTGGTACATTCTTTACTAAAATTTCGCTACTATCCGTGGCTTTACAAATTAAAACGGGACGTATTGTCTATCCCAGCAGGAATCGCCTGGAGCGAGATTTCTCAGGAAATTGCGGCCACTGAGATTACTAACCCACAAAATATTCCTTCTCAATATCATCCTTACGACGAAGGACATAAAGGTCGTTATTATAAGAACTGCTGAAATAGTGTCGTTTACTGTATTTTTGTTGAAATGAGAGCTAATTTAGCTCAGAAAAGTAATTTTTTGTGCATTTTATTGCGATACAGTAGATGTTGAAACTGTACTACGTAAAACTAGGAAAAACAATGTGTATAATTTATGGTTTCAAGAACATTTACTTGTTACATCCTTATTTTACATTTAAGTTAATGCCGTCAGTTTTGACCTTGTGGTTGTGACTTTTCTAATAAATAAAATAAACATGTTTTATCAATTTTATCATACGGCTCTATCGATTAGAGAAGGATGAAAAAACAAAAAAAAATCAAAAAACGTGTGTGCTTTAGACCATACGACTGAAGTAAAACTTCTTGAGCAATAAGACTGCAAAATAGGACTGCAATGTGTCTTAGATATACGAAACGTAACTGGCTATGAGAGAAAAAAGAAAATGTGTACTCGCACCTCTCTCTTGCTCCGTTCGCCTCGCCCGATCACATTTTTCGTAACGCCCTTGTCACGCGTTCACCAACGTCTCTCATTACTCCCCAAGTCAAACGTGCGTAAAGAAGTTTTACTTCAAAAAACTTTAGAAAATGTTAGAGAACGGATTCGTAGAATAAATTTTACCGTCGAAGATTATTACCGTACCCTTCAAAGAGAATTTGCAGCGAGGCCACTTTCAGGAAACTGTGACGTTACGGCATTAATCTTAAACACCGAGTAATTACTGAAATGAATTTACGCGAATACCTTGAATATTACAAGAAAATATAATATATTAAAAAAAGTTAATTTCTCTCGTTAGTAAACGAGATCGAGGATGGGTCATTTAAGTTTTTTTTTTTTGTAACGTTGAGAATAATTTGAGTAAGTCTTTATATAATTATAGTTGAAAATAGATCTGAAAAAGCTCAAATTCCGTTCGCTTTGGTCAATCACACTTTTCGTAACGCTCTCGTCACGCATTCACCAGCTTACTACCCAAGTCAAACGTGCGTAAAGACGTTTTACTGCAAAAAAAAACTACAAAAAATGGAATAAATAGAAAAACATTTTCTATCCAATTGTATTCCACTAACGCTATCAGTTCGCACGATATTACGTTCAGCATCAGAGCAATGACTCAGTATCGTGTCATTAAGGATCCTCGATTAACGGCCACATCGTTAATCAAACGTATTCGAGAGTCGATATGGACGTCATTACGGATAAACGAATATTCCTTCACTATCTTTAACGATATATATAAAACTTCTATATATTTGTATTGTACATAAATTAGCTCAGTTTTAATCGCAGTTAGTGGTTTTCAAATATAAATAGTATCTTAGAAAATAATCCTAATAAATGACATGCATATTCGAAATTTAAAATTAATTTTTTGCTCTTAGCTGTAAGGTCTTTTTTTGTTTTTCGTTATTCATATAACTAGGTCGAGAAACAATCATACGGCTCACCTGATGGTAAGCGATTCGCAAGCGCGCGTTACAGGAACACAACAGTGCTTAAAAGCAGTATTATTTAGCTGTCTTATTCTGTAAGGTCGTGATACTTCCCCAGTCAGGCTGCACCAGATTTTAAAAATGATATTTCCTGCTGTGCCCTACCTCAGTTAAATAACACCACCTTAGTACATTTTGCTGCAATTGTACTACTCTTGTTTTTGTGACCTTTAATGGTGTACAATAAAGAGTATTATAATTATTTAAAAAAAATATTGTTCGCGTATAAGCTATAATTACCATGTGTAATTTCAGCCTATTTGCACAAAATAGTTAATGGATAATCAGGCAATTTTCGTTTTTTTGTGACCTTTGAGTTTCATTTGATTTTTTTTAAATGGACATGAAACTTTTTTCAACTATTTTGTTTTTCCTAGCGATATATGATGTAAATGTGGTAGTAGAATAAATAAACAAATGATAATTGATTTGTGAACAAAGTCACTTCTGTATTCATAGTGTTAGTTGAGATAAAACTACAATTTAATTGATAACTCGATAGTATAACCAACAATGCTATATAGAAGCTCCGGATTACTCGAGGTCTAGTAACGAGTGGAACTTTTAAACAGAAATAGCAGTACAATAACGAATATTCTGGAAATATTTTTTTTTCCATTCTATTTGCACGCAAATCCTTTACATTGTAGCTGAATGTCGAAGCGACCTACATTCAAACGCATGCTATGCAGAAGTTCACTTTTTTTTTTATTCCATTTTTCTTCCAGTACTGTTTGACTTTGCAAATTTTTAAGTATCATTAACCCACATACAAGATTATAGCAGTCCACAAAATAGCGCTTCTAATGATTTTAATTTTTTTGAGTTGTGTTTTTTTCAGTCGGGTTATGATCGATTGTTCAAACTCGTGATGGCTGGCTTGAAGCGCTTTATCTGCACACTTTCCATTGTTAGTCATAACAATTACGTATGCTATTTTTGTTGCATTATGTATTGTATGCCTCTGTTATGCTCCTCTTGTTTAACTTGCATGCATGCGCGCTGGCATACGTCAGCAGTCAGCACATGCATGTTACACGTTGTAGGTACCTCTATATGGGGTATTTTTTCACAAATGGCCATTCATTCGCGCTGGCAACATTAAATAAAAATGACTGTGTTGAAACTTGTAATTTTTTGATATACGCAAACTTCTCTCCCTAAAATAAAAATATAATTTAACAGAATTTATTATTATCCGAGGCGAATGTTGAAATCGTTTTTAAAATTTATTCTCGAAGTTCATAAATAATTGATGCGTTCTCGTCCCCCGACCGAGCGATGAAAACTTAATAAAGCGCTGCGAATTATTATTTTAATAATGCCAAAATGCTTTAAAAAGTAAACAATTATTCAAAGTTCCTCTGAAATTTGTAAAATACAAATATTCATAATCATAATATCGACTTAGAAAAAGTATATCTACATTATGCTATTAATATTTTTTTATACCCACTAATTTCAGGAACTACTGGTTCGAATTGAAAAAAGTATATTTGTGTTGAATAGCCTATTTATGGAGGAAGGCTATAGGCTATATTTTTCCTCAAATGAATACATGTGAAACAGCAAGGTACAACTAGTTAAATTATAAGGGAAGTGATTTGAGTAATTAAACATGTGATTTTCTACCCATCGATGGTGAAAGAAATTATAATTAATGTTGCATTGTATGTTGGACTAAAGTGTGAGTTAATGGTGTTTCATTAATTCATTCACATTCACATAGCATTCACAAGCTCGCGTCAAAAATGACGTGAACTCATGTGTTTTGCCCTTAGTCAACACGCTGGGCTTGGCGGGTTGGTGACCGCAGGGCTGGCTTTGTCGCACCGAAGACACCGCTGCCCGCCTTCAGCCTGTGTAATTCAAAGTCAGCAGTTGGATGGTTATCCCGCCATCGATCGGCTTTTTAATTTCCAAGGTGGTAGTGAAATTGTGTTATTCCTTAGTCGCCTCTTACGACACCTACGGGAAGAGAGGGGGTGCATACAGCAATATATTAATGTTGTTTATGATGATTTAAAATTAGTTAATTTGCTACGTATTTTCTCTGTACTGTACATATTCATGATTGTTTCAGAGAGATTAAAATAATTAAAATCAGTTGAGCGATATGTCCAGTTCCACGACGGGTTGGCATCGCAATAATTGAAATCTAATTATGGAATTACGGCCGATCTAATTACTCTTTGAGACGCAGCCTGTTTAACCGATTACAGCTGTGAAGTTGCTTACAATGTATAGATGGTCCGTAACTACAATAATTTGTTTGTTTTTTTTTTAATTAAAATTTTATCGCACAAGTAAACATACACAATTTTGAACTATTACATCTATTTAACTATGTATCTAGATACTAGCTTCTGCGCGCGACTTCGTCGGCGTGGACTCTGCTCCTATTGGTCTTAGCGTGATGAAACATAGCCTATAGCCTTCCTCGATAAATGGGCTATCTAACACTGAAAGAATTTTTCAAATCGGCCCAGTAGTTCCAGAGATTACCGCGTTCAAACAAACAAACAAACAACCAAACAAACAAACTTTTCAGCTTTATATATTAGTATACTTAGATAATATATGTTCTAAAAATAAAATGTATAATACATGCATAATTATTATAGTAGAGGAACACTGATAATTTTAAAGGTTTCTAATGTGATGTCGTAAATAAACACATTTTTTAAATAAACACACACAAAAACATATAAAAAAAGTTTTGGTTCGTACTTATTCATATCAAACAATCTTAGTACTAGGATTGCATATCTCATAGTATGTAGTCACTAGGAAGTCTGAATAACAATCGAGTATGTATTTCACATTCCACTATCTGCAGTGACAGTTATCTCTCTGTACCATAGTAACTTAACTCAATAACGTCAGATTACATGTCTGAACTGACATAACATGTTAAAGTTAATTTACTAGCCGCTTTAAATTAATAAATATCTTTACCATACACACACACACACACACACACACACACACACACACACACACACACACACACACACACACACACACACACATACACACACACACACACAGTTATCTGTTCCTAAGGTGAGCAACTAATGCTGGTGTTGTAACAACAGCGTAACAGCGGTCATAGCTCTCTACATATTTTTGAAGTGAAAACTTATTTTGGCGCACCACACATACATTTTTTCGTAGATAAGTTAGGCTGATCCGTCACGCTCTGAGGTGAAAGGCTTGATCGGATGAACTCGGGACCGCCGAGTGTATCCGAGCGAGAAAGATACAGTCAGCTGCTCTTCGCTGCTGAACGGTGAAAGTCTCGATCGGGTGAACTCGGGACTTATTGCGTTGTTGCATAATTGCGATTGTCAATGAAGTTTTCAATTCTGATATGCGGTCTTAAGCACAGACTCTAAATTTTTTTTGATAAATACGAGTATAAATAATCTAATATATATAAATCTCGTGTCACAATGTTTGTCCTCAATGGACTCCTAAACCACTTAACCGATTTTAATGAAATTTGCACACCGTGTGCAGTTTGATCCAACTTGAAAGATAGGCTATATTTCATTTTGGTATATGTAATTATTATATTTAAGAAAAAAAAGGCGGTACGAAGTTCGCCAGGTCAGCTAGTACATCTATATATTACACCCACACTCAGGCTGGAATCGAACTTCCATCCCGCGGAGAAGAAAGCAGGACCACTGCAAACTGCGCCAACGGGCTAGATCAAGTATTAACGCGTTATATTTATTTACAGCCCATAAAATTCTAATTTGAAAACTATTAAATCACAAAAGCAAATTAATATTCGTATGGATAACATAAACCCTAATGAAATTTGTGTAATGGAATAATGAAATGACTATTAAAGTCACCCAGAAAATCATAATAAATTTATGATTCGTTATAACTATCGTAACTACAGAGGTTATTAAAACAAAATTTTAATTCATCGGCAATTAATCAATGTCATCATTCAATTTGATTTATTGTTCATACCCGATGAGATTCGGATTTTAAGTGAAGAATAATAAAATAAATATTATAATCAAAGTAAGAATATATGCAACGTTTATCTAAAAACATAATTTTTAAGAAAGAAAATAAAGAATCACATTTAAGATTTTTTTATAACCAGGTCGGCAAACAAGGAACACAACATTGCTTAAAAACAATATTATTTAGCTGTGATCTTCTGTAAGGTCGAGTTACTACCCCAGTGGGGCTGCTCCATATTTTGAGCAGGAAATTTCCTCCTGTGCATAACCTCAGTTAATCCTATGATTGCATTATATAAATATCGAAAATGTGATGAGTATTAAAAGGCAATCTAGTGTAATCTAGTATAGATAAAAAGAGTAAAATATATAATGAATGAAGTCAAAATAAATATTAAAAAAAGGTGTGTGTGCGATTCACACACGATAGAAGTGAAACTTCTTTGGCAAACTAATTAAAAAAAACTAATTTAAAATTAGCGGCAGCGCGACCGCAGCGCAGTGCGCCCTTCCCTGACGTTTTTTCGTTGCATCCGGTTTGAAATCACAACGATTCTAAAGAAGTTTCACTTCAAAAAAAGCGTCACTTTTTTAACGGTTGTCAGGTTGTCAGTGAAATGATAATTCTGATCTGAGAAATCAAAATCACAAAAAATACACACACAAAGAAAGCCAAAGTATTATTAATAAAATCAAAAACTTAAGTATTGGTAATAAAATGCAGACGAATCTAACACAAGCTACAAAAATACTAACAGTACAATATGAAGCGTCCGTAAGAAATGTTATTTTACGAAATGATGAGGACAAGATAAAGCAAATGGTAAAAAAAAAAATTACAAACAATATAAGACGCTGAACGAATTGTATGTCACGTTTTGATGTCACGATAAATTTACTGCCATCTAAATGCCACAATAGATTTCACATAAGATCACCACAGTTATACAGATTCTTCGTGAATTAAGTAGCTATAATACGATTTTGATCCTACTACTCAAACAGGCAGCCATTACGTATCTATACTAATATTATAAAGCTGAAGAGTTTGTTTGTTTGTTTGTTATTTTGTTTGGACGCGCTAATCTCAGGACTGGTCCTATTTGAAAAATTCTTTCAGTGTTAGAAAGCCAATTTTTTGAGGAAGGTTATAGGCTATTTCTTTTTAATTTACGCGTGTGAAACCGCGGGTCACAGCTAGTATATAATAAATATAATATTTTTTTGAAGTGAAACTTCTTTAGACGCATGAGGGGTAAAACTTGAGTGACCGGTAACGCGGCAGAGTCATGACGACCAGTACTTGGATTGGTTACCGCCTAGGAACACCACGTGAGGTTGGCTTTTTTCAATTATTGTTTTTTTTTAATTTTTTTTACTTAGTTTTTTTTTTTAATTTATTTATTTGCCAAAGAAGTTTCACTTCTGACATGTGTACTTTGTACGCTCGCAATTTTTTGTATCTGTTTGAGTGTATCTAAATACGTCGTAAATATATTTATATGTATGAGTACGTACGCGACAATATTGTGATGTGTTTTTCTGCTAAACCTTGATCGAATAGAGTGCCTGGTTATAGCGTAAGTTTCATGTCTCTTCCTTCGTAGTAAACGAGGTCTTCAAGATTTGTGAGACGATTACGGGATTTTATTTTATGATTTTATAGCAACAATGTTTTTTGCGCATTCTTTTCTGAAGAATCTACTTTTCGATTAGCTTGATATTAAATTTAATTAATTTACTAAAAACTAACATAATTTTTATTTGTAAAATGACGATACGAAATTGCTTTTGTCTACTTGAATGAAGTAAATTTTGATTTTGATAAGTAGATTTATACAAAAATAGCTGCACCACGCAGTTTCACCGGCATAATTTCCAATCCAGTGGAAACGTTGCAATGAAATGTAGCCTATTTGTTAGTCTAGATCTTCACCTATCTACGTACCAAGTTTTATTAAAATCGGTTTAGTAGTTTTTGCGTGAAAGAGCAACAAACCTACATACATACATCCTCACACACTGTCACATTTATATATATCAGTAGAATAGTTTAACCTTTAAGTTTAAGCGTTACTAGCTTCTGCGCGCGACTTCGTCTGCGTGGACTCCGCTCCTATTGGTCTTAGCGCGATGATACATAGCCTATAGCCTTCCTCGATAAATGGGCTATCTAACACTGAAATAATTTTTCAAATCGGCCTAGTAGTTCCAGAGATTACCGCGTTCAAACAAACAAACAACCAAACAAACAAACTCTTCAGCTTTATATATTAGTATAGATATGAATACAAACAGTAATAAATCACAGAATTCAAATCTCAAAATAGAAACGATATTTGTTAGGTATAATTTAAAGCTTGAATTCCGAATCGAAACACCAAAATCCAGGTTTATTTCAAACATAAAATTGACTGCATTGAGGTCAGATTCAGGTTCTCTGTGCCAAACTGACACCATATGTACATCGATTGAATCCGATGCACGCGTGCATTTCCAACTATTTCTGCCAGTTTAGAACTAGCGGTTTAATTAAACTGAGTTTAGAAACGTAGGAGACAGTCGTTCCTGTCAGGAAATTCTGTCTGTAGTTTCATCAGATTTATATTTTAAGCGATCAGGAATCGTCGGTGATCTCGTATTTTGTAACTAAATTTGTAAATGTTACTTTACTAGAGTATTTGGTGTAGCGGATTTGGACGAATTCGCGTTTGATTCTGAATGGAATGGATTGTTATTTTGATGTCATGTACATACTGCAGTCAAAGTTATATTAATTTAATGGGTAAAAAAAAAAACTTAATAAATATTTAATCAAAAATTTGATTATAGAAAAATAGTTTATAATCTATTAAGATTATTTTCTAAATTTTAAATGGAAGTTAAATGTAATATTAACATACACATATTTACAAAACTTAAAATACGACTCTTTTGTATTTAATTAATTATTTATATATAACTAGCTGTACACTGCACGCGTTGCTAACACAACACTTTGCTGAAAATCATGATCTGATCAAATGCATAGTTTACGATTCTATAAAGGACATACAGACAAACATTCATTTATCTTTACTAATATGATAAAGGTGAAAAGTTTGTTTGTTTGTTTGTCTGAACGCGCTAATCTCAGGATCTACTGATCCGATTTGAAAAATTCTTTCAGTGCTAGATAGCCCATTTATCGAGGAAGGCTATAGGCTATATATTATCACGCTAAGACCAATAGGAGCATTGCACCAATGAAGAATGTTTCAAAATCGTTTTTTTTTTCCTTTTGAGAGCTTCCACTGCGTAAACGGTTAGTTTCGCACAAATCATGTATGACAGAATTAGTTCTATTCCACGGGGACGAAGTCGCGCGCAGAAGCTAGTATATTATATAGATTATCGTATTTAACGCGTTTATGTATTGAATTTATGTAATAGAAAATCTTTATTTAAAAAGTTCCAACTTATTATCTAGGAGCATTTATTATTTTGTTAATACTGAAACACACTTAAGCCGGCTAATGTCGTCCATTTATCCCCCGCCTGTGATCAGGGCTCTTCGTTATAGGAAAAACGGAATGATATTTCACGAGAGGTCGTTAATAACAATCCAAAAGCTTGTATTGATTGGGGTCCTTGTTCTTGCACTTTTATTAATTTTCAAGTCTTTAATCGTATTTTTCGAGAGGAAATCTTGACATACATATTAAAATAACGAACGTTTTTTACAAAAATATTATTGAAGACGTTATTTTTTTTTTAATAAGCGGAAATTAAAGCACTTTTTTAATTTTTAAAAAAAGAATCTTATAAATGTCTCAGCAGTGACATATTATAATTATAGTAGACTATTATTGAACTGACAGCCAGTAAATGTCATGTCAAAGGCCTTTTTCAACCGAATTCAAAAATTCGAAATGTGGTGCTTGTCATGTAGTCATATTCAAATTTAATCGAGACCTGTTAAGAACTTTTTGAGTTATCTCTAACGTCCAAATATACAAATTGCTACTGAATCAAAGATTTTAAAAGTTAAAGAAACTTAAGAATCGAAGGAATCACTAAATTATTGTTACGTTGTTACGATACCAGAACGCTTTTTATGAAACAAATACACATGGGAAAAAACAAGAGCTACAATTGTATCGTCTAGCCATTGCGACGCCGTTGATATTATATAAAAATTGAATATTTAGACTATTTCCAGGCAAAACCTAAATATTTATCTTAGGTAGATTTTCAGTGCTAAATTGGATTGTTTGTTTAGACAAATTATTTGTTTATCGGCTGTTAGTGAGATGGACATTGGAATACATGGTGCTTAAGCGGGTTTTATGAGACCATTTAAATTGTTATTATACACGATTTAATAAGCTTAATGAAAATGAGTTTCGTTTGTTAAATATTTTTGCTATTAATTCTTCACGTGATAAAAATCTAAGATTTAATTTTATATTTTTTGTATAATATTGAAAAAGGGTAAATTTGACGATTGAAAAAAAATATTCTGAATTATTTAACTCCTTTTTTTTGTGCATGATCGCGACAATCAAATAGACGCTGCACCCACAAGGTATTTTGCGATTACATTCTAAATAAAATGTCGTACCCACAGTGGAGCAGCATGGTGGATTAACTTCTCTTATATGTAGAAAAAGGCCTATGCCTAGCAGTGGGATGTTAAAGGCTGAATAGTGACATGACGTAGAGCATGCATGCATAATGCATCGTGCATTAGCGCCGCTGTCACAGTGCTGGCGGTCGCGGTTTCGATCCCCGCTCAGGAAAGATATTTGTGGTGTTCTTAGCATTTGTGCTTGTGTATTGTGTGTGTGTTTCCGGATCCCCGATACAAAGAAAATCTCACTGGGGGCCGTTGAGGGCAAAGCATTTATTTATTTTTTATTTAAATGTATTACTTAACTTAATGTTTTTTAACTTAATGTTTTATTGCATTACATACCTCCACGCTTACGTAATATCTTAAGAGATCGACAAAACCACAATTCAACAACTCGTATCAATGCACAGAGAGGAAATCAAAATTCTAATAAGTATGTAATCACATTATTTGTAACCAATGTTGAAACACCGTGCGTATTGGATCGTACATCTTATTTTTTTTTTTCATGACGTCGAAAACTTCAGAGTTTGATAAAAATTCAACTGGCGTGTGGCCTGATTAAAAACGATCATCAGAATCGAAATTGGATCTGTCAGTGAGTATCTGGGTCAGAGTATTGTATTGTGTTTGAAACGACAACTGTGAAACAGTGATAATGCGGTTTTGATCATAGATACAGCGACTAATAAAACACTAAATCATTAAAACTAAAAAATCATTAAACTAAAAGAATTTTGATGATACTTATTTTCACGAAATAATACGATAGTGATTTTTAGTTGTTTTCAATAATTTATCAAAGCCAACGTCACGCGGTGTTCCCAAGCGGTCACTCATCAAAGTACTGACCGTCCCTGACGCTGCCGCGTTACCGGTCACTCAAATTTTACCCCTCATGCGCCTAAAGAAGTTTCACTTCAAAAGAGCGACATTTTCACGTAAAACGTGTACTGCTATATATACAATACACATATTTACAATGCAATGACAATCAGCAAGTCTGAAATTACCGATGCGCTTCGAACCGTTACACTCCACTGTAATTACACTGGACGCTGTAAAGGGACGTCCGACACAACAGGACAAATATTTGAGAACAATTCCAGGTCAGAACTAGCAACTAGAGTACCCTGAAGCTCCTTGTGTGCACTGAAGTGAAAAGCCTGTAAGCTTTTCCCTGCTCTTAGACTTACACCATAAATAGATAAGTCGATGCTTAATTGTACTGCTTGTTATTGATTAATTTTTTATTTACCTAATATGACTAATGAGTGACTGTGTCATCGTGATAATATGCATGCCATATCAAAAGTATATAATCTCTATATGCATAAAAATTAATCGCTGAATGTGTTGCTAAGCGCAAATCTCGAGAGTGGCTGAACCGATTTTACTAATTCTTTTTTATAATATTTCTTGAAGTACGAGAATAGTTCTTACGGAGAGAAAAATTTAAAAAATTGCCTGAAAAAGTCTACGAACAACACTTTTCTATATTCCCATTCAAAAGATTCGTAATAATACTTAAAAGTCAATTTGAACTTTAATACCACTGTTACTCTACTCGACTGTTAGGCGGTACGAAGTTCGCCGGGTCTGCTAGTTAATTAATAAAAATCTACTATAGACTCAAATTGTAGCCTTTGCTATGAAGAGCCTACATTACAGTCACTTCTTTAAATATAACGAAAGACAAAATAATATAGCTGTATGATTTACATCTAGCGCAGTGGAAGGCTTGCAATATAAAAATAGATACACCGAAGTTCTGGGCCAGTTCTCGTTTATCATTGTTGTCGAGAAGTTGAGCTGAATTGTATTGAGCTGAGTTAAGCGTTTTATTTTACATAAGTTTATGTATTTACATAAGAACATAAACGGTTACGTCTATTTTTTTCTAATTTAAACTTTAAAAGTAAGGTTGTAAGTATATGGTAAGAAAGAATGATGTCCCAATGAACATAACACGTTCGACAACACACAATTTCGGGTATAAATTTAAAATGGCATCGTTCTTCACTTTATCTTTAAAATATTTTTTTTATTAGTGACGAAAGCTCCAGCTCTTACCCACCAAAAAAGAAAAGATGTTTACATTGGAACATGTTCATAATATAATAGAATAGGTAGTAAATAAAGAAAATAAAATTAGAAAAAAGTGCATGCTTACAAAGTACACATGTCAGAAGTGAAACTTCTTTGGAAAACTAATTGAAAAAATATAAATTAATAATTAAACTCTAATTGAAAACTAAGGTGAAGCGGAACACGAGGCAGGTGACGCCTGTACCGGACGAAGTAGACGGTATCATAATTAAAAACAAAAAAAAATTACCCTCATGCGCCTAAAGAAGTTTTACTTCAACAAAGCCCTCTTCTTCGTAATTGGTTAAAAGCAAAGCTAGCAAATAAATCATAGAGATAAAAGTGAAGCTGAGTATGAAGTACGTCGAAGATTTCTCGAATCCTGGTATTAGAGTAAGTCCCGATATTATGTGATATTGATTTTAATTCCGGAGGATTCCATTTCTTTGACCTTCGTTATTTTCGTAATGATTTATGGAGTCGCCGTTTTATTCGACTGGAGAAGTGTAAATGATGTATTTTTTTTATATACCTACAGCTAAATTTTTTCGTTGTTTTTTGGTCTAAGATCCGAACCTAAATCGATCTTCACCGAGTGAAACAAACTTTATAACAAATTTAGTATATTAGATAAAAGATAAGGTATGGAGAAGATAACTGGCATCGATATACCTGTTTATACCTTACAACCCAGTAGTTCATCCAGGTAAATAACAGGCAACGACTGCACATTTTATACGTTTCATACTATCAAGTCAGATTAAAATTTTCTTATTATCTTGATGTTGCAATTTTCAATTAAAATAATCAGTCCAGGATTTTCTTAGGTAACAAATTTTTAATATATCATCTAACTAGCGACCCGCCCCGGCTTCGCACGGTTGCAATGCTGAAACTAAATACTATCTACAATAAAAGATACGTTAGCAACCAAAAAATGACCAGTGTTCCTCTACTATAATATACATGTATTATACATAAAAATCTTCCTCTTGAATCACTCTATCTACTAAAGAAAACCGCATCAAAATACGTTGCGTAGCTTTAAAAATTTAAGCATACATACAGACAGACAGACAGCGGGAAGCGACTTTGTTTTATAATATGTAGTGATATACTAAATTTATTATAAAATATGTTTCATTCTATTATCAGCTCGGTGAAGATCGACTTAGGTTCGGATCATATTATCGACTTTTTTTTTCTATAAGACCAAACGGATTTTGAGCTAAGTAATGTATTATGTACAGCTCCTTAAATAGTATAGTGATCTATTTTATTATCCTGTTACCCATTTATTACATACACAATATTATCACAGTTTATAGAAAAATACAAAATAAATTGTGTTTGTTTTTAAACGAAAAAAAAAAACCGACTTCGATCTATGTCGACTAGTAGGTACAGTACACAAGGTTAAAGAAAACTCAAAATTTATTCGTCAGATCACGCTCAAATTTAAACAGGAATACATGAAAAGCATCACTGTTGAATAAAAAACAAGTATAAAAATATGTAGGGTAAAAAAAAATATTAAAAAAAACGCTGAAATTTAGAACTTCATCTTTTTTTTAAAGTCGGTTGGTACGGAATCTTTCTAAAATGTATATTTTATCACAAATATAATATAAAGTAACAAATTCTCATTAGAAAATTTATGAATATCAATTAATTAATTCTCTAACTGACCAAATATTAACGTTTCCATTTCATTTATTTTATTCCTAAAACATTCCTTTCAAACTTTAGTATAAAAAAGCCACCAATATCCTTAGAAAATCTTTTAAAAAACTTTTATAAATCAAAGGATCTCATTTCTTGGAAATACCTGTTCATTACGAAATAAATTATTTCGCTTCTGTTTAAAAGTTAAAAAGGAAAGATAATGATTTCAGAAGTGCCATTTACAAGCCATCTTGTATTTTTTATCCTAATGTAATTTTGCTATATTTTATATTATTAATTTATATACTACACTAGCTTCTGCACGCGACTTCATCCGCGTGGACTCCACTCCCATTGGTTTTAGCGTGATGATTTATAGCCTTTAGTCTTTCTCGATAAATGGGCTATCTAACACTGAAAGATTTTTCAAATCGGACTAGTAGTTCCAGAGATTACCGCGTTCAAACAAACAAACAAATTCTTCAGCTTTATAATATTAAGTATAGATATAAAAATAAACTGTATACGATAATCTAAAACAAATACTTCTAACATAAACATTTACAATTAAATAAATAAACGCTTCATACTCAACGCGTTCCCAGTGGGATTTTCTCCTATGTCAGGAGTCTGGAAACACACACAATTCAATACGCCCAGACCACGATAAATAACCATAATTATGGCAAATACAAATGTCAGTCGAGAGCGGGGATCGAACAGCTAGTGCTTTGACCGCTGCGCCAACGCGTCGTCAAAATTTACTCACGATTCAGCCTGTAATATCCCACTGTTGGGCATAGGCCTCTTCCCCATGTAAGGAGAATTATCGGAGCTTAATCCACCACGCTGATCCAATGCGGGTTGGTGGATATATTCCCTACTATGAGTAACGATCACTATCAGGTGTACATGATAACAACCGGGACCGACGCACAGTGGGAGGAAACGATCAAAACTACGTGCGAGGTTGTAAATCTAATCCATATGAAATGATTTTTTTTAAAATACTCGTTATTATGTCTGCTTTCTTGTAGCACTGGGGAAATTCACTTTTTAGAGGTAGAAACCACCCCTATCAACCCCTAAGTAGGCTAAACCACCAGATTCAGGGTAAAACGATTTTGATCAACTACATATAATTATATAACCTCAACGCCGATATACTTTATCCCCACATACCCTTACAACCTCATAAACTACCCCTAACAACCCCCAAGCAGGCTAACACACCTAGCTCGCAAATTTAATCAATTACTTTTCTGTAAATAAATTGAGATTTCAACTACAGATAGACTAACCCACCTTAACCCTCACATACTTCGTTTCCACATACCCTTACAACCTCATAAACCACCCCTAACAACCCCCAAGCAGGTTAACACACCTATCTCTGGATATACCGTAAGCATCACTCTTAAGGCAAAAACTCTAAAACGGTTACGCAGTTCAGTATATTATCTTCTATATTTTAATAAGTGAAGCAAAAGCTTTGTACCCCTTTTTACGAAAATTGCGCGGACGGAGGAGTATGAAATATCACACAGTTACAGTTTATAATTATAGAAAAGGAGTGCAGAATGCATTTTTTGTTTAAATTTTTCATAAAATATACATTTAATCAATATTTAAAAAAAAAACATTACACTCACTACCGTGTATTTGACACACACACGCATATAATTATACTCTTTTGTTTAATGTTCATAATTTAAACTAATTATAATCGAATTTCGACCACTGGGCGACCATTAGATCAAGTAATTCGTTGTTGTATTATACGTATGTAATATTCATTTTATTCATCACACCATCCAGTATTTGTTCTTGTATGGGGCTCTTTTAATATAAAAGCTTTCCTAAATAAACACATTTCGTTTAGTCCAATTCAAAACGTCTATATAATCATTTAATCCTACAGTTCTTTTCAAAGACCCCGGCTTAATTTTATGAGAATCTGTGCTGATGCCCATTACTTAATCACATAATATTCTGACTGAACACTATAATATCGTAGGAAATTTGATTTTGGGGTTAGCCTTTGGGTATTAATAAACCTTTGTAACAAGCAGTTTGCGTGAGGCTTGGTTATATTATTTATGTTAACTACACAAATGGCTATCTTCAGTGCAATAAATCTTGAGTTGAGTTAGGAAGCTTTTCAATTCTAAATATTATTTTTATTTTATATATCATTTATTTTTAGGGTTACAATTTTAGTAGTCTATCTATGTATGTATGTATCTTCATCTGTTCTCTAATTTCTCCCAAAATACTTGTCATCATATTTATATAAATGACGATAGTTAAAAGCGTTTTAATTGTCTGTTAATTGTGGGCTATTTGGTGTCACATTATATTGAATATGACTCCCTCTAAAGGATATAAAGTGACGTACTAATTTTTTTGACGTTGTCGGGTTTTAGTTTTCAGCTTTCTTTTTACCTTGTTGCCGACTCAATAGAAAGAAGATTCTTACAAGTGTGGATTAAAATGAAGAACTGCAAAATTGGAATGTATAATAAATAAAGGCCTCACTCACAATAGCACTGCACATATAGCAATGCATTCTATTGTTTCAAAAATATATAAATATCCTTAGAAAATCTAGAAGTATATAGCGCCTTCTCTGGTTGGAACTTCAAAAATTAAAAAAGTCAGTAGAACGTCTCCGTGAAAAACAAAATTTGAATTAGCTGACAATAGTAAAACATACGAGGAAACCATGTCTTTTTCTAAATTTTTTCACAATATTCGTATACCAACATGTGCTGGATCACTATTTGTTGAAATTAATATACACTTCGTGTAAAGTATAATACTTCGTGTAATATACACTTCGTGTAAAGGTAGGAATAATAGTTTGGTTTCTTTACTTCTCGTGGAAATTAATATTATGTTTGTACAGCTTTCTTGACTTATTTGTGAAAATTTATAAATGCCTGATGAAGGTCCAATAAAGGATTGAAACGTTGCATGAATTTACAATTAGTGGTTTGATTGGCACCTCACGTCCACATTCCTGAGAACCGTTAAAAATACTTAATATACACTTTACTAAAGAACTTTTTTAACGAGCACTTGTCCTATACAGATTATTTTTTTTATTTTTATTTTTTTGATAAAAATACCTAAATTTAATACTCTTGACTACAAATTTTCGATAGGATCAAATTTTATAAAGAAATGTCCCATTTATGATAATGTCGTAAATATCAAGTGTCGTTATCGTTAAAGGGTTCGGTGTCACACGACCTTTGATCTGAGATTTGCCGTTTCAGAATTTCCAATCACGTTTGTAAGATGAAGTCGACATCACGCTTTACGATCGTTCCAGTTGTGATTTTGATTCAAATCTTTTCAAATCTTTTAAATCTTTTTAATTTTTAAAGTAACTGTATTACAGCAACAGAACTTCAACTGAGGTAGGGGACAACAGGAAATTTCCTGCTCAAAATATGGAGCAGCCCGACTGGGGTCTCGACCTCGACCTTACAGAAGGCCACAGCTAAATAGTACTGTTTTCAAGCAATATTGTGTTCCTGTTGGTGAGTAAGGTGACCAGAGCTCCTGGGGGGGAATTGGGGGTAGAGTCGGCAACGCGCTTGCGATGCTTCTAGTGTTGCAGGCGTACAGGCTACGGTAGTCGATTACCATCAGTTGAGCCGTACACTTGTTTGCCGAACTCGTTACATAAAAAAGGCACAAAAGATATACTTCTTTTTATTTCAGCAGTACTAATTAACCTAATATCATTAATTAGTTTATATCTAATTAATTTAACAGAATAACGGAGTAAAACAGGATATATAAAATGGATAAAAAAATACACGAATGGTTAAATTAATATTAACAATCTTAATATTAACGTAGCGATAACACTAACTAAATTAAAAATCCGTCTGCTATTTCGTTGGCAACGTGCCTGGCAGTGGTCGAAAGGTTGCAGACTTAAATTCAATCAGGTATTGCTGAATTTTTAGGATCCAAATCTGTTTAAAAATTCATTTCGTGCATTGCGACGAAAATACAACCCAAGGAGTTCGTATATGTCGGAAAAAAATCTGAGACGTAAATCTGACAAGTACCAGAGCAGCATAAATTACGAAATCTTCGTCATCATACATACTAATAAAGCTGAAGAGTTTGTTTGTTTGTTTGAACTCGATAATCTCTGGAACTACTGGGCCGATCTGAAAAATTCTTTCAGTGTTAGATAGCCCATTTATCGAGGAAGGCTATAGGCTGTATCATCACGCTAAGACCAATAGGAGCGGAGTCCACGCCGACGAAGTCGCGCGCAGAAGCTAGTACATATAATAAAAATGTAACGGTTCGCTGTCTGTACATTAAGATTTATAAGAAAAATATTATTGCAGCCTTTATTAACACAATTAGCACCCAAAATAAAGATTGTCAGAATGTTTGTCTGTTTGTCTGTGCATTTGTGCAAGATAATCTCAGAAACGGCTTATCTGATTTAGACGTGGTTTTTATTAATATATTGTGGCAAGCTTAGCTTAACATTTAGTGTTTGTTTCATGTCAATCGATCCATAAATAAAAAAGTTATGCCAATTTAAAGAATCACGTTGAACATGTAAAGCCACTATTCCACGCGGACGAAGTCGCGAGCACAGCTAGTTGATAATATAATGTATCTTACCAATTTATGGGGAACGTACTGATTACGATATATTACGATACGTTGATTAACGCTAATTGAAATATCATGAACTACGTCATAGAATTGAAAGAAAACATCAGCAACACTATTGAAGTTCAAAATAACGCGAAAATCTAAAACAAAAGGAGCGCAACTCAAACATTTCGCACCACATTTCCTACCAATAAACCGTAGCTATTTGCGTAAAAGCGATACATCCGCCTGGTCCATTAGCGACTTTAAGTGTCCCCTTTCCCGGATTCGTCACGAAGACCTAAGTAAAGGTTTTTTTTTTTCTTTTAACCGGGTTAATAGTATCTTGTTTCAAGGCGAGTTCTGAAAATAAAATGAAGTACGAATATTAAATGAGTTGTTATTGAATTTTGGTTTTTATAAATGTTTTATAAAGACTTATTCGAGTGATGAAAAAAAGATTTTTTGCTTGAATTTATTTTAATAATTATGACTATAGCTGGCAGAGTATTTTTGTAATAGGAAAACTCATTTTTAAGGGATTTTTAATATCAAGAATATTATCACTTGATAATATTCTTGATATAAATAAATTTATGAACTAAATGTTCACATTGCTAATTTTTATGAAAAAATCAACACTTTTACTAAACTTCTACAATCGCTTTTAAGAAAATATATTTCGGAACAAAAATAAAATTACGGTACGTCAAAATGAGACGAAAGATAGAGGATAAGATAAGTAACCCAATCCATAAAATACTTGTAACATGATTTCCAATATGAAGTAGATTTAGTCATGAACTTCTCATATTCCTATTTAGGTTAAGAGCCACTTATAATCACGCTTCAGTCTTCAGCCTATAATATCCCACTGCTGGGCATAGGCCTCTTTCACCATGTAGGGAAGGGTCAGAGCTTAATCCACCATGCTGCTCCGATGCAGGTTGGCGTATATATTCCCTACTATGAGTAACGATCGCAATTAGGTGTGCATGATAACAACCGGGACCGACGGCTTAACGTGCTCTCCGAGGCACGGTGGGGAGACCTACAAGGACTGCACAAACAACCACACCACGGCAAACACCTGCATGGGCTGTATGGCTCATACAAATGTTGTCGTGTGCGGCGATCGAACCCGCAACCGCACGCGCAACAGCCACAAACCAGTGATGTATAGCGAACTATAATATTTTTGACTAAAATAGAATTATACTCATTTTTTTAAACATACTTTTCTAAATTCAAATGAAAGAAAAAATTAAATTTTATTAAAACATTTAAAATCGTAGACCATCTTACACACACTTGATTCCGAAACTTAGTTCCAGTCGAAATGCGTTCAAGAAAGTTTTCCACAGCCTCATTTCCATATAATTGTTCTACAAATGAGACTCAGGTGGGTAGTATTAAAAATTCTAGGTTATGTAGGTGAGCTAACAGTTGCTTTGTGGAAGGCAAAAGAGAAAAAAGTTTATAAGGACGCTTAGCAAAGGAACTTAGCTTAATTACTCGTATCTGGGGAACTTTCGAGAAAGATCCGCTCTCGCTTCGAGTGAAGTTAACATTCTTTTAGTTTTAATTTTCAATTTTCTAGAATATGTTACTTTCATATCTTTTTTAATTTTTTTACTTTTGTGTAATCATGCAGAACGGTCTACAGTAGATTTTATTACGGTAAGTAATTTAATTTCAAAATTGGTCTTGGACTTGTTATCGTCATTTCGTTAGCTTCATTGATTTTAATTATTTTTTTTCTCTTAAATTGTGTTTTACATGTTCATAAATAATGTGCTACCATGTATATTATATTACTAGCGACCCGCCCCGGCTTCGCACGGGTGAAATGCTGATAATAAATATACTACAGAATGTCTCTGTATACGACGTTCACAGTTTTTTTTTGTCATTAGACAATACATTACATTTTATAGCTATCAGTGATAACAAAATATTAAAATAAGTTATCGATATCTCCTATTAACCTCGGAAATGTAAAATTTTCATTGTTAATGCCCGCCCCCGCAATCCTTATTGGGGGTGAGTTATCATAAAATCCGCTCATTGATAATTTATAGATCACATATAGGAGATTCCTACCAAATTTGGAGTCGATAGGAGCTACAGCAAGAAATTTCCTGCTCAAAATATGGAGCAGCCCGACTGGGGTAATACCTCGACTTTACAGAAGACCACAGCCAAATAATACTGTTTTCAAGCAGTATTGTGTGGTTGGTGAGGTTAGTAAGGTGACCAGAGCTTCTGGGGGTTGGAGATAGGGTCGGCAACGCGCTTGCGATGCTTCTGGGGTTGCAGGCGTCTGTAAGATACGGTAATCGCTTACCATCAGGTGAGCAGTACGCTTGTTTGCAGACATAATTATATATTTTAAAAAAATATTGTTGTAACGACCCATCCCCGCAACCCCTTGTGGGGTAGGATATCGTAAAATTCGTTCATAAATTATTTTTATATTACATTATTTATAATAAATTATTAATATATTACATCACTTACAGAAAATGCAAACAAAATTTGGAGTCTGTAGGAGCTATAGCTCGGAAATTTTAAGTTATCATTGTTAACACCCACCCCCGCAAACCCCTGTAGGGTGGGATATCGCACATTTTGTTCATAAATTATTTTTTAAGCACACAGAAAATTCATACAAAATTTGGAATCTTTAGGAGCTATAGCTCGGAGATTTTAATTTTTTATTGTTAACGCCCACCCCTGCAATCCTTATTGGGGATGAGTTATCATAAAAAGCGCTTATTGATCATTTCTACATCTCATATAGGAGATTACTACCAAATTTATAGTCGATAGGAGCTATAGTATAAAAACGGGAATTTTCCATTGGTAACGCCCCCGCCACCTCCTCTTGTGGGTGGAATTTCGTAAAATCCGTTCTTAGCTGATCACTACCCAGCGGAAGGAATGTTCCTACCAAATTTCAAGTCTCTACGACTTATGGTCCAATTTTCCATTGTTAACGCCTCCGTAACCCCCTCTTGTGGATGGAATTACGTAAAATGCATTCTTAGCTGATCACTACTCGGCGAAAGGAATATTCCTACCAAATTTGAAATCTCTACGACTTATGGTCCAATTTTCCATTGTTAACGCCCCCGCAACCCCCTCTTGTGGATGGAATTACGTAAAATCAATTCTTAGCTGATCATTACTCGGCGAAAGGAATATTCCTACTAAATTTGAAATCTCTACGACTTATGGTCCAATTTTCCATTGTTAACGCCCCCGCAACCCCCTCTTGTGGATGGAATTACGTAAAATCCATTCTTAGCTGATCACTACTCGGCGAAAGGAATATCCCTACTAAATTTGAAATCTCTACGACTTATGGTCCAATTTTCCATTGTTAACGCCCCCGCAACCCCCTCTTGTGGATGGAATTACGTAAAATCCATTCTTAGCTGATCACTACTTGGCGAAAGGAATATTCCTACTAAATTTGAAATCTCTACGACTTATGGTCCAATTTTCCATTGTTAACGCCCCCGCAACCCCCTCTTGTGGTGGAACTTCATAAATACCATTCTTAGCTGATCTTTACTCGGCGAAAGGAATATTCCTACCAAAATTTAAGTCTCTACGCCTTATGGTTCAATTTTTCATTGTTAACACCCCCGAAACCCCCTCTTGTGGGTAAAATTTCGTAGAATCCATTCTTAGCTGATCTCTACTCGGCGAAAGTAATATTTCTACCAAATTTCAAGTCTCTACGCCTTATGGTTCAACTTTTCATTTTTAACACCTCCGATTTAACCCCAAAAGGGGGTTGATTTCTCAAAATACATTATTAGTACACCTCAACACCATCTATAGAGCATAGATTTTGAATTTCAAGTCTCTTACTTTAAACACATAGGACTTTCATACAAACTTCCAACCCCCATTTACCCACTTAGGGGTGGAATTTCGTAAAACCCGTTCTTAGCGGATGTCTACTCTCTATAAGAAACCTATCTGCCAAATTTCAGGTTTGTAGGTGTATTTTTCATTCGACTTTCATACAAACTACCATCCCCTGTTTTAACCCCAAAAGGGGGTTGATTTCTCAAAATAAATTATTAGTACACCTCAACACCATCTATAGAGCATACATTTTGAATTTCAAGTCTCTTACTTCAAAAACATAGGACTTTCATATAAACTTCCAACCCCCGTTTAACCCCCTTAGGTATGGAATTTCATAAAACCCGTTCTTAGCGGATGTCTACTCCCTTTAAGGAACCTACTTGCCTAATCTCAAGTTTGTAAGTGTAATTTTCATTGGACTTCATACAAACTACCAACCCCTGTTTTAACCCCAAAAGGGGATTTATTTCTAAAAATACAAAATTAGTACACCTCAACACCATCTATAGAGCATACATTTTGAATTTGAAGTCTGTTACTTTAAAAACATAGGTCTTTCATGCAAACTTCCAACCCCCGTTTTACCCCCTTAGGGGTGGAGTTTCGCAAAACCCGTTCTTAGCGGATGTCTACTCACTATAATTAGAAACCTACCTGCCAAATTTTAAGTTTGTAAGTGTAATTTTCATTGGACTTCATACAAACTATCATCCCCTGTTTTAACCCCAAAAGGGGGTTGATTTCTCAAAATACATTATTAGTACACCTCAACACCATCTATAGAGCATACATTTTAAATTTCAAGTCTCTTACTTCAAAAACATAGGACTTTCATACAAACTTCCAACCCCCGTTTTACCCCCTTAGGGGTCGAGTTTCATAAAACCCGTTCTTAGCGGATGTCTTCGCCCTATAAGGAACCTACCTGCCAAATTTCAAGTTTGTAGGTGTTATAGTTTCAGAGATTTCGTGATGAGTGAGTGACCTTTCGCTTTTATATATATTATAGATTATGTGCATAAAGGTGCTGGTTGTGATAAGTTAAGAATGTTTAATATATTAAGATACTATGTAAACGTTTATTATGCAATTGTTTGTTGTCCTGAATTAAATAAAATAAAAATAAACAAACTTAGTTTGTACTTTTATAGCTTGTAACGTTTAATAAATTTATGATTTTGTTACAAAACCAATCAACCACATACAGCAACTTTATTTGATGCGAATTTGTTTCAATAGGAAAGGAGAGTATATCTCTAAATAACTTCAAAAAACATACAGGTTTCATCATTGTTTTTTTTTTTAAATATAAAACGAAGTTGGCAAACAAGCGTACGGCCCACCTGCTGGTACGCGTTTACCGTAGCCTATAGTCGCCTATAACAACAGAAGCGTCGCAAGCGCGTTGTCGACCCTACTCTCAATCCTCCTTAGGAACTGTGGTCACATGACTCGCCTCAAGAACACAATACTAAGCAGTATTAAAGAATATTAAAATTAAAGAATATTATTATTTAGCTGTGATCTTCTGTAAGGTCAAGGTACTTCCCCAGTCTGGCTGCTCCAGATTTTGAGGAGAATATTTCCTGCTGTGCCCTACTTTAGTAAAAGTCTTTCCTAAAGTTTTCTTAAATTCCTTCTTACCAAAAGATGAAATCAAATTATTTTGTGGATACTAAAAAAGTTTTCGAATTTTTCAAAATTTGTTATGTTTGTATTGTCCTTAATTTTTATTTTATATATGTAGTTATAAGTATTCTATTCGCCATATACCTACATACTGTAGTTCTTACTACTACGAGTATAAGACATCCCTGTTTGTATACGACACAACCTCATCTCAATGTCTATATTTAGATATTCTAAACGTATTTGCATGTTTTACGTCTACAACCTCCCAGGGTAGTTCTCTTTCTTTGTTAAATCATTGACAGAATACACAGATTTTGAATAAGGAAATATACAGGGAAAATCAATTGAATTAATGTTATAAGTTGTTAACCGACTTCAAAAAAGCTCCCATTTTTTTTCTGTATGGTAATAATTTTCTACTGGGTGGACTGATTTCAATAATCCTTTTTTTAATCGAAAGGTGGTACTTCTCATGTGATCTCATTTAAATTTAGCCGTACTTTTGTTTGCCGATCTGGTTGTATAAAAAAAGAATTATATCAAATAATGCGTAATTACTAGACTATTTTTTTGATCTAATTGAAGTCAGTTTTTTTTTTCGTTTGCGAGCAAACACAATTATTTATCAATACTAGCTTCTGCGCGCGACTTCGTCGGCATGGACTCCGCTCCTATTGGTCTTAGCGTGATGATATATAGCCTATAGCCTTCCTCGATAAATGGGCTATCTAACACTGAAAGAATTTTTCAAATCGGTCCAGTAGTTCCAGAGATTACCGCGTTCAAACAAACAAACAAACAAACAAACAAACAACCAAACAAACTCTTCAGCTTTATATATTAGTATAGATTATAGATAATTTTATTTGATATTTTAAACAAAGATATAGTAGTATATAGCAAAAATGTAATGTAATGATTTACTAAATTAATATAAAGAAAAACAAATCATGTAAATATGGTATATTAGATCAGGTGTGACATGCGATGGGAAAATCATACCTTTCTTCTATATAGCGAAAGAGGCCTTGAACCAAAAATGAAACATATACTGATTTATTCAGTTCACTCGGTAGAAAAATATCGTCTTTGTGTATTTTCGTATTTTTCACATATAAAATTATTGTGGTCAAATTCTAGATATTAAAGATGTTTTGAACTTTTGTCTGTCCTTGACTGCGTATCACGCTGAAAAAAATGAACAATTTGAGTAAACCTTATCTTTATTTGAATCTGTATATACACTACGGCGGCGCTTGGATATTTTTTTATTCAAAATCTCAGTAGTATCTCAAGAAGGATAACATCTAAAGTTTGTAATCTGAAGAACCATACTGATGAACATCTAGGCTTAGTAGTATTATACGTCTAAAATTTTAACTGACAGAGTTTAAAAAAAATATTTTGAGATATTAAATTATTATTTTATGCGAAATAGAACTTTATAACGAAACTTAGTTGTTAATATTTCTGAAAAAACATTTATAATAAATAAAATGTCAGTGACGAGAAAGGTTACGACCGTTCGATCGAAGCTCTTGACAAATATTTGTAAAGGCCACAGTATTTGTCAAGACTCATTTCCGGACCTTCGATATACAGAGTGTTCTGTCGAAGCAGTTGTTTGTCACTTAATATTGTACATAAAGAGAATTTTTTTCCCTTATGACACAAAAATATTTCATGCTAACATAATAGAGATTTTTTTTTGCTTGATATAAAATAAATATAGTCAAAATGATTTAAAAATTATTTAAGTACTAGCGACCCGCCCCGGCTTCGCACGGTTGAAAAAACTACCAGTGTTCCTCTACTATATTATGTGCATGTAAATATTATACATATGAACCTTCCCCTGGAATCACTCTATTTACTAAAGAAAACCGCATCGAAAACCATTGCGTAGTTTTAAAGATCTAAGCATACATAGGGACAGACAGACAGTGGGAAGTGACTTTGTTTTATACTATGTAGTGATTAGTAAGCTATATGTATACTAATGTTATAAAAAGGAAAGATTTGTTTCTTTATTTGCGAACTTGGGGAGGCCTATGTGCAGCAGTGGACTGCGATAGGCTGAAGTGATGAAACTGCAAAAATATTGGTCCACTATTTAAAATCCTGAACCAGTAGAATGCATGCTTTATAACGTAATAATAGGTATGATTTTCGTAACAGATAGAAACTCACGTTAAATCTAGTTCAAATGTGTCTCCAAAGACACCTGCCACACATGACGGCTATAACTTTTGATGATCACGATTTGGCTCAAGATTTGCAGCCATTGCAACTCAACTTCAAGCAAACTTACCGATTTTGGCAGCGTTCATCACGATATCAGTATTCAACAATGATACTAAAGACTTTATAAATTTTAAGTTGAATGTTTCACTCGTTCTTTGAATTCAATTGATATCGAAAGGCAATCTTGAAAGATTTTTATGAATTTAGGTTAGTGGTAAATTTTGATAGATTTACTTAATTCCTTCATTTCAATGATAAATAAAACGTGGCTTAATAACCTTTACCGTTTAGTGTATTAGATTTCTATGAGAAGCAAAGATAATAAAACACTTATTTTACAAGTGATAATTAATTTTTAAATGAAAACACTATCAGAGATATAATAAGTAGGTACATTACGTGACTCAAACAATGAGGTGTTGATTTTCGAACTTTATAACATAAAAAAGGGTAAGCTATTTGAAGTGCTATTTTGTAAGATACTAGCTTTTTTAATCAAAATTATTTATATCGCTTCAGCCTGTAATATCCCACTGCTGGGCATAGGCCTCTTTCCCCATGTAGGAGAAGGATCGGAACTTAATCCTCCACGCTGCTCCAATGCGAGTTGGTGGATATATTCCCTACTATGAGTAACGATCATTATCAGGTCTACATGATAAAAACTGACACCGACGGCATAGCGTGCTCTCTGAGGCACGGTGGCGAGATTCACAAGGACTGCACAAACACCCAAACCACGGCAAACATCTGTATGACCAATACAAATGTTTTCATGTGCGGAGATCGAACCCGCAACCGCTAGTACAACAGCCACTAACCAGTGCTGTGACCATTGCGCCAACGTGGCGTCTCAAAAGTATTTATATAGTTTTTTATAGATTTTATAATATAAATTTATTTTAAATATAAAGTATCCTTCCTATGTTACTTCTATTACTTCCAAAAATATCTGTAAAAAGTTTTATAATGATCACAAACTTACATTCACATTTATAACATTAAATTTGGGATTTTAAAGGTTCTGGTAGCAATTAATTAAATGCCATCTTTCATGATCCACGCTCTATCTATATAACAATTTATAGCAATATAAAATTCATGTACTGAGTGCTATGCCCAGCAATGGCAGTTACAAGCTGAATCAACCAATGGATTTTATTTTATTTGAGCATAATAATGGATGACATTTCTTATATTCTATAGAAAAGCTTACCAGTTTTAACCGGTTTTCAACTAACATAGCCATAAAAGTATATTGTGAGAAATGAGACAGAAACGGACATTTGAATCCAATAAAACGATCTGAGAATTGAACAAAACTGATAATGTTGGTCATTTTGAAAAAATCTACGACTGTAATAAACGCCAGCAAAACATTTCAAACTTTTCCTGTGCTATATAATAAATCTATAAAGAAATAAAAGTAATATTTTTAAGTAAAATATTTTCCGCACTGTAACTTATTTTTTCTTAGCTTCTTTTGCAGGATTTTAATTTGAAGATTTTCCTCAAGAGTGCGCTGTTTGAATGGTACGAGGACTCTTTGAAAAGTTTATAATTGACAACAAAAAATTAATTAACAACAATTAGAAAGAACTTTATTAAAGTGATAAAAGATTATTCAAAACTAGCTTCTGCGCGCGACTTCGTCGGCGTGGACTCCGCTCCTATTGGTCTTAGCGTGATGATACATAGCCTATAGCCTGCCTCGATAAATGGGCTATCTGACACTGAAAGAATTTTTCAAATCGGACCAGTAGATCCTGAGATTAGCGCGTTCAAACAAACAAACAAACAATCAAACAAACAAACTCTTCAGCTTTATTATATTAGTATAGATATGTTCCCCTCTGTTAGATGATGAATTTTTTATCTGTCTTAGACACAAGATTAGGTTTTTATAAACGACTTAAAAAAGACGGAGGTTTCCTATTTGGCTGTATTTTAATGATCCTTTTTTGACGTGATAACGTCTTATAAATCGATGAACACAGGCTGCACGCACGAAAAAGTGTCATGTTCCGCCTGAGCCTGAGCGTACAAGTGAGAGCGCGGAACGAAGATAAGCAGGAACAAGCTCTCAAGACCTATATTATTTTACGTCGATTTCTCTCACGACGACCTTATACAAACTGCAGTCAATTATATCCAAAGAGTATCAACCAATAAGATATGTCGTTAAATCGAGAGCATTAATGTTAGGAGACATTTTTTTTTTAATAATACATTAAATGTGGCTGTGAATATATTTTAATGGAATAACTAGATAACTAACCCCTGTTTTGCTGGCGTCATTATTTATAGTACTCGGTTCCACAAGCAAGCTTTTTAACGTGAAAAGTAACAAAAGATTATTGATTTTTATTCCCATCACTCATCATCAACATTATCACCACTTCAGCCTATTTCAGTCCACTGGATATAGGCCTCCACAAGTTCGCACCGATAATGGAGTGAACTAATGTGTTTTTTTCCCATTGACATTTAAATTAGAACTTCAATAAGCTTTTTTTCTGAAAATAATAATCATTAAATTGAATATTTCATTTAACACTTAAAAACTTTCTTCATTTCAATTTGTTTTGTAGTAATTACTGACAATTTTTAAATAAACTTAGAATTTCAAGGCTACTTAAAATTCACTCTTTATATGAATTTTCAAACAATTTTTTTCTTGTTGTTCTTAAGGTTAATGAAGTAAAAGCCTATACAAGTTGATTTTTTGACGAGATTTGATCCCTTCTTACGAAAATGGGTAAGGGATTTAAAGATTTACCCTACTCTACTAGTGGTCGGCAGTTGTGGGCTCTATTTATAAAAATAATTGAAACGTTTAAATAAAAAACAAAACCAATTGAGCTTAAAAAAATAATTTAAAAAAAGAAATATATGGTAACAGCCTTTTAGTCATTTCAGTCAAACGTCTAGATTCATCTCATCCCACTGTGCCTCGGAGAGCACGTTATAACCTGTTGGTCCCAGTTATTATCATATACCTGATAGCAATCGTTAATCATAATCATCATAATTATACATAATAAAAATATAGCGGATCGCTGTCTGTACATGAAAGATTGAGAAAATATATAATTTGACCTATATCAACGCAAATAGCACCCAAAACAATGATTGTTAGAATTTTGGTCTGTTTGTCTGTGCGTTGTACACGCTAAGTAAATACCCAAACGACGCTGTTTATAATCCAAAATAAACCAAAAAATATATCCAAAAATGCTGTCAAAAGTCACTATTCCACGCGGACGAAGTCGCAGGCACAGCTAGTAGGAAATATATCCGACAACTGGCAGTGGAGCAGCGTGGTGTATTAAACTCCATTCTCTCTAGCTCTAAGTAAAATCTTTGAATTTAAAACTTCTAAAAAAGAGTCTATTGCACCAAAGAGTTTCTATAACATTCTGCAACAATTCCGTCTCTATGCTAAGGTTATTTCTTCTATTCAGTAGAAGACAAAAAAACAACGACACAATTCAGTAATAAAAACACACGGAAAAACATTTCAAAACCATCAACAATTTATAAAGACTTCTGTTGATAAAAGGTAAACATAATTTTTATTCCATCAAGGGAAACAATGTGACGCTCTACAGGTACCGAAATGCACAATTATTTTGTCGGAATGAAACGTCAAAGTAAAATCGATAGGGAAGTTTTTGAAGTAAAACTTCTTTACGCACGCTTGACTTAGGGAGTAAAATGGTGAATGCGTGACGAGAATGTTACGAAAAATGTCATCGGGAAAGGCAAACGGATAGAGACAGAGGTGCGAGCACACATTTTCTTTCTCTCTTTCTCTCATAGCCATACACAGTGCAGGCCTATTGTGCAGAAATTTTACTTCAGTCTTGTGGTCTAAAGCACAATCGTTTTTTTTTTAATAAATGTTTTTTTTTTCGTCTTCGATAACCGAGTGTGTCCAAAATAAGTGTTAAAATCTTTCAACAAAGTCATATTGGTAAATCAGAAAAATCTGTTACGTGTTGGTGAAATAAAGCTTAGAATGTACTTTTTTCTTTTTAGAAAAACCGTTCAAAACCGTTCGTACTTAATGAAATCCTGACATTTAAACATTAGTAAAAAAAAACTTTCATTCAATCCGTTAGGAGTTATTCACGAGTTATTGAAATAACTTATTTTCAATTAAAAAATCTAAAATATCAACTTTTGATTAAAACTAAAGCGAATGCAAATAATATTTTAATTAAAATTATTTTTATTCAAATATATTTTTATAAGTGTCTTTCAATCGAGAAGTTCTATTTATAGGCAAGCTTTTCATCTTTCCCAGCTTCGATCTCCACTTTTCATCAGGTTGTATAACGGTCTGAAGCAGGTGTAACATAAAAAAATTACTATATTACTTTTAATTTGATCACTATTTCCCTAAAATAATAATAATAATTCTACTTTGAAATAAAAAGCATCCCGAGAGAGCCCTCTGAGCTACTCATAGCATCTAAGAACAATATTGTATATTTTTGAACGCAATTTTAAATTCTTATAAGTGACAATTATGATTTATCGATTACTTGAAATGTATATTATTACTTAAAGAACTCTTACATTAAATTTTAGTTGTTAATTTAATATTAAAAATAGTTACAATATGGTCCATCTTATACAGACTAGTGGGCAGTTAACATTTCAATGACTTGCTCTCTCTGGTTACCGCTCTCACACACGAACGGCACGTTGCCAACGGCAGAGGTCGACGGCAGCCGTCGACTGCCGTCGAGCGCCGTCAGCGGCAGGCGACTGCAGCCGTCGACTGCCGTCGAGCGCCGTCAGCGGCAGCCGTCGACTGCCGTCGAGCGCCGTTGGCGGCGCGCCGTCGGCTGCAGTCCGCTGCCGTTAGGAACATGCCGCTCACACGTCGGCTCTCGTAGTAAAGGAGCCAGTTGCAAAATGAATTCCGAAGAAGAAACACTGTTATTGTTTTTACTACCTATAGGAACAATAATACATAATAATTATTAGTTACTTCTATTTTAATAACAATGGTTAAAAAAATCAAAATCAACTTGTAATAAACCGACCATTTTTTTTAAACATGTTTTTTTACTAACTCAGTATTTTAATTTTTTTTTTAATTTTTATAATTATTAATTCAATCTTGGCGAGATATTGAACTTTTTAAAATAGCCGTCAGCTCATCAAAAGAAGCACATCCGAAAATAATTAAAAACTTTTGCTCGTTTCTTCGTAAAAGTGGATAGAGTGTAAAAAAATTCCCATCTTGATCTCTATTGGTTAGTATTTCTTGAACCCACACTGAACGTGTTTTTATTTTTCGTTTTTCTCGGCGGCGACGAAGTAGCAAAATAAACTAAAAAATGTTGAGAGTATTGGTGCGATCTGGTAGCTAGGACTTACCGAATTATTTTTTAGCTTTTAGTCCATAACCTAAATACATCATTTTTATTGCAATAAAACCGTTTAACATAAAACATTTTTTAGTTTATTTTATTTTCAAGTTTTTAGTTTCGTCGAGTAGTTTTTAGATTAGTAATAAATATACCTACAGTCTAATAAACTGTATTCTACCAATCAAGCCCTTTCATTTGATTTCCATATTGAGGTATTAGTAGAAAATATGTAATCCACCATTTTGTGGCGGCAGCCATCTTGGATTTTTCATAGTCAAACCTATTCTACCAATCGAGCCCTTTCATTCGATAGTCGATACCCATATTGAGGAATTTGTGGAAAATATGTAATCCGCCATTTTGTAGCGGCGGCCATCTTGGATTTTTCATAGTGAGCTCTATTATACCAATCGAGCCCTTTCATACGATACCCATATTGAGGAATTTGTGGAAAATATGTAATACGCCATTTTATAGCGGTGGCCATCTTGGATTTTTCATAGTGGGCTCTATTCTACCAATCAAGCCCTTTCATTTGATACCCATATTGAGGTATTTGTTGAAAATGTGTAATCCGCCATTTTGTGGCGGCGGCCATCTTGGATTTTTCATAGTGAGTTGTATTCTACCAACCAAGCATTTTCATTTGATACCAATATTGACGTTTTTGTGAAGTTATGTGATCCGCCATTTTGTATTGGCGGCCATATTGGATTTAGAACCATAAGAAACATACTATGTTGTATTGTCATCAAGATTAAGAATGTCTACCAAATATCAGATCAATCTGTCATCAGGAAGGGGGTAAAATTCCAATTACTAAATTTGACCCAAACACACAAATAAACAAAAAAATAAATAAATACCAAGCTGGTCAAGCTAAATAAAACCGTTTATAAACAATAACAGTGTTTCTTCTTCGGAATTCATTTTGCAACTGGCTCCTTTACTAAGAGAGCCGATGTGTGAGCGGCATGTTCCCAACGGCAGCGGACTGCAGCCGACGGCGCGCCGCCAACGGCGCTCGACGGCAGTCGACGGCTGCCGCTGACGGCGCTCGACGGCAGTCGACGGCTGCAGTCGTCTGCCGCTGACGGCGCTCGACGGCAGCCGTCGACTGCCGTCGACCTCTGCCGTTGGCAACGTGCCGTTCGTGTGTAAGAGCGCTAGACTACCGCCTTGCAACAAATGGCCACGTCATTTGAACTAAGTCAAACGACTAAGCGTTGACTGTTAATAGATTAGTGCCTCCTAATGCCATCTGTAGGCTAACAGGCTTAAGCCATTCAACTGGTAAATGTCAAAATACCCACATCTTTGTTTCTATCAAGGTAATATAAGAACTAGTACGAAAACGTATATTTCAGATAGAAATAATTAGAAGGAAATTTTAGATGAAAATTAGCATTAAATATTTTTTAATATTGTGAGGTGTTGAATCTTACACAATACTTGAACAATAAAATGTAAATAATATAATTATGACGCCGCGTTGGCGCAGCGGTCACAGCACTGGATTGCGATTGGCTGTTGCGCGGGCGGTTGCGGGTTCGATCCCCGCATACGACAGCATTTGTATTGACCATACAGATGTTTGCCATGGTCTGGGTGTTTGTGCAGTTCTTGTGGGTCTCCCCACCGTGCCTCGGAGAGCACGTTAAGCCGTCGGTCCCGGTTGTTATCATGTACACCTGATAGCGATCGTTACTCATAGTAGGGAATATATCCGCCAACCCGCATTGGAGCAGCGTAGTGGATTAAGTTCCGATCCTTCTCTTACATGGGGAAGAGTACTATGCCCAACAGTGGGATATTACAGGCTGAATCGTGATCGATCGTGATAATTATTTGCTGTGGTAGATATCTACTAACCTTATGACGTAGCTTCTTTGCTCGTATACGACTGATGTTTGTTCGAATATGTGTTGGAAAATATAGTGCTTCGTATGGAAATGTATTGCTAATTGCGTGGCAAAAAAAGATTTATATATGAACCTTATAAGACTTATAAGTATTACATTATTTGAATTCAGTCCTATAAATATTATACATAGAATTTACCATATGTCTGTCAAATTATTTTAGATCTACGTAATAGTATATACATAAAAATATTTTCTTTAAGTTGAGTGTTGGTGGAGTATTACTTATTCATAATCATATTACCATTACACGCCCGCTAAAATTATAAGTTCCCTCTTAGTTGAAAGTTACGCGTCAGTTCTAATGAAATATTGTTCCAAAATATTTAAAAGATTTAGAGCATTAAAAATCTCTATTTTTTAAGAATATTTACAAAAGTTAAAATTATTACTTAGGCCCACTTTTGTATCTAGTTTATGGTACGATAAAGGCTTTAAATTAAGGAAAATAATGAATTAATATAGTGTAGTGTGTGTTTAGAGATTGTTTTTTAAATCTAGAAATTTTATTTATATAAAAGCGATTTAGTTTACATGAACTATGATAGGTTCACACTCGTATAATATATAAAACTCGTATAAAATATAAAAATAATATGTATACGATTAACATGCAAGACAGTATCCAATAAAAACTAAATTATAGGCTAACGTATTCAGGTCGTAAGGTCTATAAATAAAATGCGTTGCCGATTTTTTTAATGAATATTTTTGGAAAAGGTCTGTAGAAGACGTTTTAAAAAGATCAAATCATTAGAAAATTGCGAAGCTTAATCCAGTGAATCAGTACTTGTATATAAAATGAAATCGAATCTTAATACTAAATGGTTCTTCTTTAATTCGTATTATTTTTATTTTTTGTTTTACCCACACATGAGGAAATTTTAAACATTTTGAATCATATCAAAAATTTTCAATCCTGGGGTTTTTTCCCGCGCCTCCGACATACTTAACGAAGTTAACAGAGTATATGCTCGACAATATTTCACACGTTACTCACACAAATTGAAGCAGCGTTACTTTGAAACTGTCTGGCCGGTCTGTGGCCTTAACCTCAAACGCCCGAACTGATTCTCTGCACAACTGACAGCTTGATTAGCTACAACTGACGTCAAACTCACTTTCCTCTCTGTAACTTATTAACTGTGCCAAGTGCAAGTTTAAAGGTTAGTGCATTTGTAATGACTATGTGTGAAAAGTAGAGAGCTAGTAATATTTTGGGTCACATATCCCTTATATTTTGGGTAGAAATACGTACTATATTTGATGGCGATAGTTCATAGCATGATTAATTTAAACTCCTAATACTATTGTAATATCATTTTTTTCTCTTGACTTTCTTACTCCATCTACATAATCCCCTCCCCCACCCTTCCTCTCTCACTCACAAATTAGCCAAATAAATACAAAGAAAATTCAAGAGCCACAATATTCAACTTTTATATTTCATCTAATTCCGTAAACTTATACAAGTACTAAAAAGTTTACTTTTAAAAAATAACAATAAGGAATCTACTAAAGAATTACGTAACTTCCAAAAGCGTTATATAATATTAAAATAGCAAATATTCTTCTATTATTGCTGTCGAATTGCAATTTGAAATTCTTTTGGTTAACAATGAGTGAACAATATAATAATATCAGTTATATGACATATAGACCAGGGAGCAAAGACTAATTACTATCGATATTACAATTCAGTCGATCGCAAGATGGCACCAACTAACTGCGGAGATCTATTATTAGATATTATATAATTATACCAATTATGTCTATCGGTTCAAGTTTCACACATCCATGTCTTCAAATTAATAGTAGGGAGCTGAGTAAATTAAGGTCCAAGCTAATTGCATAGAATAAATTAGCTATGTCGGAAAATAAGCGTACGGCTCATGTGATGTTAAGCGATTACCGTAGCTTATAGACGTCTGCAACACCAGAAGCATCGCAAGCGGGTTGCCGACCCGATACCCAGTTCCTTCCAGGAGCTCTGGTTACCTTACTCACCAACAGGAACACAATATTGCTTGAATACAGTATTATTTTGCTGTGATCTTCTGTAAGGTCGACGTACTATCCCAGTCGGGCTGCTTCATATTTTGAGCAGGAAAATTCCTGCTGTGCCCTACCTCAACCTATATATTTAAAACATTTTATTAGGTTACGGTGCAGCAGGAAATATCCTGCTCGAAATTTTATGCAGCCAGTAAGGGAAAGTACCTCAACCTTACAGAAGATCACAGCTAAATGGTACTGCTCTGAAGTTGTGTTCTGTTCCTGTGGTGAGTAAGGTGACCAGAGACTGAGACTAAGTTGTGCCAAAATGTACCGTGTGTTCTGAATATTTTTTCTGTTATAATTACTTAATCTATACTATAATATTATAAAGAGGTAAAGTTTCTAACTTTGTTCGTTTGTAGGGGGTAATCTTTACAAATACTGATCCGATAATAAAAATTCTTTTATTAACAGAACTACACTATTCTGGAGTGATATAGGCTATATTTTATTGTTATTGAAGAAAAGATTCAATTAAAATATTGGTATATGTAAATCAAGTTGGAGAAATGCGAGCGAAATGAAAATTAATGACTATTTTGATATAAATTTTTGGTTTAACGTAAATAGGCATAGATATTTTAACTTGACTTCTGACAGAGTACGCCTCAGTCAAATAAATATTAACAACCAACTCACCTCAGTTGCAGAAGGTTAAATACGTTTAATGAGATAAATATTTGTAATAATTCAATTTGTTCGTGAAAATTTTACGGCAAAGGTAATCATTTTCATAAGTTGATAAATTGAAAGCGGTCTAAAATTATATTAACTGCGTAATTAAATAAACTTTGTAAAGCTGTATTGATGTGTGATTACGAGTATTTCATGTATCAAATATTCAGGTATAATGATTACGTAATAACGTTGTTTTTTTAGCCTTGAGTTCGTTTTTTAAGTATTTATTACAGACTTTTTGTTCAGGTATTATTACTAGCTACAAAACGGCCTGCTTTACGCGGACTAGCGTAGCTATATATTCTTTCCAGAATTTTTGAAGTAAAACTTTTTTACGTACGTTCGACTTAGGGAGTAAGTTGGTGAATGCGTGACGAGAGCGTTGCGAAAAGTGTGATCGGTTGATTCGAACGGAAGTTGAGAGGGAGATATAAGTTAGTAAAGATAGAAAGAGAGAGAGTTACGTTTCGTATATTACTGTAGGAGCTATAGAAGTTTTACTTCAGTCGTGTGGTCTAAAATCTAAATCATAGTTGTTTTTTTTTGTGTGATAAATAAATTCTCTTTTATCTTTAAGTAATTCCTTTTTTTTGATCCAGAGGAAATCCCTAACGGATGCCTCCAGCTCGGGGGGATTTGGTGGGTATGTCCGATTTGCACGGACTGAAACCTCTGGGGTGTTCCTTCACTTGCCCGGGGTGGAATTACGGGTTATCTTTAATTCCTTCGTTTTTTTTTCTATACGTTTATCACAACGTTTTATTTCATCACTATGAGCAACGAGCACGAGTTGGATTTCGAAGATACAATTTAGATAAACTACTCTTAACATTATTTCCTTACAAAAAACTTAATGTTTACCTATATTTTAAAAAAATAATTTCCATTCAGCCTTTATCATCCCACTGCTGGGCATAGGCCTCTTTCTCCACGTAGGAGAAGGATTAATAGCTAAGAAGAGAAAAGAAATTAATAGCTAAACCTTGTTATTCGGTGCAGGTTTATATCTATACTAATATGTGAAGCTAAAGAGTTTGTTTGTTTGGTTGTTTGTTTGTTTGTTTGTTTGTTTGAACGCGGTAATCTCTGGAACTACTGGGCCGATTTGAAAAATTCTTTCATGTTAGATAGCCCATTTATCAAGGAAGGCTATAGGCTATGTGTCATCACGCTAAGACCAATAGGAGCGGAGTCCACGCCGACGAAGTCGCGCGCAGAAGCTAGTTGATGATAAAGAGATTTAGTAACGCTGTATTTCATAAACGATTTTACCAATATTATATTAAGATACAGTTTTTTTAAAAGGCTAACTGTGGAGTTTCTTTCCAGTTCTTATCTGTATAATGTTCATTTCGAATCGCTGGTAGCGTCACTTTTAACCATAATTAATAATTTAATTTGTAAAATGAAGATTCGAAGGTGATTTTGAAACCTATTTAAATGATTTTGAACGATGCTAACCTTGATTTGAATACAAACTTATAACAGTCAAATTATATTCTTTTTTTAACTATCTATCAAATACCTCAGTTTATTACTGTCTTGAATTTATAGTTACTGCTATTTACGACCACTTTCTAAAATAAATAATGTTTTAATAAATAATTCTTAAAGCTATAAGTTCAAATATTTTTGTACAAAATTATAGGTTAATTTAATAGAACCTAGTTTCAAGCTAAGTTACACATCTAAAATTAATTGACCTTAACTAGTATTGAATTTACCACATCATAAATTTTAAATATACTTTAAAATTTTGCATGAAAAGTTTTTATTAAATGGAGTAAATTTGAGGAGGATCGATAGTTGAAAATTCATATATGTACGTTAAATATCTCGCAGACCATATTCTGATCATTCTTTTATCGAATGTTGTATCGGAACATTAAAATACAATACGGCTGTGCTTATCACCGGCTCTCACGTAAATTGGATTCTGAGTTAATGGCTGCTATACTCAAAACTATAACACGACAGACTTGTAATTTGACGATTAAGGTTTTATTTTTGTTTTTATACCTTTACAAAAAAATAAAAATAAAATTGCGTGCGTACAAAGTGTTCACCCATCCAAGTACTGACCGAGTGACGCGTTACCGCGTTAGCGGTCGCTCAAATTTTACCCCTCATGCGCCTTAAGAAGTTTCACTTCAATAAATAAATAAATAAATAAATGAAAAAAATTAAAGGAAAGGAAGTTAGGCCGTTGTGATTTTTTGAAAAAGTTCGTAAGCGCTATTCAAACGCGTTTACGCGTTTTGAGCACTAATGTATTCTATCTTATGACGCATTTTTAGTTTCATCAACTTTCAAATCACAACGATTCAAGTAAGTTTCACTTTGGAAAACGAAGTATCTTTAATGTACTTTAACTTTGTAACTGAGGTAGGTTACAGCAGGAAATTTCCTGCTCAAAATATGGAGCAGCCCGACTGTAGTACCTCGACCTTACAGAAGACCACAGCTAAATAATTGTGTTCCTGTTGGTGAGTAAGGTGACCAGAGCTCTTGGGGGGGGATTGGGGATAGGGTCGGCAACGCGCTTGCCACGCTTCTGGTGTTGCAGGCGTCTATAGGCTACGGTAGTCACTTACCATCAGGTGAGCCGTACGCTTGTTTGTCGACTTAGTAATATAAAAAAATTTTTTTAGAATTATAGAACTATTATAGTTTTGTTATAATATATAAGTACAGACACTCGGAATTAAAATACATATCTTATACCATTCACACATAATCGTCTCTTCCTATGGTAAGCAACTTAATTCTTGTGATAGGTAACAGCCGGCTGATATAGCTAAATAATTTTTTCATAAGTATGCATGGAAATAATCTATATAATAAAAATGAATGTTGCTAAGCGCATAACTGGAGACTGGCTTGACCAATTCGGCTAATTTTTGTTTTGTATGTTACTTAAATCCCACGGAAGGTTTTTATACTAAAAAAGAAAAGAAAAAAATAACAGACAGAACGAAGTCTGTCCGGGCAGCTAGTACATATATAAATACAAATATTACACCCACACTCAGGCGGGAATCAAAACGACAACCCGCGGAGCAGAAAGGCCACTACAAACTGCGGCAACGGGCTAGTCAATTCTCAGTACCTAGATTCATTTATCTTCAAAGTTTTTAACATTATACCATTTACAACATTAATCAAGTCTTTGCCTTTAATTTTTTAATAGGTACTCCAGATGGTTTTAATATTTACTTTACCTAAGAAAGTAAAGTAATCATAAAAAGCATTGCTTTTAAATTTGAACAGCGAAATCCTTTTCAGCCACTCTCGAAGGCACTTTGGCTATTTTCTAAGTGCTTGTAATATGATAGGCTTGTTGGCTTCGTGAACAGATCTTTTACATTGAAAAACATCGAAAGATTACAGGTTGAAAAAGGTTTTGTTGGATTTTTTTTAAATGGTTTAAAAATGTCTTCAATTAAGTCGCTAACGAAAACTTTTTGAGGAGATGTATATTACATTTTAACAAGTTCATGATGTTATATACATCCACTAATATGCAACGGAGAATTATAGGGAGTAAAGCTTCACTCTTCGTCAAGCAATCACGTATTTTCAAAATGTAACATTACATAAATGGGAAATCTATTGAGTTGTAAAGTTTATAATGCCTGTTTAAGAATTAAGTTTCAACTAAATAGTTCACATTGTTGGATTCCATTTCAGGATAGAAGTTTCTGGAACGCACCGTTAACCCAGTTAATAGTCCAGCACTTTTGTATGACGAATACGGGAAAAGGGGTCACTTAATGTCGCTAATGGACTACACGAATGTATTGCTTTCACGTATCAGGCAAACTTTGTTTCACCATTAAATAGTTTTTCTGAATTATTCACTGTGCGCGATTTTTTTTCTTATTTTTAGTCAATTTGAATTTGTTCTATATCATCTACTTCTATATTTTATTTTTTCGATAACTTCGTTAACTGTAAAAAAAATTAAGATGTAGTTCCATATGTTTGGCCATAGATCACAGTTATTTTTTTATTTTTATATTATGATAGGCTTACGTTTGACCATGGATGTTAAGTGAAAATGCGGTCTAGGATGGATAAAATTAACCTATTCACTCGCGACTTAAAGATCCCCAGGTTATAGTTTTCCGGAAAAAAGTTAAATAGTATTGCTCTGAAGTAGTTCTGACCTAGTGTAGCTCTGAAGAAGTAGTACCCCTCTCTTCCCGTGGGTGTCGTAAGAGGCGACTAAGGGACAACACAGTTTCACTACCACTTTGGAACTTAGAAAGCCAACCGATGGCGAGATAAAGAACCAACTGCTAGCTTTGAAATACACAGGCCGAAGACGGGTAGCAGCGTCTTCGGTGCGATAAAACCAGCGCTGGGGTCACTAACCCTCCTGCCCAGCGTGGTAACTATGGGCAAAACACGTGAGTTCACGCCGTTTTTGGCGTGAAATTGGGAAGGCCTATGTCCAGCAGTGCACTGCAATAGGCTGAAGTGTGTAGAAGTACTGAGTTCCTGTAGTAAGTAATATCAAGGGTCATGAAACACTATGTTGGTAATAAGACTGACAGCAATTCTAAAACTTTCATTGTCTAAAAGTGTCCCAAGGTTTTTTTGACGGCATTGCGTGTATCCAATGATCTTTATTTGATACAGCTAGAAGCCTGGCACGGTTTTTGTCACTTGTAAGATTTTATTACTTTAAAGACTTCATTGCATATTTGAATTTACATAAGGAAAATTGTGTTTGCTCGCAAACGAATAAAAAACCCGACTTCAATTACATCGACAAGTAATACAACCTAATAAGACGAAAAAATTGTCAAGTAAATACTCGCTATTAAAGATTACTCGAAAAGTAATAATCAGATCGCGATCAAATTTAAACAAGACTACGTGACAAGTATTATCTTTCGATTAAAGTAAAAATCATCAAAATCAATAAACCCAGTGAAAAGTCATGCGGCTTAATACAACGTAGGTCGACGAAAAAGTAGTCAAGTAAATAGGCATTATTAGATATAACTCTAAAAGTACTTGTCAGATATCAATTAAATTTAAATGGGACCACAGGATACGCAACACCTTTCAGTTAAAATAAAATTCATCGAAATAGGTCCACCCAGTCAAAAAATCTGAGCTAACATACATAGAAAAATATAATCGAATTGAGAACCTCCTCCTTTTTCGGAAGTCGGTTAAAAATAACAATATCATAACTTAAAAATGCAAGGGTTGCCATATCGCTAATGGTGATCTATCACAACCTCCAAAAATAGAAAAAATATTGACAAAATAAACAATGAAGTATATACTCGTAAATAAAGTTAATTCAATTCAATAAAATTGTTATATAACGGGTGTCTGAATAGAATGTCGAGATCATATCAAGTTAATATAACATTAGTAAAAAAGTGTACTAAAGAACCCAATACGTACATTAAATAATAATAAATATATCACGATTCTAATGTACGAATGTACGAGATCAAACATTCATTCCCTCTAGTGACCTAAAATCTAATTTGAGACGTAATATAAGCTTCATAAAATACTTGAAGAAATTTTTGAACGGATAAAGCTTTATTACTTACAAAGGTTATCGAAAAAAATCACGTTTGCTATAAGTAAATAACTGAAATATATTTATGTAATGTATAATGAATGAATAATAAATATATGTATGAATGTCCTCAGTTCATGTTCGAATACTTTCATCAACTTTTATATATATTTTTTTTTTAATATAACTTGGTCAGCAAACAAGCTTACGGCTCCTTGTCTCGTCTCTTGTCCGTGCAGTCTGCCCACTTGGATTGCAACCCTCTCTCGACTCATATAATATTAATATTAACATAGATATAAACAAAGAGAGTAATGGCACTCTTATTACTGAAACAAAAAAGTCATATACCAAAACAGGCATACAATAAGGGTATCGCGATCTATATAGTGCAGAGAAATCTCGCATAATGGAAACTGGAACGAAACCACCTCTGTGCTAGTTTGCCTAAAAATGCTCTCTTTTCTATTAAGAAGGCGTTACGTTGAAATGAGAAAGAATGTAATCAAAACGTTCCATAATATGTCAGAAAGGTGAATTGAAAACTTTAAATAAATAACAATAATAATAAATACTGCCTTCCACTAGGTTTTACTCCTGTGTCAGGGGGGGGGCAACAAATGTTTCCCATGTATGGGGATTGAACCCACCCCCAGCGCAACAGCCAGTGCTGTGAACTGCTGTGACCAAAACCTCGTCATTGTCGATAACGTATAGCACATAAACTCCCACCTTCAATGTCTTGTATAAACTTTTACTTAATGTTGTGAACAATATGTAAAGATGTCGTTATGAGTTTCAAAATTGAAGTGTACGTATTCAAGGAGTTCTACGGTATAATACAAGTATGTGACACTAGCTTAATCAGACGCAGTAAATTTGAATGATTAAAGTTAAAGGAATTTTAACTGTTATCAGAAAGAAAACATTATTAAAAGTTTTCTGTCAGAGTTTGTTTTTAGAGATAAAAACGTGTTTAGATAACTTTTATCGAGTAATTATTGTGTTATTTTGATATATTATATGTTAACAATGATTTAAAAAAAGTTAAGTAAATAATTAATATTACGTAAATTATTCGAAAACGGGATATTTACCATGATTATTATTTTCTCTTCGCGGAGCTCGATATTTCGACATTAACTGCGAATGTCTTGTTCACGAGACAACTTTCTCTCAGTTGTCTCTCGAAATATCGAGCTCCGCGAAGAGAAAATAATAATCATGGTAAATATCCCGTTTTCGAATAATTTACGTAATAGAAGTAACCATGTTAATCTAAAATCTTATGTAATTAATATTATTCTGAGAAAAGGGTCTTTAAACTAAATAAACTTCTTACGTCAGACATCCTTTGTCGGTTTGATTAATATTTATAGTCGTGTCAAAAGCCAAAAGCTTTTTAGTTCTAAGAAATCCAATGACAAACCACAGGAGTTAAGATGAACAGACGAACCACAGGCATTAAGACAAACATGATTAATCTTATTGTTATTATTACACAAAAACATGGAAACACTTAGTTCCTATTTGGTAATAAATGACCACTTGTCAATAAACTCAATTTAAACGTTGATAGATGACGTTGATGACGATGAAATTATTATTAGAAATACAAAAGCATAACTTGAAAGCAATGCATCTTTAAATATATTAAATAATTTATACTGCATAGGAAATGCAATAAATATTTTAAGACGAGTTTGCATGTATTGTTACCTCTGTATTGATAGGAATATTAGTTTAGAGCATTAGTTTGAATATTAATAATTATGTGCTTGCTGAAGGTTAGTAAGCAAGCTTACGTACAGCTTAACTCAACAAATTATTATTATACTCAGTAAGGTACTAGTGACTTCTCTGGAGTTACAAGAGTACATGAATGTCGTGATTATTTCACGTTATCAATATAAACATAATAAATATTTTCTCAACCTTAATATAAATGCATAAATAAAATCTTTTAAGTTAACAGTTTTTAATACTGGCATATATTCGTTCGTAAACGAGTACTTCTAGTATAAAGAGAAATATTGAGTCTAATCTACTTTAAACTATTCAAGTTTAAGATCTTTAGCAAATGTAGTTTTATACAAGATTTTAAATTAAAATGTTTTTTTTTTATTACTATCATGAGATTCGTGAACAAGACATTCGTAGATAATGTCGAAATATCGAGCTCCGAAAAATGAAAATAAATAATTGTGTTTGCTAGCAAACGAAAAAAAAACCGACTTCAATTGCATCGGCAAGTAATAAATAATAAATTAATTAACAAACGCACTAGTCGTTACTACGATTTTCGAGGGTTCCCTCGATTTCACTGGGATCCCATCATCAGATCCTAGTTTTCTTATCATGGTACCATAAGTTGGGATATCCCATTTCCAACAAAAAAAGAATTATCAAAATCGGTTCATAAACGACGAAGTTATCCCCGAACATACATTAAAAAAAAAAACATATACGGTCCAATTGAGTAACCTCCTCCTTTTTTGAAGTCGGTTAAAAAACATAAAGCATTAAATAAATAAACTTAGCTACTTTTCATGAATAATTATGTCTTTCCTCCTGACTGTACGAGTCGAGCGCTGCAGATGCTTCACACAATATTTTATACAATCTTTTTTTGTACAGCACTTGTAGCTGAAGATGTAGAAATTAAAATTTGACTTAGTTGATTTTTCATCTACGTAACATTCGTCAACTTCCTAATTTGTATAAATATAATGACTGAGTTCGTTGACCGTTGTTCGCGCATCGTAGAAAAATTACTACTTACGAATAAAAAAAAGTTACTTATTTTAATATTTTAGATACCTACTTGGCTTTTGTCATTAAACATTAAATTATCTTAATCACTACATAGTATATAATTGTGTTTGCTTGCAAACGAAAAAAACCGACTTCAATTACATCGACAAGTAAAACAACGTAATAAGACGAAAAAAATAGTCAAGTAAATTCGCGCTATTAAAGATTACTCAAAAAGTTGTAATCAGATCTCGATCTAATTTCACGAAGACTATATGACAAGTATTAGCTTTCGATTAAAGTAAGAATCATCAAAATCGGTACACAGAGTAAAAAGTTATGTGGTATAATACAACGTAGGTCGACGAAAAAGTAGTCGAGTAAATACGCATTATTAGATATAACTCTAAAAGTACTTGTCAGATCTTAATTTAAAAAAAATGGGACCACATGACACGCAACACCTTTCAATTAAAACAAAATTGATCGAAATCGGTCCACCCAGTCAAAAGTTCTGAGCTAACATACTTAAAAAAAAAAATACAATCGAATTGAGAACCTCCTCCTTTTTTGGAAGTCGGTTAAAAACATGGCAAATAACCCGTTTTTTGAATAATTTTTTTATTACTTTTTTTTTAGTCTAAAAAGTCTAAACATTTTGCTATGCTATTATTTACCTTAACTTTTGCAAGTCTAAATTTAAACCTGCAAACGTCAATTTGACGTGTTCTATGTACTAGGCCATTTTAGGTCTTTTGATACATAAAGCTAGTAAATTCGTTGTGAGCCGTATGTGATGGCAGTGATCCCGGAGGAGTGAAGCGCGGTTAGACTCCATGGCGATCCATTATTTACGAGACCTCCGAATTCGGACTTTGTACATAAAACATTAGAATCTGTGATTGGGAATTCGTAGTGCTGCATAATACGATTTAGATGCATTAGCCGATGAATTTTTTTCATCATGTTTGAATAATGTATGGGAGCTAGTGAAAGTTTGATCAGATGTTATAAAATTACCCACAAAAAACTTTTTTTTCTGCCCAGACCAAATAAATATCAAAAAGAAACAAGCTTTTATTTTAAATGCGCGAAAAAGAATAAAATAAACGTTTTCTTTAAAACTTTTACTATCAATATATAATGACATTACATAATTTACTATATATGAAATGAAAGCTTGTCGCGAGATTTAACTGTGCAGATAAACAAGGAAATTGAATAACTTGATCTGATTGATTTTAATTTTTAAAATTTTAAAACTTAATAAATATGGGTACTGGCACGTAATAAGTATGAGTGCTCTCGCGACAAGATTTTATATCATACTAGATGTGCTTCGTGGTTTTTCCCCACGATAATTTAAGAAAAAATAGGTACTCAAATATTATATAGCCTATAGCTTTTTTGAATAAATGGACTATCTAACACTGAAAGAATTTTTCAAATCGGACCAGTAGTTCCTGAGATTAGCGTGTTTAAGCAAACAAACAAACTCTTAACGATTTATAATATTAGTATAGATAAATTGTGTAAAACGTTATATTATTTGTTGAAAGTAAAAATATAATAGTTTTAAAGGAAACGTTTATTTTATTATTTTTACTATTAATTAATTTATTAAATCTACTTGAAATTGATATTTCTTTTCGAATTTTCTTTTAATGCTGATATTGTTCAAGTGTGTTATGTAAATATTTTATTGCTAAAAGTCTCTATCTTATAGTTAATCCTATGATGATAGTGGAGCCGTGTTGGTAGTCATTATACGTATAAATATTCATCATCGAACAATATTCATCAATTATGTGTAATATTAATTAATATTGTGATTAACATAATATCACTAGAGACATGCCATTCAATTATATGGACACAGCCAAAAATCTAGGTTATTTATTTATTTATTTGATACTTTATTGCACAATACATTACATAATTGTACAAAAGGTGGGCTTAATGCTAAAAGCATTCTCTACCAGCCAACCTTAGGACGTACATGAGCGGACGTTTGTAGGTGTGCAAAAAAAATAATTATTGGTTACTTCGGTAGCAACTTGTCCTTGCATAAATATATTAATAAAAACTATAAAAATATTAGACATAGCTTATTTAATTTTTTTAGATTGTTCGTTCTATATTGTTACCATCTTCAGAAATATGGTAACTCTTACATACTCACTTTAACATTAACGATATGTATTTTCATTATCTACTGTTTTTCGTTTTAAAAATTAGTTCGTGACGTGTTATCGTCAATTTTTATTTGTGCTCAAATAAATATTTCCCTAAAGTATAACTTTCTCAATTAAAATCTGACGTAAAATAATTTAAAACCTAACAACAGAGCACGAAGCGGTAGACATCAATTTATTTTTTATATATTTTTATATATAACTTGATCGGCAATCAAGCGCACGGTTCAGATGATGGTAAGCGATTACAGTAGCTTTAGATACCTGCAACACCAGAAGCATAGCAAGCGCATTGCCAACTCTACCCCCAATCCGCCCCAGGAGCTCTGGTCACCCTACTCACCACGGGAACACAACACTGCTTGAAAGCAGTACTATTTAGCTTTGATCTTCTGTAAGATAGAGGAACTATATCCTGCTGTACCCTACCTCAGCTAAAGAATTTCTATACTTTAAGAATTTGTATTCTTAAAAATTACTCAATAGACGGACCATTATGTAATACAAACACAATGTCGTCAGCTAATAAAACACTGCAGTGCGACTTTGATATGTAAATAAACTATGTATATATACGAATAGTGACTTAGCACTCACTTCTTTAACGAAGAAACGATAAAAATAAAATTTAAATAAACTTAAATTTCAAAACAAACACACATTTGGTTATGCGAAATTTTTAGAATTTAGCTAATTTAGAAAATTGTAAACACTTCACGGTCAAGGGCCCCCCAGTAGGTTTTCCTCCTGTGTCCGGGGTCCGGAAATACACACAATATACAAACAGAAACGCCCAGACCCCAACCATACGTCTATATAGCCAATACAAATGTTTGTCATGTGGCATCGTACCGGTGACCACAAGCGGATGTGATGTGACCAACGCGCCAATGCTTCGTCAAAAAAAGTAATAATCTAGTAAAGTGATGTAGATTTTCAACGTAACTCCTTTAGCACCGAAGGAGTACAGATTAATACGAGTGCTGACTACAGAGCTGACTCAATATTCTGTTTATTGAAGGAAGGTTTATAGACTACTAGCTTCTGCGCGCGACTTCGTCGGCGTGGACTCCGCTCCTATTGGTCTTAGCGTGATGATATATAGCCTATAGCCTTCCTCGATAAATGGGCTATCTAACACTGAAAGAATTTTTCAAATCGGACCAGTAGATCCTGAGATTAGCGCGTTAAAACAAACAAACAAACTCTTCAGATTTATTATATTAGTATAGATAATAAAGAGCAGAAAAATATACTCGACAAGTATTTTGACGACGTGTTGGCGCTGTGTGTTGCGCTAGCGGACAAACATTTGTATTGGCCATAATATATTAGATGTTTGTCGTGGTCTGGAGATTTGTACTCGTGTATTGTGTGTGTTTCCGGAGTACCGACACACTAGGAAATCCTAGACCATTGAGTTTGAAGTGTGAAGTATTAAGTATCGAAATTTGATGCATGTGAAACTGTTAGAGATATTGATTTTAAATTTGAAGTTAAAAATTAACTCGTCTTCCTACTGGTAATACAAAGTCCGTTTGCTTTTAAACAAACTGTACAACCTTCAAAACTATTCAGTAGCTGTAATTAACTTTATATGAAATAAAGAGGGTTTAAATAACACGTATATCGCGTGGACTACTTGATTATGAGTATAACTATCAAGTATGTACTTCAATTTAAAATAGAAAAAATAATTTATTTTAATGCTTCCTGAAAGCATGAAAATGAATGGAAATATATATATTTTGTATACATAACGTAAATAATAATATATTCCACGGTATGATTTGTAATAAAGCGTTGTAAGTCTTTAATAATACTGAGTATAAAGTGAGCAACGGAGACCTTTTATTCCTTTGGAAGGCCTTTGGAAGACCTTTATGGATACAGATTTTCACGTACTAGTGCCATGGTCACAGCAATTAACTTTTGACCCAGCAGTCGCGGCTTCAATGCACAAGTATGGTATATATATGTAAAAGCCATAATTATAGGGTTTTGTTATGATCTGGGCGCTGTGTTTCTGTTTTGAAACTTTGCGTAATATTTAATTATACTTGACTTATAACAATAAACATGAATATCTCTGGAACTTTTTTTACAGAATTAGATCCCACTTCTGGGCCTCTATGTAGGAAAATGATTGGAGATTAATTCACCACGCTGGTGTCAGAATAATAAGTCTATAATATATATTAATTATAGTTGGACTGTTTTTAGAGTTGTGAGTCCTATTTCCGATTACAATAATTTTAAGGTTGATCTTAACAATTTTATACTTATATATGAGACAGATACATATTACATAATCTTTTATGTGCCAATCCAAAACGCAAGTGCGTTTTGGATTTGTCCCATTTTTATTCCTTTTATTTTTCAATAGCTCAGTTACCATATAATTACGTAATGACTACGTAAGTCACGAACTACAGAACACGTGTATTATCATCAATTGGTACTTTTCACTACACAAAATTAAAACAAAAAAAAAACTTACTAAGGCTTACCAATAGAATATAATTTTATTATAGAAAAATATAATATTAGCTTTATTAAGTATTACTGTGTTAAATAACCTTTTAAATAGTCAAAAAAAAAAAAGTTTTAAAGTAAATGTAAATCTGCTATTTGGAAATTTAATTTCGTATTCAAAATGTAGTTAACTGAGGTAGGGCACAGTATTCTACTTAAAATCTGAAGCAGCAGGGAAGTACCTCGATTTTACAGAAGATCGCAACTAAATAATATCGCTTTCAAGCAGTGTTGTGTTCCTGTGGTGAGTAAGGTGACCAGAGCTCTTGGGAGCTATTGGGTTTAGGGTCGGCAACGCGCTTGAGATGCTTCTGTTGTTGCAGGCGTCTATAAGCTACCGTAAGCGCTTACCATCAGGTGAGCCGTACGCTTGTTTGAAGACCAAGTTCTATTTAAAAAAAAATACAAAGTAATGTTGATGGAAATCAGGTGAGCTATGGCGTACCTCGGAGAGCACGTTAAGCCGTCGGTCCCGGTTGTTATCATGTACACCTGATAGCGATCGTTACTCATAGTAGGGAATATATCCGCCAACCCGCATTGGAGCAGCGTGGTGGATTAAGCTCCGATCCTTCTCCTACATGGGGAAGAGGCCTATGCCCAACAGTGGGATATTACAGGCTGAATCGTGATCGTGATAAACACAAGTATCCACTCCGAGCGGGAATCGAAACCGCGACCGTCGATCGGCACACGAACCATTAAACCATTGCGGCCGTCAACTTGTGAATATATTAGCAAAATATGAATATTCAATCGTGTCAGTAACATAGCCTAAATTGCCGTATACTTTTTTCCAGTTGTTATCCCATACCGCCAGTGAATCGAAATATTATATTACTAGCTACCCGCCCCGGCTTTGCACGGTTGAAAAAACTGTATACGAAAAGATACTATAAATATAATTCCTACTGTACTAAAGTAAGAATATAATAGGCAGTCTCATTAATAATAGCTGACTTATCGCACTTCATAGTATAAAACAAAGTCGCTTCCCACTCTCTGTATACTTAGATCTTCAAAACTACGCAACGGATTTTGATCCGGTTTTCTTTAGTAAATAGAGTGGTGGTTTATATGTATAATACATGCATAATATAGTAGAGGAACACTGATAGTTTTAAAGTTTTCTAATGTGATGTCGTAAATAAACACATTTTTTGCGCTTAGATTGCAAATATTTATTTTATATTTAGTATCAGCATTGAACCCGTGCGAAGCCGGAGCGGGTCGCTAGTAATAATTAAAATTCATTTAAAAGCAATACCAAATTAGTATCAATTGACCATACAGTTGCTAGCCTTAGTAGAATTTATTCCAATTAATGTCAAAAATAGATTTAACCAGATAAAAATTTTGCAGATATTTAGCAAAACTGTCTGAAAAAGCGTCTCAATATTAAAAACGATCACGTATTCTAATTCTCGTTCCCTATTTTTATCGCGTTTCGGTCATTCCTAACACCCCATTATAACCTATTAAATTTGAATACTATGTGCCTCCACCTTCACTGAGAGCTTGTATGACATGGGGGCTAAATTGCTTATATGAACGTAGCATAGTAATGCTTTGATTGAAAATGTTATAGATTATTTTTAATGTCACGTTTGTTTCACGGAAAATAATACATACAACACTATATAATATAATAGTAAATAGATTTTTTTAAAGGTATAACACATTAATTATGCAACATAGTTCTATAATTGCAGGTTTCATTTAATTTGAAATACAATTAAATACGAACTCTTTTAATTACAGGTACGTAGAAATTTAACGTACAAATCTAAGTTCAGGTAAATGTTTTTCAATATACATAACATTAAATTCTTACACAGATAAATATGTTTTGATAACAAAAGTTTTAATTACTTTACTTGTATAAAAGTTTCACGCACGCTACTTCAGTACACATTTTTTTTGTATTCTAATTAAAAAGCTCTCATAAGAAAACACTTATATACATACTCGTATATACATTTAACGCACATGTTACTCACCATTACGAAACTCGTACAATCGCGGTCACATTCAAAAGTCTTGCACACACATAAATCATATACTCCATTGCACTACACACACAGCACAGAACACGTCAACACATAATATAATCGTATACTTTATTCGATGAATCACGGACAGTATATATTATTCGATATAAACCCGGGCGCGGTCGGCAAGGTACGGCAAGTCGGCTCGCCCTACTGATAGCGTTTGAGGGAAGGCTCTTTCTGCGCATGTGTTACCGCGCAACCCCGACATGGCCGAACCTTGCCGACATTGGCCGATCGTGACCGACAACTAGCACTCAGGGCTCGTTAACGCTGCCGAATGTCGTGCGATAATAAATCGCTGTTAATTCTTGTACAGTGCTATGCTTTTGAAACGTCTCAAGTTTATTTCTATGACTGTTTTGATTTCGTTTTGTAGCATAACATTCTAACTTTCATATTAATAATTATATTTATCTATTTTTTGCTAGAAATGATCTTAACTTAAGTTACAATATTACGATAATATAATTTATTAAGGTTTCTCTGCTCTAAATATCTTACCGAAATCTACAACGTCTTGACTGGGGAAATGCCTCAACCTTAAAGAGGATCACAGTCAAATAATACTGCTCTAAGTTGTGTGACGAAGTAAGCCAAAGCTGGGGAGGTCGAGGTCGGGGTCGGCAATGCTTGTCAGTAAAAAATAATATTGTGAGTAAATCAGAATACTACAGAATTATTATACGTACATTGTTTGAATTGATAATGTATACGATTTGATCCTGGTACGTTATAGCTTAGTCTTCAATCTTCTAAGCCTTATATTAAATGGGTGTTTCTCTGCTATTTGGAAACTCGTCCATACAAGACTGTCCTAGAGTAATTTTATTAAATGTTGAGAATGTTTGTTAATAAAATGAAGGGCAATAGTAAATTAAATATATATCTTAAAAAAGCCCACGCATTTTACTCTTCATTTTTGAGAATGGACGATTTTTTTGCAAAACCGTGACAGTGTTTGACAGTTTAAGTCGTTGATATCTTAAACGCTCAGCTGTAGTTTTTGTTCTTCTTTTGGGTGGCTTTTTTATCGGTAGCGTTTTGAGATAATACCTACATTATAATTGTGTTTGCTCGCAAACGAAAAAAAACCGACTTCGATGACATCGACAAGTAATAAAACGTAATAAGACGAAAAAATAGTCAGGTAAATACGCGCTATTAAAGATTACTCAAAAAGTTGTAATCAGTTTTCGATCTAATTTAAACAAGACTACATGACAAGTATTAGCTTTCGATTAAAGTAAGAATCATCGAAATCGGTACACCGAGTAAAAAGTTATACGGTATAATACAACGTAGGTCGACGAAAAAGTAGTCAAGTAAATACGCATTATTAGGTATAACTCTAAAAGTACTTGTCAGATCTCAATTAAATTAAAATGGGACCACATGACACGCAAAACCTTTCAAATAAAACAAAATTGATCGAAATCGGTCAACCCAGTCAAAAGTTCTGAGCGAACATACCTACATAAAAAAAATACAGTCGATTTGAGAACCCCCTCCTTTTTTGGAAGTCGGTTAAAAAGGGACGATACTTTTAATGTCAAAACCAAAGAAAAAAGTCCCCTGCGGTACTAACAGTGTGTTGTGTGTTATGAAATGACAGGGGACTGTTGGCCAGGGGACTGTCATTTTTACATTAATACTCGATAAAACAATATCATTTAAAAACATTCGGATAAACGAAACAGATGTGGCTACATACTAGACGATCAATTGTTTTAATCAAATTGTCGTAATTAAAACTCTTAAAATCATAAAGAAAATGCTTACCAGGGGACTGTTTTCACTAACGGCCGCGACGCGTGGTTCACCAGCTGACACAGTAGTAGCACTAAACAAAATGGCGGCTGCCCACTTAGCTACACAAACGAACGAACTGCACACCAGTTGCGTTCCGTTTCACGATATAAAAGCTTCGCACTAAAACTGTGTTTTACTTTAGCGCGGTTTAAAATTTTAACAGGGGACTGTTTTAATAATTTGAGGACAGCATTCGCACATAGATATCTTGATTAAAATTTTATTCTAAAAATATAATTGCGATGTATAAAGATGCTTACTGTTTTTGTTAATGTTTTTGGATATTTTTTATTCAATTATCAACGGCAAAAAAATAAATATTTGTAACAAGATTTGTAATTCTGGAAAAGGGACATACCAGGGGACTGTGTTTTGAGACGTTTGAGGTTTATTTATTCGAATATTTCGTTATTAAATTACAAAATAAGCTGTGGCGGGCCAAGAATACCTAATACTATATCGGTATTGATACAAAAAACTGAGAAATATTAAGATTTATTACATAAAATTAGCTTGGGACAGTGATTTTCCATTTAGTGGAGAAATACCCAAATACTCTAAAGTTAATTAATATAATTGTTTTATTTTAAAAAGTTTTGTCGTTTGTTACACATGTTTGTCGTGGTCTGGATATTTGGGCAGTCCTTGTGGATCTCCCCACCGTGCCTCGAAAAGCACGTTAAGCCGTCAGTCCAGGTTGTTATCATGTACACCTGATAGCGATCGTTACTCATAATAGGGAATATATCCACCAACCCGCATTGGAGCACCGTGGTGGATTAAGCTCTGATCCTTCTCTTACATGGGGAAAGAGGCCTATGCCCAGCAGTGGGATGCTACAGGCCGAAGCGTAAAACATAAAATGTGTGCCAATTTCTATTCCTTTCACAAATCTGTATTATCCGATACTCATAATCGATCAAGCATAAAGTTAATGCCATAGGTAAGTTCACAAAGTCAATGTGAGAGGTGTCATTTATTCAGTTAGGAATATTTAGTTCGTCATTTATTTATTATTTTTATTCATTGAATCTATACTAATATTATAAAGAGGTAAAGTTTATAACTTTGTTTGTATATACGGGGTAATCTTCGCAAATACTGATCCGATCATGAAAATTCTTTCGCTAACAGAAAGCTACACTATTCAGGAGTGACAAGATAAAAGGAAAAAGATAAAAATTATCAAAATTTTCGACCGAGCAGGATTTGAACCTGCGCCCTCTGACGTGCCGTGTCAACAATTCAATCTAATCAAGCATTATTATTTGCCTTAGAAATTAATTGGTGATTTTAAAACATTTATATTTATCTGATTTGCTGAAAATAGTGAGAGTGTATTGGAACATATCAAATTTCACCGTACCCTTCTTATGTGAAATGGATTATAACGCCCAACGAAGTGGGCACGGGTCGGCTAGTCATCAAATAAAGAAACAATGTACATTCACAATTACAAGCAGAAAAAGAAAATAAGTAAGGTTTCCATAATTTTTAATTATTTCTAGAAAAATCTAGAACTTGAAGAGACGCGTTAGTGACGCGAATTTAACGAATTTTCTTTTAATATCTTGTTTTATGTTTAAAACATTGTAAGTCGAAGGCTAAGTTTCCTAAATGTAATTTGAAGTTATTAAAATTTATTTATTTAAATAAAAGGCATGGCTTGAGGCATCTAATAAACAGTTACAATATGCCAATTAATATGTCAAAAGTAACAGAGTAAAAATAATTATGTGGTTTTATGAAACCACAGTGCAAGTGAAACTTTAGTGAATAAAAACATTTACATTAATACAGAGATCAAAATACACAAATACCGCGGAAAACTTGCAACATGCGAAATGCAACATGCAATAGATGACATATTTGGAGTGATAGATTAAAATTTCACTTTAAAACAAAATGGTAAAATTATTTTCACTCATGAATACTATCGCGGAGCTGCATTTGTTGCCAAAAAAAGTAAACGAGACGATAAAATTCACAACCTCTGATCGCGATTATTTGTAGGCTCCATAGGAGAAGGTTGATTATTCGCAAATGTTCCGGATATGTTCGGCTAACTTCGGCCATCATCGTGACTACAAGCGGAGTTCCATTTTTACGACTGCACAGTTTCGTACCCATACAATGACATATCAAGCACATGACTCGAACCTTATGTCTGTAGTTATAAATTTCATTTTCCAATGAATCGTTTCATAGTTTAAGTTGTAAGATTACGAAGAATCGGCCCGTGATAGCCTTTTCGGTATTTTTTCCGGCCATCTTTCTTTGAGCGAGGAAATAAACATGTGTACACATTTTTCTCTTAAATAATACATTTCGACGGTTTTAGAAGTTTGAATGAATTTTGTTAGGATAAGATTTCCTTTGTATATTTCTCTTGGAAAGGATTTTTATTAGTTTCCAATAAAAGATTTAGGTTGATAGTAAATAAGTTACTGCTTTGCTTACATAAACATTTCTTACTACTTAAATAGAATTTTATTAAAAAATAATTGTATGTTACTTTTAGTCCGTAATAATTATTAATTTTAGTTAAGGAATTAAAATTTATTAATATAATCTCCACCTTATTTAGATAAATTAGAATGCAAATCTTTCTGGCTTTATTTATGATTTCCATTCATGCCGCTTGCATTTAATACGTAGCTTTTGTCGTGCCAAGAGACAAAACGCGATTTAAATCATTTAAAATACTAAACAAAATAACGTACAATAAATTCATTATTCTAGCAATAAAGCAAAAATTCAAAAAGAAAAAGCACACTTTACATATTACTTATTTTCATACGCTACAAGCTACGTAGCGTTACGGATATATTATTATGTAGCACTGCTACGAGAGCTACGACCTATGACGTCACGACCTACAAGTGCTACGAAACTAGATCCCACAAAGCGATAGATCGACCTTGCTGATCCGATATCTTTAACTGATAGGTAGGGATCCCTAGTACATTTTTTTCACCTGATCAGTATCAAGCTAATTTTTTGGGAGTGGCTACATTTTGATGAGGCGAACAAAAAATTCCTCTTCGAAAACTCTCGATTGTGGTAGCTAACAGAGATAGCAGGGGATAGAGCAGCAGTGAGCGTAGGACCGGGATAACGTACCACGCAATTTGGAGGACATTATTACTTTTAAATTATATAGATAATCACTAACTAAGAGAAAAAAAAATCAGCGGTTAGTAATAATTTTTGATGACCTTACGAGGTCATCAAGTTGATGACCTCGTAAGGTCACCAAAATTTAATTTTTTTTTCTGATTTTTTTTGCTTTTAGTTAGTTAATATCTATTTAATTTGATGGTAATATTGTCCTCCAAATTGCGTGGTACGTTATCCTGGTCCTACGCTCACTGCTGCTCTACCTCCTGCTATCTCTGTTAGCTACCACAATCGAGAGTTTTCGAAGAGGAATTTTTTGTTCGCCTCATCAAAATGTAGCCACTCCCAAAAAATTAGCTTGATACTGATCAGGTCAAAAAAATGTACTAGGGATCCCTACCTATGATACTAATATGTATGAAGAATGTTTTTGAAGCAATTTAATTGGTTTAACATTACTTTTTTCATCTTTTTGTAGATTTAATTGCTATCAAATATGAATGAATAGTCCATTGAAATGTTGCAATTTAAGGACCAAGTGTTGCATTTGTTAGAGGACGCAATTTTATTTTTGGGACATGTGCTGGGGTCAATAGAAGCTTACTTAACCCCAAGTTTGTGGGGTTGCCACCCTTGTCCCCCGGCCGCCATCTTGGAAAAAGGGATCAAACACCTTTATCGCGATATCTCGGAAATTATGCGTCCTACAAAAATTCATGAAAACATAATTTGTAGTAAATCGCTTTGCCTACAAATATGTTCATATATTTTTTTGCCCTAAATTTAAAATTAAAGAAGTTATAAGCAAAAAAGTGAGAAAATTTCTATACAATTTTTCATTTTTGCTCTATAACTTTCTTTATATACATTTTACAAAAAAAATTACCTCAGGCCAATCTTGTAGACAATCTTTTGAGAAAAATTTTTCATTAATTTTTTTTTAATTTCATTCATTTAAAACGCTGTTACAGCGCTCCAAAGCTGACAAAAATATGGAAAGGTGTAATCGAGTGAGGCGAATGTAAGTTGAGAGGGAGATATAAGTTAGTGAAGAGAGAGAGAGAGAGAGAGTTATGTAAAGCACATTCGTTTTTTTTAATTTATACAGTATTAACTCAAATCCAAGTATCAAAGGTTCGTATTGTTATCAAAAATAGTAAGATAAACGTTTTGTTCTTCACTGTATCAACATATAAACAAAAGGACTGGGTTTTTTAGTCCGTTATTGTGTACAATATGATGTAATTTTTCAGAGTTCAGTTGCTTTGTTAAAACGTTACTGAACCCGCAGTGTGACCCAGTTGCGAACAAGGTGACTTAATATTTTCAGAGATACGAAATACCATAGTATTTTTTTTAATCTTTTATTTTGATCGTTTTAAAAATTTAGAAAAAATAAAAATTGTACCTTATACTTTTAAATTTATTCTCTTTATTATTGTCAGAAGATAACAAATGTATACAAATTATTTAAATTTATGTGCCCATTTGACAATCACAAAATAAAAGTCATAGAGTAATATTTGTTTATCTATTTGATAGACAAGTAGACCTCCTTTCTGGGAAGGGCTTAAGGTAGGGTATTCATAAGTTCTGGTAACCGCTTACTATTAGGATGCTTGTGCACATTGGAGGAGAAAACTGGCCTTTTTTCCGAGACTGGCCTGTCGCTGGAGGGATCCTGTTGCCTGCAGATCCGGGACCCTCTAATTAAAACGTCTGAAGGCTCCCGCAGAGGTTTAGTACGGTATTAGCACCCCCAAGTCCGAGTCCGACATACGGTCTAGGACTGCCTACCCGGGCGTCCTGAATATTACCCGTAAATGGGTTCTCCTGTGATATCAACAAAAAAAAACGCTTGTGCACACCCTTATTGTAAAAAAAATCTTAATATTAACATAATTGACATATAAACATACTTCAAAAAAAGGAAAGGGTTCTCAATTCCGCTGTACGAGTATGTCTGTGGGTAGCGATTTTGATAATTTTTTTAGGGTTCCGTACCCAAAGGGTAAAATCGGAACCCTATTACTCAGACTTCGCTGTCCGTCCGTCCGTCCTTCCGTCTTTCACCAGGCAGTATCTCAAGAACGGCGATAGCTAGACAGTTGAAATTTTCACAAATTATGTATTTCTGTTGCCGCTATACAACAAATACTAAAAACAAAATAAAATAAATATTTATTGCCTATTTTTGCTCTATATCAATAAATGGTAGGCGCTTGAAATATTCACAAAATACTTAATTGTATAGGTATTAATTACTTTAATAATAAAATCAAAATTAAAAAATATTTAGGGGGCTCATACAATAAAAGTGACCTTTTTGCCGCTTTTAGCCCGATATTGAAATCAATGTACTGTTGTTTACCTAGCTATGGTACGGAATGGTATTTACCTAGCTAATGGTACGGAACCCTTCGTGCGCGAGTCCGTTTCGTACTTGGCCGATTATTTTAATCAAGTTTGGTGTTTGTCATTTGGTTCCTTTTAAATTCAATCGAGATCTGACGACTATGTTTGTGTTATCTCTAATAATGAGTAGTCTAACTGTCAATTTTTTGCTGACTACCAACGGTGTATTTATTAATGTAAACTGACGTCGGTTTTGTTGTTTGCGAGCATTCTTAAAAACTATTAACAAATTGACTTAAGAGGCTCGGTTGTTAAATAAATGATTATAAAACACTTTTCGAGTCTCGATTTGTTTTCAATCTGTATTAAGTCAACGCTGAAGTACTTTGAAAAGGTCTTTCTAATCGGATTCCGTCCGACACCTACTACATTATTTAATACTTAAATGTATTCAGATTTAAAACGTTTATTATATTTTAGTTATTGAAAATATTTTGGAAAGGCAAATAAATCCTAATTAAATAAAAAATAAAAAGACGCCGCGTTGGCGCAGCGGTCACAGCACTGGATTGTGATTGGCTGTTGCGCGGGCGGTTGCGGTTTTGATCCTCGCACACGACAACATTTGTATTGGCCATACAGATGTTTGCCGTGGTCTGGGTGTTTGTGCAGTCCTTGTGGGTCTCCCCACCGTGCCTCGGAGAGCACGCTAAGCGGTCGGTCCCGGTTGTTATCATGTACACGTGATAGCGATCGTTACTCATAGTAGGGAATATATCCGCCAACCCGCATTGGAGCAGCGTGGTGGATTAAGCTCCGATCCTTCTCCTACATGGGGAAGAGGCCTATATGCCCAACAGTGCTATTACAGGCTGAATCACGATCGTGAAATAAATCCTGATAAATATATATTTACGAGTTGTTTCTCAAAAGAATCGTTCTGTTATAAACCGAAACTTGAACGCAAAAAAAAAGTTTAAGTCATTTATTTTACAATAACATTATAAGTCGTTACTCCGCCGTTAGTTTGAAGTTTGAACTTTAATGTCGAAACTTTGATGATCCTTATCTTAGCAGTTATAAAGATGAAAATTGATAACTAACACTGAATTCGATTCTCGAATTGCCCCAAAAGCAATAAAAACGAATGAGGGTGAAACTTAATCAAGCAAACAGCTTTTGGAAAACTTGATTTGTGTGAATGTTGTTTGAATACGTTTATTTTGATGATTTTCAATAAAACTCTACAGGAAGTATGAATTTACGACTTAATAGACGCAGTGTTATTTAGGGAGCTAGTGATGTACTGTTAGTTCAAGTCATCTTTGCGCGCGGCTCTATGTGTGCGTGCGCTTGTAATTATACAACTTTAATTTGTGTAGCAGTGACGCGACCGCCGTCATTCGAATCTTAGACCAATATACAACGCTTACCCACACATATGCCCGCGCGCAAAGATGAGTTGAACTTAGTATATTGTAACAAGACGTAAACATGACATCGCTGCCTTCACAGGCCTTTTTCTATTTCATTGGTGCAGGCCTACCTTAGTTTGTTACTTTATTGTGATTTTTTCTTGACTAGCTTTGGCCCGTGTTGATTGATATGTTAACTTATGTCTCCATAATTTAATCACAGAGTATAATTTACTTTCTACAGTTGAAAGAAAATTTTGACATCAATTTAAAATATAGAACGATGAGAGTAAGAGTGAAAAAGATTAACATACCCAAGCCTAAAAATACAGTAAGTTTAGTTTGAACTTAACAAGTTTTTTTAGTTGTTATTAGTAAAGCGTAATAATGCTTTCTAAATTTCAAAATTAAGTAATGTACCTCCGACACGGTTAGTCGGAGCCAAGAATATTGGCCATAAAGATCTTCATACATCTCTATATATATATATATATATAAATGAATCGCTAAATCTGTTGCTAAGCGCAAATCTCGAGAGCGGCCTAACCGATTTAGATAATTCTTTTTTTATATTATTCCTTGAAGTACGAAGATGGTTCTTATGGTGAGAAAAATTTAGAAAAATCTCCGAAAATTTTTAAAAACAACACTTTTCTATATTCCCATACAAAAGATTCGTAATAATACTTAAAAGTCTGTTTGAACTTTAATACCATACCATAAAGTTTAAGTGTTATTGGAGGGGTTCCGAGATAAAGAATCGACTGTTAGGCGGTACGAAGTTCGCCGGGTCAGCTAGTTACTTAATATAAATCAAAAATAATCAAAAATGTTCAATAAAAGAAAGTACCCAGTTTGGTGTTTTGATATAAAAATCTATCAAATATTCATTAGCAAAAGTCACTTTAGAAGGTCGAACATTTTTTATCACAATAAAATTTATGTTTTAAATTCTTATTTATTAAAATTTAAATACATTTTACAAATATTTAATACTCAAAGCTATTACGAAGTCCAGGGCAACATGCCTTTTAGTAGTTTCAAACTTGAATATGCTACAGTAGGAGTTAGTCAGTTAAGATTAAGCAGATGAATAATTAAGAAGTTCACAACCCTCGCTTGGACACATGGAATAATTGACAGGACATTCGAGAACTTTTACTTCAAATCTTAAAGCAATGTTAATTTGCTTTTAACAAGTTACATCCGTGACTTCGCTTGTCATTATAGTTATATTTTTATTATCTTCTTTCTTAATAAAAGTGTACTGAATTTTGAGTTAAAAAATTTCTATCTTCTGAGATAAATACAATTTATTTTTTTCATTTATGTCAGTTTGGCTTCGAGTTCGTTACAGAGATAATCAAATTTTTTATAGCGACTAATGTACGGAATTGCACCTGTAATTGTCTTGACGCACGTAGTGTGGGTCTTTTTCCGGCCCACTGGACCAACGATTTACGTAAGATTTCCGGTATAGGCTGGATGAGGATTGCGGAAAACCAGAATTTCTGGCACGAACTTGGGGAGGCCTATGTCCAACAGTGAACTGTGATAGGCTGAAGTGATGTCTAGCAGTGGTTTGTTAGGTTTTTTACATGCCCGACGTTTCGGATACTTTACAGCAACCATGGTCACTGGAGTACTGTCCTCCCGTGACCATGGTTGCTTTATTATAATAAAAAATTGCGTGCGTACAAGGTACACGTATCAGAAGTGAAACTTCTTTGGCAAACTAATTCAATAAAAAACTAATTAAAAAAGTAATCAAAAGAACTGTATTTAAAAAACAAAAAAAAATTTGAAAAAAAAAAACAAAAAGCCAGCATCACACTGTGTTCCCAGGCGGTCACCAATCCAAGTACGGTCACGTCCCTGATGCTGCACGATTTACCGGTCGCTCAAATTTTACCCCTCATGCGCCTAAAGAAGTTTCACTTAAAAAAGTTGTTTCATTATAATAAAATTTATTGTTTAATAAAGGGATAGTTTGGGACAATCCATAAAGAGAGAGAGAGGAGTGTTTCATCATGTTTATGTTTTAATTTAAAAGGAAATTAGTCCTTAATAACTGTATAATTATTTTATACGTAAAATGGCCTAGATACGTTAACGCTTCTCGGGAGTTCAGTGACCTTTTTATAGTGAAGTTATATTTTACTAGCCGACCCGTGCCCACTTCGTTACGCATTATTTATTTTTAATAATTACTTCTAACGACGATATCTCAAAAACTATTCATCTGATTGATATAGTGTAAAGGGCAATTTTAATCTGCATTAAATGCCTAAGCTAAATAACATATTCATTTGGATAAGGATTAATACTGAACTAAAGAAAATATCTTTAAAAATAACGTAATGTTTTTAATTAAAAATTTGAACATAAAAGTGGTTATTGTAAGTCAACCATAAGAGATAGAGATATGCTATCGCGGACTTTTTTGTAGCATTTTTATAGATTTTGAATTCGCTAGTACATTATAAAACTATATCTTCGCTAGTTTACGCAGCGTTCGCGTGGAAAGCTCCCCGATGGCGAGATTTTTTGCGACCTCTTCAACATTTATCGCCATATTTCTGCTAATTTACATTAAAACATAATAAATTATATACCTAAACCTTCCTCAAGAATCACTCTTTCTATTGTTGAAAACCGTATAAAAATCCGTTGCGTAGTTTTCGAGTTTATCGCGTTCAGACAGACAGACAGACAGACAGACAGGAGGACAGAAAGACGCGGCCGGGGGACTTATTTTTATAATAAGTATAGATACGGCTGACTAAATGAAGAGGTTAAGTGATATTAGATGTTTTTGTAAGTGATTCTAAGAAATAGGCTCTTGTTTTTGGTAAGTATATTTTATTAATACTTGCTGTTCTGTTTTTGTTTACTTTTATGGATATTCGAAGGTTCTGAGAAAAGTTTCGTATTTCGTTTAAGACTGTATGTTAAAAATACATTAACTTAGCCATAAGCTTGTTTCTAATTAAGTCAAAAAGGTATTTTATTGTAGGAAACTTCTTTAGGCTCATGAGGGGTAAAATTTGAGCGACCAGTAATGCGGCAGCGTCAGGGACGGTCAGTACATAGATGGGTACATGCAGGGATGGGAACACCGCATGACGTTGGCTTATTTTTTTTTCTAAATTAGCGTTTTTTTGCATTTTAAATTCTTTTTTTAATTAGTTCTTTTTAATTATTGTTAATTCCGAAAACTTTGTCCAACACAACCAGGAGCACAAATAAAACCAGTACCTACTAGAGATGCTTTAACTTAATATGTTGGATTGTTCAATAATTACACAAATGTATGGAGGTCTTATACTAACAAGAAATAATTTTGCCACTATCGCTATCTAGTCGTAGACGTGGTAAACCTCGAACCAAAAACTAAAGAAAAAAAAAACTTAAATAATTGACACGTGTACTTTGTACGCACGCAATTTTTTATTCATATAAAGGTTTTAGAAAGTTTTTAATAGTAAACTATATTACTTCTGTTTGAGTAAGTGTTGAATTTCATATTGATTCTACTAAGAAAATCGATTCTAGTCAATCACAATCGATCATAACTAACATACGTTACAAAACAACGAAAAATAAAAAAGAGGAGTAACCCCAGGAGAAATAGCGAGTGTTTTAAACATATAATGAAAATAATGCGAAAGAATATGCGTTGGTGTAGTTATGTAGTATACAAGACTGAAGCGTTTGATGCGCGAGGGATGGAAACGTGACACAGCAAAATGGATACGAAAGCTGAGCATGAGCTAATAATAACTTAGGAAAACTTCATTTATATGCCATACTATAATATCCGCGCGGTTTTACGTGGACAATTTACTTCTATGATTTTTAATTCGTATTATTGTTTTTTTTTTTTTTGTTGTTCCCATACGTGAGGAAATTCTAAAATTCCGATTTTTACTTTAGTAGTCATCAATTGATTTTTATGGCCAATGGTCTCGTAATTGCCACGTTGACGCCGCGTTGGCGCAGCGGTCACAGCATTGGAATGCGATGGCTGTTGCGCGGGCGGTTGCGGGTTCGATCCCCGCACACGACAACATTTGTATTGGCCATACAGATGCTTGCCGTGGTCTGGGCGTTTGTGCAGTTCTTGTGGGTCTCCCCACCGTGCCTCGGAGAGCACGTTAAGCCGTCGGTCCCGGTTGTTATCATGTACACCTGATAGCGATCGTTACTCATGGTAGGGAATATATCCGCCAACCCGCATTGGAGCAGCGTGGTGGATTAAGCTCCGATCCTTCTCCTACATGGGGAAGAGGCCTATGCCCAACAGTGGGATATTACAGGCTGAATCGGTCTCGTAATCGTACCAATTTTGTTTTATATGACTAAAAAATTCTGATAATAATTTAAAAATAGGACATACAATTTTAGCTATTATTAGAATTGTAGTTATTCAATTGTAACTCTTACTCTCATAACTTTGATTTGATTTAGCCTGTAATGTCTCACTGCTGGATATCTGGCTTCTTCTCCCATTTAGGAGAAGTATCGGAACTTAATCTACCTTGCTGCTTTACTGATGACTATGATAACAACCGAGGCCGACCGTGGCTTGGAAAGCACGTTAAACTAATGTTTTTTCCGAGGCACTTTGGAAGACTTGATAATCTATTACAAGGCTTCCAAACACAGCGACGATTATTTGACTTTGCATCCATAACTAGTGTTATATGACACAAATAATTCCAAAGTTAACACTAAACACTAACAGTCCAAGAAAGCTACTGCAATTTTTTTTTTGCAATAATATTTATCGAGGTACTGTGTTCCTTTACATCGTCTCTACCAATCTATAACATAGCACAGTAGAATAAAATCGGAAAGAGGTTAAAAAGCCAGTTTGCAAAGTCAGCCAGTTAAAGGAAGATATTTTTTACCGTAATCAGGTTAGCGAAGTAAAAATCGCATAAAATCACGTCGCCTCGGATGAGTTGCGTATAAAAAATTTGTTCAACGTAGTGTGCGTGACTTTGCAAAATTGCGACGAAATTAGCTGCCAGTTAAAGCGCAGTGGCGCACTCGAAGTTTGTTTTTGTTCACACTTTTATTTTTATCATGTATTATAATAGTACCTATGCTAAGCCTATAAAAAGGGTTTAACTAAAATTAAAAATTGCGTGCGTACAAAAAGTAAAAATGTCAGAAGTGAAACTTCTTTGGCAAACTAACTTAAAAAAAAAACTAATTAAAAAAAAACGAATTTAAAATACAAAAAAAAAACTAATTGAAAAAAAAAAGCCAACGTCACGCGGTGTTCCCTGGCGATCACCCATCCAAGTACTGACCGTCCTTGACGCTGCCGCGTTACCGGTCGCTCAAATTTTACCCATCATGCACCTAAAGAAGTTTCACTTCAAAAATGTGTGTGTATGTGTGCGATTCAGTGAGATTTCTGAAATGTCGAATGGTAGGTCGTTGCTGTTTGTTCTATCGACGATGATCACGGTCTCGTGAAAAAGGTCGTAAGCGCCTTATACGTTTTGAGCAGTAATGTATTCTATCTCATTCTTTCCTATACATTTATGTGTTTGTTTATTTAGCATGACGCAATGGAGACGCGGGGCGTCGCGCGTCGCGTTTGGCGTGGCGTCGCGCGTGTGAAATCACGACGAGTGAAATGTACGCGTGTAAAATCGCTTTTCCGTAAACGCAATCGTCCAACGCCCTACATTTGAATTTAGTGCTGACCGCGCAGTCAATCGCGACGCGCGACGCGCCGCGTCTCCGTAAATGAGGCCTAACGATTCTTAAGAATTTTAACTTAAAAAACATCGGTTAAGTAATCGTATTATTACACTTTATATTATTATAGTTTGACTGAATAACTCATGCATCGATTACTGTAGCTCAGCTTATAACTTTATTGGCTAGGTGCGAAGTCATGGTGGAGGTAAGCCGAATCGACACAAGCGTACGCAGTGGTGAATTTTTGAACTAAACGGAGATGTTTTATGACTCTGTCGTATAAAATACACGTAAACATTTTAATTTTTTATCAATAATAAAATTTAAAATAAAATGAGCAACCGGAGTTGCTGTGTCGTTAATTGTAGAAATACTGCCAACTGCGAAATGGAAAATAAATCAAAGAAAAAAGTGGATAGTAGCAGTAAGACGGCGAAAATAAGTAGTATCATAACCTTAATTTCAGTATTAATAATAAAAGAGTATAACAGCCATTTGGAAACTGGTAAATGTTGTTGACACAATAATATATTATCTAAATTAGTATATTGAAATATAAATTATAAATGTTTTTACTTGTGGAATTTATCAAAATTTAATAAACTATTGTATGTATTTTATTAAGAATTTCATATAAATAATGAAAAATATTTTGCTACTCTTTAGATTAAACAACGTGTTTATTAAATTTAAAAAAATTAGGTACTAATTTGGAACTCAATTCGATGATTTACTGCTTGAAACCCAGTTTTGATGATGACATCCATGTTTTCGTAACGACTTAAATATAAAAATATTAAATTAAAAAAATTAATATTTTACGTTATCTTCAAGATTCAGCTATTACATTATCTTTTTATTTTTATTCTTTACTTTTACCTTTACAATTATAGTTATACTCTTTGTTTCCAAAGTTTGTTTCCTTTTAGTTTTGTTAAAATTAATTATACAACTCATATGTACTCAGCTATGCTTTAGAAATTAGAATTGACCACAGATTACACACAGATAGTATAAAACTGTAAAGCTAGCTAGAATTGACTTAATCTAATCATGTAAATATTAAATAATTTGTTTATCAATGATACCTACTTACGTTTTTTTAAAGATATTCAATTCAATATAAAATAGCGCGTAATTTCGTCAGTTCGTCACTACATTTTTTTCACATATTGATAGTTATTTTAACAATAAAAAAATACATAGTTATTGTCAAATATCATGAATATACTGCCAATCACAGATTATATCTGCCAATACTGTCCCCTTTTAGTTCATACCTCGAGTGGCGCTACCGTCACGCACCTTGCCAATAACATTGTAAATTATTTTCCTATTGTTTTATTTACACTATTTTATTTTATTTTACTTTATTTAAAATAAAATAGAATAAAATGTATTTATTTATACTGTATTGCACACTTACAAGTGCATGTAAAAAGCATGCTGAATAAAGTGCAAAGGCGTTCTTATCACTGATAGCGATTTCTTACAGACAATCCGTCTTTAAAGGAAACATTTGTAAAAATTACAGGCACACGGTGCAATTTATTACTGATGTGTTCTATCATAATATGTTATTTACTAAATTATTTACTGTAAACGACACTAAAACTGTACAATATCAGTAATTCCAAATAAATCAATCTGAAACTAAATCAAAGCAAGGACTTGATAGACAATTTTGAATTTCACCGCATTTTATTAACATTACAAAATTACAAAAATTGTTTATTATTCTGAAGTAAATATTGAATTAACAAAATTATTTAATTTTAGTTCTAGTTAAGTGGGTTACAATTTAATAATTTGAAATATACAATAGACTAATATTTTTAGTCGCGCCCACATGTAAAAATGAATGAATAAAAAGTTTGAAAGTCAAATAATAATATTATTATTTTTAGGAATCACTGATAAAAATCGTTATACATAAAACATAAAATAATTATTATAAACATAAAATAATTATATAAAATATCATCAATTATATAAAATAATCATATAAAATAATTATAATAAACATAAAGGTTGCCTGAAAGAGATCGCTGTATTAGCGTTAAGGCCGCCTGTTGCAACTGATGCCAGTTGATTGTTATAAATTCTATGTATTGTTCTTTTGAGTATTGGTGTGTAAAAAGAGTAAAATGAATAAATAAATATCTGAATAAATTCTTAAAAATATTTGGAAACTAGCTGTGCTCGCGACTTCGTCCGCGTGAAATAGTAACTTTACATGTTCAACGTGATCCTTTAAATTCGCATAACTTTTTTATTTATGAACCGATTGACATGAAACAAATACTAAATGTTAAAAGAATCTTACCAAAATATATCAGTGAAAATAACATCTAAATCAGATAAGCCATTTCTGAGATTAGCCTGCACAAACGCACGGACAAACAGACAAACATTCTAACAATCACTGTTTTGGGTGATATTTGCGTTGATAAAGGTCCTAATAATATTTTTTCTCGTATATCTTCGATCCGTTACATTGTTATAATTATGTATTGATAAGTGATTTTTTTATGCTTTGATTGAAATGTCAATAAATTGTTGTAAAAGCTGAATAGGCCATAAAAAAATTAAATTACCTCTGGTTGAAGTATGATGTACGAGATTATAGAAATACTTTTATGATTGCTTCTTACACAAACTGTAATTGTCAATACAAGATCTTTTGCAAAGAAATATATAAAATTCAAATAAAATTTCTGAGAATCAACCAAATATACATTCATTCGTTACATATATACGTCACATCTCGTATCCTTTCCTCAACAACGTAAAATGAAAATAAAAAATAAAAACGAATAAAAAAAAACAAGACGTCATTTACCTTTTAGTCAAATAAATTGAATATAGATTTATATCGTTCACCGAATCTCTGTTATTACAATGTAATAAAAACAAGATATTTCGAATCTTAATATAACATAAGGAACTTGTATTTTCGCGCATATTCTTTGTTTTTTCTTTATTCTTTTTTTTTTGCTACGTGCCAGTATTATTTTGTTTATGGCCTGATATAGAGCATATAACAGACTCTAACCTATTTTTTAAATCACTTTAGTAGACTATCCCTTCTAAGTTGATGAACTAAACCTCTTTTAATTTGTACTTTTTTAATACCTATTATAATTATAAAACATTTTTGTGCCTCTTTGTTTTTATGTATCAAAATGATGTCAAAATAGAACAGCTAATTTCGCCAATGTCACGTAGATTGGAAACCTACAAAGGAGATTTATCTGTGGGGTTAAGGGTACCTGTGTTAAATTGAAATAAACATACGAAGTAGTGGTGATTTAGCTACAAACCCTTCGCCTAGAACAACACAACGTTTGAATTTTGTAACATATCATATACGTAGCTGTAAGCTTTTTTGTATCAATATATATTTTATTCAATAAGACGGTATGAGAACGGATTGTCTAAATAAAAATGCGTAATTGAAGTATGAAAATGGAGCGAAGGAAAATTGTCATTGGATTGAAGTTGATAACCCTTGGATTGTTTCTGATTTTATTTAAATATCTACATTTAACTATATTTTAAGAGGATAAATTGTTTAAGATTTCTATGACGTATGATATAGTGACGCTGTATTTCATGCACGACATTACTAATTTTGTACTAAATTACAGTTTATACATTTTTTTTCAAAAGAGTAACTTGTAACGTGACACATAAACGCAATTCAGTTCTAAATTATTAGTCTATAAATTTTGGTTATGCTTGAGATAACAAACGCATAAATTGAAATGTGAGTTGACACGTAAACATAAAACAGTCAACTCAATGAACGAAAATGGCTCAAATCCATTAGGGACTCAAATTTTAAGTTGTACTTAAGAATAGAAATTTATTAGTTGGGAACTCAAACAGTTTTTAGCTAGTTGTTAAAATATTAGAGTGATAAATTTTATATTCGAGACAGGCTTAAAATTTTGTGTTGACAGATTCGATAAAACGATGATAAGGAAACGTTCTAAGGGCCAGTTTCCACTGATTGAAATAATCGCGATTAGTTCGACGTAGGCTCGGTTTACGCGTTTAACGGAGTTAGAGCTGGAAATTGCATTTCACCAACATAAACTGGACGAAGTTAGAGAATAACTGAGTTTCAATTCTAAACGACCGATTTTTGGCGTTTAGTGGTGTAAACACGTTTTGTCTAGTGCTTCTAACGGTCTAACCTATTAAAAACAAATCTTGTCAAGTTGTCATATGATATTTTCTGATACTCGAGGTTATAGTAGTGTATCTCTTTTTCATGATTCCTTGAGGTATGGGGATGGTTGTTGCGGAGAGAAATTTTAAAAGAAAATTGCCTGAAAAAAAGTCTTAAAACAACACTTTGCTGTATTCCCGTACAAATGATTCGTAATAATAATTAAACGAAAGCCAAGATTAGAATCGAATTATAAATTCGATTAAGCAAAGCATAGCTTTATTAAACAGTGGAACCCGGGCCTAAGGGTTCAAAACTAGCCGTGGGACAGTTTTTTGTGGAAGTCACAACAAAAAAATCGGCCAGAGTTGCCATCACAGGATTTTAAATTACCGTGTTTCGGAATAAAAACTACAAAATTGACGTGTATTTACTTTACATTAACACGTAAGGTTAAAAATGACAATAATCGGTTAAATAATTTCCCTTTTGAAATCGGTTGAATAATACATTATTCTTCACAACCGTCATACAAATTTATCGTATCTAACATTTTTTTCTTCGACTTTATTCAATGTATATTGGGTTTTTCCTTATATTGTTTATCTTTTGTTGTGTTTTGTTTAATTGATTTACGCAATTTCCTTTGGATCGGATAAAAGTGCTTACAGCCAGTAAAGCTCAATTTATTGAGGAAGTAATAATTTTATTCCTTGGTTGTGTTGCACTATAATGACTTATAAACTATCGATTAAATTATTAGAAAAAAACCGGTCAAGTGCGAGTCGGACTCGCGCACCGAGGGTTCCGTACAAACCTGCAGGTATATAAGTAAAAGTTATGGTATTTTGCTGCTAAATGAAATCTGTAACATTACAATATGGAAAGTTGGAGGAGCATAAATTTAAGACAAAGGTATCTTTATCTTTTCAGTAATCCTTTAATTTATATAAAATAAAATAAATAAATAAAATAAAAATCTCCTTTATTTCTATTACTATTAAAATTTCAATTAATACTAGCGTAAGTATTCTTAGTTTAAACATATGTATGTATATTAACCTATGTATATATTTATTCTATACTCGTATAATTAACTCGTCTACATGTTTATAACTTCACTTAATTAATATTGGTAATAGTAATAGTCGCCTCTGCGGCGTAGGCCTCTCCTAAACATTTCCATGTATCCCTTTCCCGTGCTTTCTGTATACACAGCGGTCCACATAATTATCTGGTTGAAGATATCTCTCCACCTTTTAATTGGCCTCCCTTTTTTCCTTGACCTGTCTCTTGGTAGGAAAGTTCTTTTATCGAAGTTATTTATTTACAAATTTTTTAAGTCACTATTTAGAAATCTGGTTTAAAAATACTTTATTACTATTAAGTATTAAATTTGAACCATATTATAATTATATAGTAGATATTTATTTATTATTTATTTATTTATTTAAATAGTCCCACAGATGATGTAACATTTATTTTGTAATTTAATTCGAGCCGTTTTGACCTTTGTACCTCTTTTCAAGTTTGTATAAAACATGTTTTCCTAAATTTATTTTTATTATTGTCTGCTATTGTTTAAACATATATATTTTTTAATATCTAGAATTCTCATTACAGTGTTAATATTACTTGATTTCATTAATCATTTCAATACTGTTGATTTTGACTTACTACTAGCTATACTTGGTTCTCTTAACATATCTCCTAAGGTGTCTGACTGGTTTCATAGTTACTTGCATGGTCGCCGGCTACGAATACATAATTATTGAAGAACTTTCTTCATTCTGGTCTACAATCAACGCTGGCGTTAAAGATAAATATATAATATGTACCTCTTCGCTTAAATGATAGCCTAACTTTGAAGATACCTTCACATTCATCTTCCTTTTATTCTAAATCTTTCACTATTGAAGCTTATCGTCTTTGGAACTTATTGCCACTGTCTAACGCGCTCAATCTTTAATGACATTTGAAAAACTTGTTAAGAAAATGTACTTCTCATATTAAATTATGTTAAGCAACTTTATTTTATTATTTATTATTTTTCATGAAGTTACGTTATGTTGTTATGTCATTCGTCTTAATCTATCAATTTGCTTATAGTGTATACACGTATGTATGTATGTATTTATATATTTGTGTATACATATGAGTAAACTTTTATGTACATATGTGTCATTAAATATAGCATCTATTGTTATATAGTTATTTATTTATATCTGATTTTTATTTTATTATTTTATATTGTTCCTTTTTTTACAAAATTTTGCGCCCTTCCCCTAGTTTATATGCAAGTCCTCTGCCCAAAGGTTGCCTGGAAGAGATCGCTGTGTTAGCGATAAGGCCGCCTGTTGCAATTGATGCAAGTTTATTGTTATAAATTCTATGTATTGTTCTTTTGTGTATTGGTGTGCAAAAAGAGTTAGTAAATAAATATTACTTTGCAAAGTTTTATAATTGAAAAACAAAGCAGAAATAAACAATATTACACATACTATTTCTGTGGTTGCGATGTAACTATACATTTAAGGTTTTCGTAATTTTTCCTGTATCTGTGCTATAAGACGTTGCTTCATACCTGAAGATTTTAGGTCGACGGGAAGTATTCTTTAGATTTTTATTCCCTTGTCAGTTGTTTGCTAGTTTCAATATATGCGGTTTAAATTGCTGTTTCTTTTGATATCGTGGACATAGAAGTTTGATTTTGTTACAGCTTAAAGTTATTATAGACGTGAGTATTTGATATGAATTTCAATTTAATACTTTTACGCGTTCAAGAGAAAAGTGGTATTAAGTGTAAAATTATTAAAATATTTTTTTTTATATGTAGTAACTAAAAATTTACACTTTTCGCAATTTTTCCTGTATCTGTGCTATAAGACGTTGCTTCGTACCAAATTTCAAGATTCTGACTTCACGGGAAGTACCCTGTAGGTTTTGATTCCTTTGGGACTATTTTCGATGAAAATATGCGGCTTAACTTGGTTTTTCTTTTGATACTGTTGACATAGAAGTTTGATTTTGTTACAGCTTAAAGGTATTATAGACCTGAGTATTTGATATGAATTTTAATTTAATACTTTTACGCGTTCATGAGAAAAGTGGTACTAAGTGTAAAATTATTAAAATATATTTTTTATATGTAGTAACTAAAAATTTACACTTTTCTCAATTTTTCCTGTATCTGTGCTATAAGACGTTGCTTCGTACCAAATTTCAAGATTCTGACTTTACGGGAAGTACCCTGTAGGTTTTGATTCCTTTGGGACTATTTTCAATGAAAATATGCGGCTTAACTTGGTTTTTCTTTTGATACCGTTAACATAGAAGTTTGATTTTGTTACAGCTTAAAGGTATTATAGACTTGAGTATTTGATATAAATTTCAATTTAATACTTTTACGCGTTTATGAGAAAAGTGGTATTAAGTGTAAAATTATTAAAATATTTTTTTTATATGTAGTAACTAAAAATTTACACTTTTCGCAATTTTTCCTGTATCTGTGCTATAAGACGTTGCTTCGTACCAAATTTCAAGATTCTTAGTTCACGGGAAGTACCCTGTAGGTTTTGATTCCCTTGAGAGTGTCGAAAAATTGCAGCATAAACGGCTGTATCTTTTGATTGCCTTGGCTTAGAAGTTTCATTTTTTCACAGCTTTAAGAGGCAGCAGATCTGAGTATTTAATATAAATTTCAGCTTGATGCCTCCACGCGTTTCTGAGAAAAAGGGTCTTGACAGACAGACGGACAACAAAGTGATCCTATAAGGGTTCCGTTTTTACCTTTTGAGGTACGGAACCCTAAAAAAACAATTACACATCGGATTGCCGTATCTTTGAACACGGCAATGAACCGAAGATATCCAAATTTCCTTGTGACACGGGAGATGCCGAGTGTATGGTATCACTGCAGAGCGCGTTGGTGAACGTGTAAGGGTGGGGGTAAAAGAGACGCTGAGGCTGTTTATATAGAGAATTCGGGAGTTAGTCGGGGGACAGTCGGGATTCGATTTTGAATTGGAAGAGAGTATTGAGGTAGAGGGCCTCCGCGGCCGCCGCGGCCTCTTGGCTGGCGAAAGCTATGGAATTTCTGATTTAGATTAAACATAAAATACCTGAAAAGTATTTTTAGGTTTGAATCAGGGATTTCATTAGCGTAAGCCGGCTGAGTGTGGCTATGTAGCTTCAGTTTAGTCCGCGAAATAGTTTAATTTATTTTTTTTTACTGATTATTATTAAGTGCAATTCTTTATTATAAAATATTAATTGTAATCCGCTAATTAAACTCAGTGAAACCTGTGTACAGTCTGCAGTCAAGCGCTCCTGATTGGTTCGAATGCATTATTTTTCTTTTTATTTTTGCATGTCTAATAATTTCACAATTTTGATATACTTTGAACACCTTATTAGTGTAGATTTAAAATGTTGCATGTTGTTTTCCTGCATGTTGTGTTTTGTTACTAATTTTTATAACTTTTACGGAGATTTTTAATAAAAGATATCTAATGAATTATTAGCTAGGTTCACATCGATACTATTAATTATTGATTAATTACTGAATGAAATTATTATGAAAAGGTTTACATTGTTACTATTAATTATCGATTGATTATTGAATAAGATTATTATGAAATAAGCCTTATGACCATAATTATATTGAATTTAACTGATTAAATGAAACCTAGCTTAAGTAAATGAACACAATATGATGTTGATATAATGAAACAAAATTACATTCGTTTAACTTTAAATTATATATTGAATGATTTTTGGTTAAAACTATCATATTAGATACGGTTATAGTAAGGGTTAAATAGAATTTCGTTAGGGTGGATTTGAATAATGAAATGAAACTTTACTGTGTTGGTTAATGAAGTTAATACGTGTCTACATTAATACTATTAGTTATTGATTGAATATTGAATGAAATTATTATGAAATAAGCCTTATGACCATAATTATATTGAATTTAACTGATAAAAGGAAATCTAGCTTAAGTAAATAATCACAATATGATGTTGATAGAATGAAACTAAATTATATTCATTTGACTTTAAAGTACATATATAAATTGAATGAATCTTTGGTTAAAACTATCATATTAGATATTAAGGGTTAAATAGAATTTCGTTAGGGTGTATTTGAATAATGAAATGAACTTCTACTGTGTTGTTTAATGAAGTTTCACTTTGGAAGTAGATAGAGTAGTGGAAATTTCTATAATATGACCTATAAACTAACTAATGATTAGTTGTCGTATCTTATTGAATATTCTCTACATATAAATATGCTTCTATTGTATGTATATGTATGTATGTATATATATATATATATATGTGTGTATTTGGCTTCATTTTGACATTACACAAACTCTGGTAGTTCTTAACATTAATTTAAGAACTTGTAGGTTTTAAATATATGTTGGAATGAGGTAACACAGGTGGTTTGTAGTCTGGAGTGCGTTCAAGGATACTTTTAGCTCTTGAATTCATTCTAAGATGAGGTAATTACACACTGAACTATGACATTACACAACTCTTGTAGTTTTGAACATTGATCTAAGAATTTATGTTCTTAAATGAGTGTCAAAACGAGGTATCTGGTGGACTGGAGTGTCTCACTTTCACGATGACTTTCATTGAACTATGTAACCTATGTTAAGGTGAATCCATAAATGTTTGTATTCGCCAGTGTTTTATTATAGGTTTCCCTATAAGGCTCGGCCTGTCTAAGCCACAGTTCATCGCGTCATCTATGCTAGGTAGATCCTAACCTTGGCCTATCTAGTAGAGAAAGTTGCGTGTACTTCCTACCAACCTCTGCGGTTGTATTTGCCTAACTGAACTATGTTCTTGGTAAATACTATACGTACGTTTCCTTATCTTTGATAAGAGTTCCTCATCTTTGATGAGAGACATTGGACAAACTTTACCAGACACCTAGTGTATGGTAGTTGTTTGAACTGCAACAAAGGTTAGTAATTTATATTTGGACAGTGGTATGAAGTTCTATTTTAGACTAATAGAGAAACGTATTCACTTTTCCAATTAATTTATTGCTAATTTTTGTGGACAGTCTCTGTTAAGTCCTAAGGCGGATTTACTGAGATTTAAGCCAAGCCTTAATCAAGCCCTCTTGTGTTTTTCAAACATACAAACATTGATGGATTATAAAACCTATTAATATACATTCTCTTTTCATTGTGAAAATGAGATACTCTCAGAGATTCTGATTGAGTAAATGAATATGTTATATTTTAATTGTTTTAATTATCTCTCGACACTACTATGTCCTTTGATAAATCCATTCAGTTCCTAAGAGAGCCTGATATATTCAAATGTTTAACAACTTAATTACTGGTTCAATGTTTCAATTGAACAACCTATTCTGGTTAATGAATGCTGTTTCATTGAGTGCTGTGAGTCATGCAAGGACAAACCTACACAATACACCTACTCTACATGTTGGTCTTATACCTTTAAATATTTTTTACTTCCTTATAGGACACTCGAAAGGTTGCGTTGTCGCCAGTCGCCAGTCGCCGACGACCCATCTCACAATGGTGGCGAGGCTTGACAATATAGCTGACTATAGACTCGTAACTCAGTAGGTCTTCCTATGGGAACTTACACTACACAATCCAATTGTGGCAAAAGTAGTAGGTTTCGTGATTGAATTTCAAAGTAGTTGTGTGACCGAAGTTCCCGTATGGGCTAGTAAGCACACAATGAAAAGATCAGTAGACACGATCTCCTTTTGTTCACGTGGAACACATCTTATTACCATGTCTGATTACAGCTTGGTAATTACATCAACTCTAGTAATTCACTGGTTATGTCTATATGACATCCCAAGGGATTACTCAAATACAGTCATTGCATGATTGTGCTGCAGCGGTATGAAACAAGCATTTGTTAGACAGGATATATTTCCGTCTAACTTACTGTAGAAATTGGGTACTCTCATTTCCTACCTACTACCTTTCTTTTGATTGGATAGCACCAACGTTGTGCCTAATTTAATTTAGAGCCTTCAGCACGGTGTGGATCGGTTAGGGTCGGAGGGGAAAGGAGGATGCGACCCTCGGGTTCAATTGAACCCGTCCTTTTAATTCCCTAATACCAATAAACCCTATCCTAACAGATTAACACATACAAACAAACACTACACAATAAATTTCACAATTATCTGAGATAATTTATTAACTGAATAAATTATTTCAAGATAATTAATAACTATATAATATGTATTTATTCATTATTTCAATTACTTATATATTTTTATTTATTTCATTTGTTTAGAGTTATTAGAATCTATCTATTATATCAGGTTTGAACTAAAAATACATGTAAAAGAAACTTAGACACTATTCAATTAATCAATGTCATTATAGAATATCCTATATATAATTATTTAACTTTATTTCTATTTTAGCTATCTAGATTCACTAAAAATATTAGCAATTATAATTTACACATTCTTAAGGAGACGTCAGATATTTAGTTAAACAGTAGGTGATAGTTATTTCTAAATAAATAAGTCTATTACTATTTATTCTTAACGGTTCTAATTTACTAAATTTTATTAATTCCTAATTAATTTACTAATAAGGTGTTATAAAGTTTAATATCTTTCTTTCCTTTTAATAGTATTCCAGGAGTTAGTTATCTATAGTATTTATATCACTGGTAAGTGTAAATATCTTTCAATTAAATTTTAGGATAAATTAATTTCAGTAATTTAATGTCATTGTGCAGAGATGTTATTTTAAATTAATGGCTAGGTAGGATGTTAGTTAGAGTTTATATAGAAATCAAGGCTTCTAATAACATATACTATGTCTTTCCTTCGGCATACCATAAAAAGAACTGAAGTTACTCTGAAACAAAAATCAAACACAACGTAGAGTCCTTCTTTATACTAGACGATCACAATTATAAGGCCAAAGATAATTGATATCCTCTTAAGCTTAATATTAGCTTGTAACGCCACTACCATGATAGTGTTACAAATTGGTCTTCGTGACCAGGATGTTATAAATTTATATATGTTGGGGTCTTTCTCACCACACCCCATAGTATAATATCGTTACAAAATGGTCCACATGACCAGGATATGATAATGGGTCTTAGGTCATCCATAGGAGATCATTACAAAATGGTGACGTGACTAAGATTATCATAAATATGGTGAATAGTTATCATTCCATAGGTATAGTTACAATTGCTGCCGTGATGATAAGGATATCTATGTATATCCATATAGTATAGATCGTTACAAAATGGTGCCGTGACCAGGATGTTATAAATTTATATATGTTGGGGTCTTTCTCATCACACCCCATATCTATGTATATCCAATAGGAGTATCGTTACAAAATGGTGACGTGACTAAGATTATCATAAATATGGTGAATAGTTATCATTCCATAGGTATAGTTACAATTGCTGCCGTGATGATAAGGATATATAAGTATATCCAATATAGTATCATTTCAAAATGGTGCCGTGACCAGGATATTTATGGTTGCACAAATGCCGGAGTAAGCGAGTATCTTAGAAGCTTTAAAGTAACTTTTCAAAGCATTTACAGTGAATAAATGTAATGCCAGTGATAAAATGATAATAGTTGCACTGATAGATAACAAGAATATACATGTACCATTGATTGCATTTTGAAGAAGACACAAAGCATATTAGTTAACAATTCTTTAAAGTTCATTTTACACAAAATAAGCTAAACCTATTAAATTTATATTATGTAAGCATATTAACTTGTTTTAGACAATCTAAGAATGGTTCTATAGGTATATAGCATCTTGGCGCAGTTAGAGTTACAGTTAGGTACATAAATCTAAATAAATCTGTTTTAAGAGTAATATTGAAGAGATGTATTAATACTTAAAAGTTGCATTAAGTTTCACAGTAATAAGTTTTAAAATGGTCAGACCATAACAGCCTACTGTCTCATGTATTATTATTAATGATGGATAGTTACATATTTAAATAATTATTTATTTATGAAATTACATGAAAGTATCTACTTACACAACATTGCTGAATTTGCCTAGTAGAATATTGAAGTGAGTCTTAAGCACATCTAATTATTATCTGATTATTATTATATTATCGTCAATCAATAGACATTGCTAGGATAGTTAATAAAATTTAGATTGTATTAATTAAATATTGTTAGGGAATTTTTAAATAAAAGCCTGCAGTAAATTTTAATATTACTTACAGATACAAATTATTCTAGGTTATGTACAATTTAAACTTATTTTGTCACATTTAGTCACTGACGCTGAAGTAATTTCCTTCCTTGCTGAAATTGGTCCCAATAGTTATACGTTGGACATCCTCAGGGGCTGGCTAGATGTACGTGGAAGTCGGACTGAAATAATAGTATTTAATAGTATTAAAAATATGCACACATATTGTGAAGATAGGATAATATTATAGTTAGTAGTAGGAAATTAATTATAATATTAACTAACTGTGGAATTAACTTTTATTCATTTATTTACAGAGACTGTACAGGAAAGACTATGTATTTTGGTATATTTATTCATTTTAATGTTAGATTTTAGAAATAATTAAGTGTAGTTATTGCCATCATAGCAAATTATACTTAGTTTAAATAACAGATTTTAAAGTATAGAAATTCAGTGCATTTTAGTCATGTGTGCGAGAATGTACTGGTTAAATAGAAATTGAATTAGGTTATGAAGGTAACAGGGTTATTTTGACCTTGAATTTTAGGAATTGACTGCAACTGTTTAAGATAATTTTATTTGTAAAAAAGAGTATAGCTTACCGAATGACTTAGCATTCATAAGTTAAAATACAAACAAGTTTAAATTTTAAAATGTCTAATTGTCTATTTTATTTTGGCTTGATTTGACAACAAACAATGTTGTTGTTTTAAAATTTATCCCCAATAGGAAAAGGCAAAAGTCTATAATCCATACAGCCTAGTCTGAATTTGTATATTTTTTCAATTCTTGACAACAAACAAGTTTAAAATACCAACCACGGAAAAATGATCCAATTCACACATTTAATTAAATTATATATATTTTACGTGCTGTTTCGATATAAATTTATATCGATTCAAATATTTAAGTTGTTACTTATAAAAAAAAAAAAAAACAGGATAATTTCTTATGAAATTGCGTTCTAAAAACAACTACAATAAAATCTTTTGAAAAAGTTCTTGTTTTAAATATTAATAAGACATTATTGAAAAAAAAATATAGAACATTTTTTATGAACAATTTATTACATTATATTTATTCTAATTTATTATTATTTGTTAGCTTTCTTCGTATTTTTGAACTGTCAGTTGTCAAAGTGAAGGAAACTTTTATTTCAAATTTGAATTGAATAGAATTTTATATCAACCTTGTTAACTACTAGTATTTATATCAGAGGATGTGTGGTTTTAAAAGTATTTTGATTGAATGAGTGTCTTGGAGCATTGGTTATTCAAATTATTCATAGTAGGTATCACGGAAAGTCGAATATCAGTAGATAACATTACTAAAATACCACCAACATTTTAAAATGCTAAAATTGAAAAAATGTACAACTACGTATGTTCTATTGTTTTATTAAGCAAACCATAATAAAAACTGGCCGGGTCAGGCCTAAGGGACGTGTCTCTGTACAAAAAAAAAAAAAAAAAACGATAGCGCTTTAAACATCTGCGATGACCTTTTTGCCAGGTAGCTGAATTTTACAGCGAGCACAAATTTTAAGTCAGACAAAATTGTTTAATAATATTTACCGGAAAGGACTTGAAATTGTATATAAAATTTAAAATATAGTTGGGAATTGATTATTGCATAAACATTAGTATTTTTAATACCTGAGCATACAGCGCCATCTTATTCCCGTTCCTATTGTTTTAGAAAATATCATCACCATCTCGCTCGTTCTTAAGCGTTTACGCTAAGAGGAGGTGAGACAAACTTAGTATTTTAGAATACCAATATCGAGTAGTCGCGAACCTAGTATTTTGTCACTGATATTTGTCACTGATATTTTAAAATAACAGCCACTGTGATAACAATTATTGCCATGTACCTAGTACGACACAACTCTAATATATAGTTGCAGTAGGATTGGTAGCGACATCTGGTGGACAAACGTGAATTAATATCGAGTTGCTTACGAAAGTTATGGATGGTTGTGCTATGTGTTCGTAGATGGCGCTGAAAGAATTTCAAAATGTTTCATATCAGTAACGCCATCTGTTGAGAGTGAGTGGTATTGAAAGGTAGGCTTTGAAGTAGAAATGGCGTAGTATCGAGTGTAGATATGGAAGTGTTTATTGTGAAACAAAGATGGCGTGGTTGTGATCTTATAAGTTATATACAATGGTTCAGTGGATGAGGGAATTGAATGCCATATGCAAGGTGGAAAGTTCAATCCGAGTAAATTGAATTTCAATTAAAAATATATACTGTAGTATTTATTATAAAAAGGACAATTAGGGATAGTATGAAATTGACAATTAACATTTATGAAGACTTGAGATTTCTTTTAATTATTATGATTTCACAGTGATAGTTTTATTATTCTTTTGTTGATGGATGCATTGGTTGGTGTGAATGGAATGGGATTGATGTTTGTTAAGAATGTTATCAATGAATACTAGAGAAGAAATGAAGTTGTCATATTTCATTTGAAAGTAAATAGAATTATAAAAAGGAATAAAAAAAAAATTGGTAGTTGTTTTAGATTGATAAACAGTGGATAGTGATAGTTGAATCTTAATTAAATTTATAAACATTTAATGTTTAAAATTAAAACTAAATTTTAATATTGCAGATTCCGGTCGACTTGATAAAATTTCAATAAAATATTAGAAGTTTAAAAGGTGATTAGAAAGAGATAGTTTTTGTGTGAACATTTGGAAAGTTTATTTAAATTAAATTCAAATTAAATGAGTAGCTTAAATAGGGTGCAGTGAATTTTTTTTAAATTAAAATAAATTAATTAAAACTTAGATAAACATTATCAGTGATACATTTGAAGCAAATTAAATCTATAACAATGCCTAGACGTCAATCTAAAGCTAGTCCTGTTGGAACCAAGGCAACCAATTCTAATAACAAGCGAGTGTCTGCAGTTAGACCTGCTACTAAAGTAAGGAAGATTAATTCTTTACAATATATATCTCGAATGATGGAAAAGGCAATGAATAACATCAATAATAAAATCTCGGAGTTGGAAAATAGAATGTCTACTCCCAGTGGATCATCGGACAATGTTATGCCGAGAGAAAATTGTATTCAACCTATCATACAGCCGGGAACATCAACGGTATACTATCCAGTGGCGCAGATGCCTACGGAAAGACCTAAGTTTCCATTTAAAGGAAAACATCCTGTGACGTTCATCGAAGACCTGACTGCTTATTTAAGAAGGTCTGCACCAGAGGCGAGAGATATAATAGACATTGTCATAGATTGTCTTGAAAATGAATCGCGAAATTGGGCGCGTATTTATAGAGACAGATGGACAGTGTTTGAAGACTTCAAAAGGGATTTTTTAGACACATATTGGGGCGAGGCTGAGCAGAATGAATTAAGAAGACGAATCAGTCAGAATTCGTGGGACGGAGTTCAGTCTATGTTAAGCCATTTCATTACTTTATGTGGACAAGCGAAGATGTTGACGTATCCTATTCAAGAGAGACAATTAATAAACGACATTATGAATCATTTTCCTAAAGAGGTTCAATATGCTTGGTCAACAAGTAATTACACATCGATTCTTCAAGCTACGGAGTTTTTACGAAAGTTAGATAACATTAATAAGCAAAATAACTTCAGTAGTGGCATTAATGCCCATTCTAGCAGCGTTCAAAGACCTAAGATGGTAGTTCAACAGCAGAATGGCAGAGGCAGTCTCAACCGGAAGCGAATTATGAACACTAGATCAATGAGTAAGGTGATACCAAACAAGAAGAATAGCATTAATGGTACGAATAGAGTAGATAATGATAACAATGTTTCTATAGAAAACTCTGTATCAACAGAGAATTTAAACTAATAAGTGTTGATGTGACAGACCCCGGTACATCAACTTTAGTAGGGGCGAACAGTACATCAGTAGCTTTAAGAATTATGCTTAAACTCGGGTGGGAACCTGGACAGACATTAGGTAGACATAATAATGGTATACGTAAACCAATCATAGCTAAGGGACAATATTGTAAATCAGGGTTAGGCTCAGGATTAAATAAAAATAATTCAACAGATTTCAAGTATAATATCATACAAACATTAAAAAATCAATCGGAAATAGATAATGAGTCGTTAGTGCAAACCGAAGCAGTCTTTTCATTATTTGACGAGGAAGATAATATTACCGCGGATAGATTAGAAATAATTAAATCTGAGATTGAAGTGATAGTATCTAGTAAACGAGTTATATGTTTAATCGATACAGGGAGTGACATAACCTGTATTTCAGAATCATTTTGGGAATCTTTAAAATCATTAACTGGGAACAAATTAGACATGTTACCTGTTAAGCCGATTCAGATACGTGGAGCAGTAGGACAAAAGAGTGCTAAAATACAACAAATGGTTTTATTGCCTGTAAGATTTGGGGTAATTGATTTAGAGATTAGATTTTTTATAGTACCAAAATTAGTTCATTCAATGATATTAGGATTTGACTGGCTTATGGCAAATAATGTTAATATTAAATTACAAGAGCCATCCATAGGGTTAGTTATCGAACATAGAGATCAACGAGTATTAATTCCGTTTATTAAATATAATTTTGAGGAAAAGAGAATTTGTGATATTACAAAGGTAGATAATAGCTTTGATTTCAATAAATATTTACAAGAAATAAAGACGGGTACACCTCTTAAAGGAACTCAATTAAATAAATTAAAACAGATTCTAATTAAATATAGCGAAGTATTTGTTAAAAGGTTAGGTAGAGCTAATTGTTATCAACATATTATCAAAATGATGGATCATAGTCCGATAATTAAACGGTCGTATCCCGTTCCGTACGCGTATAGACGAAAAATGGAAGAAAAATTAGCCGAAATGGTTGATATGGGAATAATATCTAGAGGTTCAACACCGTATTGTAGTCCGTTAACTTACACCTTAAAATCTGATGGTTCAATTAGAGTTCTACTAGATGCACGTGAAATCAATAAATACATGATAGCTGAGTCGGAAGCACCTCCGATGCAAATAGATGTTTTAAATTCATTTCATGGGGTTAATTATATTAGTATAATAGACTTGAATAATGCATATTTTCAAATTGCCATTTCTGAGGATAGTAAAAAGTATACCGGGTTCACATTTAATGGAAAATCTTATATGTATAATGTTTTACCACAAGGACTTAAGACTTCAGTAGGTAGTTTCAGTAGAGCTATGGACTTAATATTAGGGCCTGAAGTTAGACATTTTTGCGTGAATTATCTAGATGACCTTGCTATCTTAACTCAAGGAACGTTAAATGAACATTTAGAACATATCGATATAATACTAAACAAATTAAAGTCAGCGGGGTTAACATGTAATCTTGAAAAATGTAAATTCATATGTAAAGAAGTTAAGATGTTAGGACATATTATTTCTACCGAGGGAATTAAAACTGATCCAGAAAAAATAGAGTCAATTAAGAATTTCCCAGTTCCCAAGAAAATAAAACATTTAAGAGCATTTTTAGGACTCTGTAATTATTATAGGCGGTTCATTCCTGATTATAATAGTATAATTCAACCTTTATGCCAATTATTAAAAAAGAGCAAAGGATGGACTTGGACTTCAGAAGCACAAGTAGCCTTTGAAAAATTGAAAAATAGTTTTTTAAAGACAATAATGTTGCATCATCCGGATATGTCTAAACCTTTTTATTTACAAACAGATAGTTCGGGAGTAGGTCTTGCGGGGGTTTTATTTCAGTACGATGAACAAGGGGAAATGAAAATATTAGGCTATTGTAGCAGATCTCTTAGGGGCGCCGAATTAAGATGGACTGTTACTGAACAAGAGTTTTGGGCTATAATCTATTGTTTAAGGAAGTTTGAAACCTATTTGAGGGGCGCAAAGCTTATAATTAGAACTGATCACAAAGCATTGACGTTTGTTAGGACATGGAAATTGCATAATAGTCGAATAATTAGGTGGATATTGTTTCTCGAACAATTCGATTATAGTATCGAACATATAAAAGGTAGAGATAATGTCGCTGTTGATGTGTTATCTAGGTTCCCACCTGATTCATCGATGATACAAGAAGATAGAATCTATTGTCCTGAAATACATTATATGGAAATTAATAAAAATAAAACATTAATAACAAACTTAAAAAATATATCTAGTTTTCAATCTAACGATAATGAAGTACAGTTGATAATGGATATTATAAATAATATTAGTAATAATCATAGTGGTAGAATAAATAATATTGCTAAGCACTGTTATATCAAGAATGGAGTGTTATATTTTAAAATTGATTCAGATAAACATGTAATTTACTTACCCTCTCAGTTACGAGAGGAAGTAATTTCTCAAATTCATAAAGAAATGGGACATCAAGGGGTTTTTAAGGTACTCAAATATATTAAAGATAGATTCTATTTTCCTAATATGCATAGAACAGTTAAAGTATTATTAAAGACTTGTCATCTCTGTCAAGTTTCTAAAAGTGATAATATAAAATATGTAGGCAAATGTAAATCTATTGTGACAGAAGAAATAGGTGACTTAGTTATGGCAGACTTATATGGACCATTGCCGAAAGGACGGTTTGGTTCTGCTTATATATTTGTAATTCAGGATTCATTTAGTAAATTTGTTAAATTATATGATTTGTCTAAAGCCACTTCTCGTTCAGTTATTACAAAATTAAAACAATTTGTTAAAATAATTAAGCCTAAAGTAATTATGACTGATAATGGTAGTCAATTTTCATCTGAAAGTTGGAAACAAACTTTAAAAGATATGGGTATAAAACCTATATTTACAACTGTAAGAAATCCTCGACCTAATACGACAGAGAGGGTTAACAGAGAACTAGGACGTTTATTTCGAACATATTGCCATAAAAATCATAAAAGTTGGGTAACGATATTAAATAAAATCGAAACATTATATAACAACACATTTCATGAAAGTACGGGATTTACTCCTAATGAAATATTATATGGATTGAGTAATGACATGTCATTTGATAGTTGTTTGCCTCAATTGAATAAGTCTAGAGATATTAATCAAATTAGAATTCAAGTTAGGAAAAATTTAAAAGATAACAGTATTAAACGACAAACTAAATTTAATAGGTCCCATCGTTTAATTGAATTTCAGATTGGAGATTATGTAAAAATTCGTAAAGTAAATAAGTCAGAGGCTCAAAAGAAACTTATAAAAAAGTTTCAATTGCTGTATGAAGGACCTTATGTAGTTAGTGCGATTCCATTTGCAAATGTTTACACATTAATGGACCCTATAACTAAAGAAATTAGAGGGAACTTTAATACAATACATCTAAATAGATATTATCAATAATAAATTGATCACGATCAATTATAGGTGTTATCAATGTTTAACTGTTGATATAAACAATTGAATTAATAATGTGGAATTGAAAAGGATAGATTTTAAACTAGAATATCAATAAACTTTATTGAAGATTTATTATATTTCCACAATAATTTAATGTCAAAACTATAGATGATTTTGTAAGGAAATGAATTGCACTTAAATGTTAACTGTTGATATAAACAATTGAAATTAATAATGTGGAATTGAAAAGGATAGACTTTAAACTAGAATATCAATAAACTTATTGAAGATTTATTATATTTCACAATAATTTAATGTCAAAACTATAGATGATTTTATAAGGAAATGAATTGCACTTAAAATAAGTTAGATATGTAAGAGATTAGGTTATTAAAATAGTAATTAGATGATTAAAATAGATATTAATAAGTTAGATAAGTATAATTGTAATTAGGTTTAGTTTTGAATAAAAATAAAAATTAGGGAAATGATGGGTCAGGGAAATGACTCAACTAATTTTATTGGAGCGCTTAAAAGTTCTCACATAACTATATAACAATTTAATTTTCAATTGACTATTAAGTCATATATAAATTTTTTTTTCACCAATACTTAACCTAATAAGCGCTAGCTTAATAGAAATAACAATTTAATTTTCAACTGACTACTAAGTCATATATAAATTTTTTTTTCTTTCATCAAATACTTATTAAGCGCTAGCTTAATAAAAATAGTTGGTGGGGAGTAGGGTGGTCATTTCTTCACAAAAGTAACTGAACATTTTCAGTTATATTCAATCTAAATTAAATTGTAAAAATATGGGTCAAGCCTTGAAATTTGACTGTTTGCAGTTCGAGTTGTCCAAGTGCTGCAATATACTAAACAACATATTACCAATTCATATTAGTATTAGATATGAATTGTGCAACAGTATTCAAATATTTTAATTTATTCATTCTGAAAGGAGACGGATACGATTTCATACATTCTTGGGCCGAAATGCAACGTAAAATATAACGTAATGGAAATGGTACCAATTAATGTATTTACGCTTATAGATCCCTCGCTGAAAATTCTGCACATTTTGGCTATTTAAGAGCGGAGTTATTAGACGTTTTGTAAAATTGAGGTTATGTTACAATATCTATGAAAAACCCAATCACTAAGTTCCTGAAGCACTAATGATTATCATATTATACAAATATCAATCACTTGAAACCATAAATAAATATCAGGAATGGACTCGGGATGCATTTGAATACACTGAAAGCATTAAACAATTATAAACATGATTACATGAAACGAGTGACAGTGACGGGACCATGACGGGGCACACAGTTTCAATATCAGTCAGCTGTCAAAGCTGTTATTAAAAATAATTATGATTTATTTTCAATCGATACGAAATCGATAATAATTTGGGTTTATCAGACATTAATTTTTATTTTCGATATTAATGTAACTTTATTTAAATACACTTTATTGTATATAACTTCAATTGTGTATCTGGATACTTTGAGTTAATTAGCTAGTGCAAACTTTTTTTAAATTTTATAATCGATTATAGTTAAATCGATATGATTTATTTTCAATCGATACGAAATCGATAATAAATTGGGTTTATCAGACATTAAATTTTATTTTCGATATTAATGTAACTTTATTTAAATACACTTTATTGTATATAACTTCAATTGTGTATCTGGATACTTTGAGTTAATTAGCTAGTGCAAACTTTTTTTTTAAATTCTATAATCGATTATAGTTAAATCGATATGATTTATTTTCAATCGATACGAAATCGATAATAATTTGGGTTTATCAGACATTAATTTTTATTTTCGATATTAATGTAACTTTATTTAAATACACCTTATTGTTTATAACTTCAATTGTGTATCTGGATACTTTGAGTTAATTAACTAGTGCAAACTTTTTTTAAATTCTATAATCGATTATAGTTAAATCGATACCCAATTAATTTGACGAAAACTATCTTTTTCATTTTTCTCAGCTTCCAGATTCAAAATTGAGCTGATATTTTATATTTAAAAAAAAAAAAAAAAAAAAAAAAAAAAAAAAAAAAAAAAAAAAAAAAAAAAAAAAAAATATATGACCAATCTTTAAACCATATCTGTATTTAATACATTTTAGCCTAAAAGTCTCCATCTCCTTTAAAATAAGATGAACTGCACTCTGTTAAGTTGTATATTTAACATTGAAGAGCCGGATTTTTTATTTTTAAAACAATATGTGTATTGTTTTAAGATGAAATTGAGCCCTAGATGCAGGAATTCAAATCAGATTGGATCTATGTGAGTGTGAGAGTGGGTGAAGGAGCTGGAATGGTTGGTTGGAATTGATTACTTTGATTTTAACCATTGAATGTAACTCTAGTAGTATGATTGATGAGAGATTGGATGTTTGGGAGAAGAGTATGCTTCTATGTGCTGCTGATTGAGGCTGAATGTAAAGAGTCATGAGTGTCTCCTTCAGTTGAGAGGTAACGAGATACAGAATTGTGTTATTTGATTACGTTGTTGTGATTAATTAATAATTACGATAAACTACATTATATAATTAAGGGGCGATTGTAACGTGACACATAAACGCAATTCAGTTCTAAATTATTAGTCTATAAATTTTGGTTATGCTTGAGATAACAAACGCATAAATTGAAATGTGAGTTGACACGTAAACATAAAACAGTCAACTCAATGAACGAAAATGGCTCAAATCCATTAGGGACTCAAATTTTAAGTTGTACTTAAGAATAGAAATTTATTAGTTGGGAACTCAAACAGTTTTTAGCTAGTTGTTAAAATATTAGAGTGATAAATTTTATATTCGAGACAGGCTTAAAATTTTGTGTTGACAGATTCGATAAAACGATGATAAGGAAACGTTCTAAGGGCCAGTTTCCACTGATTGAAATAATCGCGATTAGTTCGACGTAGGCTCGGTTTACGCGTTTAACGGAGTTAGAGCTGGAAATTGCATTTCACCAACATAAACTGGACGAAGTTAGAGAATAACTGAGTTTCAATTCTAAACGACCGATTTTTGGCGTTTAGTGGTGTAAACACGTTTTGTCTAGTGCTTCTAACGGTCTAACCTATTAAAAACAAATCTTGTCAAGTTGTCATATGATATTTTCTGATACTCGAGGTTATAGTAGTGTATCTCTTTTTCATGATTCCTTGAGGTATGGGGATGGTTGTTGCGGAGAGAAATTTTAAAAGAAAATTGCCTGAAAAAAAGTCTTAAAACAACACTTTGCTGTATTCCCGTACAAATGATTCGTAATAATAATTAAACGAAAGCCAAGATTAGAATCGAATTATAAATTCGATTAAGCAAAGCATAGCTTTATTAAACAGTGGAACCCGGGCCTAAGGGTTCAAAACTAGCCGTGGGACAGTTTTTTGTGGAAGTCACAACAAAAAAATCGGCCAGAGTTGCCATCACAGGATTTTAAATTACCGTGTTTCGGAATAAAAACTACAAAATTGACGTGTATTTACTTTACATTAACACGTAAGGTTAAAAATGACAATAATCGGTTAAATAATTTCCCTTTTGAAATCGGTTGAATAATACATTATTCTTCACAACCGTCATACAAATTTATCGTATCTAACATTTTTTTCTTCGACTTTATTCAATGTATATTGGGTTTTTCCTTATATTGTTTATCTTTTGTTGTGTTTTGTTTAATTGATTTACGCAATTTCCTTTGGATCGGATAAAAGTGCTTACAGCCAGTAAAGCTCAATTTATTGAGGAAGTAATAATTTTATTCCTTGGTTGTGTTGCACTATAATGACTTATAAACTATCGATTAAATTATTAGAAAAAAAAACAATTACACATCGGATTGCCGTATCTTTGAACACGGCAATGAACCGAAGATATCCAAATTTCCTTGTGACACGGGAGATGCCGAGTGTATGGTATCACTGCAGAGCGCGTTGGTGAACGTGTAAGGGTGGGGGTAAAAGAGACGCTGAGGCTGTTTATATAGAGAATTCGGGAGTTAGTCGGGGGACAGTCGGGATTCGATTTTGAATTGGAAGAGAGTATTGAGGTAGAGGGCCTCCGCGGCCGCCGCGGCCTCTTGGCTGGCGAAAGCTATGGAATTTCTGATTTAGATTAAACATAAAATACCTGAAAAGTATTTTTAGGTTTGAATCAGGGATTTCATTAGCGTAAGCCGGCTGAGTGTGGCTATGTAGCTTCAGTTTAGTCCGCGAAATAGTTTAATTTATTTTTTTTTACTGATTATTATTAAGTGCAATTCTTTATTATAAAATATTAATTGTAATCCGCTAATTAAACTCAGTGAAACCTGTGTACAGTCTGCAGTCAAGCGCTCCTGATTGGTTCGAATGCATTATTTTTCTTTTTATTTTTGCATGTCTAATAATTTCACAATTTTGATATACTTTGAACACCTTATTAGTGTAGATTTAAAATGTTGCATGTTGTTTTCCTGCATGTTGTGTTTTGTTACTAATTTTTATAACTTTTACGGAGATTTTTAATAAAAGATATCTAATGAATTATTAGCTAGGTTCACATCGATACTATTAATTATTGATTAATTACTGAATGAAATTATTATGAAAAGGTTTACATTGTTACTATTAATTATCGATTGATTATTGAATAAGATTATTATGAAATAAGCCTTATGACCATAATTATATTGAATTTAACTGATTAAATGAAACCTAGCTTAAGTAAATGAACACAATATGATGTTGATATAATGAAACAAAATTACATTCGTTTAACTTTAAATTATATATTGAATGATTTTTGGTTAAAACTATCATATTAGATACGGTTATAGTAAGGGTTAAATAGAATTTCGTTAGGGTGGATTTGAATAATGAAATGAAACTTTACTGTGTTGGTTAATGAAGTTAATACGTGTCTACATTAATACTATTAGTTATTGATTGAATATTGAATGAAATTATTATGAAATAAGCCTTATGACCATAATTATATTGAATTTAACTGATAAAAGGAAATCTAGCTTAAGTAAATAATCACAATATGATGTTGATAGAATGAAACTAAATTATATTCATTTGACTTTAAAGTACATATATAAATTGAATGAATCTTTGGTTAAAACTATCATATTAGATATTAAGGGTTAAATAGAATTTCGTTAGGGTGTATTTGAATAATGAAATGAACTTCTACTGTGTTGTTTAATGAAGTTTCACTTTGGAAGTAGATAGAGTAGTGGAAATTTCTATAATATGACCTATAAACTAACTAATGATTAGTTGTCGTATCTTATTGAATATTCTCTACATATAAATATGCTTCTATTGTATGTATATGTATGTATGTATATGTATGTATGTATATATATATATATATATGTGTGTATTTGGCTTCATTTTGACATTACACAAACTCTGGTAGTTCTTAACATTAATTTAAGAACTTGTAGGTTTTAAATATATGTTGGAATGAGGTAACACAGGTGGTTTGTAGTCTGGAGTGCGTTCAAGGATACTTTTAGCTCTTGAATTCATTCTAAGATGAGGTAATTACACACTGAACTATGACATTACACAACTCTTGTAGTTTTGAACATTGATCTAAGAATTTATGTTCTTAAATGAGTGTCAAAACGAGGTATCTGGTAGACTGGAGTGTCTCACTTTCACGATGACTTTCATTGAACTATGTAACCTATGTTAAGGTGAATCCATAAATGTTTGTATTCGCCAGTGTTTTATTATAGGTTTCCCTATAAGGCTCGGCCTGTCTAAGCCACAGTTCATCGCGTCATCTATGCTAGGTAGATCCTAACCTTGGCCTATCTAGTAGAGAAAGTTGCGTGTACTTCCTACCAACCTCTGCGGTTGTATTTGCCTAACTGAACTATGTTCTTGGTAAATACTATACGTACGTTTCCTTATCTTTGATAAGAGTTCCTCATCTTTGATGAGAGACATTGGACAAACTTTACCAGACACCTAGTGTATGGTAGTTGTTTGAACTGCAACAAAGGTTAGTAATTTATATTTGGACAGTGGTATGAAGTTCTATTTTAGACTAATAGAGAAACGTATTCACTTTTCCAATTAATTTATTGCTAATTTTTGTGGACAGTCTCTGTTAAGTCCTAAGGCGGATTTACTGAGATTTAAGCCAAGCCTTAATCAAGCCCTCTTGTGTTTTTCAAACATACAAACATTGATGGATTATAAAACCTATTAATATACATTCTCTTTTCATTGTGAAAATGAGATACTCTCAGAGATTCTGATTGAGTAAATGAATATGTTATATTTTAATTGTTTTAATTATCTCTCGACACTACTATGTCCTTTGATAAATCCATTCAGTTCCTAAGAGAGCCTGATATATTCAAATGTTTAACAACTTAATTACTGGTTCAATGTTTCAATTGAACAACCTATTCTGGTTAATGAATGCTGTTTCATTGAGTGCTGTGAGTCATGCAAGGACAAACCTACACAATACACCTACTCTACATGTTGGTCTTATACCTTTAATTATTTTTTACTTCCTTATAGGACACTCGAAAGGTTGCGTTGTCGCCAGTCGCCAGTCGCCGACGACCCATCTCACAATGGTGGCGAGGCTTGACAATATAGCTGACTATAGACTCGTAACTCAGTAGGTCTTCCTATGGGAACTTACACTACACAATCCAATTGTGGCAAAAGTAGTAGGTTTCGTGATTGAATTTCAAAGTAGTTGTGTGACCGAAGTTCCCGTATGGGCTAGTAAGCACACAATGAAAAGATCAGTAGACACGATCTCCTTTTGTTCACGTGGAACACATCTTATTACCATGTCTGATTACAGCTTGGTAATTACATCAACTCTAGTAATTCACTGGTTATGTCTATATGACATCCCAAGGGATTACTCAAATACAGTCATTGCATGATTGTGCTGCAGCGGTATGAAACAAGCATTTGTTAGACAGGATATATTTCCGTCTAACTTACTGTAGAAATTGGGTACTCTCATTTCCTACCTACTACCTTTCTTTTGATTGGATAGCACCAACGTTGTGCCTAATTTAATTTAGAGCCTTCAGCACGGTGTGGATCGGTTAGGGTCGGAGGGGAAAGGAGGATGCGACCCTCGGGTTCAATTGAACCCGTCCTTTTAATTCCCTAATACCAATAAACCCTATCCTAACAGATTAACACATACAAACAAACACTACACAATAAATTTCACAATTATCTGAGATAATTTATTAACTGAATAAATTATTTCAAGATAATTAATAACTATATAATATGTATTTATTCATTATTTCAATTACTTATATATTTTTATTTATTTCATTTGTTTAGAGTTATTAGAATCTATCTATTATATCAGGTTTGAACTAAAAATACATGTAAAAGAAACTTAGACACTATTCAATTAATCAATGTCATTATAGAATATCCTATATATAATTATTTAACTTTATTTCTATTTTAGCTATCTAGATTCACTAAAAATATTAGCAATTATAATTTACACATTCTTAAGGAGACGTCAGATATTTAGTTAAACAGTAGGTGATAGTTATTTCTAAATAAATAAGTCTATTACTATTTATTCTTAACGGTTCTAATTTACTAAATTTTATTAATTCCTAATTAATTTACTAATAAGGTGTTATAAAGTTTAATATCTTTCTTTCCTTTTAATAGTATTCCAGGAGTTAGTTATCTATAGTATTTATATCACTGGTAAGTGTAAATATCTTTCAATTAAATTTTAGGATAAATTAATTTCAGTAATTTAATGTCATTGTGCAGAGATGTTATTTTAAATTAATGGCTAGGTAGGATGTTAGTTAGAGTTTATATAGAAATCAAGGCTTCTAATAACATATACTATGTCTTTCCTTCGGCATACCATAAAAAGAACTGAAGTTACTCTGAAACAAAAATCAAACACAACGTAGAGTCCTTCTTTATACTAGACGATCACAATTATAAGGCCAAAGATAATTGATATCCTCTTAAGCTTAATATTAGCTTGTAACGCCACTACCATGATAGTGTTACAAATTGGTCTTCGTGACCAGGATGTTATAAATTTATATATGTTGGGGTCTTTCTCACCACACCCCATAGTATAATATCGTTACAAAATGGTCCACATGACCAGGATATGATAATGGGTCTTAGGTCATCCATAGGAGATCATTACAAAATGGTGACGTGACTAAGATTATCATAAATATGGTGAATAGTTATCATTCCATAGGTATAGTTACAATTGCTGCCGTGATGATAAGGATATCTATGTATATCCATATAGTATAGATCGTTACAAAATGGTGCCGTGACCAGGATGTTATAAATTTATATATGTTGGGGTCTTTCTCATCACACCCCATATCTATGTATATCCAATAGGAGTATCGTTACAAAATGGTGACGTGACTAAGATTATCATAAATATGGTGAATAGTTATCATTCCATAGGTATAGTTACAATTGCTGCCGTGATGATAAGGATATATAAGTATATCCAATATAGTATCATTTCAAACTGCGGAGTTTCTTGCCGATTCTTCTCTGCAGAATCTACATTCCGAATTGGTGGTAGCTTCTTAAAAAAAACTTAATAATGACCTTAAATTAAAATTTTGTAAATTGACGATTCGAAAGTGCTCATAGGCCCCCTATTTGAATAAAGTTATTTTTGATTTTTGATTTTTTTACGTAAAGGTGTAATTTAAATTTATTTGTAATCTAAACGCATTTCTATTTGACTAGGGCAGGAAACAAGCGTACCTTACACATGACGGTAAGCGATTACTGTAGCCTATAGTTTGCAACACCAGAAGCATCTCAAGTGCGTTGCCGACCCTATCCCTTACCCTCCTCACGAGCTCTGATCACCTTATTAACCACAGGAACACAACACTGCTTGAAAGCAGTGTTATTTAGCTGTGATCTTCTGTAAGGTTTAGGTACTACCCCAGTCGGGCTGCTACAAATTTTGAACGGGATATTTACCTGCTATGCCCTACCTAAATGTAATGCTTTTGAATAACCGTATTTCGACGTACAAAGAATTGAATAGCCGTAACTGTTTATACTGGCACTAGCGACCCGCTCTGGCTTCGCACGGGTGCAATGCTGATACTAAATATAAAATATAAAATAAATATTTGCAATCTAAGCGCAAAAAATGTGTTTATTTACGACATCACATTAGAAAACTTTAAAACTATCAGTGTTCCTCTACTATATTATGCATGTATTATACATATATAAACCTTCCTCTGGAATCACTCTATTTACTAAAGAAAACCGCATCATAATCCGTTGCGTAGTTTTTAAGATCTAAGCATATTAAACACAGACAGACAGCGGGAAGAGACTTTGTTTTGTAATATGTAGTGATGTACACATTCAGTACGAAATATATTTGTACACACTTTGAACATATATGTATATAGCTTTACGAACGCTCTTAAAAGAAATTACGATTAGAAAAAACGTAAAGGAAATGTTCGAACCGTAATGGAATTGTGTGATGTAAGAGATTGTATTTTTCTTATTTACTTTTTGTATTTCACGTGTTAAGGAATTTTATGTTAATTTGAAACTCCAATAAATGTAAAAACGAATTCGAATTTACGTATATTCTATAGATATATTACTTTTTATGAATCAAAAATCAAAACAAATTTTCTTTTATGTGATTTCTGAAGCTTTCTGAATCTTTAATTTTCATACGTCACATTTTATTTGAAGCTAATATTTTATTAAAATCCTAGCTTCTGCGCGCGACTTCGTTGGCGTGGACTCCACTCCTATTGGCCTTAGCGTGATGATACATAGCCTATAGCCTTCCTCGATAAATGGGCTACCTAACACTGAAAGAATTTTTCAAATCGGCCCAGTAGTTCCAGAGATTACCGCGTTCAAACAAACAAACACACAACCAAACAAACAAACTCTTGAGCTTTATATATTAGTATAGATAGATTGTAATAAACAACCGTTCAGGTGTAGTAGTGCGTGTAGGCCTAAAACAACGACGGTTTGCGGGTTCGATTCCCACTCATGAGGCATATTTTTACATATTTTTTTTTCGGTTTGGACGTCTCTCCTTGTGGGTCTCTCCACCGTGCGTGCACGTTAAGCAGTCGGTCTCCTTCGGAGAGAACGTTAAGTAGTTGGCCTCAATTGTTATTATATACCTGATAGCGTTGTTTCTCATAGTAGGGAATATATCCATTATGCAGCAGTGGAGCAGCGTGGTGGATTAAGCTCCCATCCTTCTCCTGCATGGAGAAAGAGGCCTATGCCCAGCAGTAAGATATTATAGGCTGAATCGTAGATTCTAATAAGAGTTTCTAACGAAAACTCTATAATTACTACTAAATCATTCATGGGTGATTTGAAAGTTAATCCAGCATGCGGATAATCAATGTTTTTCTGTTTAATTTAAACGATAAGTATGGTTCTTGTCATAATCGCTGGATGGCTTATCTTCGAGTTCAGGAGGTTTAAGGATAGCGACAAACACACAGAACAGAGATAAATATTTTTACTGTGTGTAAGTAAAGATTGAATCAACGAAATTTCGATTATAGTACAAAAAAAAAAAAAACAATTAATACCCATAGTTATGGTGGTAATAATCACTTAAGTTGGATTCGTCGAGACGCCAACACCCCATGGTAGTAAATTTATACAAAGCCTCTGTAAGTCTGGCAAAGAAAAGGCTTCAATAAATCACTAAGTAGATGAAGTGAGAATTTATTTGTAAAATTGAATTTTTGCTTATGCAATTGATTTTAAATTCCTTTTTAAAAAAGAAATTTTGTATGAGAAAATAAACTAGAGAAGCCTTAGTAATATCGTAATAAGTAGTACTTCCTCATTGACTATGGTGGTCAGTCCTCCCGTGACCATCGTTGCTGTAAAGTATCCGAAACGTCGGGCATCTAAAATACTTAATAAACCACGATGAAATCCGAATAAAATGTTTCATTATAAAATTAGTAGTACCTACATACAAGAAAGATTTATTACTTTATACAACTAGGTCGGCAAATAAGCGTACGGCTCACCTAATGGTAAGCTATTACCGTAGCCCGTAGACGCTTACAACACCAGAAGCATCGCAAGCGCGTTGTCAACCTTACCGCCAAATCCCCCCAGAAGTTCTGGCCATCTTACTCAAATAGGAACGCAATACTGCTTAAAAGCAGTATTATTTATCTGTTATCTTCTGAAAGATCGAGGATATTTCCTGCCGTGCCCTACCTCAGCTAAACATACAGCATAAACTAGAAGTGAATTGTTTATACCATAGTTTGCCGTTTAGAGAAAATACTATCTAGGCTCATTAATTTCAGCCACAAACACACAGTCTGGCTCACAAAAACTTTCCACTGGCTCATTAACTAGTTTTTACTGGACATTCACGACAAAGACGGATGGTTCGCATCGGAATCCGAACAAACGCTTCGTGGGTACTTTTTATTGAAACACCAGTAGTGTATGCGGAGCGATAAGAAGTTTCATTTCGCTGAGTTCTCGTTTTTCGATATAATTAAAATTTTATGAGTTTTTTTTTTTGAAGTCTGAGATTGAATTTATAATTTAAATAAAAAAAATATTAACTTGGTGCTAATAATGCCTAAATATTATTCTCCATGGAAGACTATTGTAAGCAGATTTTGTTTTTTAAAACAACAAAAAAAAAATGTTTAAATCTACAGAAGTAATTTTGTGTGTATTATTTTTTCTGTAATTCCAGCGGGGATAGAACCTGCACCTTCGACTAACGGTCGGTATTTTTGATATGATATTAAAAATGTTTATACAGAAGTAAGTTTACAATAAAAAAATGACGTTATCTTCATTAATTTTATTTCATTTAAAATACTAATACAAACATTCAAGTTGAAAAAATTAATTAGAATATATGGATAACAAAATCAAAGTAAATACGCACAACATTGTAAGATTGTAACATTTATCAAAATGCAAGATTTGAAGTCAGTGCCTTATTATTGTTTATTGTTCGTCAAGCAGGTATGATTGGATTCAAGTTAGTGAACGCTTAAAATAAAATTGACGAACAATAATACGCTTCAGCCAGTAATATCCCACTGTTAGGCATAGACCTCTTTCCCCATGTAGGAGAAGGATCTGAGCTTAATCCACCACGCTGCGCCAATGCGGGTTGGCGGATATATTCCCTACTATGGGGATATATTCCCTATAGGGTTTATATCTTAAGTCTTGCTCAAAATTTGGAGCAACCTGACTATTGAAGCAGCTTAACTTGCTGAAAGTTACAGCTAAAAAACATAGCTCCGGTGTTGTATTCCTGGACGACGCGTTGGCACAGCGGTCACAGCACTAACTGTTATGTTGGCGGTGGCAGATTCGATCCCCGCTCACGACAGAGATTTGTATTGGCCGTATGGATGTTTGTTACGGTATATCATTTGTACTTGTGTACTGTGTGTGCTTCCGAACCCTGACATAGGGAAAATCCTACTGGTGGCTGTTGAGTGTGAAGCGTTTATATCCTCTAGTAACTCTAGTTGTTTGTATCCTCTAGTGCGTAAAGCAACCAGAGCTCGTGGAGGAGTTCGGAAGCAGGCAAGGTTTTACTTTTATTTTTATTTTCTTATATAATAAAACTATGAACATATGAATAGTTAATGATAATTATATGAAATCTTATAAAACATTAAAAATGTTATAACATTTAATAATTTACGAAGTTACAACATATTACTTTCTTTGGTCATTTTTTTTGTTTTGTTTAAGTAAATACCATTGTAAACAAAATTATAGGGATCCGTCAAAACAAAATGAGTTAGCGTATTCACGAAAATTCAATCTTTAGCATACACGAGTATTCCATTTGAACTTTACCTAAGAACATACTTATCATTTCGACAACATTGAATTTTCTTACTTCGCAGAAGTTACTCGATTTTAACACGAGCATTGCTTAAGACAGTAATTGTATTTACATTTATATTTTTAAACTAGCGACCCGACCCGGCTTCGCACAGTTGCAAAAACTATCAGTGTTCGTCTACTATGTTATTCATGTATCTATACTAATATAATAAAGCTGAAGAGTTTGTTTGATTGTTTGTTTGTTTGTTTGAACGCGCTAATCTCAGGATCTACTGGTCCGATTTGAAAAATTCTTTCTGTGTTAGATAGCCAATTTATCGAGGAAGGCTATAGGCTATATATCATCACGCTAAGACTAATAGGAGTGGAGTCCACGCCGACGAAGTCGCGCGCAGAAGCTAGTTATACATAAACCTTCAATCACTCTATTTGCTAAAGATAACCGCATCAAAATTCGTTGCGTAGTTTTAAAGATCTAAGCATACAGACAGCGGGAAGCGATTTTGCTTTATACTATGTATTGATTTAAGTTTTAGAAACGTAAACTGTGGCACATTAACGTTAGGTGAAGTTTTAATAATAATTAATTATCATTCCGTGTTCCTAAGCGACTTAAAAAGGAGAAGATTCTCAATTCGACTGTAATTCTTTATGTGTGATACCCCAATTTTTACTGGGTGTAACGATTTTGATACTTAATACTGCGTACTTACTTAAATATTTTATCAATTACCTACGCCGTATCGATGAAATAGAACTCATTTATTTTTTTTAGTAGAAAAATAAAACCTTTTTTCAGTAAGCCTTTTATCTTTCAGAGTTAAAATAATTTTACTTAAATGGAACTTATTACGATCATAATTTTGAGATTATCGAAATTTAGGGAATGTTGCAGATGATGTGTGATGATTTTGATTATTTCTTCACTTTGAAGCTACGAAAATATTAAACTGGAATTTTATTACAATAACTAATTCATATAGAAAATATTTACCTCTGTTACTATTTAAAACTTTCGTTTTTGGAACATAACAGTCGTGGTGTAGCAATTAGCTAATCACCAGAAATCCGTCACATCTCGAGTCAGCTAACGTATCGATTACTCACGCCTAATCTCTCATTTCGTAAATAATGGCCAAATTAAAGGGGAAAAGAGGAGAAAAAAAGGACGATTATCTTTGTAAAAAATTGCCGATTTTCAAGCTTGCCCGCTTCCCCGGGCAATAAAACTTCTGTCCTGGACGTAGGCCCGCCCATCTCTCATTTGTGAAATACTTAAGTCCAGCGCATATTTTTCTCATATATTATGCAAGTATCTAGCCCCGGGGGCTTAATTATAGGACAGTACGGTATTAGAAGATTAAAAAATTATTTAATACTGTAACGGAACGTTACATGTATTTATTATTGTAAATAATTTAACGATAATAATATTTAATTAAATCTAAAAAAATATCACAATATTTATTTACATCAATATATATACATATAATATATAGTATATAATATATAATATAGTAATATATATTATATAAGTATTATTTTATCAATATAATAAATATTTATAAAACTAGTAAGAGCGAACGTTCGACTTGCTTTCGATATATATAATTCGAACCGGTTCTCTCGAGCGTTGCCGAGGCGGCGCGCGGCGCGGGAGTGGTCAAGGGTCATTCTCATTCGGTGCTGGAACGCGAGTCGCGAGACTGTTGCTACCTACTACGTACAGTTTAATTTTGATGATTACTATAACACATGTTTCTTTCGTAAACACGTTAATTATACATGCTGGATACTAAATCAATAATAAATAATCAATTTTATATTCCGTTGGAAATACATATTGGAGAAATCCCCGTCTTAGGGGACACTGCTCCACATTTGTTTGTTGATTCCGAGGACATTACCACTGCTGCATCGCGCATCGCTTGGACGCGAAGAACCTCGCCCTTGCTCCACGGATGTACCAGGGGAGTAGTCCTACACGACTCCTAGTGGCAGAATCTTAAGTAGGCTCTTTACCACGACCCTATATATAAATTTGTGTCTCACCTACCGGCTTTAACTGTATTCTATTTAATTGTAATAAATATGTATTAATTTAACACCGGACTATTATTTTTTTCTAATAACGGTAGGTGTTACACTGGCGCCCAACGTGGTTTAAATTGATTCTGTCACTTTTGGAGGTGGTAGCGGATTGTTTGTGTATTGTTTGTGTCTCGTTTGTGTATTGTGATCAACTGTGTTGAAATATAAGCAAGTTGTCTGTCTTTATTGTGAAAATTGTGTCATCGTGTTATTTATTAAATGTAATTTATTACTCCGAACTACGGTTTGCATAAATTATTTTGTATTCTGTACTTTTTTTTTTAATATTAATTTTATTAAATATTTGTGTGATACTTGGAATTTACCGTAAGATAGATTGTAGAAAAGTTACTGCAGTATGTCGTTTCCAATTAAGTACCTTTCCTTACAAAAACCTGAATTAGAATATGAGGTGGCGGTTAGAGGCGAGACACCGGGCAGTACTGTTGCTGAACTCAGGAAACAGATCACTAAATTAGTACAACTGTTTCCGGCTGAGGACATAGCTTCTTCCCATCTTGAACCAGCAGATGACCTTCAGTCCGTGTCAGAGTTATTAAATAAAGTTAATAGTACGATTGAGTCAGGCGCGTGCGACAAAGGAACACTTACGCGCACGGAAAATATTTTACATCACATCTATCATAGGTTAAATAGAATAGACCCCAGCGACGCAAAAGAAACGCATGTGGCCTGCAGTAGTTTGTATCGAGATTGCTATGAATCTTACCTTAAAGTCCTAAATAAATCAATAGATCCACTTAAAGTAGAACCTTCAAACTCAGCGACCGCAATTTCTAGTAATCAAGCACCAATTAACGTTGCAGTCACTTGTGACAAAAGTATTACCGCTGAATTAGGTAAATTAAAATTCGACGGCAAGTCGTGCGTTCGATCTTTTATTCAACGTGTGAGTGAATTTAGTGAGGCTCGAAGCATTCCTGATACGAAATTAATTTCATTTGCTACGGAAATTTTTACAGATGACGCTTTACATTGGTTTCGAAGTATTAAGGACCAGGTATCATCTTGGGACGATCTTGTTATCCTTTTAAAACAGGATTTCGATAAGCCTGATTATGACTATCGCCTATTATCCGAGATCCGCGCTAGAACTCAGGGTAAGACAGAAAATATAACAATTTACTTATCAATTCTGTCAGGAATGTTTTCAAGGCTCTCAAAACCGTTATCGAAGGAAGATATGCTAGAGATTGTTTTGCACAATATACGCCCTTGTTACGCAAGCACTTTAGCTTCCGCAACTGACATTCGGGATATTGATCAGGTGAGAATTTTGTGCAGGAATTATGAAACCGTGCAGTCTCGTCTTGCCCACTTTCGAGAACCGTTAGCATCAACTTCAGATACATTAGCACCAGAACTTGCTTATAAACATCCAAAATCTGAATCTACTTGTGACTATAAAACTAACACTAATATTAAACAAAATATTAACACTAACGATAAATATTTACATAGCATTGTAAAAAGTACATCTCAAATTGACAAAAGAATGCCATACTGCCCTAGGTGTCGTAATAATTCACATAACTTGAGACAGTGCACTAACACTGAAATTATGTGTTTCAAATGTGGCCACAAGGGTGTCAAGAAGCCGGATTGCCCTAATTGCTCTAATACTCAGAATACAAAAAACTAAATAGGCGGAATTGTGGCAATTCTACACTGAAGAATAATATTATCCGAACTAGTAAGCAAGAGTGGGATAACTGGGTTAAGTCTGTTCGTTTATTTTTCAGTGGATACAAGGTTGCTACAATTCTGCGATCTATACCTACTAATGACACAAGACCTTATGTCAATATTAAAATTAATAACATGACAGCTTCAGGCCTTCTAGACTCGGGATCAGCTGTTACCATTCTAGGCAACAATGCTCATACCGCTTTGGTTAGTCGTGGTCTGGAGTTGAGTACTGATGATATAGTAACCATCGTGGCAGCCGGTGGACAAAACCTGCGTAGCATAGGTTACATAAATTTGCCCGTCCATTTTGATAACCAGTTCCACATTATTAAAACTCATGTAGTTCCAGAAGTCCAATCATCGCTTATTTTAGGGATTGACTTCTGGCGCGCCTTTAAAGTTTGCCCTAAATATTTGGGCTCTCTTAGTTTGATTGACGCCCCTCTAGCTGATTTAAATACGGATAGTCCAACTGTCATACAGTCATATGACAATTTAGATGACTCTCAGAAGGCTATTGCTGATGATATCATACAGAAATTTAAAGAAATATCATTTGAGCGTGTAGGGTTGGGTCGTACGCACTTAATAACTCACCACATCGACACTGGCGACTCACCTCCTGTAAGACAACGCTACTATAGACTTTCGCCTGTTAAACAAAAAATTTTGACTGAACAGGTAGATGAGATGCTACAGCTTGATGTGGTGGAACCTTGTGAAAGTGCATGGCAATCCCCAGTTCTACTAGTTACAAAGAAAAACGGTCAGCCCCGTTTTTGTCTGGACAGCAGAAAACTTAACTCTGTCACAAAACGGGATGCATATAACTTGCCTTACATATCCGAAATTTTAGATAATTTGCGTGACGCTAGGTACTTGAGTAGCATAGATTTGTCGAAGGCGTTTTGGCAAATACCAATAGCTCCTGAGGATAGGGATAAGACAGCATTTTATGTCCCGGGTCGAGGTACACTACGTTTTAAGACCACTCCGTTCGGATTAACTAATGCGCCGTCCACGCAGCAACGATTAGTGGACCGACTATTTGGCAACATGGACCACAAAGCCTTTGCGTATCTTGATGACATAATACTAATAAGTAGTACTTTTGAAGAGCACGTATCTCTTCTTCAACGTGTCTTTGAGAAGCTACGTCAAGCTAAACTAACAATCAATCTGGAGAAATGTGAATTCTTTCGAAGTCAACTTAAATATCTAGGTTATGTGGTTGATGCGAATGGTTTACGCACTGATCCTGACAAGGTGGCGGCTATATTAAATTATCCAACTCCTACGTCCCGCAAGGAGCTTAAACGTTTCTTTGGCACGGCATCTTGGTACCGTAGGTTTGTCCCAAACTTTAGCACGATCGCTGGACCGCTCAATAAGCTGACTTCCAATAAAAAGTCTGCACCTCCCTTCCAGTGGACTGAGGAAGCTGACGTAGCATTTAATAAACTCAAAGAATGCTTGGTCTCGGCGCCTATTCTTTCCTGTCCCAATTATGACCTCCCATTCGAAGTGCATACCGATGCTAGTAACTATGGGGTTGGTGCAATGCTCACTCAAACCATTGATGGAAAGGAGCACCCCATAGCTTACATGAGCAGGTCCTTGACTGGGCCAGAAAAGAATTATAGCATCACTGAACGTGAGACTTTGGCCGTTCTCGTAGCCCTGGAGCATTGGCGATGCTATTTAGAGAACGGTCAAACTCACACGGTGTATACAGACCACAGCGCGCTTAAGTGGTTCCTTTCACTGGATAACCCAACAGGCAGGCTTGCTCGCTGGGGAGTTCGACTCTCATCCTTCAATTTTATTTTGAAGCACCGACGTGGTGTGGATAATATTATCCCTGACGCTTTGTCTAGAGCTGCCCCCGTTTCAGCGGTCACTACTGCCAATTCTATCGCGACTTCTAGTGACGATTGGTATAAGAATATTTATAATGGCTGCCTCGATAAACCAGTTAACTTTCCGAATTTCCGAATCAAAAATAAAATCCTCTTTCGACTTAGCAAAAATAAACATCAACTTACAGATGAGTTCTCATGGAAAGAAGTGGTCCCATTAGAGTTACGGGATAAGATTATCGCTGAAAACCATAATGAGCCTACAGCTGGTCATATGGGTATTTTCAAAACATATAGACGTATTGCGCTCAGGTACTACTGGCCCAATATGCACAGCGATATCTCTAAATTTGTTAGTTCTTGCTCCGTATGTCTCGCGTACAAACCACAAAATCATGCAATACTTGGAGAAATGGGGCGTCCCAAACATTGCTCTCGTCCTTATCAGATGATCTCATTAGATTTGATGGGACCTCTTCCTGTAACACGTAAGCAGAATAGCTACATTCTAGTAGTTACATGCTGTTTCTCTAAGTTTTGTCAGATTTTTCCACTCAAAAGGGCCACTTCTGACATTATAATCAAAATCCTCGAGGAACAAGTTTTTTTGGTCCATGGTGTCCCTCAAAGTATTTTTATGGACAATGGGAGTCAATTTATTAGCGAGCAGACCAAAGCCTTGTTCGATAAATATAAAATACCGAACGTGTTCTTTACACCCAAATACACACCCCAGGTTAATACAACGGAGCGTTACAATAAAACAATAATCACCTGCCTCTCCACATTCGTTGAAGGCGATCATAGAGCTTGGGACTTATTTATCCCGAAAATACAATTTGCGATAAATAACTCTGTGAACGAAGCAACTGGTTTCTCACCGTCGTTCCTTATATTTGGTAGAGAATTAGTGTTATGTGGTACTCATTACACAGACAACGAGTTGGGTAAGGAGGTTCTGTTCTTGCCTCGCGAAGACTATGTGGAAAATCGTGGTTGTTTAAGTGCAATTTTTGATAAGGTACAAAAATCCTTGTACCATGCACACGTAAAAAACACATCCCATTATAACTTGCGTAGGAAGGCTTTCGAGTTTGAGGTAGGTGATATTGTTTATAAGCGAGCGTATGTACTAAGTGACAAGGATAAATACTTTAGTAAGAAGTTAGCTCCAAAATTTATCAAATGTCGCGTGACTCAAAAGTTGTCCCCCCTCGTTTACGTCTTAGAAAACATGTCAGGAAAAGATTTAGGTACTTGGCACATTAAGGATCTAAAAATGGTTGGCCGTAACACATAAGCAATATTATTTTTTATTTATTTATTTTTTAAGTCTGCGTAAGTTTTTACCTACTTCTATGATTCGATTACGGATTTTCTAAAATTATACAGGACAAAATCCTTGCGGAGCGAGGCGGGTAATGTAACGGAACGTTACATGTATTTATTATTGTAAATAATTTAACGATAATAATATTTAATTAAATCTAAAAAAATATCACAATATTTATTTACATCAATATATATACATATAATATATAGTATATAATATATAATATAGTAATATATATTATATAAGTATTATTTTATCAATATAATAAATATTTATAAAACTAGTAAGAGCGAACGTTCGACTTGCTTTCGATATATATAATTCGAACCGGTTCTCTCGAGCGTTGCCGAGGCGGCGCGCGGCGCGGGAGTGGTCAAGGGTCATTCTCATTCGGTGCTGGAACGCGAGTCGCGAGACTGTTGCTACCTACTACGTACAGTTTAATTTTGATGATTACTATAACACATGTTTCTTTCGTAAACACGTTAATTATACATGCTGGATACTAAATCAATAATAAATAATCAATTTTATATTCCGTTGGAAATACATATTGGAGAAATCCCCGTCTTAGGGGACACTGCTCCACATTTGTTTGTTGATTCCGAGGACATTACCACTGCTGCATCGCGCATCGCTTGGACGCGAAGAACCTCGCCCTTGCTCCACGGATGTACCAGGGGAGTAGTCCTACACGACTCCTAGTGGCAGAATCTTAAGTAGGCTCTTTACCACGACCCTATATATAAATTTGTGTCTCACCTACCGGCTTTAACTGTATTCTATTTAATTGTAATAAATATGTATTAATTTAACACCGGACTATTATTTTTTTCTAATAACGGTAGGTGTTACAATACATTTTTGTATAACATTGTGGATTATGTGTGAAGTAAACAATAGCATTATATATTTTTGTGAGTGTAGTCTTATATGATATGATGGCAACCGTGTTCTGGAGTGGAGACCGCGTGTTGGCAAACGCAGTGTGTGACGCATTTCAGCCTGATGAACTGACGATCTACATAAGATGAGAAGGCTGGATGAGGATTGCGGAAAACCGGGATGCTTGGTGCGATCGTGGGGAGGCCTATGTCCAACAGTGAATTCCGATAGGCTGAATTGATGATGATGGTGGCTTGATGTAGATTTATGGAGTAATTACAATCGATTGAATTTAAAAAAAAGGTTGAACGCAACTGCGTACATAGTTCAAAAACTAATATGAGTATAAAACTTTTATTCATTGATAATGAGTTTCATTTTTTCAATACGATAAAAAGGTACAACATAATTATATTTGCAAACATGTTGAAAATGTAAAGAAATTTAGTCTAACTTATTTATAATGCATTATTTAACATTTATTATTAAAAAGTGATCGTTACTTACAGTGTCCACTATAATATCATCCTCAATGGAACAACTTTGTGTATTAAGATTCATCCCTCCCCTTCAGTCCAACTCCACTCCGACTCCATTTCAACTTCACCAAACCAATACATTCATGGCATGTTTTCAATAAATTTTTTTACTTTATCTAGGCAGAATATTTTAGTAATATTTCAGACTAAGAAACGCTAAATATGCTACGTGCTTTATTCGTATCATTACGGACGATTTACTTGTCTTCATTTTAGCGCCCACTTAATTTAGGGGGGTTACTCGGAGGGCTTACTTTAAAAAATGTTTTTAACGTTGCATCACATTAATCTCCTGACTTTAAGGTACTAGAAAACAACTATTAGGGTTTTCAAATTCAGCTCATTTTGTCAGTGTCGAAGTTTCTAGTGACTTCAACTAGTATATTGGTGGAAGGTTGTTAGTTTTGTATATTGTGTTTTTGAAGTGAAACTTCTTTAGGTACATGATGGGTAAAATTTGAGCGACTGGTAACGCGGCATCGTCATGACGATCAGTACTTGGATGGGTGACCGCCTGGGAACACCGCGTCACAGATTAGTAAATAATACTACGTACAGATACTTCACTCCATAGAAAATTTCCAAACCCTACTGCTATAATAGCCTACTCCTTCGCGTCAGCAACCACTGCATGCTAAAATGTGCCTAAATGCTCAAGTGTACAGTTGTGATTACTTCGCACCACGCGATCCCACAGCAATCACAGGGCTGACTCTTCGATAAAATTAAATTACCATAACTCTTTGTGTATCTTCAAAGGTTATGTGTTTTATGATTATATATTTTTTCATAAATTTAATAATTTTCGATTAAAACAAGAATTATCAAAATCGATAAACCCAGTAAAAAGTTATCCGGTTTAGTACAACGAAGGTCGACAAAAAAGTAGTCAAGTAAATACGCATTTTAGAATTTTTAGATATAACTGTAAAAGTACTTGGGACCACATGACATGCAACACCTTTACTTAAAACAAAATTCATCGAAGCCGGTCAACCCAGTCAAAAGCTGATCTAACGTGCATAAAAAAACACAAAAGAATTAAAAAATAACTATTTGAGAACGTCCACCTTTTTTGGAAGTCAGTTAAAAATTGAATATATTTACTTTTTTTTTTTTTAATAAAAAGAATGATGAAATAGAAACAAATCCACGCATCAAAATGCATTATTGATCTACCGAAAGATTCGCGTCCGTTCAGTCCCCCTATAATATTATTCGAAAATGAACATAAAGGTAGTGCAGGAGGGTTAAGTTCGTTCAGTATTTTCCAATTTCATTTCTGAGCAATTTTTTCACGATAACTTAATTCTTTACAATGAATATTTTGTACAAATATAGATAACAAATTGGTGTAAATGATTCAAAGAGATGCACTAACGAACAGCGTCTATTACCCAACTAGCGTAACAAAGCAAAGGTATTTTTACATAAAAATATACAAGTTAACATAAAATATCAGCATGTTTTACTAAGCTATTTAACAAATTTAGCAGTGTATGTGCGTGATTTTTTGGTTATTTACTGGGTTTTCTAATCTATTAATCTAATTTTGACTTAAACGGCTTATTTTGTTTTGTCTATAGACTCCAGACCATGACATAATCAGATACTAACCCCTTTCCGTTGTATTTTACATATATTATTATTATTATATCAACTCAATCACAAAGTTATGTTCTTTTTCTATTTTATTTGAAAATTTTGATTTGCATAAAAAGGGAATGACAAAAAATCAATATACTTACACAAAAAAATAACGGTAAGCAGTTTGCATGTAAGTTAGTTGTAATAAAAAAAATTTGGATATTTAGAAAAAAATTCTTTGTCAAGGAAAACGGAAAATTTCTTCCAAAGTAAACCCTTTTCCCAAAGACGACTTTTCAAAGGTTAACCGTGTGAACTGCAGTATGAAATTTGTGTAACATTTCAATTGTATATACGTATCATTCTGGACAAAAAATGTGTCATCCAATTTCCAACCCTCGTAATTTGAATGACGGAAGGACGGACAGCGAAGTCTTAATAATATCTATTGTTGGCATATTTCGGGGTAACTGTATAAACTATATAGATATCGATCTTTATTACGTACTAGCTTCTGCACGCGACTTCGTCGGCGTGGATTCCGCTGCTATTGGTCTTCGCGTGATGACACATAGCCTATAGCCTTCCTCGATAAATGGGCTATCTAACACTGAAAGAATTTTTCAAATCGGCCCAGTAGTTCCAGAGATTACCGCGTTCAAACAAACAAACAAACAAACAAACAAACAACTAAACAAACAAACTGTTCAGTTTTATATATTAGTATAGATTTTTGGGTATTTATACTTTGATAGATTGTTATTAATAAAACGGTGCGAGTAGTCGACTAAAACACCGGCGGTTTGCGGGATCGAATCTCGCTCGGGATGGATATTTGTATTTGTACAAATATTCCTTTCTGGTTTGAATGTCTCTCCTTGTTGATCACCCCACCGTGCCTCGGAGAGCATGTTAAGCTATCTGTCTCGGTTGTTATCATACTCGTAAATACCTGATAGCGATCGTTACTCACAGTAGGGCACATATCCGTTAACCCGCAGTGGGCAGCGTGGTGGATAAGCTCCAATCGTGGAGAAAGAGACCTACAGTGGAATGATATAGCCTGATTGAATGAATAAAAAAGATTGTTATTGAGTTGCAAATCAACAATATCTTATATCAAAATTTATAACAATACAAAATTTCTGCAACAATACGTAAATTTTATTGTTTAGCAATTGTTAGAACGAAACCAGTACTATTGTTAGAAAGATCAAGCTTATATTTATAGATACACACATACATGCATTCAATATAATAAGTTGATTGATTTCAAAATCAAAATCAATAAAATCGTTAATCAAACAGTATTCACAAACATTTTCAAATCGTCATTTTACAAATTAAAATTTTCGTTGTTTTTAAAAGTGAATCTACCACCGGTTCAGATTATAGTTTCGACAGAGAAGAAGTTTATGGAATTTTATTATACATGCGAATATCATAATCCAAAAAGGGACGTTTACTTTGCGCAGACTGAAACACTACAATTTTTTTTTTAACTTTTTTAGTTTCTTATAGGTGGTTATTAATATCATGTATATGCTTTTCTTTCAAAGATTCATGTGTGCTCTTAAAACAAAACTCATATTATAAAATATATTATAAGTTTTACTAAAATTTATTGCAAAGTAATATAGTAAAGTTTATGCAGCCTCCGTTTAATAACTAGCAAATATTTTTCGAGATTTATGTACTAACAAATATTTAGAGCTTGTTCCAGTTTAAGAATGAAGGAACTGTTTATTTTGTACTGAGATTTGTTATTCGTAAATCCTACAAATAACACTAAAATTATAAATGCAAAAATTTGTGAGGATGTATGTATGTATACTGGACCGATTTCAATGAATCTTGGTATATAGACATAATTATATCTAAGACACAGTGCAGGCCTATTGTGAAGGTCTATTGCTAAAGAAGTTTTACTTCGTCGTGTGGTCTGGCACGTGAAATTTCTATCATAATATTTACTCTGTATACGTTACGCCCCACGATTTTATATTTGTCTGATCAATACCCCAGATTGATGAGAAGATTGGTGCGATCTGGTAGCTAGGACTTACCGAATTATTTTTTAGCTTTTAATACCTATATAACCTAATTTCATCATTTTTATTGTAATTAAACCGTTTAAGATAAAAAAAAAATTGTTCATTTTATTTATAAGGAACTATTTTTATTTTTATTACGGTACTGTTATCTTGGTTGACTTATTTATTCTTTGGTCACTTTTATTAATACTTTTCGAAATAAAACATATAAAATTCTTCGTTTTAAGCTTGAAATAAATGGTCACAATTAAAAAATAAATACACGTGACTGTTTCAGATGTAAACAATAAATAACATTTTTAAATTAAGTCCTTTTGTTTCAGGGTTTATTTTTAATTACTCCACTTTTAAACGTAATTAACAATGGCGTGCTCGAATGCTATTTGTGCGAAATTAATTTATTGTTATGATTCAGGACTTCTAACCGCATGGTCTGTGACACAATGTGATGAATATTTTCTTTCCGTGTTTTGTATTGGTTCTTATTACATGGTTTTTACGAGTACATTGGATATTTTCTTTTTCACTTCTGCACGAAAGGTAATTTTCTGTTTGAAAGTTCTAAAGAAGAATGAAAGCAAGAGGAGCACGTACAGATTTTGATCGAATTGGTTTCAAATTAATGAAATGCAAGAAGTTATAAGAAATTTATTTACTAAAATTACTATTAAATTAACAGAAATGTTTGCCTGCTGTGTTTTTTTTTAAATAATAATAAACGTTTATTTTGGAATAATATCACAAGTTGTTTTTACAATACTCTTGCCAAACTGTAATACAGTTTGTTGGCAAATGTAGTTCCTCATTTACAGTGTGGTTACGGCAGTAATGAATATAGCCTCCCCCTCTCTTCATGTGGGTGTCGTAAGAGGCGACTAAGACAATCATAACACAGTTCCACTACCACCTAGGAGCTTAAAAAGCCGACCGATGGCGGGATAACTATCCATCTGCTGGCTTTCAAATGCACTGGCCGAAGACAGGCAGCAGCGTTTTTGTTGCGACAAAGCTAGCCCTGCGGTCACCAACCCGCCTGCCCAGCGTGGTGACTATGGGCAAAACATATATAAGTTCGCGCTATTTTTGGCGCAAACTTGGGGAGGCCTATGTCTAGCAGTGGACTGCGATAGGTTGAAGTGTTGTTTCAAAAACATAGACTTGAATTTACATCAAAATGTAATATAACGAGAACCTTCTCGACGTCATATCATCATCATCATATCAGCCTTTTGCAGTCCACTGCTGGACATAGGCCTCCCCAAGCTCGCGCCAGGCATTCCGGTTTTCCGCATACCCATCCAGCCTACACCGGCAATCTTACGTAGATCGTCGGTCCAAACCCTTCTCGACGTAGTCGAAACCGATTAAATAAGCACTATTAGGGAAAACTCAAAACCTAATCATCAGATATCGTTCAAATTTAAATATGAAAACGTTACAAGCACGAATTTTTCATACAAAAATAGTAATACAATTGCTATACAGGTTAAATATTTATGAGGTAACCCACACAAAAATTAAAAAAAAATGTTGGATTAAGCAACTCCTCTTCTTTTTGTAGTCGGTTAAAATAGCAGATTTGCTCAAGAGTAAGCTATATAGGCTTTTACAGTACTGAGCAGTAAATTGGCAGCCATTGGCTATAAAGTTCGAAAAACCTGATTTTATTCTAGCAAATCTTTCAAAAAGACTTTCAGAGACGATGTAAGTCACGTTCTAACTTAGTCGGCAATATCATCTACAAATACACGATAAACTAAATTTGGAAGCCAGTTTTAGCCAGTTTATTTTAAACGTGATCATGTATTTTTGAAAATAAAAAAGGGGCAGAATATAAAAAAAAAATGAAACTTCTTTGGCAAACGAATTCGAAAAAAAAAAACCAATTAGAAAACACTAATTACAAAAAAAAAACGAATTTAAAATACAAAAGAAAAAAAACTAAATAGTTGAAAAAAAAAACAAAAAGCCAACGTCACGCGGTGTTCCCATGCGGTCATCATTCCAAGTACTGACCACGTGACGCGTTTCCGCGTTTAGCGGTCGCTCTCACCCCTCATGTGCCTAAAGAAGTTTCACTTGAAAGAATTTTAAGTAGTAATAATGCTTGCTTGAACAAGTTACGAATTAACAACTGACTGCAGCTCAATTGAAACACTTATTTCTATCTAAACTGATATTTGTCGCAGGCTAGTTGGTTGTGTTATTAATCAAAATTCCTGGCACAAAGTCTCCTACTATTGTGACTATTCTATATAATTATTACATAATTGTGTTTGCCTGCAAGCAAAAAAAAATTACTTCAATTACATCGACCCGTAATACAACATAGAGGACAAAATAGTCAAGTTAAAAAGTATTATTAGAGATTACTCAAAGAGCAATTGTCAGATCTCGATTAAAATTTACATAAGCACCACATTTCGATTATAAAAAGAATGACTGAAGTCAGTCACCAGTAATACTCAGTAAAAGTTCTCAGGTAACATACTCCTTTTTTGAAAGGATGTTCCATAAAATAAGGTCATTGACACGTGTACTACAAAAATCTTGGTCCATACTCACACGTAGACCTCTACGTGAGTACAAAGGTTTACGAGACCTCACAACGTGACGGAATCTAAGAACGAGTGATTATTTTGTCATTCGATTATGACTCTTATTATGAGTATTACAAGGTGTATGTAATGACAACACTAATGATCTATGACTCAAGACCACGGTCAGTTATGAACCGAAATATTACAGAGTAATGATAGACAGATAATAATCTGTTTACGCAGATCTCTTAATAATCTTTTGCTAGTGAGTGAGAAGGTACTGTTTTTTTTTTCAGTTTAATTTTCTTTGTATGTAAGTAAATAAATGAATAAATATAAATAAATATCTTATCACATACACGGTCGTTTGTTCCTAAAGTAGGCAACTTAATGCTTGTGTAATAGGTAACAGCAGACTGATATAGCTATATATATTTTTATATAAACATGCAAACAAATAACCCACAACCCCGGTGCAGAAATCACTACAAACTGCGCAACTGTGCGTGTCATAATTTGTCATATATATGTGTGTGTTTTCTACTCAAAATATCGATTCTGAGCAGTTTTAATGTTAAATAGTGACCTGGTGGTAAAGCTATCACATCTAGGTAAAAATATTTCAGTAGAAACATTAAACGAAAAGCTTGGTGGAACCGCCTGGGTCTCCTAGTGTCATAATAAAATTCTATCCCGTTTAATGTAGGTAACAAAATTTGTATTTTATCACCCAAAATCAATTTACCAGTCTGATTGAAATGTTTTAGTACATATTTTATAGACTCTCAACCGTATTTCTATTCGTAATTATAGAATTAAATTTCTTGTATATATTCCAAAATTCACCAATCCTTGCTCTAACTCTAAGCTTTAAACTGTAATAGTTATGTTCATTTTCCTATGACCTTGAAATGATGTTCCAAAATATTTGATACATTTCGGCTCATTTATAAGCAATTAATCCAAAATTACTCCGAAGTTGAATCATAACTAATATATAATAGACTAGAATTGATTTACGGGTTCATCTGAGTTTAATTTTAAAACTATTACATGTATATGTTCAATATTGTGCTATGAAGCAAAATGAATATCTTTTATACCCCAAGAGTCGCAACAAGTTTACGGTCCAACTGAAGCTAAGCAGTTTTGTAGCCTGTACATCGCGTAGTCGAACCTCCGTTGTTAACACAGTACATCCTCAAGGGTTCTAGCCATCCTCGCCAAAGAAACATAGCTCTGGTTTCACGTTACTTATCTAGTCAGGCTGTCCGAAGTTCCGAACTTAATATTATAAAGATTTTATATAAACTTTGTTAAAAAAACCGGTGTGCTTTAGACTACACGACTCGAGTAAAACTTTTTTAGTTGCCCGTTCAGTAATATACGAAACGTAACTCTCTCTCTTCCTATCTTCACTAAATTATATTTCCCTCTAAACTTCCGTTCGCCTCGCTCGATCACACTTTTCATAACTCCCTCGTCACGCATTCACCAGCTTACTGTCCAAGTCAAGAGTGCGTAAAGAAGTTTTACTTCAATAATAGCGTCAGTGAAAGAGGAGGACAAACTTTTATTTTATAATTATGTAAAAAATCTTAAAACCTTTTCTCGTATTTATAATAATTATAATAAAACATTTGTTAGTTAGTCAGTTTGTCAGCCTACTGCACTCCACTGCTGGACATAGGGCTACCCAAGTACGCGTCGGACATCTTGGTTTTCTGCAATCCTCGTCTAGCCTACACCGTGTCAATCTTACGTAGATCGTCGGTCCAGCGGGCCGGACAACGTTCCACACTGCGATTGCCAAATCTAACATAGAACAACAACAAAAATAGTACATCGCTAGTTATAAAAATGTGTTCTCTGCACTTTTACAATCTGTGGTGCCAATGAATAAGCAGAATAGAATCGCTCGAGGCAGCCTATTTCTTGGCAGCGCACACTGGCAGACAAAGAAAGGCATTCTTCGTGTTCGAGGCTGTATTCATCTTGCCGTGCTACCTTCATTCATGTGGTGAGTTGAAAGGACGTGCATGTGATTTTAAAAGTTCATATGGAATCCTTAAAATGCACCTATCTACACATAGTAAAACTATTTTAAAGATTAAACACAAATATTATAAAAAAAGTTGCGTGCGTACAAAGTATACATGTCATAAGAGAAATTCTTTGGCAAACTAATAAAAAAAACAAAAAGCTATCGTCCCGCGGTGTTCCCAGGCGGTCACCCATCCAAGTACTGACCGCGACCGACTTTGCTTAACTTCGGTTATGGGACGAAAACTGGTGTATTCAACGTGCTATGGACCGTCAAAATTTTCGTATCAATTTTACCCCTCATGCGCCTAAAGAAGTTTCACTTCAAAAATATTGATCCAGTCTGTAACATCCCACAGCTGTGAAAAGGCCTCTTTCTGGGTAATAAATAGCCTTACAGAAGAACGTTTGGAGCTTAATCCACTATGTTAGTCCAATGCGACTTAACATGTACTAGCTTCTGCGCGCGACTTCGTCGGCGTGGACTCCGCTCCTATTGGTCTTAGCGTGATGATACATAGCCTATAGCCTTCCTCGATAAATGGGCTATCTAACACCGAAATAATTTTTCAAATCGGACCAGTAGATCCTGAGATTAGCGCGTTCAAACAAACAAACAAACAAACAATCAAACAAACTCTTCAGCTTTATTATATTAGTATAGATATTCCGTACTATGAGTAACTATCAGTGTAAGTTTCTAGGATAACAACCGGGACCATAAGTAAACCATAACGAGTGACCCACAAGGACATACATCAAGAGCGAAAAAGATTATTATACAAATACAAATATTCACTTCGAGTAGGAATCGTAATCATCGGCCAACTCTTATACCATCACTTGGGAAATAATAATAAATCACACGAACAGAGTCATAGGTCGAAACCTGTCGTATTAAGAGCGCTTATCCCTAAACAAATATTTACTTAATCTATATAACTGTTTGTTTGTGGTCCGTGCGTTTGTATTTTACGAGGTTCTGACTCAGATTATACGTGGCGTGTTATTTATCTAACACGAGTTTTTGATCGTAACTTTCCATCTCTTTCTGTTAAAAAAATATGTAAGTATACAACTCGGGAAATTGTTTATAGTTACATCATATAAAATTAAGTCTTCAATAGTGTATGTATTGTTTAAATTTTAAGTAATTAGCAAACAATAAGTTATGCATAAAAATAAACGTATTTTAAAATAATTAATTCAAGCGATTGTTCTTAAGATTAAGTTCATAAATACACAGAATAAAAAATTTTTCTGGTATGAAAATTATGTAATGAAAGTATATAATAATTGTGCATAAAATTATGTACTAATGTTGATTCATCGTTTTTGTTTTATCAAACCAGTTACAGTATTTCTGTTAACTAAATTTGTCTAAGCAACGCACCAAATATAGTTCATTTCGTTAGAAAAGTGAAAACTTATAAGACATACTTAAATATAAATTATACAATAAATAATACAATATGCACGTGTTAAATCCAATTTTTTATAAAAATCATATTTCGAAACATTTGCTGTAAAAAAAAAATAGAAGTTTCTATTAATATGTCAAATAAAAACCCTTATATTACAAATAACATTATTATGTTTCTTCGATTCAGCCTGTAATATCCCACTTCTGGGCATAGGCCTCTTCCCCAAGTAGGAGAAGGATCGGAGCTTAATCCACCACGCTGCTCGAATGCGGGTTGGCGGATATATTCCCTACTATGAGTAACGATCGCTATCAGGTGTACGTGATAACAACCGGGACCGACAGCTTAACGTGCTCTCCGAGGCACGGTGGGGAGACCCACAAGGACTGCACAAACACCCAGACCACGGCAAACATCTGTATGGCCAATAGGTACAAATGTTGTCGTGTGCGGGGATCGAACCCGCAACCGCCCGCGCAACAGCCAATCGCAATCCAGTGCTGTGACCGCTGCGCCAACGCGGCGTCTTATTAAACAAAAAAAAAAAAACCATCTTACTTGTAAAAGACCGCAAAGTAAATACAAATGTTTATACATTTGAAGACAAAGACCGCGAATAAAAACACAAAAAGTGTTCCAGTGACCTAAAACTGTACTTTGAACCACGAGTTTTAGTTAAATGGACGTTGTAAAAAACTGTCAACCGTGAAGAAAACCTACTCACAATAGAGACGTGGACAAATTACGAGTTAATTTCGTTCAGAGCTGCTCGGTACAAAAGAAGTGGATTAATTTTATGGTGAAACTTTTATTACATCGTCTTAAACTTTTTCGTCTGTGTGTTGCATGTCGCGTGACGGTCGGCGGCGCGGTAAGATTGTTAAAGCGATTTTTATACCCTTAATGGAATTATTTTCCAAAATTTTTTAGTTAAATGTCTATAATGTGAAAAAAGTTTCACTTTTACCGTGGTTTCATAAAACCACACATGTTTTTTTTATAAGACCAAAGTTAACTTTTTACGTCGATCTTCTAATGCTAGTAAAAGTAATTATACCTTCAAAAAAAGTTTAAAATATTTTTTTTTATTTATTTAAAATTATCATTCACGGGCTCTAAAATGCTCATGCCTTTTGTTGAACATCACGCATTATAATACCACAGGCGATTTATTATTCAAACTACAGATTGACAGTTCTGCGACTATCTAGTAAAGCTAGGAAGGACGTGGTCCGACGCTGACGGTATTTCCTTGTTACAAGAGTTTCAAATATTACGATCAATGGCTTATAATTGGGAAAACAATTTTAGTCATTAACATTCAAATGACAAAAAATATATGCTGCGTTTATGTCTCATTCTGTAATATTTTTAAAACGTTCCATTTTTTAACTAACGCTCATTCTCTGGTATTTAATACATTTATTACTAATAAAAATTTCCTTATTATAATAATTTCTTCCATTATGGAGGTCGAAACAGTAATAGTTTGATTTCCCGGCATTAATAGATGTATCCACTGAAAAATCTAAGCTTTTTCATCGACTCCTGTCTATCAATTTCTATTTTTATGTACTTTTAACATTTTTATGGACAGAAGAGAAAAAATAGCTCTCAAAATATTTGTACTGAAACTAGACATACTCGTATATTCTCAACAAATAGTTAGATAGATTAATAGATAGCTAAAATGAGACCACAGACAGCACCGTCAGATCTCTTCTGAAAAAAAAAGTTACTGCACCTGGCACCAATTTTGTTTTTTTTTTTCTTTTATAAGCTTAGTGGTTCCAAATTTAAAATCATAAAAAAACATTGTTTATTAAAACAGATAGATAATCAATATGCTGTCTTAACCCATTGTAAAATTTAGAACAAATAAAATAATTGTTCCAAATTCAAACACAGACATAATAGCAAAGGACAGCTATTCTAGCTGCGTTCAAAATTAGAATTTCGTGGTCGATTAGCAAGTCAGTTACCGAATCAGAATACAGTCCCTACTGAGAATATCCAATGAGTAGAATTTGTCGAAACCTGAACCGCGTTATACCGCATTAATCGTTATTTTAAGCGTTTTGGGTGAAATAAAATAAATTGTTACACAAAACTGGTCGTGATTTTGTCCCCTGCGCGCATTCATCATTTTCATACGATAAAACGTGTAATTTTTCACGCTGTTATTCAAAATATGAGTGATGATAATATTACAAATAACAATGGGGTCGACTTTTTTGGTACTTTATTAACATAATATGGATTAAGTAATGGTTTAGTATAACGCTATAGGATTACTGTAAATACAATATAATATATATTAGTAAGAAAAAGATTGTCATTCTTATTATTCGTGATACATATAAATCGTTAAAGATTTTATACAGTGTTTTGTTTTCTTCTATCCAAATCAATCACTTGCCTGTTTTTCAGAAACAAATATTTTGTTAGAAAATTACAATAAAGATGAAAACGAAAACACACGGTTTCACTCACGGTATATTTACTTTTCATACCTTTGCCTTGATAAAAAGGCCTTCTTAAAAAGTTATGGATATTTTTTTCGAAAATTGGACTAGTATAGCCAGACTATTAACATTAAAATAAGGTTATTATATATAATTGAAGAATTTCGTGTTGAGTTCGTAGTCATCAAAAACAAGTTTGCTTTAAACTAGACGACTGAAGTAAAACTTATTTAGCAATTTGCCTGTATAATCGACCTGCACTGTGTCTTAGACATACTTAACGTAACTGGCTATGAGAGGAAGTGAGAAAGAAAATATGTGCTCGCACCTCTCTCTTTTGCTCCGTTCACTTTACCCAATCACACTTTTCGTAACGATCTCGTCACGAATTCACCAGCTTATTCCCCAAGTCAAACGTTGTAAAGAAGTTTTACTTTAAAAGTATTGTAATAATTGTCAGCGGTTTACTGTACGCGTTTACCTACAGTTGGTTGGAATTTACTCTCATTATGGATACATGAAACCCAAGAGATGTTGAAAAAAACATCAAATATTTAACGAGATTGTTTTATTTTTCAAATTTTGATTATCCAACAGATTTCCCGTACATATTTATTAAATTACTCTTGAACTATGGCAAACACCCATTAGTCCGCCCATTGTTCTACACAATCTGTAACTATGTTTAAAACTATATTTAATATGTATTATGTACCTACTTGAGGTAGACAGTAGTGTACAATTTTTTTTATGTTAAATCGATAATTTCAGAACCCTTTGTTGAGCATTCTTAAAACGTTCCATGATGCTAACTTTTTGTTAGAATTAAGAAAGTTACGAAACTGTCGAATCGGTTTAGTGGTTTTCAAGTGATCTAATAAACATGGTATAAACGACTTATATGTTAGTATGTATGACTGTATGAATGTAGGTATGTATATATTATGTATGTCTATATGTATATAATACAAGCATCTGCGCGCGACTTCGTCGGCGTGGACTTCGCTCCTATTAGTCTTAGCGTAATGATATATAGCCTATAGCCTTCCTCGATAAATGGGCTATCTAACAGTGAAAGAATTTTTCAAATCGGACCAGTAGTTCCAGAGATTACCGTGTTCAAACAAACAAACAAACAACCAAACAAACTCTTCAGCTTTATAATATTAGTATAGATAACAAAATAATGTCTACTGCTTCGCTCTATCAAATCATTTTTGTCTAGTCAAAGATAATATATTATAAATGATACAAGTAAACTTTTCAAATGTAAAATCATACAAAACATTCATTTGTACGCAAACATACTCGTAATTGCTTATTAGGTCAGCACTAAAGGATTAATTTAGTATATGATATTAATTCTATTCTGTATGAGCTTATCACGGCACGCCTGAACGAGATGCGGGTACTCGTATATTGTTCCTGACGTATCAGGTATGTTCTATGTGGCCTGAGTGTCAGCGCATTACAGTACGATTTTTAATCTACACAAATAAATAATATTGTAGTGTCTGTTTGTAATATTAAAATAACCGCTTTATCCCAATGACACGAATTAATAATACACCCAGTGTTTTTATTGTTTAGAATTAGTCGTTTTTGCGTTTAAAAAAACGCGCTTTCTTTAAGTACAGTGTGTATTAACTCTTGATGTAGGTAAGGGCCTTTTAACTAGTTGTGAGTAATTACAACTTTTTGAGTAATCTGACAACGCATATTTACTTGATTATTTTTTCGTCAACCTACGTTCTATTAGATACTTGTCGATGTAATTGAAGTCGGCTCTTTTTTCATTTGCGAGCAAACACAATTATCACAACGTGAGTATCAGCTCTGATCCTTCTCCTACATGGGGAAAGAGGCCTATGCCCAACAGTGGTATATTAGAGGCAGAAGCGTGAGTATCACATTTCTCCAAAGCTACCCAAACGCAGCACAAAATTCAGCAGTAACCATGACTATTTTTAATTTATGCTACGTGGTAACATTTATTTCCAGCCGGGTTAAGTCAGTGGCCATGAAACTTCGTACATAGCTGAAAATCCAAAACAGTGAAAATTTTGTATGAAAAAATTTAAGCTTACGTATTTAAAACTGTGAGACAAAGCTTATTATGAGAGAACATTATTTTATTCCACAAAATTTCAGCAACGAAATAAAGCTGAAGCTTAGGAAATAATTGTCTAAAGAGTATTGAAAACTCTCTAGAGCTTCCTTTGTGCTAGTGACGTTTCAGTTAACGCTCGGCAATTAAAAATATTTTTATATTTAAAATATTGGACGATATACTGGTTTTTAATTATAGTACCCGGCCATAAATATTGCACATCGACCTTTGGAAAGAGACAATCGGCTAATTTCGACTTCGTAGAGCGTTATAGTCCAAGATCCCAGACCCCAGACTTCCTTGTTTCTGATTGACAAAACATTACAGTATACATCGTAGTATAAAGAGTTGCTAAAATATTTTCTACATGTTTTAAAATATAGTAATATAATTAGTGTCTGGCGATAAATACGAAAATAGCTGGTTAATAACATTTTTACGTATATAAAGCAGTCAAATTTAAAAAAAATTGTGAAAGAACGTTTGTGTACTAAAGGATATTATTCGATTAACGATTTTATAGAAGACAGTACGCCTTGGGAATGATGTGATCGCCGCCAGGCTATTTCAACCTATAAAATTATTGTAAATTTCAATCTGCTTTGGAAAAAAAACATGATTAAAAAAATGATATTAGTCCCGCTGAGTTTCTTTCGCCAGTTCTTCTCAGGTCAGAGGCTTTTTCTTTCCGAACTGGTAGTAGACTCATGACGTTCAGTAAGAAATTGTAATAATTTTATGCTGAATAAAATATTTTGAATTTGAATTCAATATATTTTGTCCTTCAAAAAAATATGACAGGTGATCTGGGAACTGGGTTCTTACACTATTAGATCTGTCATATGAAATACTGACAGTCCGATACGTCTCATAGGTAATGTGCGTCAGAGATAACGCTCTACAAAGTTCAAATTAGCTGATTGTCTCTTTCTAAAAGTCGATGTGCATTATTTACGGCCGTGTACTATACTTATATTCTGAACTGGGTACAGGTATATACACTTTAAAAATATTTTTGAAGTTATTTTATAGTGGAATAATTACGCAACTATGTAGGTATATACATATGTACATATATATTTTGAGCTGAATCTTTCGTTTTAAGACAATTTTGTCAATATACTAAATTAATTTTATTAACGACGGTTAACAGCAGGAAATATTCTGCACAAAACCTGTAGCAACCCTATTGGGGAAGTACCTCGATCTTACAGGAGATCACAGCTAAATAATACTGCTTTCAAGCGGGGTGGTAATCCTGTGGTGAGTAAGAAGACCAGAGCTCTTGGGGGATCGGGGGTAAGGTCGGCAATGCTCTTGCGATGCTTGTGATGTTGCAGGCGTCTATAGTCTACGGTAATCCATCAGATGAGCCTCAGTTTAAACTTAAGCGTAGACGCGTGTTTGTCGACCTATTTGTAGAAAAAAATACTGTCCCATTCTGTGACATACTCGTAGTATAGGGATCAAATATGATAAACAAATATTTTTGGTAATATGATTTAACTTTATATATTCTACAAAAGTTTTTTTTTGTCTATTTTTGTAATTTATATTAACATGGTTATCTCAAAAAGTGTAAAATTAACTTTTTAATCTATATACACGTGTAACGCGCGGACCTGGCAACGGCGTCGGTCGAGCCTAGTTGCTACGCGGCCGACCGCGCGGCAGTTAGAGACAGTCGCACAGCAACCCACGAACCTGGCAACAGCGCGACGGTCACGCGTTGTCGCTAGGCCGCCCGAGCGGCGCGCGCGGTCGTTAAGGGCGCGAGGCGCGGAACCGCGGGTATTTAATGCGGGCGTGTGCAGGCGCAGGATCAGTGGTACTCGCGCCGTCGTCCTGAGCACATGCGATCTGTTCGTTGCGTTAAGTAGCGCCCAACGTTGGACAAGTTGTTATAGTGGCGTCCAAATAGTGGCCTCGAACTCTAACGGTTAATTAGTATTTACCTACTTGTGTTTTGCCGCGAAAACACGCGACGAACTAAAGTGCTCAAACTGTTTCTTAGTATTTGTACCTACTTGTGTTTTGCCGCGAAAACACGCGACGAACAAAAGTGCCTAATAAACGCGACGAACAAAAGCGGTTAATACCTACTCACTTGCCGCCATGCCAAAAACGAGGTCCACGCACGCTGCCGATGAGCATCGGCAAGCTAGCGACCTGCTGAGCGACGACGCAAGCGACCCTGATGTCTACGACGACACCACGGCGGAGCCGCGCGCCCATGGCGCCCCCGCCCCCGCTGCCCCTGGCGCTCCCGGCGCATCTACGAGTGTGGACACCGAAAGGCTCTTGACGAATATCATGCAGTCCTTCGCCAGAATGCAAGCAGAAACGAACAGGACTCTGGCTGAAACCCTGAGGTCATTGTCCTGCAACAGCCCCTGGAACCCTGCGGCTTCCCCATCAAACAACCTCCCGCCTGTCGCCGCCGCCGCCGGATGCGGCAACTTCGGCAAGTGTACGGCGAGGTTTGATGGAAGTTCACGTGACGCAGAAGTGCTGGAAGCGTTTTTAGACGCCGTATCTATCTACAAGGAGTGCAACAACGTGAGCGACGAGCACGCGCTGCGCGGCCTCCCGATGCTGCTGGTGGGCGACGCCGCCGTGTGGTGGCGCGGAGCTCGCACCGGCGCCATCTCCTGGACGGACGCCGTGGCGCGCCTGCGTTCCATGTACGGGACACCGCAACCGGCTTACAAGATTTTACGTGAAATCTTCGCCGAGGAACAAAAAGACTCCGAACGAGCTGAAGTGTTTATGTGTAAAGTGCGGTCGTTATTAGCAAAGTTGCCTTACGTAGTGCCTGTGCGTATGCAGATAGATATAATATACGGACTATTGCATCGACGTGTAAGAAAACGTTTACATAGAGACGATACTGGTGAAACTGTAGATTTATTTATAGATAAGGTTAGGAGTGTTGAGGACACGGTAGCGGAGTCCCAAGTATTGTCGAATAGTACCTACTCCGTCTCTGGCGCGAGCGCGCCAAATCTCGAACCGAAGTCGAATCGTTCGATCGATCGCGGCGTTACCCTTACCACCGGTCCGAGCATTACTACCGGAGCGCAACTCACTCCCAACTCGAAAGAGAATTCTAAACGCGATAAGCGCGTTCGTTGTTCGTATTGTAAATTTTACGGTCATATTGTTACTGATTGTCGTAATTTACAAAATAAAACAAGTAAACCGAATAATGTAAGTTCGAATATTAGTGTAGGTAACAATAATAATAATCAGATACGTTGCTATGGATGCGGCTAACCGGGCGTAGTGAGATCTAGATGTGAGACATGCCTTAATAAAAATGTACCTACGAAGTCTTCGGATTTTAATATCGTCCACGGCACCGCTACCGACGCCGATGTAAACCGCGCGCTGTGCGCGACGAGTGTGAGTAAGTCACATCCAATGGTGTCGGTTGTCATCGCGAATAGGGAAGGCGTAGCGATAGTCGACACTGGGGCTACGTGTAGTATAGCTAGTCCCATGTTACACGATATTTTACGTTCGAGCGGGGTACAATTTCGTGAGTCAGAGCGCACCATTGGGCTTGCGGACGGCTCTCGGCAGCTAAAGGTAGTGTTGACCGCTACGGTGCCCGTAAAGTTAGAGAGTAAAGAAGTAGCAACCGAGTTTGTGGTGTTCCCCGGGGAAAACACCCGAACTCTTTTAGGCCGAAGTTTTATTAGTGAGGCTGGTTTAGTACTAGACTTAGCCCAAGAGTCGTGGTATTTTTCGGACAATCCCGATGTTGTGTTCCCATTTGTTCAATCTTTTGTTTTGAATAACGCCACTGCCACGCGGAGCCCCGAGCAGCGAAGCGCCTTTGAGACTATTGAGTCTCTTCTAGTGTCAGCGCCGACACTGCGTCAGGCTGATGAGTCGAAGCGGTTCGTTCTCAGGACTGACAGCAGTAGTTATGCTCTCGGAGCAGCTTTACTCGAGGGGGAGGGCGTCGACGAACGACCCGTGGGATACGCGAGTCGCCTCCTCACAGCAGCGGAACGGAAGTACAGCACGACTGAACGCGAAGCCCTAGCCGTCGTGTGGGCTGTATCCAAGTTCCGTAAGTATATTGATGGGGCAGAAGTAGTAGTTAGGTCCGATCACCTACCGCTTAGGTGGCTCATGAGTTTGAAGTCGCCGAGTGGTCGACTAACCAGGTGGGTTCTGAGTCTCCAAGAGTACAACTTGAAGATAGAGTACACTCCAGGTAAGTCTAATGTGATTGCAGATACCTTACCGCGCCCCGCGTGTACTGAAAGTAAGAAGTTGCCCGTCGTGTCGATGGACGCGAGAGACGTCCATGAGAAGGCCCAGGCAACGCAGAAAAGGTACGCCGATGAAAACCGCCGGCCCGCGCCAGATTATAAGGTTGGTGACTATATACTTTTGAAGACCCAAGGCTCCAACAGCGCTAGTAGAGGGCAGACGCCTAAGTTTATACCCCGTCGTGATGGGCCGTACCGTGTCCGGGAGGTCGTGAGTGCCACGACTTTTGTGTTAGAGCGTATTAGCGATGGTGTTTCCTTGGGAAAGTATCACGTCTCCTTGTTAACCCCGTTCGTTGGTCGCATCCAAGCTCCAGTTCAGGAAAAGCGTAGGAGGGGAAGACCGCGAAGGGCTAACCCGACTTCGAGGGCGTGACGTCTGGGTTAGAGGGGGAGGATGTAACGCGCGGACCTGGCAACGGCGTCGGTCGAGCCTAGTTGCTACGCGGCCGACCGCGCGGCAGTTAGAGACAGTCGCACAGCAACCCACGAACCTGGCAACAGCGCGACGGTCACGCGTTGTCGCTAGGCCGCCCGAGCGGCGCGCGCGGTCGTTAAGGGCGCGAGGCGCGGAACCGCGGGTATTTAATGCGGGCGTGTGCAGGCGCAGGATCAGTGGTACTCGCGCCGTCGTCCTGAGCATTTGATTTGTTTGTTGCGTTATAGTCTTGCGCCCAACGTTGGGCAGAGTTGTTAAACACGTCTATAAATATGAAAATCAAGGGCCGAACTGATTTGGCTGATTTTGGTCCTGAAATATAAGGAAGTACAGGAAAGGTTTAAACGGTGACATATATAAATAATAAGTAATGAAAAATACTAAAAACGACAATTTCATTTTCCTATATAAAATATTGCAAGCTTTTGAAGCATTTTACGTCTTTTGTCTAATGTTATTACGTTTGCAACATTACAGAACCATTTGTCAATGAACATTTGTACCGACTTTTCCGTGGGTCAAAGCGATCATCCCCCGGGGCAAAGGATACTCGACAAGTAATCCCGGGGGAAGTGACACAAACCTTTTCAAATCCTATCGTTTCAATCCACTAACTAAAAGCAATTGATGACGTTTTAATCAAATATAAACACTATTGCTTTGGCGATAAGAGTCACAGCCATTTTAAGTTGATACGTTCACTGTAAACTACGACTGGTATTAATTGTTTGAAGTTACAATTTATTGTTAGTTGAGTAACGGAGTCTTACGATTAGAGTTTTTACCACGAATTTAGTGTATTCGCGAATAAACAAATTAAGTAAGGTATTTAAAATAAACGAAAATTTTTCAAGATTAACATTAATGGTCTTTCAAGAATAAATAATATTGTTAAGTTAAATAAGCGCTTGTTTATAATGGTAATAACCAACGTTTTAAAAGTTGTTTCTAATTGTAATAGCGAGCGTTAAAGGTACATTTGACAAAATAGGCCTACATAGGTATGGTTTTCGTGCCTCGGAGAGCAATATACTACACCAGCTGTTGCCTGTGACTCCGTTTGCATGTAAATTTTAATAGGATAACCCATATGTTACATTTTTTTAGAACTGTAGGTACATAACTTTACTGAAACGCCAGCGTTTGCGAATTCGATATCAAATGGATGAGGTATTTGTAATTATAATATTAATAGCAAAAATAATTCCTTATTTGCCACAATATGGTATACAAGATGGCAAATTTACAGTTCAATCAATGTTTGTATTGAAACAAATATTTGCATCTAGTATCGGTGTATCTTTCTGTGCGTCTTTCTGCCATACCTCGAAGACCACGTTAAGCTGTCCTTATAACAACTCCCGGCTATTTGCATAGACACCTAAAAGAAAGAATTATTAGTAAGGAAATGTCCGCCGATCTGGCTGGGATCAGCGTTATTTTTTTATGTAACTAGATCGGCAAACAAGCGTACGGCTCACCTGATGGTAAGCGATGACCATAGCTTACGGACGCCTGCAACACCAGAAGCATCGCAAGCGCGTTACCGACCCCATCCCTAGTTCCCCTCAGGAGCTCTGGCCACCTAACTCACCAACAGGAACACAATACTGCTTGAAAAAAGTGTTATTTAGTTGTGGTCTTCTGTAAGATCGAGGTACTACCCAAGTCGGGCTGCTCCATATTTTGAGCAGGAAATTTCCTGCTGTGCCCTACTTCAGTTACCTCAGCTTTGTGGAAATTTTAACCCTTGTCCCATATGAAGAAAGCGGCTTTTGCAAAGCAATGGACGCTAAAGTTATACGTACAGCGTGAATCAATCAATTTTACAGATTACTGCTATCTAATTAAATCTAGTCAACAATCTGTTCACTACATACTGACACTATTTTTTTTTCAATTACAATAAATCTGTATTTTAAGTCCTTTAAAATTAATAAATTATATTTTAAATAAGAAAGAAATAGCCAGTTTATTGACTGTCCATCGACCTATCGGCGTCTGTTAACAAGATAATGTAAAGTCAAGACAAATTACTCTTGGTTTTTGAACGCGGGATTAATGAAAGAAGAAATGATTTTTAAATTTATTCAGCTTAATGTACTTTTTGACCGACTTCCAAAAAAGGAGGAGGGTCTCAATTCGGCACGTACGTTTTTTATTTTTTTATGTATGTTAGCTCAGAATTTTTGAATGGGTGGACCGATTTCGATCAATTTTGTTTTAATTGAAAGGTGTTGCGTGTCATGTGGTCCCATTTTAATTTAGTTGAGATCTGACAAGTACTTTTAGAGTTATATCTAATAATGCGTATTTACGTGACTACTTTTTCGTCGATATTTTTCGTATATTATACCGCATAACTTTTTACTCGGTGTACCGATTTCGATGATTCTTACTTTAATCGAAAGCTAATACTTGTCTTGTAGTTTTGTTTAAATTAGATCGAAAACTGATTACAACTTTTTGAGTAATCTTTAATAGCGCGTATTTACTTGACTATTTTTTCGTCTTATTACGTTGTATTACTTGTCGATGTAATTGAAGTCGGTTTTTTTTTCGTTTGCGAGCAAACACAATTATAAATATAAAACGTTTACATTATAACTAGTATTTACCTTATTCTGACCGCATATAAATTTCTATTCGATCTATAAATTAATTACACATAATTATGATTTTATTCGCGATTTCCAATTATTTCATTTTAAGATAAATTGTAAACGTGTATAACCAGCCTTTAATGAACCGTATGTTAAAATGTTTCTGTAGATTTAAGTTATCAAGTTTTTTGGACCTAATATTAAATGTGATATTGACTAAAATAACAATTAAAACGTCATTGTTTACAGTATCAATATTACGAAAAAAAAAAAAATTCAAATCGGACTACTCCTTAATGAATTAGAAATAAGTACACATTTTAATTTGATGACTTTCTCTCCCTGTCCTAAGAGAGCTGTGCTGATTTTCACGATAAAAGAAAATGTCTTTAATACCAACTATAGAGAGTATTATGTTTAATTATAAGTGTAAATGTTATGTTAGATAAGTCCATTTATAAATCTATACATATTAATAATTTTAAACAACTCTTGTAGTAAGTATTTTTCGTGTGAAATTTAAAATAAACGAGTTATTCAAGATACAAAAAATAACCCTTTAAATCAAGATGGCGGATGAAGCAACAGTCTAGTACCCTTGCTTTTTTAATTTAGAATACCAGCGACCTCCCTCAATGAATTCTGAACGAAAATCGCAATTTTTGTAAATCTTAGCCCGTTTTTGAGCTATTTCGACTGGGCTATTTTTATTTTAAATTTTGTATACAAAACATATTAAACTTTAAATACAAACACTATGCATTTTCATGGTCCATCAATTCGTTCAATATTGACGCTCGAACAATTCAAGCAATATGGCATTGATAGGCAGTGCATCTAGCATCTGAATTGATCGTTTCATCCAATCATTGAGAGTCAGTCAACAAAGTGTAGAATCTCAGGTCTGACAATAGCATAATTGCCATTTCGTTCGCATAGGTATGCTTTGAAATGTCTGCTATATATAGCTCTGAATTGGTAGTCTTTGAATGGAGATTTTTTTACTTGAATATAAGTTTATTTTAAACAGAATGACTGAACAATGGTATGACTTTTTGTTATCAATATCTTCATCTTTTTCAGAAGTGAAACTTCTTTAGGCACATGAGGGGTAAAATTTGAGCGACCGCAACGCGGCAACTCGTCACGCGATCAGTACTTGGATGAGTGACCGCCTGGGAACACCGCGTGACGTTGGCTTTTTGTTTTTTTTTTCAATTAGTTTTTTTTAATTCGTTTTTTTAATTCGTTTTTTATTTTATAAAAATTTGAATTAATTTACTAAAGAAGTTTTACTTCTGACATGTGTACTTTGTACGCAAGCAATTTTATTTTAATATCAGCAAAAAACTTTCTGAACACACCTATAAATATTTGACAATCAAGTGACAACTAATTTGAGAAAAGAAATCAAATGTTTGACATCTAACAAAGGAACATTGTGTAATGGAAAATTAAATTGTCGTTTTTAGTATTTCACGTTTATTATTATTTATTTATCTCAACGTTTGAACCTTCCCCGAAAACTTCAACGAATATTTGAAGGTCAAAATTAGCCAAGTAGGTCCGGCCATTTTCGAGTTTTAGCGAGACAAAATAACAGCAATTGATTATTATATAATTACTAGCTGACCTGGCGAACTTCGTACCGCCTTTTTTTTCTTAAATATAATAATTACATAGGTATACCAAAATAAAATATAGCCTATCTTTCAAGTTGGATCAAACTGCACACGGTGTGCAAATTTGATTAAAATCGCTTAAGTGGTTTAGGAGTCCATTGAGGACAAACATTGTGACACGAGATTTATATATATTAAGATATAGATAAAACACAATAAAAAGTTTCAGCGACATTTGATTCCCACGTTCAAATTCAAAGGAGACCATTTTACAATTCAAAAATTTATTTTTAATCTCTATAAATATTAACGAAAATAAAAAGTTTTAAAAGAATCAAAGTACGAGTCAAACTCGCTTACAAAGTGTTCTTGCACGTCTGCATTACGTGTAACTGACATTTTAATAGGAATGGCACAGCAGGAAATACTTTACTCAATATTTGAAAAAGTCCGACCAGGGAAGTACTTAAACCTTTCAGAAGATTACAGCTAAATAAATCTGGTCTTTGATGTTAGTGTGTTGGTGTAAGAATATAGATAGCCAAAGCTCATTGTAATGCCCGTTGCTTTGCAGGCTTTATATAGGCTTTGGTAAATATTCATCATCAGACAGATAGATCAGCAGACTCGCCACCCTATAAAAAAGTAAAGCCTTATATTACCAAAAAACTTAGGTTTAAGCTGTATAATTTAGTAAGCACTACTTTTTATATTTTAAATTTAAGTTAGGTAGGACATAGTAGGAAATGTCTATAACTAGAACCCGAGCCCGACTGGGGAAGTACCTCGACTTTACAGAAAAATACAGCTAAATAAAAACTATGTTTTAACAGGATACCGATATTACTTTTACTTTTCAACTTATACATATTATATCTTTATAGACGGCTTAATCACCAGAAGCATCGCAAGCGCGTAGCTGACCCTACCCCCAAATGCTCACCTCAGGAGCTCTGGTCACCTTACTCACCGCAGTAATATAACACTGCTTGAAAGCAGTATTATTTAGCTTTGATCTTCTGTAAGGTCGAGGTACTTCCCTTCTTACCATACATCAGTTAATTACTCTTCAGATCTCAATTCAATTTCAACGGGACTACATGACAAGGACCACCTTTCAGTAAAATAAAAGAATCATAGGAGTCAATCAAACTAATAAAAACTTCTGAGGACATTAAATAATAATTGTTTGCTAGCAAATGAAAAAAATCGACTTCAATTACATCGACAAGTAATACAATGTAAGTAGACGAAAAAATTAACAAACGCACTAGTCATCACTAAGATTTTCTAAGGTTCACCTCTATTTCTCTGGGATCCTGCTTTCCTTATCATGGTACGACTCTTGGGATGCCTATCCTCTTTCTAAAAAATAATCATCAAAATCGGTTCATAAGTGACAAAGCTATCCGCGAGCACACATAAAAAAGATATATGAATATACGGTCGAATTGAGAAACCTCCTCCTTTTTCAAGTCAGTTAAAAATAAAGTCAGTTGAAAAGATCATTAGAACTGTTCGAGTATTGAACACTAAAAATCGACCGTTATCTAAGCGTATATCATGACAGTCGACAGCGGAACTAGATTTCATACTTGTAGCGAATTTATTGTTTTCTCTTTCCTGGAAATTATTTGTGGTATCGCTTAGTTATTTGCTGATAGTTCAGTGCTGTTATTTATTTTATTTAATATTAACTGCTCCGTTCTTCGGTAAATTAAAACTCGAGGCTACGAGATTTTTATTAACTGTTTGCGGTATTTCAGTGTATAAACAATTATTAATGCTAGGTTCTTTTTAATTGTTTTTGTGGTTAGATTGTAGTTATGCTTTGTGGAAAAATAAAAGAAAAACTTGTTTTAATTTTCCGTCGGTGGGAAGTAACGTTTCTATAGGTTTCTTTTTTAATTTTTACTTTACTTTATATTTTATTTTTTCTGGATTATTTACCTATGAGTAATAGTGATTTGTCTAAGATCCACTAGATCATGTTCTTTACTGCTCTACCATCGGTCTTTATATAAATTTCTGATTAGAAATCATTAGAAATAGTAGACGTCTCACTGAAGTTATAAACTTTACACTAATAATACGATAAATCTATCTTTATATCGGGATGTTAGAACCTCAGAAAAAACGTAATTAAAATCTTATCAACAATTAAATACCCAACCAAAAAAAAGCAAAAAAAAAAACAAAGAAAAACTTTCCCATATTCCATAAACCAGACGGTTAACGAATTTACATATAAAATCCCACGGTTTCAGCTGTTACGGATTTTACAAAAAAAGAAGTTCCATCAATAGTAGCTTTGAATTTAAAATAGGGGGCGATCCGTCTGCATCGGCAATTTATTACATTGTGAAGGAATGGCGCAGAAAATATATCAGGCTTCAAACTCTAAAACCATTTACATAACAAGCGAAGGAATATGGGATTACTCGTTGTAGAAAAAGTATTTGCAATTTGTTTAATTAATAATTAAAGCGTTAATATTAATTTGGTTGAGTGTAAAAGTTAATTAGAATTAATGAAGGCGTATAAGAGAATAATTTAATATGTATATCAATCTTCTTAAATGAGTGAGATAAAAATTTGCGATGGTTTATTTTATATTTAAAAAATATATGAGTAGAATGAAGTTATAAAGATCTTCTTAAGAGCAAAGAAATTTTAACTTTTATAACATAAGTAAGTAAACTCCAGTAATTAAAACGATATAGAGCCCATGGTATGAAAAAAGTACTGGTAGTCAAATCATATGATACAACTGACGCTGACTCTCAATGATTCACCTATCTCAATGATTTTACCTATTTATGTAAGATATGGGCATAATAACTTCATTGATTTAACAGAATAATTTTAAATTTTGTTTATCAATAATCGATTAAGGATTCAAGTAGAGTGGCGTAGCTGACACAATTTCCTTTTTAGAACTATAGAAATAACATCGCACTGGTACACTGCATACATCGTGTGGGCGCTCTTACACCAACTATTGCGGGTTCGATTACCGCTCGGGATGAATATTTGTATTTGTAAAAATATTTCTTTCTGATCTAAGCACGTTCAGCAGTCGGTCCCGGTTGTTACCATAGATACCTGATAGCAATCGTTACTCATAGTAGGGAATATATCTGCCAAGCCGCAGCGGAACAGCGTGGTAGATTAAACTCCGACCTATTCCTACACGGAAATGAGCCCTAGCCTAAGAGTGGGGTGTTGCAGGATAAATCTTGATTGTTACTGAAATGGATTTGAAAGACACTTGATACGATTATATTTATTAACTAGAAATATGAATTTAGTACGGTTCCCTTGGCAGAAGCAAGTGAATGTTAAAATTGGTATTCTCGAACAAAGTATCTGGTACAGCTAGTCCTGACAAGTTTAAGCAAGTCCGAAGCCTTTAAATACGTAACAACTACTAACGTTAACAATTTTATAAAAAATGTATTGTGAATTTAATTATAGATTGAAGCTAGATCAAAGCATTTTGAAGTAGGTCAATGAAATATTGTTCCGTGAGGTTGTCTTCCTAGCACTTAAGCAAATTGCTCAGCATGTCAACTGTTAATACAATTACTGCTCAACTATCGCGCTAGAATTGATATTACACTTTTGATAAAATAACTTCGTTACTGAAATTATTTGTATTTTAAACTAAGTTTGGTCTGCGACTGTGTTTGAGTTGTCTTTCAATTCATTTCAAAGTAATATTGATTGTTCTACCAGAACAGCGTTTATTGCAAGACACTTAGTCTTGATATTTCATTTATCTTTGATTTTCCACCTCATTATTATTTTAATTTACATGTTTTTAGGCTGAAGCGTATTGATTGTTCTAGTTACATTGATTTGGTCAAATCAATAATAAATGAATAACGCTTCACACTATAAACCTGAAACTTATTTTGTTTGTTTATTTGTTTAAACGCGCTAATCTCAAGAACTACTGATTCGAATTGCAAAATTCTTTTGAGGTGCATAGTCTATTTAAAGAGAAAGGTTATGCTTTAAGAAGAAGGAAGGCTATTTTTTCCTCAAATCAACGCGGGTGAAACCGCGAGTATAGCTAGTATTTTATATTGGTAAAATTATTTCTGGTAAGGGAGACAGTAATTTGGTTCAACGCGTCTTTATGTTGCGTAAATGTAATATTTTAGCTATACTTCACCACTGCTGGTGAGTAAATATTAATACATTAGAAATGACCGACTGACAATAAAAAAATAAATGCATATACTGTAGTAAGTTAAGCTCAGACCATTGTGGCCAGTTAGCTTCCTTTTCTTATTCTTTAAATGCCAACAAAAATATTTTAAAAAAGACCTTTGTACCTATAAGTACTACACGTATGGAGAAGTTTAGAGGTAGTATTGTGGCAAAACTTCCTTACTTATCATACAGCGATGACCCCAACTACTTATACAACACTTTATTTAAATTAATAAAAACTGAATTTTCTACAATATTTACTTCTAAAACAGTCAATTCAGGGGGTCTCTTGACATTTGGTGAATGGGCAACTCCTGGCATATACAAGAGCAGGCAAAGGCTTTATGAATTGTACAGTGAAAAAGCCTATAATCATAGTGTATCATTTGCTTCTTTTGTAAGTGCTTACTCAAAAATGTTTAGAAGAGTATGTTCCATGGCAAAATCCTTGTATATTAAAGACAAAATTAGAAATGCTCATAATAAAATTAAAATGACGTGGAACATAATTGCTTGTGAAAGTGGAAGAGTCGCAGATCGCAGCTTCGATTTTAAGTTAAATATCAATGATAATTTTGTTACCTCAGACCGAGAAGTTGCATCTGAGTTTGAAAAATTTTTCACTGACATTCCATTTTCAACAACGCAATCACTTAATTCGTCTCCAGGCATTGCCGAATCTCTGCTAAAAGAAAACGTTAAAGAATGTAATGTAATATTTACATTTAAACCTGTAAACCCCAAAGATATAACAGTAGCCTTCAGAAGACTGGACGTCAAGAAAACAGCTGACCTATGGGGTTTATCTGTAAAAGTCGTTAGTTCAATAATTGATGTTGTTGCACCTCATCTAGCTACTATATTTAATAGCTGTATAGAACATGGTGTGTTTCCTGATTTAATGAAACAAAGTTAAGTAATTCCTATTTTTAAATCGGGCAGTACCTTAGACCCAAATAATTTTAGACCAATTTCAGTACTCCCAACCTTTAGTAAAATTTTTGAAAAAATCATACTCGGGCAAATGTTATCGCATTTTAATGCACACAATCTACTACATAATAAACAGTTTGGTTTTACAAAAGGTCGCTCCTCAGCAGATGCTAGTGTTGAGCTAATTAAAAATATTTTTGAGGCATGGGAGAGGTCGCAGGATGCTCTTGGAATATTCTGTGACTTATCCAAGGCCTTTGATTGTGTGCATCACGAGACGTTGATCAGGAAACTGCATCATTATGGGATTAGAAATAAGGCACTCAACCTCCTGAATTCCTATTTGAGTAATAGAATACAGAGGGTTGATGTAAATGGTAAGAGATCTCCTGGGGCTCCTCTAGGTATGGGGGTTCCACAAGGCTCTATTCTTGGTCCATTTCTCTTCCTTATTTATAAATGATTTGCCTTTTTTTGTACAGGACAAGCATGAGATAGTATTGTTTGCTGATGACACTTCACTTATTTTTAAGGTGAAACGTAATTTACTTATGTACGACGATGTAAACGATGCTCTCTCAAAGGTTGTCTATTGGTTCGATTCAAATAATTTATTATTAAATAACAAAAAGACAAAATTAATAAAATTCACTACACCTAATGTTAAACTTGTTGATAATGGTGTAGAATTAGGAGGGGAAATGTTAAAACCAGTAAAATCCACTAAATTTCTAGGGATTACTATAGATTCGAAATTGCAGTGGGATCTTCATATTGAGGGGTTAGCGAATAGGCTCAGCTCTGCAGCGTTCGCGGTAAAAAGAATTAGACTTATTACGGACGTAGATACAGCTCGCGTAGTATATTTTAGTTATTTTCATAGTATCATGTCCTATGGAATCTTATTATGGGGAAATGCAGCTACCGTTAATACTATTTTTGTCCTGCAGAAAAGAGCTATTCGTGCAATTTATAGTTTAGGCCCTAGAGTATCATTAAGAGATAAGTTTAAAGAAATAAAAATATTGACTGTTGCTTCTCAATATGTGTACGAAAATGTTATGTATGTTCATAAAAATATACACGAATTTCGCAGGAATTGCGACATGCATAGCATTAATACTAGGAACAAACACAAACTTGTAATGCCTGTAACTCGCTTACGCCGAGTCAGTAATTCTTTCTATGGACAATGTATACGCTTATACAACAGGCTCCCAGAAAACGTTCAAAAAGCTTCTATTGCGAAATTTAAAAAAATTGTAAAAGAACGTTTGTGTACTAAAGGATATTATTCGATTAACGATTTTATAGAAGACAGTACGTGTAACGTAACAAATAAACGCAATTCAGTTCTAATTTATTAGTGCCATAAATTTTAAGATAACAAACGCATAAATTGAAATGTGAGTTGACACGTAAAAATAAAACAGTCAAGTTAATGTACAAAAATTGCCCTAATCCATTAAGGGACTCAAATTTTAAGTTGTACTTAAGAATAGGAATTTATTGCCTGGGAACTCAAACAGTTTGACTAACCTGTTGAAATATTAGGTAATAAATATTATATTCGAGACAGGCTTAAAATTTTGTGTTGACAGATGCGAGGGAATGTTCTAAGGGCCAGTTTCCACTGATTAATATAATCGCGATTAGTTCGACATAAAGTCGGTTTACGCATTTAACAAAGTTTAGAGCTGGAAATTGCATTTCACTAACATAAACTAAACGCAGTTAGAGAATAACGGCTGAACCGATTGCACTAATTCTTTTTTTTTTTGTGTTCCTTGAAGTATGAGGATGTTTGTTACGGAGAGGAATTTTAAAGGGATTGCCTGAAAAAAGTCTTAAAACAGCACTTTGCTGTGTGCCCGTACGAATGATTCATAATAATAATTAAACGAAAACCAATATTAGAATCGAACTATAAATTCGATTAAGCGAAACATAGCTTTATTAAATGGTGGAACCCGGTCCTAAGCATTGGGTATCCATTGGATACAGTTTTTTGTTGGACTCACATTACGCCAGGGTTGCCATCGCAAGATTTTCAATTACCGTGTTTGGATTAAAAACTACAAAATTGACGTGTATTTACTTTACATTAACACATAAGGTTAAAAATGACAATGATCGGTTAAATAATTTCCCTTTCGAAATCGGTTGAATAATACATTATTCTCCACAACCGTCATACAAATTTATCGTAACTAACAATTTTTTTCTTCAGCTTTATTCAATGTGTATTTGTTTTTCCCTTTTATTGTTTATCTTTTATTGTGGTTTTGTTTAATTGATTTATGCAATTTCCTTTGGATCGGATAAAAGTGGTTACAGCCAGTAAAGCTCAATTTATTGAGGAAGTAATAATTTTATTCCTTGTTTTGTGTTGCACTATAATGACTTATAAATTATCGATTAAATTATTAGGAAAAACAATTACACATTGGATTGTCGTATTTTGAACACAGCAATGAACGTACTGCTGTGTACCGCGGTTATCACCGAATTTCCTTGTGACACGGGTATTGCTGAGTGTATGGTATCACTGCAGAGCGCATTGGTAAACGTGTTAGGGTGGGGGAAAAACAGACGCGAGATTTTTAAATAAATACGATGGCAGTCAATTTCTGTGGGAGTCAGTTTGACATTCAAATTTGAATTCGGAGTTCGAAGTGGTAGGCCTCCGCGGCCGCCGCGGCCTCTTGGCCAGCGAAGCTATGGAACTTCTGACTTAGATTAAATATAGAAATACCTAAAAAGTATTTTTTTAGATCTGATTCAGGGATTTCTTTAGCGTAAGCTGGCCGAGTGGCTATGTAACTTCAGTGTAGTCCGCGAAATAGTTTTAATTTAATTTTACTGATTAATATTAAGTGCAATTCTTTATTATAAATTTTAATTGTAATCCGCTAAATAAATTCAGTGAAAGACCTGTGAAGAAGCGCTCCTGATTGGTTCGAATGCATTAATTTTTTTATTTATTTGCATGTTTGGGTTTCTGCATGTTGTGTTTTTTTCTGATTTTTATAACTTTTACGGAGATTTTTAATAAAAGATATCTAATGAATTATTAGTTAGGTTTACATCGAAACTATTAATTATTGATTATTGAAAAGGAATTATTATCTAGGTTTACATTGATATTATTAATTATCAATTGATTATTGAATAAAATATATCTAATGAATTATTAGTTAGGTTTACATCGAAACTATTAATTATTAATTATTGAAAGGAATTATTATCTAGGTTTACATTGATATTAACTATTGATTATTTACTGAATGAAATTATTATGAAAAGGTTACATTGATAATATTAATTATTGATTGATTAATGAATAGAATTATTATGAAATAAGCCTTAAGACCATAATTATATTGAATTTAACTAATAAAATAAAATCTAACTTAAGTACATAACCACAATATGATGTTGTTAGAATAAAATGAAATTACTTCCGTTATACTTTAAAGTACATATATAAATTGAATTAATCTTGGTTAAAACTATCATATTAGATATTAAGGGTTAAATAGATTTTCGTTAGGGTGTATTTAAATAATGAAATGAGATTTTACTATGTCATTACTTTGGAAGTAAATAGAGTGGTGAATAATTCTAGGAAAATATGACCTATAAACAAACTAATGATTAGTTGTCGTATCTTATTGAATATTCTCTACATATAAATATGCTTCTATTGTATGTATATGTATATATGTATATATATATATATATGTGTGTATTTGACTTCATTTTGACATTACACAAACTTTGTAGTTCAAACATTAATTTAAGAATTTGTAGATCTTAAATATATGTAGGAGCGAGGTAACACAGGTGGTTTGTAGTCTTGAATGAGTTCAAGGATACTTTTAGCTCTTGAATACATTCTAAGATGAGGTAATTACACACTGAACTTTGACATTACACAACTATTGTAGTTTTGAACATTGATCTAAGAACTTATGTTCTTAAATAAGTGTCAAAACGAGGTATCTGGTAGACTGGAGTGTCTCAATTTCACGATGACTTTCATTGAACTATATAAACTATGTTAAGGTGAATCCATAAATGTTTGTATTCGCCAGTGTTTTATTATAGGTTTCCCCTATAAGGCAAGGCCTGTCTAAGCCACAGTTCTTCGCGTCATCGATGCTAGGTAGTTCCTAATCTAGGTCTATCTAGTAAAGAAAGTTGCGAGTACTTCCTACCAACCTCTGCGTTTGTGTTTGCCTAACTGAACTATGTTCTTGGTAAATACTATACGTACGTTTACTTATCTTTGATAAGAATTCCTCATCTTTGATGAGAGACATGGACAAACTTCATCATACACCTAGTGTATGGTAGTTGTTTGAACTGCAACAAAAGTTAGTGATTTATATTTGGTCAGTGGTATGTAGTTCTATTTATACTAATAGAGAAACATATTCACTTTTCCAATTAATTTATTGCTAATTTTTGTGGACAGTCTCTGTTAAGTCCCAAGGCGGATTTACTGAGATTTAAGCCAAGCCTTAATCAAGTCCTCTTGTGTTTTTCAAACATACAAACATTGATGGATCATAAAACCTATTAAATATACATTCTCTTTTCATTGTGAAAATGAGATACTCTCAGAGATTCTGATTGAGTAAATGAATATGTTATATTTTAATTGTTTTATTTATCTCTCGACACTACCATGTCCTTTGATAAATCCATTCAGTTCCTAAGAGAGCCTGATATAATCAAATGTTTAACAACTTAATTACTGGTTCAATGTTTCAATTGAACAACCTATTCTGGTTAATGAATGCTGTTTCATTGAATGCTGTGAGTCATGCAAAGACAAACCTACACAATACACCTACTCTACACGTTGGTCTTATACCTTTAATTATTCTTATTTTCCTTATAGGACACTCGAAAGGTTGCGCTGTCGCCAGTCGCTAGTCGCCGACGACCCATCTCACAATGGTGGCGAGGCTTGACAATATAGCTGACTATAGACCCGTAACTCAGTAGGTCTTTCCTATGGGAAATTACACTACACAATCCAATTGTGGCAAAAGTAGTAGGTTTCGTGATCGAATTTCAAAGTAGTTGTGTGACCGAAGTTCCCGTATGGGCTAGTAAGCACACAATGAAAAGATCAGTAGACACGATCTCCTTTTGTTCACGTGGAACACATCTTAATACCATGTCTGATTACAGCTTGGTAATTACATCAACTCTAGTAATTCACTGGTTATGTCTATATGACGTCCCAAGGGATTACTCAAATACAGTCAATGCATGATTTTGCTGCAGCGGTATGAAACAAGCATTTGTTAGACAGGATATATTTCCGTCTAACTTACTGTAGAAAATTGGGACCTCTCATTTCCTACCTGCTACCTTTCTTTTTGATTTGATAGCACCAACGTTGTGCCTAATTTAATTTAGAGCCTTCAGCACGGTGTGGATCGGTTGGGGTCGGAGGGGCTTGGTGGAAGCGACCCCCCGGGTTCAGTTGAACCCGGTCTTTTAATTCCCTAATGCCTATAAACCCTATCCTAACAGATTAACACATACAAACAAACACTACACATTATTTTTCACAATTATCTGAGATAATTTATTAACTGAATAAATTATTTCAAGATAATTAATAACTATATAATATGTATTTAATCATTATTTCATTTACTTATATATTTTTATTTATTTCATTTGTTTAGAGTTATTAGAATCTATCTATTATATCAGGTTTGAACTAAAAATACATGTAAAAGAAACTTAGACACTATTCAATTAATCAATGTCATTATAGAATATCCTATATATAATTATTTAACTCTATTTCTATTTTAGCTATTTAGATTCACTAAAATATTAACAATTATAATTTACACATTCTTAAGGAAACGTCAGAACTTTTAGTTAAACAATAGGTGATAGTTATTTCTAAATAAATAAGTCTATTACTGTTTATTCTTAACGGTTCTAATTTACTAAATTTTATTAATTCCTAACTAATTTACTAATAAGGTGTTATAAGGTTTAATATCTTTCTTTCCTTTTAATAGTATTCCAGGAGTTAGTTATCTATAGCATTTATATCACTGGTAAGTGTAAATATCTTTCAATTAAATTTTAGGATAAATTAATTTCAGTAATTTAATGTCATTGTGCAGAGATGTTATTTTAAATTAATGGCTAGGTAGGATGTTAGTTAGAGTTTATATAGAAATCAAGGCTTCTAATAACATATACTATGTCTTTCCTTCGGCATACCATAAAAAGAACTGAAGTTACTCTGAAACAAAAATCAAACACAACGTAGAGTCCTTCCTTTATACTAGACGATCACAATTATAAGGCCAAAGATAACTGATATCCTCTTAAGCTTAATATTAGCTTGTAACGCCACTACCATGATAGTGTTACAAATTGGTCTTCGTGGCCAGGATGTTATAAATATATATATGTTGGGGTCTTTCTTACCACACCCTCATAGTAGTAGATCGTTTCAATTGGTGCCGTGACCAGGATATTTATGGTTGCACAAATGCCGAAGTAAGCGAGTATCTTAGAAGCTTTAATGTAACTTTTCAAAGCATTTACAGTGAATAAATGTAATGCCAGTGATTAAATGATAATAGTTGCACGATTGTACTGATAGAAGACACAAAGCATATTAGTTAACAATTCTTTAAAGTTCATTTTACACAAAATAAGTTAAACCTATTAAATTTATATTATGTAAACACATTAACTTGTTTTAGACAATCTAAGAATGGACCTATATATATATAGCATCTTGGTGCAGTTAGAATTACAGTTAGGTACATAAATCTAAATAAATTTGTTTTAAGAGTAATATTGAAGAGATGTTTAATACTTAAAAGTTGCATTAAGTTCTCAGTAATAAGTTTTAAATGGACAGACCATAGCAGCCTACTATCTCATGTATTATTACTAATGATGGATAGTTACATATTTAAATAATTATTTATTTATGAAATTACATGAAAGTATCTACTTACACAACATTGCTGAATTTACCTAGTAGTATATTGAAGCATGTCTTAAGCACATCTAATTATTATCTGATTATTATTATATTATCGTCAATCAGTAGACATTGCTAGGATAGTTAATAAAATTTAGATTGTATTAATTAAATATTGTTAGGGAATTTTTGAATAAAAGCCTGCAGTAAATTTTAATATTACTTACAGATACAAATTATTCTAGGTTATGTACAATTTAAACTTATTTTGTCACATTTGGTCACTGACGCTGAAGTAATTTCCTTCTTTGTTGAAATTGGTCCCAATAGTTATGCGTTGAAAATCCTTAAGGGCTGGCTAGATGTACGTGGAGGTTAGGCTGAAATGATAGTATTCAATAGTATTAAAAATCTGCAAACATAATGTGAAGATAGGATAATATTATAGTTAGTAGTAGGAAATTAATTATAATATTAACTAACTGTGGAATTAACTTTTATTCATTTATTTACAGAGACTGTACAGGAAAGACTATGTATTTTGGTATATTTATTCATTTTAATGTTAGATTTTAAAAATAATTAAGTGTAGTCATTGCCATCATAGCAAATTATATTTAGTAAATAACAGATTTTAAAGTATAGAAAATTCAGTGCATTTTAGTCATGTGTGTGAGAATGTACTGGTTAATAAAGTTGAATTAGGTTATGAAGGTAACAGGGTTATTTTGACCTTGAATTTTAGGAATTGACTGGAACTGTTTAAGAAAATTTTTTTTATAAAAAGAGTATAGCTTACCGAATGACATAGCATTCATAAGATCTATGAAACCATCCATGAATGGCTAGTTATTGAATCCTTGGAGCATGGTACATATAATTTGTTGTTAATGATGTAGCATTTGTCTTTTATTCAAAGATTTAAATCTTTGCTTTTATTTCAATAAGCGTTCTTCGTATCTTTTAGTCACAATAGCTCAATATACTTACTTAAATTCTAATTTAATATACTAAACGAACCAATATACTTGTTTATGAATAATTAATTGTCAGTTCACAGTTGTCTAAAAAGGAATCATACCACAGAGTACAATAACTATACGGGATCATACAGAATTACAGATCTACTTAAAATCAAAAATGTGTGACAGCTACGATAAATTCTTTTGGAAAAGTTCTTGTTTTAAATATTAATAAGACATTATTGGGAAAAATATAGAACATTTTATGAACAATTTATGACATTATATTTATTTTAAATTATTTTGTTAGCTTTCTTCGTATTTTTGAACTGTCAGTTGTCAAAGTGAAGGAAACTTATTTCAAATTTGAATTGAAAGGAATTGAATAATGAATAGAATTTTATATTAACCTTGTTAATTATTAGTATTTATATCAGAGGATGTGTGGTTTTAAACGTATTGAACAAGCGTGAATTAATAGCGACAGTAAAATTGTAGTAGGGTTGGTAGCGACATCTGGTGGACAAACGTGAATTAATATCGAGTTGCTTACGGAAGTTATGGATGGTTGTGCTATGTGTTCGTAGATGGCGCTGAAAGAATTTCAAAATGTCTCATATCAGTAACGCCATCTGTTGAGAGTGAGTGGTATTGAAAGGTAGGCTTTGAAGTAGAAATAGCGTAGTATCGAGTGTAGATATGGAAGTGTTTATTGTGAAACAAAGATGGCGTGGTTGTGATCTTATAAGTTATATACAATGGTTCAGTGGATGAGGGAATTGAATGTCATATGCCAGGTGGAAAGTTCAATCCGAGTAAATTGAATTTCAATTAAAAATATATACTGTAGTATTTATTATAAAAGGACAATTAGGGATAGTATGAAATTGACAATTAACATTTATGAAGATTTGAGATTTCTTTTAATTATTATGAATTCACAGTGATAGTTTATTATTCTTTTGTTGATGGATGCATTGGTTGGTGTGAATGGAATGGGATTGATGTTTGTTAAGGATGTTATCAATGAATACTAGAGAAGAAATGAAGTTGTCATATTTCATTTGAAAGTATGATAGTTGAATTTTAATTAAACTTGTAAACATTTAATATTTTAAAATTAAAACTAAGTTTTAATATTGCAGATTCCGGTCGACTTGATAAAATTTCAATAAAATATTAGAAGTTTAAAAGGTGATTAGAAAGAGATAGTTTTTGTGTGAACATTTGGAAAGTTTACTTAAATTAAATTCAAATTAAATGAGTAGCTTAAATAGGGTGCAGTGAATTTTTTTTTTAAATTAAAATAAATTAATTAAAATTTAGATAAACATTATCAGTGTTACATTTGAAGCAAATTAAATCTATAACAATGCCTAGGCGTCAATCTAAAGCTAGTCCTGTTGGAACCAGGTCAACCAACTCTAATAACAAGCGAGTGTCTGCAGTTAGACCTGCTACTAAAGTAAGGAAGATTAATTCTTTACGATACATATCTCGAATGGTGGAAAAGGCAATGAATAACATCAATAATAGAATCTCGGAGTTGGAAAATAGAATGTCTACTCCTAGTGGATCATCGGACAATGTTATGCCGAGAGAAAATTTTATTCAACCTATCATACAGCCGGGAACATCAACGGTATACTATCCAGTGGCGCAGATGCCTACGGAAAGACCTAAGTTTCCATTTAAGGGAAAACATCCTGTGACGTTCATCGAAGACCTGACTGCTTATTTAAGAAGGTCTGCACCAGAGGCGAGAGATATAATAGACATTGTCATGGATTGTCTTGAAAATGAATCGCGAAATTGGGCGCGTATTTATAGAGATAGATGGACAGTGTTTGAAGACTTCAAAAGGGATTTTTTAGACACATATTGGGGCGAGGCTGAGCAGAATGAATTAAGAAGGCGAATCAGTCAGAATTCGTGGGACGGAGTCCAGTCTATGTTAAGCCATTTCATTACTTTATGTGGACAAGCGAAGATGTTGACGTATCCTATTCAAGAGAGACAATTAATAAACGACATTATGAATCATTTTCCTAAAGATGTTCAATTTGCTTGGTCAACAAGTAATTACACATCGATTCTTCAAGCTACGGAGTTTCTACGAAAGTTAGATAACATTAATAAGCAAAATAACTTCAGTAGTGGCATTAATGCCCATTCTAGCAGCGTTCAAAGACCTGAGATGGCAGCTCAACAGCAGAATGGCAGAGGCAGTTTCAACCGGAAGCGAATTATGAACACTAGATCAATGAGTAAGGTGATACCAAACAAGAAGAATAGCATTAATGGTACAAATAGAGTAGATAATGATAACAATGTTTCTATAGAAAACTCTGTATCAACAGAGAATTTAAACTAATAAGTGTTGATGTGACAGACCCCGGCACATCAACGTTAGTAGGGGCGAACAGCACATCAGTAGCTTTAAGAATTATGCTTAAACTCGGGTGGGAACCTGGACAGACATTAGGTAGACATAATAATGGTATACGTAAACCAATCATAGCTAAGGGACAATATTGTAAATCAGGGTTAGGCTCAGGATTAAATAAAAATAATTCAACAGATTTCAAGTATAAAATCATACAAACATTAAAAAATCAATCGGAAATAGATAATGAGTCGTTAGTGCAAACCGAAGCAGTCTTTTCATTATTTGATGAGGAAGATAATATTACCGCGGATAAATTAGAAATAATTAAATCTGAGATTGAAGTGATAGTATCTGGTAAACGAGTCATATGTTTAATCGATACAGGGAGTGACATAACCTGCATTTCAGAATCATTTTGGGAATCTTTAAAACCATTAATTGGAAACAAAATAGATATGTTACCTGTTAAGCCGATTCAGATACGTGGAGCAGTAGGACAAAAGAGTGCTAAAATACAACAAATGGTTTTATTGCCTGTAAGATTTGGGGTAATTGATTTAGAGATTAGATTTTTTATAGTACCAAAATTAGTTCATTCAATGATATTAGGATTTGACTGGCTTATGGCAAATAATGTTAATATTAAATTACAAGAGCCATCCATAGGGTTAGTTATCGAACATAGAGATCAACGAGTATTAATTCCGTTTATTAAATATAATTTTGAGGAAAGGAGAATTTGTGATATTACAAAGGTAGATAATAGTTTTGATTTCAATAAATATTTACAAGAAATAAAGACGGGTACACCTCTTAAAGGAACTCAATTAAATAAATTAAAACAGATTCTAATTAAATATAGCGAAGTATTTGTTAAAAGGTTAGGTAGAGCTAATTGTTATCAACATATTATCAAAATGATGGACCATAGTCCAATAATTAAACGGTCTTATCCCGTTCCGTACGCATATAGACAAAAAATGGAAGAAAAATTAGCCGAAATGGTCGATATGGGAATAATATCTAGAGGTTCAACACCGTATTGTAGTCCGTTAACTTACACTTTAAAAACTGATGGTTCAATTAGAGTTTTACTAGATGCACGTGAAATCAATAAATACATGATAGCTGAGTCGGAAGCACCTCCAATGCAAATAGATGTTTTAAATTCATTTCATGGGGTTAATTATATTAGTATAATAGACTTGAATAATGCATATTTTCAAATTGCCATTTCTGAGGATAGTAAAAAGTATACCGGGTTCACATTTAATGGAAAATCTTATATGTACAATGTTTTACCACAAGGACTTAAGACTTCAGTAGGTAGTTTCAGTAGAGCTATGGACTTAATATTAGGGCCTGAGGTTAGACATTTTTGCGTGAATTATTTAGATGACCTTGCTATCTTAACTCAAGGAACGTTAAATGAACATTTAGAACATATTGATATAATACTAAACAAATTAAAGTCAGCGGGGTTAACATGTAATCTTGAAAAATGTAAATTCATATGTAAAGAAGTTAAAATGTTAGGACATATTATTTCTACCGAGGGAATTAAAACTGATCCAGAAAAAATAGAGTCAATTAAGAATTTCCCAGTTCCCAAGAAAATAAAACATTTAAGAGCATTTTTAGGACTTTGTAATTATTATAGGCGGTTCATTCCTGATTATAATAGTATAATTCAACCTTTATGCCAATTATTAAAAAAAGAGTAAAGGATGGACATGGACTTTAGAAGCACAAGTAGCCTTTGAAAAATTGAAAATTAGTTTTTTAAAGACAATAATGTTGCATCATCCGGATATGTCTAAACCTTTTTATTTACAAACAGATAGTTCGGGAGTAGGTCTTGCGGGGGTTTTATTTCAGTACGATGAACAAAGGGAAATGAAAATATTAGGCTATTGTAGCAGATCTCTTAGGGGCGCCGAATTAAGATGGACTGTTACTGAACAAGAGTTTTGGGCTATAATCTATTGTTTAAGGAAGTTTGAAACCTATTTGAGGGGCGCAAAGCTTATAATTAGAACTGATCACAAAGCATTGACGTTTGTTAGGACATGGAAATTGTATAATAGTCGAATAATTAGGTGGATATTGTTTCTTGAACAATTCGATTATAGTATCGAACATATAAAAGGTAGAGATAATGTCGCTGTTGATGTGTTATCTAGGTTCCCACCTGATTCATCAATGATACAAGAAGATAGAATTTATTGTCCTGAAATACATTATATGGAAATTAATAAAAATAAAACATTAATAACAAACTTAAAAAATATATCTAGTTTTCAATCTAATGATAATGAAGTACAGTTGATAATGGATATTATAAATAATATTAGTAATAATCATAGTGGTAGAATAAATAATATTGCTAAGCGCTGTTATATCAAGGATGGAGTGTTATATTTTAAAATTGATTCAGATAAACATGTAATTTACTTACCCTCTCAGTTACGAGAGGAAGTAATTTCTCAAATTCATAAAGAAATGGGACATCAAGGGGTTTTTAAGGTACTCAAATATCTTAAAGATAGATTTTATTTTCCTAATATGCATAGAACAGTTAAAGTATTATTAAAGACTTGTCATCTCTGTCAAGTTTCTAAAAGTGATAATATAAAATATGTAGGTGAATGTAAATCTATTGTGACAGAAGAAATAGGTGATTTAGTTATGGCAGACTTATATGGACCATTGCCGAAAGGACGGTTTGGTTCTGCTTATATACTTGTAATTCAGGATTCATTTAGTAAATTTGTTAAATTATATGATTTGTCTAAAGCCACTTCTCGTTCAGTTATTACAAAATTAAAACAATTTGTTAAAATAATTAAGCCTAAAGTAATTATGACTGATAATGGTAGTCAATTTTCATCTGAAAGTTGGAAACAAACTTTAAAGGATATGGGTATAAAACCTATATTTACAACTGTAAGAAATCCTCGACCTAATACGACAGAGAGGGTTAACAGAGAACTAGGACGTTTATTTCGAACATATTGCCATAAAAATCATAAAAGTTGGGCAACAATATTAAATAAAATCGAAACATTATATAACAACACATTTCATGAAAGTACGGGATTTACTCCTAATGAAATATTATATGGAATGAGTAATGACATGTCATTTGATAGTTGTTTGCCTCAATTAAATAAGTCTAAAGATATTAATCAAATTAGAATTCAAGTTAGGGAAAATTTAAAAGATAACAGTATTAAACGACAAACTAAATTTAATAGGTCCCGTCGTTTAATTGAATTTCAGATTGGAGATTATGTAAAGATTCGTAAAGTAAATAAGTCAGAGGCTCAAAAGAAACTTATAAAAAAGTTTCAATTGCTGTATGAAGGACCTTATGTAGTTAGTGCGATTCCATTTGCAAATGTTTACACATTAATGGATCCTATAACTAAAGAAATTAGAGGAAACTTTAATACAATACATCTAAATAGATATTATCAATAATAAATTGATCACGATCAATTATAGATGTTATCAATGTTTAACTGTTGATATAAACAATTGAATTAATAATGTGGAATTGAAAAGGATAGATTTTAAATTAAAATATCAATAAACTTTATTGGAGATTTATTATATTTTCACAATAATTTAATGTCAAAATTATAGATGATTTTATAAGGAAATGAATTGCACTTAAATAAGTTAGATATGTAAGTAAGAGATTAGGTTATTAAGATAGTAATTAGATAATTAAAATAGATAGTAATAAGTTAGATAAGTGGAATTGTAATTAGGTTTAGTTATGAATAAAAATAAAAATTAAGGTAATGATGGGTCAGGGAAATGACTCAACTAATTTTATTGGAGCGCTTAGAAGTTCTCATATAATTATATAACAATTTAATTTTCAATTGACTATTAAGTCATATATTAATTTTTTTTTCCATCATTACTTAACCTATTAAGCGCTAGCTTAATAGAAATAATAATTTAATTTTCAACGGACTACTAAGTCATATATAAATTTTTTTTTCTTTCATCAAATACTTATTAAGCGCTAGCTTAATAAAAATAGTTGGTGGGGAGTAGGGCGGTCATTTCTTCACAAAATTAACTGAACATTTTAAGTTATATTCAATCTAAATTGAATTGCAAAAATATAGGTCAGACCTAAAAGTTTGACTGTTTGCAATACGAGTTGTCCAAGTACTGCAATATACTAAACAACATATCACCAATTCATATTAGTATTAGATATGAATTGTGCAACTGTATTCAAATATTTTAATTTATTCATTCTGAAAGGAAACGGATACGATTCCATACATTCTTGGGCCGAAATGCAATGTAAAATATAACGTAATGAAATAGTACCAATTAATGTATTTACGCTTATTGATTCCTTGCTGAAATTCTGTACATTTTGGCTATTTAAGAGCGGAGTTATTAGACGTTTTGTAAAATTGAGGTTATGTTACAATGTCTATGGGAAATCACTAAGTTCCTGAAGCACTAAAGGTTATCATATTATATCATTACAAATATCAATCACTTGAAACCATAAATAAATATCAGGAATGGACTCAGGATGCATCTGAATACACTGAAAACATTAAACAATTATAAACATGATTACATGAAACGAGTGACAGTGACGGGACCATGACGGGGCACACAGGTTCAATATCAGTCAGCTGTCAAAGCTGTTATTAAAAATAATTATGATTTATTTTTAATCGATACGAAATCGATAATAATTTGGGTTTATCAGATATTAATTTTATTTTCGATATTAATGTAACTTTATTTAAATACACTTTATTGTTTATAACTTCAATTGTGTATCTGAATACTTTGAGTTAATTAACTAGTGCAAATTTTTTTAAAATTCTATAATCGATTATAGTTAAATCGATACCCAATTAATTTGACGAAAACTATCTTTTCATTTTTCTCAGCTCCCAGATTCAGAATTGAGCTGATATTTTATATTTTATAATAAAAAAAAAAAAAAATATATATATATGACCAATTTTTTAAAACCATATCAGTACTTAATACATCTTAGCCTAAAAGTCCCCATCTCCTCTAAAATAAGATGAACTGCACTCTGTTAAGTTGTATATTTAACATTGAGAACCGGATTTTATATTTTAAAAAAACAATATGTGTATTGTTATAAGATAGAATTGAGTCTAGATGTAGGAATGCAAATCAGATTGGATCTATGTGAGTGTGAGAGTGGGTGAAGGAGCTGGAATGGTTGGTTGAAATTGATTATTTTGATTTTAACCATTGAATATAACGCTAGTAGTATGATTGATGAGAGGTTGGATGTTTGGGAGAAGAGTATGTTTCTAAGTGCTGTTGATTGAAGCTGAATGTAAGGAGTCATGAGTGTCCTATCAGTTGAGAAGTAACGTGATACAGAATTGTGTTATTTAGTTGCGTTGTTGTGATTAATTAATAATTACGATAAACTACATTATATAATTAAGGGGCGATTGTAACGTAACAAATAAACGCAATTCAGTTCTAATTTATTAGTGCCATAAATTTTAAGATAACAAACGCATAAATTGAAATGTGAGTTGACACGTAAAAATAAAACAGTCAAGTTAATGTACAAAAATTGCCCTAATCCATTAAGGGACTCAAATTTTAAGTTGTACTTAAGAATAGGAATTTATTGCCTGGGAACTCAAACAGTTTGACTAACCTGTTGAAATATTAGGTAATAAATATTATATTCGAGACAGGCTTAAAATTTTGTGTTGACAGATGCGAGGGAATGTTCTAAGGGCCAGTTTCCACTGATTAATATAATCGCGATTAGTTCGACATAAAGTCGGTTTACGCATTTAACAAAGTTTAGAGCTGGAAATTGCATTTCACTAACATAAACTAAACGCAGTTAGAGAATAACGGCTGAACCGATTGCACTAATTCTTTTTTTTTTTGTGTTCCTTGAAGTATGAGGATGTTTGTTACGGAGAGGAATTTTAAAGGGATTGCCTGAAAAAAGTCTTAAAACAGCACTTTGCTGTGTGCCCGTACGAATGATTCATAATAATAATTAAACGAAAACCAATATTAGAATCGAACTATAAATTCGATTAAGCGAAACATAGCTTTATTAAATGGTGGAACCCGGTCCTAAGCATTGGGTATCCATTGGATACAGTTTTTTGTTGGACTCACATTACGCCAGGGTTGCCATCGCAAGATTTTCAATTACCGTGTTTGGATTAAAAACTACAAAATTGACGTGTATTTACTTTACATTAACACATAAGGTTAAAAATGACAATGATCGGTTAAATAATTTCCCTTTCGAAATCGGTTGAATAATACATTATTCTCCACAACCGTCATACAAATTTATCGTAACTAACAATTTTTTTCTTCAGCTTTATTCAATGTGTATTTGTTTTTCCCTTTTATTGTTTATCTTTTATTGTGGTTTTGTTTAATTGATTTATGCAATTTCCTTTGGATCGGATAAAAGTGGTTACAGCCAGTAAAGCTCAATTTATTGAGGAAGTAATAATTTTATTCCTTGTTTTGTGTTGCACTATAATGACTTATAAATTATCGATTAAATTATTAGGAAAAACAATTACACATTGGATTGTCGTATTTTGAACACAGCAATGAACGTACTGCTGTGTACCGCGGTTATCACCGAATTTCCTTGTGACACGGGTATTGCTGAGTGTATGGTATCACTGCAGAGCGCATTGGTAAACGTGTTAGGGTGGGGGAAAAACAGACGCGAGATTTTTAAATAAATACGATGGCAGTCAATTTCTGTGGGAGTCAGTTTGACATTCAAATTTGAATTCGGAGTTCGAAGTGGTAGGCCTCCGCGGCCGCCGCGGCCTCTTGGCCAGCGAAGCTATGGAACTTCTGACTTAGATTAAATATAGAAATACCTAAAAAGTATTTTTTTAGATCTGATTCAGGGATTTCTTTAGCGTAAGCTGGCCGAGTGGCTATGTAACTTCAGTGTAGTCCGCGAAATAGTTTTAATTTAATTTTACTGATTAATATTAAGTGCAATTCTTTATTATAAATTTTAATTGTAATCCGCTAAATAAATTCAGTGAAAGACCTGTGAAGAAGCGCTCCTGATTGGTTCGAATGCATTAATTTTTTTATTTATTTGCATGTTTGGGTTTCTGCATGTTGTGTTTTTTTCTGATTTTTATAACTTTTACGGAGATTTTTAATAAAAGATATCTAATGAATTATTAGTTAGGTTTACATCGAAACTATTAATTATTGATTATTGAAAAGGAATTATTATCTAGGTTTACATTGATATTATTAATTATCAATTGATTATTGAATAAAATATATCTAATGAATTATTAGTTAGGTTTACATCGAAACTATTAATTATTAATTATTGAAAGGAATTATTATCTAGGTTTACATTGATATTAACTATTGATTATTTACTGAATGAAATTATTATGAAAAGGTTACATTGATAATATTAATTATTGATTGATTAATGAATAGAATTATTATGAAATAAGCCTTAAGACCATAATTATATTGAATTTAACTAATAAAATAAAATCTAACTTAAGTACATAACCACAATATGATGTTGTTAGAATAAAATGAAATTACTTCCGTTATACTTTAAAGTACATATATAAATTGAATTAATCTTGGTTAAAACTATCATATTAGATATTAAGGGTTAAATAGATTTTCGTTAGGGTGTATTTAAATAATGAAATGAGATTTTACTATGTCATTACTTTGGAAGTAAATAGAGTGGTGAATAATTCTAGGAAAATATGACCTATAAACAAACTAATGATTAGTTGTCGTATCTTATTGAATATTCTCTACATATAAATATGCTTCTATTGTATGTATATGTATATATGTATATATATATATATATGTGTGTATTTGACTTCATTTTGACATTACACAAACTTTGTAGTTCAAACATTAATTTAAGAATTTGTAGATCTTAAATATATGTAGGAGCGAGGTAACACAGGTGGTTTGTAGTCTTGAATGAGTTCAAGGATACTTTTAGCTCTTGAATACATTCTAAGATGAGGTAATTACACACTGAACTTTGACATTACACAACTATTGTAGTTTTGAACATTGATCTAAGAACTTATGTTCTTAAATAAGTGTCAAAACGAGGTATCTGGTAGACTGGAGTGTCTCAATTTCACGATGACTTTCATTGAACTATATAAACTATGTTAAGGTGAATCCATAAATGTTTGTATTCGCCAGTGTTTTATTATAGGTTTCCCCTATAAGGCAAGGCCTGTCTAAGCCACAGTTCTTCGCGTCATCGATGCTAGGTAGTTCCTAATCTAGGTCTATCTAGTAAAGAAAGTTGCGAGTACTTCCTACCAACCTCTGCGTTTGTGTTTGCCTAACTGAACTATGTTCTTGGTAAATACTATACGTACGTTTACTTATCTTTGATAAGAATTCCTCATCTTTGATGAGAGACATGGACAAACTTCATCATACACCTAGTGTATGGTAGTTGTTTGAACTGCAACAAAAGTTAGTGATTTATATTTGGTCAGTGGTATGTAGTTCTATTTATACTAATAGAGAAACATATTCACTTTTCCAATTAATTTATTGCTAATTTTTGTGGACAGTCTCTGTTAAGTCCCAAGGCGGATTTACTGAGATTTAAGCCAAGCCTTAATCAAGTCCTCTTGTGTTTTTCAAACATACAAACATTGATGGATCATAAAACCTATTAAATATACATTCTCTTTTCATTGTGAAAATGAGATACTCTCAGAGATTCTGATTGAGTAAATGAATATGTTATATTTTAATTGTTTTATTTATCTCTCGACACTACCATGTCCTTTGATAAATCCATTCAGTTCCTAAGAGAGCCTGATATAATCAAATGTTTAACAACTTAATTACTGGTTCAATGTTTCAATTGAACAACCTATTCTGGTTAATGAATGCTGTTTCATTGAATGCTGTGAGTCATGCAAAGACAAACCTACACAATACACCTACTCTACACGTTGGTCTTATACCTTTAATTATTCTTATTTTCCTTATAGGACACTCGAAAGGTTGCGCTGTCGCCAGTCGCTAGTCGCCGACGACCCATCTCACAATGGTGGCGAGGCTTGACAATATAGCTGACTATAGACCCGTAACTCAGTAGGTCTTTCCTATGGGAAATTACACTACACAATCCAATTGTGGCAAAAGTAGTAGGTTTCGTGATCGAATTTCAAAGTAGTTGTGTGACCGAAGTTCCCGTATGGGCTAGTAAGCACACAATGAAAAGATCAGTAGACACGATCTCCTTTTGTTCACGTGGAACACATCTTAATACCATGTCTGATTACAGCTTGGTAATTACATCAACTCTAGTAATTCACTGGTTATGTCTATATGACGTCCCAAGGGATTACTCAAATACAGTCAATGCATGATTTTGCTGCAGCGGTATGAAACAAGCATTTGTTAGACAGGATATATTTCCGTCTAACTTACTGTAGAAAATTGGGACCTCTCATTTCCTACCTGCTACCTTTCTTTTTGATTTGATAGCACCAACGTTGTGCCTAATTTAATTTAGAGCCTTCAGCACGGTGTGGATCGGTTGGGGTCGGAGGGGCTTGGTGGAAGCGACCCCCCGGGTTCAGTTGAACCCGGTCTTTTAATTCCCTAATGCCTATAAACCCTATCCTAACAGATTAACACATACAAACAAACACTACACATTATTTTTCACAATTATCTGAGATAATTTATTAACTGAATAAATTATTTCAAGATAATTAATAACTATATAATATGTATTTAATCATTATTTCATTTACTTATATATTTTTATTTATTTCATTTGTTTAGAGTTATTAGAATCTATCTATTATATCAGGTTTGAACTAAAAATACATGTAAAAGAAACTTAGACACTATTCAATTAATCAATGTCATTATAGAATATCCTATATATAATTATTTAACTCTATTTCTATTTTAGCTATTTAGATTCACTAAAATATTAACAATTATAATTTACACATTCTTAAGGAAACGTCAGAACTTTTAGTTAAACAATAGGTGATAGTTATTTCTAAATAAATAAGTCTATTACTGTTTATTCTTAACGGTTCTAATTTACTAAATTTTATTAATTCCTAACTAATTTACTAATAAGGTGTTATAAGGTTTAATATCTTTCTTTCCTTTTAATAGTATTCCAGGAGTTAGTTATCTATAGCATTTATATCACTGGTAAGTGTAAATATCTTTCAATTAAATTTTAGGATAAATTAATTTCAGTAATTTAATGTCATTGTGCAGAGATGTTATTTTAAATTAATGGCTAGGTAGGATGTTAGTTAGAGTTTATATAGAAATCAAGGCTTCTAATAACATATACTATGTCTTTCCTTCGGCATACCATAAAAAGAACTGAAGTTACTCTGAAACAAAAATCAAACACAACGTAGAGTCCTTCCTTTATACTAGACGATCACAATTATAAGGCCAAAGATAACTGATATCCTCTTAAGCTTAATATTAGCTTGTAACGCCACTACCATGATAGTGTTACAAATTGGTCTTCGTGGCCAGGATGTTATAAATATATATATGTTGGGGTCTTTCTTACCACACCCTCATAGTAGTAGATCGTTTCATACGCCTTGGGAATGATGTGATCGCCTCCAGGCTATTTCAACCTATGAAATTATTGTAAATTTCAATCTTCTTTGGAAAAAAATAAAAAAACATGATTAAAAAAATGATATTAGTCCCGCTGAGTTTCTTTCGCCAGTTCTTCTCAGGTCAGAGGCTTTTTCTTTCGAACTGGTAGTAGACTCATGACGTTCAGTAAGAAATTGTAATAATTTTATGCTGAATAAAATATTTTGAATTTGAATTTGAATTTGAAAAGTATTAGTGACCATGAAACTATAAAAGCATATTATACCTATAGTATAATTTAGATAATTTCAGAAAAAAAAAACAGATTTTCAAAGAACTTACATCCCAAGGTACAGAATAGGATAAATTAAATGAAAACATGGAAAGGTAAGCGGTCATATGGTCAAGATCCTTCTAGATACATCACAGAACCTCGGCTGTGTCAATAATTTATGAAAACAAGAGTGTTGTTTTAGGTAACGTACAAAGATTATTTGAAAACAATATCACTGTTGTTTTTGAATAATAAAGATATTATTTTATGTTCCTTTGACGATACAGCAGGAAATTTCTTTCTCGAAATTCAGACCTTAATCTGACAGAAGATCGTGGCTTAATAATACTACTCTCAAGTATGGTTGTGGTCCAGTGGTTAGTGAGGTTGTCAGAGCTCCTGGTGAAAACGAGTTCCGAACAGGCAAGGAGAACAAAATAAACAATAACAATACTGATTACAAAGAAACTGGTTCAATTACGTAGGTAACGGCGCCCTGGAGCCAATCAAGTTTCACATCCTCAATACTCGGGTCTTGCAAATAAACGTGAAGTTGATGTTCCATGCCATAGAACGATATTAGAAGTCGACATTATCTTGATATTCTGATGTAGAAATACAAAATAACGTTTATTTATTAACTACAATCCTCATTAATATTACAGTTTTGAATAAACTTTCCTTGAGCAGAATAATTATGATCCTGTGCCCGTGATCTGGAAGAATATACTCAAAACAACTGCCGACCAAGACAAACATCTGTTTTGGTCTAAACAAATAATTTTAGTGAATCGAGCCCTATCAAACAGCAACTTATTTTACTTGTGGTCACAAAATGTATGAGTCGTAAAACAAAACTTGCGTGTTTGTACGCGCTAATACTAAAAATATGCAGTTGAGTTTAAATCCTGCTGTTGATTAACTAAGGAATAATATTCTAAAATAATTATAAGATTTTAGAACGATAAATTATCGTATGAATAGCGTTCATTCTGAGTAGACGATTGCAAAACAAGAAATAAAAGATATTGGACTTAAAGTCGTACACAATAGAAGCAGATTTTTTTTGGCCTAGATGCGATCGATGCGGTTTTATGAGATGTGGGTAAAGGGAGAAAGGAATAAAAGAGATTTCATTTTCCAGTTTTAATTTTTTTCCAGACAAACCACAATTGAGGCAGCGGACAAGGTAATTAAGCACGTGGAGTGGCATAGCTTCAGGCGTGGTCCGTGCGGCTGGTTCACACTAGTCGATTTATTTAATCGAGTAGAAAGTAACTCTGTAACTAAACTTTTTGATACCAACAACTTAGTTGGTAATCAATAGTTATATTTATATTGGTAAGTATTATTCGAACAAAATTGATTGAAATTTTAAGTCTTTGAGTAAGTAGATTGTTGGCAGTTTGTTCATTAGCTCCTTAAGTGTATAAGCCTAAAAAATCTCTGAGGTATTCCTTCACTCGCGTGGGGCGGGATCTCGGGGACGCTAAGTACTTCTGCAATCCGGCCAGCGTTGCCCAAACTAGGGCCTGTCACTATAGGCGATTCCCGAGAGGCTCCTTCGGACACGGCTTTGGCCCCCCACCTCGGCACCGTGAAATGCGAATGATAGATCCCCCGGTCTATCGACCGCTGGTCCAGCGTCACGGCGGCAGCAAAGTGTATAAGTTAAAACCAATCGTTAATAACTGCGTAGTGTAGAAACTAACTAGTAAGTAGAACTTTTGGAGAATCTTGGGTGTTTTAAAGAATATTGGGAATCAAAATTTACCTTATTTGACTATACTTTGGTAGCAGGTATGAATCAGCATTATAATTATTGTGACGCTACCAAAGATTAAGAATGTAGATTCTGCTGAAAAGAATTGTCTTCACTGGTAAGTAACAATATTGTATGGATGATTTCGCCAATAACTCGTTAACTGGCAAAGGCACGAAGCAAATTTATCGGAGCATTTGAAATTACAACGTGTATACAACTTTTAAGACTGTAAAAATAGAAATTAGTTTTTGTTAATCCTTTACTTGACAAATAACTCCTCAACACATTTTTCTTTTTCCTCTTTCTTTCTTTCTTTGTAATTTACTTTCTGTCTCTCTATTTAAAATAAGACAAGACAAGAAGAATACTAGAATTTTATCTTATAAATATTTCTCTACTTGACTATAACGCTGGTCTAATGCGAAATAGGCTTTATGGGGTTTAAATTATATTATCTGCAGTAAGCTGATAAGGTAATCTCGACCTCGTTTCATCCACTCTAATAAACGCAGTTTAATGGATGGTGAATGATGTTAATTATAAAGTATTTTGGTTTTACGATCAAGGTTAAAGACTTCTAAATTTGGAGGATTACGGTTATAGGTTGAGTAAATTGTAATTTCGTGATCTCAATTTGTGATGTACAAGATTGTAAATGGTTTGCTTACAGATTACTATTATGGACAGTTCTTAATGAATACAAATCGTTATTGTTAAAGGAAATTGTTAGTTTTTTTTTTAAAGGTAGTTCTTTTTTTGTCGTCTGTTTCTATGGTAAGCAACTTAATGCTTCTGTTATAGGTAACAGCCGACTGTTATAGTTAAATAGTTTTTTTTTTATTACTATAGAAATAATCCATATCCATACTAATATTATAAATGCGAAAGTATCTCTGTCTGTCTGTCTGTCTGTCTGTCGCGCAAGCACGCCAAAACTACTGAACAGATTTAAATAAAATTTGGTATACAGGTAGTCTAGAGTCTGAGAAAGGACATAGGCTGCTTTTTAATGCGAATAAAAGAATGTAAGGGGTTGAAAGGTGGGAATGAAAATTTGTATGGAACTATGTTCGTGTTTCGTAACTGTCAAACATTTAATGTTCATCCCGTCGATATGGTAAACTCTCCGATAAAATTAAAGAACGTATTTAAATAAAGGTTTCGAATCGACAACATATATCCACAATATACGGATAGTGGCGTATTTTACATTTTAAAAATGTATAATAATGTCAGTAATGAAAACGGATTGACATAATTGGTTGTCAAATATAAAACGTAGTGGTTATATACCTACTCTTTGGTCAAATATTTATGCGTGCGTTCAGAAATTTATTTAGTGTAAACTAAGGAAAATATATCAAGCTAATTAAATCTTATACTATTAAAAAAAAGGAAAGCATTTTTTTCCCTCAAATCAACGCAGGTGAAACCGCGGGGCACAGCTAGTATATAAATAAATAAATATAAATGTTACACCCAGACTCAGGCGAGAATCGAACCCACAACCCGCGGAGCAGAAAGCAGAACCACTACAAACTGCGAAAACAAGATAGTCAAAACATAATAATTATTATAATATTATGTATCATTGATGCAGATTATGATTTTCGTTAAATAGTGCCAGCGCTCTATTATATATATATATATTTTTAATAAAATTGGTAAAAATAGACAAACCTTTTTGTTATAATATTATATTATAAGCAAATTTCGAAGGTAAAATTACTTAAGCAACTGTTTGAGAAAGTGGTCGATTGACAGTGATTGATATCGCATCTTAATGGATTTTTCTGTTCGATTAATCCTTAACCAGGTTATCGGAGCGAAATACTGTATAAATTATATTATAAATTAGATATCCGTTATCCGGTTTTACCCGTTTTCGTATTTCTGGGTAAATTGAAGTAATACTAATGCCTTTTAAAGCAAGTAATGTCCACTGTTGATCAAAGACATCACTAAATATTATAAAACAAAGTCTCTCCCCTCTGTCTGTCTGTCTGTCCCTAGTATGCTTAGATCTTTAAAACTACGCAACGGATTTTGACGCGGTTTTCTTTAGTAAATAGAGTGATTCCAGAAGAAAGGTTTATATAATTATATAATACATGCATAACATAGTAGAGGAACACTGATAGTTTTAGAACTTTCTCATGTGATGTCGTAAATAAACACATTTTTTGTGCTTAGATTGCAAATATTTAGTATCAGCATTGCTCCCGTGCGAAGCCGGAGCGGGTCGCTAGTTATCTCCTATAGGGTTGGTGATTTAGTCCAAATTACAGATAATTAAGCTCCCTCATAAGAGTAACAACTGCCATCAAGTGATTATTATAAGTATGTACGAGAACCACCTGGGTTACGTCAAGCTACGAAGCAATCCAAGGATAAAACCAAATCAGTAAAAAATTTCGAATACATAATATGTCAACTCGCAGCTCCACTTGAGTAGGTATGGTACTCGTGACGGGCCGTTTTAATGGATTTTCGAGTCTAGGTCTAAAATTACTTACTGTGTGTATAAAGGGGACTGTCCACTTTGTATGGGGGTTTCGGCCCAGAGTGGACAGTCACTGAGAATAATAATTATATATTAAATTAGTAGCACTAACAAGTAGGAATAAGAAAAACAATAAAGTTTTGTGTCCAGGTGTTTCATTTTTTTTATTTTGTAGATAATTATATGAAGGTTCCTAAAATAAAAAATCTTTGTTTTTGTTATATTTGTTTTATTAATCAGATGCATATGTTAACAGAATCTTATCTAAAAACTAGGCCGGTGGATTTTTAAAATCTTGGTACCTTTTCCAGCCCAAAAACCAAATAATTGTCATGACATGCGCACAACAACCTACCGTCCGTCGACCCACCATGCAGTTGCAATAATATTTTTTTATGGCTTCTCTGCCTGACCTATTGCTTTCGTATAAAATATACACAAAATATATTTTCCTACTTATGTGCCTGCTGTGTATTTTACCTCACAGTAGTGATAAATTGTCGGTTGACGGAAAACCTTCCAGTAGTTTGCTGGCCATTTCTGTACATACTTCAATGGTATAAGAACCATCACCTCTTATGTGCTCCCCATAGTAGGACTGGGCTTGCTTTAATTGGTAGGTCCCGCAAGCTATGAGGATTAATTCGCTTAACACCAGTCTGGGAAAGGGTACATTGTTTATGTTAACATTAATGTTTAAAAACTGTGTTCGCCTTCTATTTACATTATTTTCTGTAATAAAATCAGCTAGGTCAATCAGGTAGGTTGGTTGATGTGCAGCTTTTCATTTATTATTTCCAAGATTTGGCCTGCATCATCCCTGTTCCCTATCCTTTGGTGAAACTTATTTGTATTATATGAACAGCAGGGGTGGCAGATTTCATCTGATCTGTGCAGCTGAAACAAAGTTCACTTATATGAACAGGTTCTTAATTAGCTTAAAATACATATAATATATTAAGGTTATTTATGCATTATGAGAACAGAATGAAGTTAAAGACTTTTAACAATGTTAACTGACCATCATCATTATCTTTACCTCATCACCACTTACTACTGAGCATGTCTTCTCAGAACAAGACAGCTTTTGGCCATAGCACACAAAGATGGTCAAATATAACAAATGCTTTTTAAGTTATTTAATATATAAGAAAACATCAACATTATGTTAACAATATAGAGAAGGTACGTAGAAGCTAAAAGTGACAAAAACCAAACATAATATTCTTACTTGACGAGGCATGATCATCTCCGTTATTATATTATGTATGCTTGCATCACGTTCTGTGTCAGTGTGTAGCCTGTGAGATCTTGTTCTTATCAAAGAGCATCCACAGCTAACACAAACACGACGATGGTGACCGCCACTAGTAGAGGGTTGATTATCATTAGTCGCAGTGGAGTGGTGTGGATGGTTGAGAGCTAGTGTCCAGCAAGGGTGACATACTACAGTGCTATCAGTCACCTGTTAATAAAGAAAATCTTATATTACTATAAAAAAATTATAATAAGAACAAGCAGCAATATATCCGAGACTACACATTGAATACTTACCACTTGAGGTGCAAATTGCAATCCAGTGTCGTATCACGGACATAACCTCTACAAGTTCAAGGCTATGCCATCTCCTATTATTTACGTTGGCACCACAATTGACACATCTCAATTCCATCGTATTGAACGTGCCTTCCATTGGAATTACATCCACAATGGAATTCGGGGGTTCCGTGTTCAGTCCGAGGTCAATATTAGGGCTTCGATCAGTACCGGTAGGATTGCCAAGGTTATCGTAAATAGCGTCATTGGTGTAAATTATTAATAGCAAAAGTCGAGAAATACAAACAACTAACAAAAACGAAAAATGCAAACATACACCAAAGAGTACGTATTCACAACGAAACTACGAAAACAGAACATATGAGAACATAATTATACGAAGGAAAAGAAAGTCAGCTGTAGTTTAGGGTTGCAATTATAATCATTTTTAATAAACAAATAAATTGACTAAATCGATAATCGAAGTTAATATAATAATTATATTAACTTCGATTATCGATTTAATCGATATCGATTTAATTATTTGATTTTTATTTATTCAATAATAATATATCTAAAATATTTTATTTTCACCAAAGTTAAATGTTTTTTAACTAAACGCACTTTTGTAGATAGCTTTTTTTCTTATTAATCCGATCTAACAATATTTTTAATCGATATTAACAAATAATCGATTTAAAATTGTTCGTTAATAATTATTGTTTATTTAAGACTGGCAATGTGGGGTAATCAAATCACCAACCAAAAATAAACCAGAAGTAAAATGAAATACTTATTAAATAAACTTTTTATCAGTTTATATTGATACAACTGAAATTCACGAATAATCATGACTTAATTTATGAAAGTTTTTGGTATATTTGTTTTTTTGTATGAATTCTGTTCACGCTGGGCCTAAAATGGACAGTCCCCTTTGAAAGTGTAGCCTTAAATTATTCGTTATATATTTCCAATGTTCTCGTCATGATATTTGATACGGTGTTGTATACTGATACAATAAGCTTTTTTATTTTAAATAATCAAAGAATGTGTTCTAGATTTTTTGGATGTAAATTTTAAAAAACATAATATGTTTCTTATATGTATAATTTGTAAGTCCGAATAAAGAAGAGTCCAATGAAGAGAAATTGTCGTAATTTTTTTTTAATCTACACTAGTTTTTACCAGAAAATTTCAGAAGCAAAGCAAAACATCCTTTTTTTTGTAGTTTTTGTGTTTAATTTTCACCTTATTTATATTGTCCATTAAAATTTGGAATACGGCCTATGAAAATTTATTATATTTTACAAAATCATCATCATTTAGATAGTCAATTTCAATGAAAAAAAAAGTTTACAAAGTTTATGTTGTTTGGCTTTAACATCATTCAGCCAATTCAAATCAACCAGTGTTGTCTATTCAGCGATTCGCTGATCGATAGCAACCTTATTTTTCTTTGAAATGGTAAAAACATTCTCTGCACGCAATACGATAATAATGTTACTTTTTTTTTTTTCTTACGGTCGTAATAGATTTGCGTAATGTACTATTATTCAGTTTTCGTTTATCAAAACTCGTGTTTTGTGTTGTATCCTTTATTCGAGTTAGAAACTGGGCTAGACTTTTTTCTTATAATTCATCATGAATTTTATTACGTCTGAATAAAAATATGAGTTTTATATATCATGATTTACCTTGATGGAAAATTTTTCTTGTAAGATTTTTATCGCTTTTGTATTAAAATGGAACTGTTTTTTTTGAGTTTTTACTATTTAAACAGAGTAGATTGAGGTAAAAGATCTAAAAATTATAATTTATCTATGTTGATTTTATATTTTGTTAGTATAGTCAATTCTAATTGGGCGGTTGTGTGTGTGGCGGTGTTTACTGCAACTCCTTTGTTTTACATGTTCAATGACGACAATAGCACAATTTAACACCGGTTAGTGCTGTCTCCTCGTTCTTATATAAAAAACGAGTGAGTTACAACTTCACATTTTTGTTAGACCACACGATTAAAGTAAAACTTCTATAGCTCCTCCAATTTCCTTTCGCCTAGGCTGATCATACTTTTCGTAAATCCCACGTGCGTAAATAAGTTTTACTTTAAAAAACAATAATTGTAAGATGTAGTCTGTCAGATATTTATACTAACTAATATGAATGATTACTGAAAAACTAAATTTATAATGAGTATCATTAAACTGACATAACTGAACTTTGAACTGTGAGAGTTACTCTTAGAAGCCAGTAAATGCCAAACCTTTATTATACACTAATTGATGTTTAGAGACTTATGAATCACGGTACTTTGCAACTCCAGGGACCGATATGTATTTATCACCCTCAAATACAACACATGACAGAGGTCTAGGTCAGTTGAGCTATCGATCGGATAAATGACAAAGATAGTAACGCGTGTTTTCATGAAGAAGACATGATTTTTAAGCAATTCAGTAACAAAGTTTAATTGGCAAGATTTTACTGGTTATCCTCAACAGAGACCGTTTACAACTAAGGTAGGGCACAGCAGGAAACATCCTGCTATAAATCTGGAGCAGCCTGACTGAGTAGTACCTTGACCTTACAGAAGATCACAGCTAAATAATACTGCTTTCAAGCAGTGTTGTTATTTCTGTTGTCAGTGGGGTGACCAGAACTCCTGGGGCTAGGGTTGGCAACGCTCTTGCGATGTTCTGATGTTGCAGGCGTCTATAAGCTACGGTGATCGCTTACCATCAGGTAAGCCGTACGCTTATTTGCCGTTCTAGTTGTATAAAAAAATAGAATCAACATTCTGAATCCATCATCTAAATGAACCAGTGGAAGTAATAATTAATTAATTTATGATTTTGATAATTAAGACATCCAATTTCTGGTCATTCGTCGAACTATTTGAAATTGAAGATCAACCAGGGTGTGCGGTTAACCGAGGTCCCTCCCTTTCTTGCATTAGTTTGAGTTTCCATAGACTGGATTGAATTCAATGGGTTGAATGAACAACTTTTCAATATATCAAGTAAATATTATCGGTCTCTTCTGAGACGATATTACATACAATTTCTTGTGTATGTTTACTACCATTATAGAACCATGCTATTTGATTGCACTTTGTTTAGTTTTCCAATATCTACTTTCAACAATTGTTTTCAAATGGTAAAATATTTTGTTTTACTCTTATTTACTTTTTTTTATTATATTTACTTTGTTTGTTTTACTTAATATAGGTACCATAAAGCATTACGCGTGGGTGTCGTAAGAGGCGACTAAGGGATAACACAGTTTTACTACCACCTTGGAACTTAAAAAGCCGACGGATGGCGGGATAACCATCCATGCTGGCTTTGAAACACACAGGCCAAAGACGGGCAGCAGCGTCTTCGGTGCGACAAAGCCAGCCCTGCGGTCACCAACCCGCCTGCCCAGCGTGGTGACTATGGGCAAAACACATAAGTTCGCGTCATAATGTCGGGCGCGAACTTGTGGAGGCCTATGTCCAACAGTGGACTGTGATAGGCTGAAGTGATGAAAGCATTATTTACCAGTCATCCTTAAATTCACAAAAAAGAGCGTCGAAACAGATGCAGAAAAAAAGGAATAAGAAAATACATGCATACAGACAAGGTTCCTAACTTAGTACATATAGAGATACACTTACGCGCACAGACGCAATAAATTATGTTCTGTACAAATAGTTTTGGACAAATTCTGGATTGATATTCCGCAATAATACATCACGGCTTTTGTTCTTGACGAATTTGTTTTCGCTGTACTCATCCTGGACTACGTTCATCCGATCATATCTGTAAATCAATTTTATTGAGGTTTTTTAGTTGCAGTCGATAGCTTTCGATTTATGCTAATTGATGTGTTTTTGTGATATATTATACACTCATGTAGGTGGTCATTTAATACAAATATGTTTGTGCGAGTACGTGGAATATAAAACTATTTTTTTAAATTTCGTACTGTCGTTACTGGATATTTTCATTAACAATTACCTACAATAATATAATTTTCAAATATATTCCTGTTGTACCTATTTATATTTCAATCTATATATTTTTTCTGAAAATTTTCTGTATAAAATCAAAAGTGTATTCAAATAATTAATAGTCGTTGGGCTTAAGGCTTGTGTGGTGTATGACTCCAACCATACAATGGAAATCTCAGTCTCAATCCATATGGACAAATAACTTGAAAATAATCACCGAAAACAAGTATAATGGAACTGGAAACTGGTTTTAGTTACATGAGAACGTGAAACATTGGAGATCTATGTAGGAACTCTTGGTCTAGCAACAGATCATCGACAGCTAAAGATGCAACGAAAGCAGACAAAATTGACAAAAATATAAACTCTCAATTTGCATGCGTTTTTATAAAGTCAATCCATTGATTTTAATACTTCGATATGGTAAACATTATTTACACAAATCGCAGATATAAAAAGAAGTAATTTTTAATAGGTCCACTAAAACCACTTAAAAGAAATATTATAGTTAAACATTTGTATAAGTAATTAGTTTAATCAGGGACATTTGCGGTGAGAGACCAATTAAACGCTACCACATAATTTTAAATGAGATATCGCTTAGCCTTTTGTCAGTAAAACCTGCATCCACAAAAAATATTCCTTTGTTTTGGCAGTCAAAAGCGATCATGTCAGAATTAAAAGCAACTACAGAAATCTATATATTAATACGTAAAGCAAAAACTTTGTACCCCTTTTTACGGAAATTGCGCATACGTAGGAGTTTGAAATTTCGCACACTTATAGTTTATACAGAGAAGGAGTGCGGAATGCTAATATTTCTTCAAAATTTTACATAAAATATACATTAAATTAATAAAAAAGCATTACACACTACAGCACTCACACACGCATATTATACTATTTGTTGATTGTCAAAGTCTGTAGTCAAGTTGAAAATTTTTAAAAATGGTTCTTTATTTTCATAATTATTTGGTTTTCTTGAATTAAAATTTTTAATAATGGTCGAATTTCGACCACAAGTATTAATTATTTTCCATCCCAATCCGCCCGTGGCCTAATGAATGAGATTAGTCCTGTATCATGGTCAAACCCCAATTTCCATACATAAATCTACCGCCTCAACGGCACGCGATCGCAACATAACTTACAAGCTATGCGACAGCTACGACAAGTGTCACATGATTTATAATAAAATCTACGGTGCCAGATACTATTTCGAGTGGATTAATGTGTATTTTTTTGTTTTATTTAAATGTGTCACGGATTTTGAATGTTGGGTTTTTTATATTGATATTTTTAGATTAACAGTTTTATTAACTGATGTAGGGCACAGCAGGAAATTTCCTGCTCAAAATATGGACCTTATAGAAGACCACAGCAAAATAATCCTGCTCCACAACTAATAACAAGAGCTCCTGAAGTGAATTGGGGATATGGTCTATAAGCTACGGTAATCGCTTACCATCAGGTGAGTCGTACGCTTGTTTGCTGACCTCGTTCTATAAAAAACATACACAACACGGGTAAAGTGTGATTGTTTTATGCAAATAGTTTTGCTTTACTCAAAAAAAATGTGACAAATAATGTACAGCATAAAATATTCAAGTAGGACGACGTGTGGGTACTATAAATTTTATCTCACTACTTCCAAAATATGAAATTTTTAAAATTAGAATTAGGTTTTGGTTTGTGGTCATGTTTGATATATTTTTAGTGACTCTAAAAGATACTATTTTGTATTCTATTCTGGTGGGTCTACTAGCCTGGAAAGTATTATTAGGATATGGAGGTGTCCAGTGATATTTGGTTGTAAAATTAAAGCCTCCGAGACCCAAAGATGACAATCTAAAATTGACTCCCAGTGAGAGCCCGTCTCAATTGAGAAAAGTCTTTAAACGAAACCAAACACATTGAAACTAAAAACTTTTGTATGAGAGATGGTACTATGAAAAGAAGTCTCAGTATTTAACGACTAAAGACCTTTAGTATGGAGAAGTGTGAGTGTGTGGTATATTGATGATTCCCTAATAAAGGCTTAGAACGTAACGTAAGGGTCGGTAAAGTGGCACAATCAAATTTGAAATTGCACTTAATATATTTGGTAAGACACTACACTCTCATCATTTGATTTTATGCTAACACCCTACTGACCCATAGAGGGTACGCTTGCGCCATATATTATAAAGATGATGTTGTTAAATACAGTCCTATAATATAAAACTTTGGTTTTACTTGACTCAAAGCTGGTCTTAGTTCAGTGTTAGTTAAAACATAATTATGTGTTTTTTGGTAACATAAGACCTCTTGTTTTGAAGTCAATTAAAAATTGTTAATAATAGACGAAATTAAGAACAGAAGCGGTGGAGCAGCGTGAATTAAGCTCCTATCCTTCTATGGAGATAGAAGCCCCGCAGTGTCACACGCTGAATTGTAATTTGGAACATATTTTTCCAACGTGTTTTTAAAAGGAATAAAATTTAGATAGCTTGATTGAGGTCGGGGCATATCCCTTTAAATAAATTTAAATTTTTAATGAAAAAATCAAGCTCTCCTAATTGTGAGTCGTGTCAGATTGTCGAAGATGTACATCATTTGCTAATTGAATGCAGACGATTTCAATCTGGCAGAGATACCATTATGAGACTTATGAATTTGAATAGATTAGATTCTGGCATGTTCCATGGTATACTCGCGCGCCCAACTTCTAATGAGGCTATAATACTGTTCAGGCTCATAAGTCTCATCTGATGGTATAGTTAGTATAAGGTTACGATGGGACTGACATGTACCTACTTGCGTATAAAAGTCCCTAAATAAAAAAAAGAAAAAAAAAAGTATAAACAATTGTTTTATCGCAAGTTCAATCAAATAACTTGAGACGAGTATAAAGTTTTTCCTCATTTTTGTTATGAAATATAAAAGTTAGAAGTTTAAAGGGGTTCTGTTTATTACCTTTTTTCACAGCTATGAAATTGAAACTTGTACATGAAAAATACGTTTTTATTCAAATTAATAATAATTGGTATTCAATGTCTATTATTATATGATTTCATTTTATAGTCATTTCTTACACATCATCATCACCATATTCAAACATAATTTCTCACAATATTCAAACAATGATGAGCATATTCAAATTTAGTACCAATATTACTTTTTAAACAAATATCTAAATGTAGAAACATCAGCCATATTATCTACAGTGGAAAATTATTTTGTTTTCATATTATTCTATCCGTGAATTCTTGTTCATGGTACGTATTGAGACGGAGCGATTAGACCAAATGTTGGTTGGTTATTGAACCACTGATATTGTACGGTACATTATTCGCAACCTTCTTCTATTAAAGTAGATATCGAACATATTTTACATTTCACTTCCAAAGTAATTTTATCATTTTTAAAATGGGGTTTGTTTTGCTTTTGACAACGCGTTAGCGCAGCGTTCTATGGTCTGTACGCACTGTTTTATGGCGATTTCATGCAAGATATTAACCTAATTTGTTTAATAACACAGTTTATATATTAATTTATTTTTTGTTAAAAAGCGTAACTGCCGAGTTTTTTTACAGGTTCTTTTTTGCAAAATTTGCAACACAAACCAGTGGTAGCTTCAATTTTAAAAACAATTCAAATTTTAATTTTTAACATTCCAAGGTGCTTTTGAATCCATTTGAATAACGATATTTTTGATTTTGATTTTGAGTTCCTTTCAAAACAAATTTTGAACTAGACCTTGTACATCTATGTTACTGAAGCCGTAGGTGAAAAACACACTATATCATCCTTGAAAATCAACATAATAGTTAAAATAATTAAATAAGCAAAAACGTGGGGTATGACGAAATTAATAAAGTTGACCACATCGGAATAACATTAATTATATTCCATGTTAATTTATTTCTCTGTGTTCTGACAATATCGATACGACGTCACAGATAAATATTATCGTACAATTATTGTTTAAATTCTCGTCACCAAAAAACAATAAAACTGATTAATTTTATTGAAACTTTATTGATATTTATATAAGCGATAGTTTAAAATGGACTTCCATTTGATTCTCTCGTGTATATTTTCGCTGATAAATATCCAACAGTGGAATGAGTTTGTATATAATCTGTTTGTTTATTACCTTAGTTAATCCATTCATAATAAAAGGTTTATTTAATATTATGAATATCTAGAACAGCGAGACTGAGGAAGTACCTCAATCTAACATTAGAACTCAGCCGAACAGTTATTAAGTAGTATTGTATCCGATAATCAGTAGGGTAGTCAGAGTTCCTAGATGCGCCGTTTTTATTGGAAATAGGGTCATCAACGCGCTGGCTATACTCTTGGCATTATGTACCTACAACAGAGTGATCACTAGCTATGCTTGCACGAATCAATACATATCTCTATATTGATTTGTGCAAGCATAATATATATACCTTTTGATGTGACAACGTCTAATAAATCGGTTAACGCCAGTTGCATGCACGAAAAAGGATGACTCATTGTCCGGTTACGCTCATTGTACGCTTGCACCGCATCTATCTCTCTTCCACTCGATTGGCCTGCCTATGCGTCCGAGGTGATGTTTTGGTATGACGTTTTCAAGTTAAACTATCGTCCGTAAACCAACTTTACAGCCAACCAATTTTTTTTATACCACTAGGTCGGCAAACAAGCGATTACCGTAGCTTATAGACGCCTGCAACACCAGAAGCATCGTAAGCGTGTTGCCGACCCTACCCCCAATCCCTCAGTAAGAGTATTTTGATCACCTTACTCACCACAGGAACACAAAACTGCCTGAAAGCAGTATTATTTAGCTATGATTTTCTGTAAGGTCGAGGTACTACCCAAGTCGGGCTGCTTCATATTTTGAGCAGGAAATTTCCTGCAGTGCCCTACCTCAGTTAGTCAGTCATACCTTTTTAAGTATTGATTTATTTGTAATAAACAATTAATTATCTCCTCTATAACATAAAAATTTACTAGTGTTTGAATGTTATGGTTACCACATTACGCAAAAAAGACACTGTAATGATTTCTAGAAAATATCAAAAATAAATAATTAATAAACATCTGTAAGTTATAGAAATCGTAAGTGCTGGGAGAGATCGATCACGATCACGATTCAGCCTGTAATATCCCACTGTTGGGCATAGGCCTCTTCCCCATGTAGGAAAAGGATCGGAGCTTAATCCACCACACTGCTGCTCCAATGCGGGTTGGCGGATATATTCCCTACTATGAGTAACGATCGCTATCAGGTGTACATGATAACCGGGATCACAACAACCGGGATCGACGGCTTAACGTGCTCTCTGAGGCACGGTGGGGAGACCCACAAGGACTGCACAAACATCCAGACCACGGCAAACATCTGTATGGCCAATACAAATTTTGTCGTGTGTGGGGATCGAACCCGCAACCGCCCGCGCAACAGCCAATCGCAATCCAGTGCTGTGACCACTGCGCCAACGCGGCGTGCTGGGTGACATGAATAGTTCATAAAGCAATTTTTATCGATAAAATCTTCCTCGCACACTAATCTTAAAAGTATTGAAAGAGTCCGCGCATAGGTTCATCCCTGGAACCGTGCCAAACGCATTATAACTTCCCGTGCAGCTAAGTACGTAATAAAATATTAAAGCCAGCGAAATGAGAATGTGTTGTTCGTTCGCTACGTTATGATTGATTAAATTCGCGTGTAACTGAACACGGCGATGCGTTGATAAAAGTAATTTACGTAACGCATGTGTGCGATGACGTGGTAATGTTAAATACATGTATGCAAATTTGTATAACACTACCCGCAAATTGACCACATTTTTAAGTATCAATATTAACATTAAAATTTTCGTTTCATACGACGTCGACTGCGTTGACACATTGAAAACTTATTTTATATGAAGAGGGAAAACAACTTCAGGGAAAAGAACAGAACTATCAGTAAGCTGGTGAATGCGTGACGAGAGCGTTACGAAAAGTGTGAAATAACGATTAATTTAGGAACATACTATGAAAACTATTGTTAGTGACGACACTAAAGGCTGTATATATTATTTAACACTATTGTAAGTTATTTGAGCGTGTTCGTGTGCGTGCAACACGCAATCGCAAATGACCTTTATATCAGTTTAGAGGCGACAGAGTTGCAGGGCAGATGTCTGATATAAATACAAATGTTTCTTATTTTTTTATAAAAACTATTTAAGGCTATAATTATCTTACATTTTATAAAAGCTTGTTGTGGGAAAATTAAATACAACGGATAGTTGACAATGAACAATTTTTTCATTTTATTGAGAAAATATTTACTGTTACAAACTTTTTTAAAATAAATAATTTAATGCTATTTAACGTAAGCCTTACTTTATACCCATATTCTGTTGTTTTTTTTCATATAATCCTTCGATAGAAAAAAAAAATTTAAGAACTTTTGTCTCGTAAAATCGAACTGTTACTATATTTGTTGAAAAAAATATTTTCAGTTCAGATAATATAAAATAAATGTAATAAATTTAATAATTTCGTAGTCAAGACAAAGTGATTAAGGAAGTAGCATCAAACATTTTATGATTGTACAAATTTTTTTTTTCAATTTGACGAAAACCCGAGAAAAGAATGACGTTCCGAGAAGTATTCCCATTATATACCCACCATGATTTTTGAAACAGGTAAAATCTGCATTGTTACGCTACATTACTTTTTGTTTAATTTTAATTTACTCTGACTCTAAGCCTGATTTAAACAAACCGATGAGTGATAATCGATATGAAACTAAATTTGAAAAAAAAAATTTTAGACCATTATAAGATATATTCAAAATCATATCAAGTCCTTTTTTTAATTATCTTTTTAGTTTTTACATTAAACTAATTTTAAACTTCTGTACTATTTTTATTTTTCTATTTAGATTAATGTCACTTTGTTTTTTGAGTCACTCTCACTGAGCCCTTTCATTAAATATCCATACTGCAGGAAAGTATAAAAATTTAGTCCGTAGTTTGGCTACTACGTCTACCTTTAGTGGAACTTCTATTATTTTAGCGATCTAATGATAAGGCTTTTATCCAGTCTTGTCACTTGTTTCAGCTGTAGGTATTAGACAGCTTACACCTGCTTCGAAAATTCTGAGCAAGTACAAAGTGCCTGCACTAACAAAGAACTTGAGATTCGAGTAGTAGGGTAGTAAGAAACGTAAAACTAATTTACTTCATTTACTTATACTTAGCTCACTCCCACTCCCTCTGGTAATGAAAATGCACATGAGCGGATGTGATCACTTAACATCAGATAACGCCTGCTCGTTAACTGGCTATTTCCATAAACGAATTACTGCCTCGGCGCTTTGTGCTCTAATTGTAAAAGAAGCTGGTATTTTAAATGAAAAACATACTAATAAAATACGTGAATCATTAATAATGTTATTTTATTTAGGCCTAGAACGAACCGAGTGACATAATAATGCATTTCACGAAGTGAAAATTCAATCTGTTTATTTATTATTTATTTATTTATACTTTATGGTACATCACTACTACAAATTAATATCATTTACAGACTGTGAAGTACAATGGGCTGTTAAGTTAATTGAACTTTTGCCATTATATTGCCTGAATGTTTGTTATTTTACTACAGCTAGATTCTAATTCAGTGGCGATGTCCAAGATACTACGCACACTATTATGTATGTGTGAAAACAGTCGTACTGGCCTGGAGATGTACTCTACACAGTGGATACAAGTGGGGCTAAAGGGGGAAGGTGCTGTGTCGATAATATTGAATCTATAACAATAACACAAGCCATATAATAAATAAGTCAAATCAAAGAAAAATAACTTTATTCAAATAGGCTTCAAAGCACTTTCAAATCGTGATTTTAATTAATATTTTAAAGTGTGTGTTTTCGGAATTTAAAATAATAAACTGTGTTTAATAAGTACAAAATCAGTATTTTCTTGCGTGAAATACAGCGTCACTAAGTCCACACATCTTTATCATATATGTAATCCTGCACCAAATAATAATCTTTGTCTAGTAACAGAATATAAATAGTTACTTTGGGCTACCGCTAACTTTAACCCGCGACTTTGTTTACGTAGACCGACGCGAACTTTAACTTTAACTTTAGCTGTTTACGCAGCGCATGCAGCGGAAGCTCACAAAAGGAAAAAAACCGATTTATTAGCCTTAGTGTGATGATATATAGCCTATAGCCTTCTTCAATAAATAGGCTATCTAACACTGAAATAATTTTTCAATCGGACCACTAGTTCCTGAGTTTTGCGCGTTCAAACAAACAAACAAACAAACTCTTTAGCTTTATGATATTAGTATAGATTTCTTTTTAATAAACACTTTAAATTTATTTTGAGACAATTTCAAATTTTACAAAATATAAAATGTATATCAAGAGTAATATCTAGTCTTTAAATTATTTTTATAATCCTTTGAGTGAAAGATTTGTTATTATTATTTAATAAAACTTTGATAAATTGACAGCTGTCACTTGTTTTCTAAACAAGCCAAGGAAATTGCTCTGATTTTAGTTTCTTTTTAATCTATACTAATAAAAGGAGCCCCGATTTTTTGTCGGTTATACTGCAAAAACTGCTGAACCGATCAGAATAATACTTATACCATAAGATGCAGCGTGTTTCGAAGAAGATTTAAGTTTATGATTATTGGTGATTACTTACCGTGTAAAAAATATGTCGCTAGTTAAATAAATAAATTTGTTTGACTGCATTTTGTGACATTGCCATTTTTTCATAACTCAAGGATCTTATTATAATAATAAATTTGGGTCAAAAAAGTTACACATTTAAAGCTTTATATTTTAATGGAGGTACGCTCCATTGGGTTTTTCGTCAGCTGACAATGAAGATTTTAAGGAAATTATTGGCAACTTGGATGACAAAAGGCCGTGTAAAATACTCGCTATTTCCCAAAGAGGAAAATGGCGAAAAAATATCTTGTTGACAGTTTTATTTGTCATTTAAATTATTTGTTTTGATAAACTATACGTTGTTGCTTACTCTGGAAATTAGATTAATCTTTGTTTGCTATTAATATTATTTACTACAACCTTTTTATAAGAACGTCCATACAAATATTTCACCTTTAATTCTTTATTTTTTTTTAATTATAAATTAAGAATATCAAGTGTTACGAAATATTTAACAATTTTGTTTTAATTGTATTAAAATTATTATTTTAATTGTATTAAAATATTTAAAAATACGATTGTATCATAATATAAATCTAATTAAATATATAAACTACGAATATATCTGAACTTAGAAGTGAGGTAGGGCACAGCAGGAATACCCTGCTCAAAATCTGGAGCAACCAGAGAGTACCTTACAGAAGATCACAGCTAAATAATACTGCTTTCAACCAGTGCTGTGTTCCTCTTCTGAGTAAGGTGACCAGAGCTCCCGGGGGTTATTTTGCGGGTAGCTTGCAATGCTTCTGGTGATGCAGGCCTCTATAGGCTACGGTTAATCGCTTACCATCGGATGAGCCATACGCTTGTTTGCCGACCTTAGTGTATGAAAAAGAAAATAAATTTAATTTTCTTTTGTTTTATTTCTCTTTAAAATAATATATCTGATTTTATTTATTTATTTTTTACACCATGATTTACTTGCGATATAATTTTTACTTGTGATGTAATTTTAATGTTTGTTTAATTCAATGAAATATAAGTAAGATAACCGAGACTAATAACAATGACTTACATTTTACGAAAAACATTTTTTGAAATTGCTATAAATCATATGAAAATGTACATACATAACTGAGTGTAACAAAATCTGTTGTATGCTGGTAACTTAGACAGCTCCTATATCGAATAAGACATTTCCCAAAGGAAATCTATATAAAGCCAAACAATTTTATGTTTCTAACTTTGTTTCGTGAAAATATTGACAATGGCACTGCATTTTTATTTTACGTCGTTGTAGTTCAAACGTACGGACGTATGTTATGTTAAGGTTTAATTCTATTATTTATTTTGTTACTTGAAACAACACGAGTACAGAAAACGACTACAGTACTGCTCAACTGTTTTAACAACTACAGTACTGCTCAACCGTTTTATTTAGTATTGTTTCCCTTGTGTAGTGCTTGTAACCCAGTAAGTAACGGAGGGGTCAACTTTGAGTGTTCTGCAGGATGTTGCGTGGAATGTGAAATATGAAGAAATGGACGAAGAAAAATATTTTTGATATAATATTAGTGTATAAATTATAACTTTTGATTATTTAATTGTTCTTGTGTATTTTTGACATATTTTTTGAAGTGAAAACATCTTTTGGCGCACCGTACACAAATTTTTTTCGTAAGTAGGTAAAATGATTTACAAAATGGATATTTTTCTTAGTACAAATTTTGTTTTTATGCTACGCGTTGGTTGTTTTGGTTGACCCCAACACACTTCCCAGAGTCTATATAATTTTTACAGAACATAATTTTATCCAGAAATAAATATCAAGATATCGAAAGTTGTTATATTAATCATATCAAGCCTGATGGTCTTGGAATTTTTTGCCAACTTGCAGTTGATCACATGTTCTTTCACATACTGTTGTAGCTTAACTTTTTGGCTAGTAAATTGGTGATTTAAATTGAGCGAATCCCCACATGTAAGCCATTTATTTTCATAAATTACGTGGTTGAGGCTCTCAATCAAACATCGAGATAATGACATTTATTTCGAAGATGACATTACTGTAGTATAAATAAAAGGTCTCGAAGCACTCCCCTAAAGTAAGATTGGATGAGGTCAACGCCCAAGAGATCAACTTAATCGCAAACTGGAAAGGTCACACATTACATAGGATCACCTTTTAGTGGGAAAACCATTAGCTTTCACTTCCAGGATGTTACACTTGACTCGTTTTGTTCACATAGGTCACACAATGGTCACACAGCATTCGTTCACACGTTCACAGCATTCGTAGGTATGTAGGTACCCTGTTTATACGTTTTTCTCGACATGCCGAAGTTTGTATTCGTAAAATTTACTGAAACTACACGGTTGTCAAAACAGGTGTAAAGGCCAAAGCATACGTAATGTGTTTTTTTCCGTTCGGGACGGGACGTGAAGATCGTTTCATAAAAAATCACGTGCCCCGTCCCGTACGTGATTCCGTTGCGCATGCATTGTCCTATACATCTCTCGCTCTTTGCTATACATTTTGTATGAAACGATATTACAAAACTTCACGTCCCCGTCCCGTCTCCGTCCCGTCCACGTTACGTGTGCATTGGCCTTAAGATACTTGCGTTATTTTTGACGGTTTTGATCGACGCGACGCAGGTGCAAGTGACTATTGTAACAAACAATACAACCTAACATTAATAGAAATAAAAAAAGCATTATCCGATTTGGTTATTTGGGTATTCATTTTCATTTATTTTTATATATTTGTAGCGTAATATTTAGAATTATAGAGCACCTGCAACAAAGTTGTGACATTAAAATTGTCGTTGCGGATACAGAACTAAACGTAGTTTGCAAGAACAAAGACAGACAATTTGAAGTGTACATAGTGAGCCATCTTATCCGCGCCCATTCGACTGTTAAACAGGGTTGGACATTGAGATGGATTGATGATCTGTCTTTGCCAGATATAGGAATCCTGCATACATGCGACAGTTGCAGTCATTTTAAGTTTTTATTAATATTGAAATTATGTTTAATATAATTTCAAAGTGTGCAATAAATCAAAGTTAATTCTTTTTTTAATTTTTAAGTTATTATTATTTTTAAAAGTGAAGCTACCACTAATTCGTAATGTAATTGTGCACAGAAGAATCGGCGAGAAACCATGCTTTTACTCTTTTGAAAATAATATATAAACTGTATTTTGGTACAAAATTAGTAATACCTTGCATTAAATACAGCATCACTAAGTCCACACATTATCATCTAAAAACTATTATATAAAATAATTATATTATAATAGTTTTTAAGACTTCTTAAACCCCTTAAAGAACACAATCGAAAGGCTTTCGAACGATTTTAACAGTAAAACATATGAGTAGATTGACATCGTATAAATAAAATAAAATAAAATAAAAATCTTAGAATCGTTGAAAGTTTGTAAAATCCCTTACGGTATACAGCTATTCTGTCCAATAGTCTGCAGGCTGACGTAACCGGCGAAGTTAATATGATAAATAATTTACATTCGAAGTGTCTTTTAGACGTTAAATAATACTATAACACTTTGTAACATTTTAAAAGAAAAATTATATATTTTTTTTATTGATTACAAAAAAAATTAAAATTGCACTGCGGGAGTGCCGGCAGTAGTGAAAACTTGATTATTAACGTTGTTTCACAGTTTTTACCTATCCCACAAAAGTGCTCAACGCCGCTAAAGAAGTTTTCACTTCAAAAATATATCAAATTTTTGGTTCAGAGGGGACAGACTGTGGGAACTTCAATTTCTACCGTATCTTATACATATTATTATAATTTTCAAGTACTATAATCTAAATCAGAGTAACATTTTAATTTATAAATATTACGAGTAATATATACGAATATGTACACTTGTAGAGTTGTACACGCAACCTCCTCTTAGTATCAGCTCTCACCTTATACAAACGTCTAAGTCTAAGTACTGACCAAGTGGCCACATCATGAAAATGACAAAGAATATTTGAAAGTAGTGCGCACGCTACCACGTATTCGGTAGACGCTTAGATTTTATATCAATTTTAGTAATTATGATTATTTTCTGAACTTTATTTATCGTACTATTTATAAATATAGTGATGTAATTACTCTCACAATTCACAATTCACCATACCAACATAGGCCAAACTTTCTTTCAGTTTAATCAAAGTTCTTATTCATCGTTTGAAACATTTCCCTGTACATTCCTCTCTTTGATCATCTCATATAAGGTAGTGAATATATAGTGTACGACTATATCACTTAACAAGCACTTACAAAGCTAACTCGTACTCATGCTAGCACTATTGGTTTAATGAAACTGGCTTCACTGATTTAAATCTTTCTGCGTCACTGATTGGCAAAGACATGTATTAAAGGAAGTGCTATGGAATATTGTGTTATCTGTTTTTACAATAACAAAATAAACATGACCGAAAATGACATGATTTTCATAAAAACACAAGAAATCTCATGATAAAGAAAAGACCCAGTTGACAATCGTTCCATTTATCCAGATCGAACACACAAAACAATAAACTCACTTTTAGAATTACAATATTAATATGGAGGTTTCGAAACCTAATAACCTCAACATTTCTAACCTTTTACAAACATTTCTATGACATTCATAAAATCTTAGGGATTTAATTAAAAAATCGTATCATAAAGAAAGCGATCGAGTGGAAAATCGTTCCATTTGCCCAGGTCTAACGAGAGCAATACCGAAATCCGGGTATCCGGGAATTAATCGAGCCATTTCCCCGCCGGTGACTGTACGGCATGTATGAGTTACTTCGCTATGTGTACTGCATCGACCGATTAAGTCGTGTAAGAATGTTCTAGAATATATTGTCTACTTAGAATAACGATGTTTAACAGAAGCATTTACACGTTTAAGAATAAATCGGTTTAAACGAGTAAAAACTGGTTTTGTCCAGTTAAAACTGGTTTATTGAAATGAATACGTTTATTTATTGAAATTACATAATAATTAAAAGCTATTTATTAATCTTCAATTTTCATAATCCTTAAAAAGATAACCTTGTATTATTTGTGTACGGGAAATATTAGGTTAATATCTCAGAAAATTGCCCAATTAACTGAGCAATGTATGAATTTTACAAGCTCTCGTGGGTCATTATATTGGTTCAAAAATAACTCACAGCAATTTAAATTTATTTTAAAAAATTGCGTCCATTCTGTGTAGATTATCTTTCTATCTTTTTTATATACAACTAGCTTCTGCACACGACTTCGTACGTGTGGAATAAGACCAATATTGTCATACATGATTTGTGCGAAACTAATCGTTTACGCAGCGGAAGCTCTCAAAAGGAAAAAATACCGATTTTGAAACATTCTTCATTGGTGCTACGATCCTATCTTCCTCGATAAATGGGCTATCTAACACTGAAAGAATTTTTCAAATCGGCCCAGTAGTTCCAGAGATTACCGCGTTCAAACAAACAAACAAACAAACAAACAAACAAACAAACAAACAAACAAACAAACAAACAAACAAACAAACAAACAACCAAACAAACAAACTCTTCAGCTTTATATATTAGTATAGATAGTACAGATACATACCTACATGTTTTTTATTTATTTATCGACGTACTATTACAACACATTATAGTTACATGTACAGTTGTAAACACTTACGAAAAAATGCTATATAAGACTCTATAAGGGAATAATTACGAACCTTTATCTTCAAATGAAGAGCAATACAAATTGTTTTTGTACCGTTTTCGGAGTAATTCGGAGTTCTTCGGTTATATAAAAACGCTAATGCTATCTCCCTACCAGCTGTGTATATTTTTTACATAATTTTGGTAATATATCCGTTGTTGAGATAGTATTTTTTGAGTAAGTTTAATATTTTTTTTACAGGCATATAATATTATGAAAATTATGTAATATCAGCTTTGTTATGGCCGAAAAGTAATGTATGAATATAGTAGGTTTAGCTTTGGCTCATATCATATACGAGGTCCTCCCATTTTAATTATTTATTTATTCAAGTAAACTACAATAGCATAGAATATACAGTATTTGATAGTGGGACCCAAACTAAGCTACGCTTGTATCTTGGGCCCCCATAATAGTTACAGGTTACCACGGAATAATTAAGTACCTATATCTAATAAACATGTATAAAAGTACGACTAATTTAGAGGAATTTAAATATACAGGTAACTAAAGTATAATATAAGAATTATTATTCATTCTAGAACAACTCTCATAGAATATAGCAGAATATTAGATATTTAACGAGTTTTTCAGTATTCAGGCAGTCTAATGCAGGGAAAATTCTCATTACCCGTATTAATGAGGAATAGAACTTCATAAACAGTTCTATTCTTGATTTTTAACTAAAAATATTTATTTCAGTAAACCAGTTCAAACCGAACTATACCAGTCATAACCACAATAAACTGGTTTGTTATTAAGCGAGTAAATTCGAGATTTGAAAACGGAATTAATGGATATCGAATAAATAGTCGGATTTTCCTTGACTAGGCTCACGTAATTGTCAATTTTCATGTATTTATTAACTTCCGAGGTTTTTATTATTTGTACACATGAACCTATATAAGACTCTAGTTCAATTGGAAAATTAAACAATGTGTTGCTCTGAAAAACAAAGATTTTATTTTACGATTTTTACGTTATAATACAAACAGTACGATATATTATACAATTTACACATTATGATACAAAATAAAATATAAAAACCCTTAACCTACCTGAAAAATAAAGAAACGACATTTAAAGTGATATTTTCCCAATCCTTCTAAATATCACGATCTCGATTCAGCCTGTAATATCCCACCGTTGGGCATAGGCTTCTTCCCCATGTAAGGGGAAGGATCGGAGCTTAATCCACCACGCTGCTCCAATGCGGGTTGGCGGATATATTCCCTACTATGAGTAACTCTCCGAAACGCTGGGGAAACCCACAAGGACTGCACAAACACCCAGACCACGGCAAACATCTGTATGGCCAATACAAATGTTGTCGTGTGCGGGGATCGAACCCGCAACCGCCCACGCAACAGTCAATCGCAATCCAGTGCTGTTACCGCTGCGCCAACGCGGCGTCACAGTGCGTCACAGTCGTGCTTCTAAATATAATTAAAATTAAATATTTCTTTTATATTTACCGACAAATATAAATGTTTTGGTTAGGTTAGGGAAACAAGATGTTTACATTCGGGCCAGCCGCCGGGGCGGGGTGGAGACTGCTAACGCGACCCCATCTCGCTCCACTCAGGCGGAGGTCTGCTCACACGTTGATGGTTTTTGGTCAGTAGGAGTCTGACATAACCCTCTGGTGCCCCCGCGCCGGAGGGTATACATGATGGATTTTCCCCACGTAAAAAAAAGGGAAACAATTCGGTACGATGAGTAACAATCGCTATGAGGTGTCTATGATAACAAACGGGATTAGTGGTTTTATGTTATCTGAGAGGCATAGTACGGAAACCCACAAGGACATACACAGACAAGTAACAAATATTTGTATTAATTCAAATATCAACATCAAGTTAGCGTTAACACAACTATTCTCAAAACTTCATCAGAATGCCTATCAAATATACGAGTATAATAATATATAATTATGTATTTATAAGCTTATAATTAGTAAATATTTCACAGATTTTATTCATTTACAATTATCATAATTTACAATTATAACAATTGTCACTAGCATCATATTTAATATCTACTCCCTAAAAAGTGTGAACAAAATAAACAATACACATTCATTCAAAACAACTAGCTACACTGTTTTATACAACTAGATCGGCAAACAAGCGTACGGCTCACCTGATGGTAAGTGATTACCGTAGCTGGTAGACGTCTGCAACACCAGAAACATCGCAAGCGCGATGTCGACCCTACTTCCTATCCCCCCCAGGAGCTCTGATCACCTTACTCACCACAGGAACACAATACTGTTCGAAAGCAATATTATTTAGCTTATCTTCTGTAAGGTCGAGGGTACTACCCCAGTCAGGCTGACCCAGATTTTGAGGAGGATATTTCCTGCTGTGCCCTCATGTAAACTCTTAACGACTAAGTGCATTGTCAACATGATTTTACATTTATGTGAATTTTCATAACGAACCATGAAACGGAAGTAAATTGTGGAAGACGCCAGATGCCTTTACAATTTTATTCAATGTTAGATCCCTATGTTGATAGTCTTTCCATATTCGCTATTATCATCATCTAAACTATGACTGCGTATGATAACAGTGTACACTAAGTTTATTGATTATTGTAACTATATATAGAGACACGATATACTACTATAATTATATAATATGAAGACGCGTTGGCGCAACGGTCACGGCACTGATTTGTGGCTGTTGCGCTGGCGGTTGCGAGTTCGGTCCCCGCACATGACAAACGATTGTATTGGCCATACAGATGTTTGCCGTGGTCTGGGTGTTTGTGCAGTTCTCGTGTGTCCCCCCCACCGTGCCTCGGAGAGCACGTTAAACCGTCACTCCTGGTTGTTATCATGTACATCTAATAGCGACCGTAATTCATAGTAGGGAATTACGCTGTGATCCTTCTCCTACATGGGGAAAGAGGCCTATGCCCAGCCGCGGGATATTACAGACTGAAGCGAGTAATGATTGCTATCAGGTGTTTATGGTAATAGCCGGAACTGACTGCTTAACGTGCTCTCTGAGGTACGATGGGGAGAGTGGAGACCCACAAAGACAAAAATGGCGCTCTTAAGATATATTTGAGTGAAGTTAATTTTCTACTTTAAAACTCATGTCAATATAAAAACACTTATTTCAGTAAATCGTTTATTTCGTAAAGCATGTACGAGAAGATTTACTGACATTGTCAATTTCGAACTTATACCAGTCACTTTATACCTTAGAGACGGTAATAGTCAAGTTCTGACACCTCTTGAAGCTTTCTATTACATCCCCGGAGAGCCTTGTTATGTCTAAGTTATATAATTTTAAACGCCTTAAGAATCTGGTAACTATGGCAACATCAACGAGATTTTAACAGACTAACGCTAAATGTATGTTGTTGTCAATTCCGATTGTAAAATCGCAGAAACTTACCTTATATTATTAAACTAGCGACCCGCCCCGTCTTCGCACGGGTTCAAAAACTATCAGCGTTCCTCTAATATATTATGCATGTATTATACATTATTATAAACTTTCCTCTGGAATCACTCTATTTACTAAAGAAAATCGCAATAAAATCCGTTGTGTAGTTTTATTGACCTAATTTTTTATTATATATTACATCAGAACTAATAACTGGGTGAACTGATTTTGATGATTTCTTTTTAATCGAAAGGTGGAGATCATGTCGTACCATTTAAATTTCATTGCGATCTAACAAGCACTTTTTGAGTTATACTTATAATGGTCATTTACTTGACCATTGTCTCGTCGACCTACGTTGTATTATACCGCACAACTTTTCACTGAGTAAACCTATTTTATGATTCTTATTTAAATCGAAAGCTGTTGTTTGTTTTGTAGTCCTATTTATACTTGATTGAGATCTGATGACTACTTAGTGAGTAATCGTTGATTACAAGCATTTACTTGACTATTTTTTCGTCTACTTACGTTGTAGTACTGGTTGTGTTGTTGTTTTTTCGTTTGCGAGCAAACACTATTTTTATTATTAATTTGGTATACAAGTGGAAAAGCATTGGATGTACATTAGTAAAATATCAAAGAAATATATTGCTTACTAGGTACATTAGGCCAAAATGGACAAATTTATGTCAGTCTCATTTACATAATATACCTAAGACAAGTAGATAACATAAGATGCATAGATATTAATCCGTAACAATCGACTTTCTTTTACGAGTGTCGTAAACTACCGAGGGTTAAGATCTTCATCTTCTTTATAGGGCTAACTTTACCATTTTCACCGTGAACAGAAACATTGTAATATTATAAAGGGGAGAGTTTTGTTTGTTTCTAAATCTGGTTACAAATATATCTATAAAATATATAGACTTATAGGTAGAATACTCCTGCTTCTGGTTGGCACTACAGAGTTTTGCGCTAAAAATATAACATATCTTTGTACGAGTATAATTATGCGCTTATACTTATTATGTACGCTGTATTTCATACAAAATATTACCAATTTTGTATTAAGCACAGTATCATTTTTTGACGCCGCGTTGGCGCAGCGGTCACAGCACTGGATTGCTATTGGCTGTTGCGCGGGCGGTTGCGGGTTCGATCCCCGCACACGCCAACATTTTGTATTGGCCATACAGATGTTTACAGTGGTCTGGGTGTTTGTGCAGTCCTTGTAGGTCTCCCCGTCCCCACCTCCTCGGAGAGCACGTTAAGCCGTCGGTCCCGGTTGTTATCATGTACAATTGTACACCTAATAGCGATCGTTACTCATAGTAGGGAATATATCCGCCAACCCACATTAGAGAAGCGTGGTGGATTAAGCTCCAATCCTTCTTCTACATGGGGAAGAGGCCTATCCCCAACAGTGGGATATTACAGGTTGAATCGTGATTGTGATCATTTTTTTAAAGAGTAACTCTGGACTTCGCCGAATCTTCACTATAGAATCTGCTTCCTGAATCGGTGATAGTTTCACTTTTAGCAATAATGATAATTTTAATTTGAAAGATGACTTAATTTGAAATCGTGAACCAAACTGTATTTTTTTTTCTTTGTTAGCCCAAAAAATAATATAATTTTTTATTTTCATTTACTTGTTGAAGTATTTTAATATTTATAATGTAAGGATATCGGTAAGTTTTATACAGTATAGTTAGAAATTTCAAAATGGCCGTTGTGAAAACTTCACATTGTTCTAAACGTCGAAGTCAGTGTTTTTGTTCGCATTACTTAGTGACATTGTTTGTTGAAGGAAACAAACACAAAAATAAATTTCGCCTCCAAATCGCTTGGAGCGTATCTTGAGTCACGATATTGAATGAAATAGAAGCTACTTTTATTTTTGGAAACGGTAATATAATCCTTTATAAATTACCTTTTTTGATGTATTTTTTGAAGTTATACTTCTTTTGGCGAATTAGAGAAAAATGATGAGAGTAAATTTTTACAATGCGCGTGTAGATACGAAGTAGTTTAAGCATGCATAAATAGATGCCGCTAGTTTTGCAGACAAGAAAGTAGTCTTGATCATTTCTAAGAGATGGCGTTGTGGGCTTATTGTCTAATTATTAAGTGTTAGGTTCGACTTATTGTATAATTATTATTAAGTGGTAGGTTCTTTTGGAAGTGTTTTAATACTCTAGCTTGAAGTATAACTTCTTACATGCGTACATAAGTACACACACAGTTTTTTTTTAATTAGTATAATAAATTTGTTTACACAAAATCTACTTACATGTATATCTATAATTAGGCATTACGTATTATGAAAACTGAAATGACAAACGCTTCAAATATAGTAATAACGTGATACTTTGCCAAAATATAAAGCAAAAACTACGTAAATTTAAATTATATTAATAAAAGTATGATTGAAGAATGTCTTAATCGATATTTCTTACATTATAACATTGCGAGTTAAAGTTTTTTTTAAAGTGCAAGCGTGTATTTGTCTTTAAACTAGTTAATGACCGTCGAAAATAATTAATAATAAGTATTTTGAAGTAAATATTATATTAAAACAATCAAAAAGTTTTTCATCATCGTTTATTATATAGAAATATATTATAGACTAATTATATTATCGTTATTAAATCGTATCGGCATATTCTCGTTTCTCTTTAAGGTTAAGAACAAACTAAAGAACAGTGCAAATATTCGCGGTAGCAATACACAGAGCAAATATTGTTAACAAGCTCGTAGCCTTCACCCAGAAGTGACCTTTACTACAATTGTGATAAGGTTCAATTATCTACAATTTAAATATCAGCTTATGTTATTTTGAAAAACACTATAACAGGTATAAGATTGAAGAAACCGAAGCGTTAGGCTTAACTAAAAATAATATTCAAGTAGTTTTAACTTATTTATAGGGTCGGCAACGCGCTTGCGATGCTTCTGGTGTTGCAGGCGTCTATAGGCTACGGTCTTACCACCTTGTTTACCAACCTAGTTACATAAAAAAAAAAAAAAATTGATGGCACAAGTAAATCCCTTTAAGTATTGAAATTGAATTTTTTTTCAAGAATATAAAAAGAAACCTAAACTGTATAATTAACTAAAAGTCTACGAACTTTTCTTACATCAAGAGCTTTAGACCTGAATTATTTCAATTGAGATTGACAAATGGGAATTCCATTGAAGCTTTGAGTCTAAAGCTCTTTCTTAAATGAAGTATCACTAACAACAAGGTTCCTTACATATTATTGGACCATTTAGATTTTTTTATTTTGTTTTACGAGTATTGAAAATCTTGATTATTCAATTGTTACTCGCATATCTACAGTTCTTTAGATAAAAAATGTACATATAGAACAAACTTGTAGATTGAGGTTAGATAGTGTTTGGTGATTTAACATTATTTTAGCTAATAAAATAATATATTTTTATGTAATTTTTATTAATGACGAAGTTTATACTAACTAACCTTTGAATCAACTCTTGTTTTTTCCAACTTGTATATACATATACATTATACACCTATTATATTCGCTTGCCCTTCACATAAAGATCAAAGAAATATAAACTCATATTTTCAAATAATTGATATAATATATACCTACTAATATTTATGCCCTTTAGAAATTTCAGCAGTACCTACCTACTACTCCCAATTTACGAACTTAATCATTTCAAAACCCTTGATAATACAACTAACGAAATCTAATAAAACACATCAATTGCTATTTATTTGAAAATTATTATCAAAGTTAAGATTAAAAATATTTCGCTGCAATAAATAAGAGTCGAACAAAAAATACTGTATTAATATGACTCGTATCTATAACTTTTTGATAGAAAATTGCTTTTGTACGGTTTTCTATATTACAGGTATTATAGGTTGAGTTTACATTCACAAGCTTAAGAAATCATTTCGTTATTAGATTTATAAATTTTCACATATTTTAAAAATTGCATAAAAGACCATCTTCCCTATTTTCCTCTTCCTCTGAGTTCCCTCTCCCTAATCTGTCTACGAATTTCTTATACTCCTTCTCACCCTATTGTACTAAAGATGTGATAAACAATTCAGCACACTTACAGTTTTCCATTGAAGCATAGCAGAAAATGTTCTGCACAAAATTTGGAACCGCCCGACTGGAGAAGCACCTCAACCTTACAGAATATCACAGCCAAATATTACTGCTCTTATGGAGAGTTGTATGTTTGTGGTGAGTAAGGTGGGCAGAGCTCCTGGGGAGCATCACGCTTGGGCTGCTTCTGGTATTGCAGACGTCCGTAATTTATAGTAATCGTTTATCACATCAGTTGGGTCGTAGGCTGGTTTGGCACTCTTGAAGTATAAAAAGCTAAGGAAAGAGATTGAAGAGAAATCTGACGTCACGATGATGTAGTTTCGGTAGATTCCATTTAAGCTCATCATCGTAATAAACGAGTAGACGCTGGTATTTGATTCATATGTTTGCAGGATTTCATTCTGCTGTGAGTAGTTAAGTGTAAAGCGTTTATCTATTTATTTATTCATGACTAAACTCGCTCCGCTTGTGACAGTATGCTACCGCTAACGCTAGATTCCCCTGTAGACGCGTACCTTATAAATGCTTTGGATATTCGCAAAGCAGTCGAATCCAACGGAATTTATTTTCCAATACGCGAATACTAAACTTATTGTGTGCTCTTAAGTTACATCATCTGTTGTTTTATCTATGACGTTTCATTGGCAGGTAAATTGATATTTATTATAGTGCTTAATATGGAATGTAAAAAAATACAATATACAGAACTCTCACACGAAGGATGGAAGGATTTTATACTCCAGCTTTATTAATGTGTATTTTTTTAAATCAAGGTAACAACGTCAATCGAAATACCTTTTTGATATGAAATTCACTTTCATTTTGACGTTGATTTTTAGTTCATTGGTGATTCTTCTCACTATTGTAACCTAAATTATATATGAAAAACTAATAAGTATGAGACGACCTTTTTTTGTAGGTCGGCAAACAAGCGTACGGCTCACCTGATGGTAAGCGATCTGTCGGACTGCACCAGATTTTGAGTTGGATATTTCCTGCTGAGCCCTACCTCAGTTTATTCGACTTTGAAATTTATTTATCGTATACATAATTTCCTGCAGTGTGGTTACGGCAGTAAAGAATATAGCCACCCCCTCTCTTCCAGTGGGTGTCGTAAGAGGCGACTAAGGGATAACACAGTTCCACTACAATCTTGGAACTTAAAAAACGGACCGATGGCGGGAAAACCATCCAACTTCTGGCTTTGAAATATACAGGCTGAAGACGGGCAGTAGCGTCTTCGGTGCGACAAAGCCAGCCCTGGCAGTCACCAACCCGCCTACCCAGCGTGGTGACTATAAGCAAAACAGAGGCCTATGTCCAGCAGTGTGCTGCGATAGGCTGAAGTGATGATACATAATTTCAGTAAGTACCTCTTACTTCATTCAAATATTTATTTTATAACCTAGTTTAAGTCTTTACGTAACAGATTTGCATGTTATAATTTCCAAGGATACTCATATAGGACACGAGTAATATGGCATAAGATGTTACATTCAATTCAATTAACTAATTTCTATCAACCCGGCGACATGGCCCACCAATTGAAATGTATGAGTAAATTATTGATACACGATTATAACATTTATTTACATATAATTAAGAGCTATTTTCGTCAGTGCACTATAGTCCATTTCGAGCACCTTTGTATCGATCTGCTGTGACGATAATAATGACAAGTAAATACGATGATAAATTAGTTCTTGTTTTTAATTGTGATTTACTGAATAATAGTTCAAAGTTTTTTTTGTCTGTGATCTTTTAAAGGAGTCTAAAAATTAATAACAAATTGTAACTTCATGGTTTTGGAAAGTTATGGACTGTTTAAAAAAAAAATACGATGAAGTGGTAATTTATGATCTTTCATAGTTCCAATTTTGAACACACGACCACACTTACGGCCTTTTTCATGAGACCATGATCATCTTCGATAGAACAAATCGCAACGGCCTACCTTCCTACGACTTTTAAGAAGTTTCACTTCTGCCGTGTGTGAATTGCAAACACTTTTTAACCGACTTCCAAAAAAGCAGGAGGTGCTCAATTCGATTGTTTTTTTTTTAATTTTTTTTAAAGTATTTAGCTCAGAACTTTTGACTGGTTGGACTGATTTCGATGAATTTTATTTTATTTGAAAGGTGTTGCGTGTCATGTAGTTTCATTTAAATTTAATTGAGATCTGACAAGTACTTTTAGAGTTATATCTAATAATGCGTATTTACTTGACTACTTTTTCGTCGACCTACGTTGTATTAAACCGCATAACTTTTCACTGGGTTTATCGATTTTGATGGTTTTATTTTAATCGAAAGCTAATACTTGTCATGTAGTCTTGTTTAAATTTGATCGAGATCTAATTATTACTTTTTGAGTAATCTTTGTTAGAGCGAATTTACTTGACCATTTTTTGGTCTTATTATGTTGTATTAATTACTTGTCGATGTAATTGACGTCAGTTTTTTTTTCGTTTGCGAGCAAACAAACATTTTTATATAGATATTGCGATACTGTATAATATTCTGATTATTTAAACGTAAATGCATTTAATATTAACTGAGTGCGTTTTAAACGAATATGTTTTAATCAACGCAATAAGTACTATAATTAAATATTGATGTCGAAATCCCAAAATAATTATTACAACGAAAATGTCTGCTTGATTGAACAGTTAATGTAAATTTTTGTTACTGAAAATACTACAGTTGGAATAACTTATCCGCCCTGATGTTGCATATCAGGTGTGGTATCAAAAGACTTATTATATTATTATTAAAGATTTTTATTTTTTTATTTAAAGGTTTCGGTTATAAAAGGACTGCTACGACTAAAAGCCTTCTAATCGTTTGTCTTTCTGTTATTATATCTTTGGAACTGTAAAAGATAGATATTTTTATCTTTTGTCTTTGTTAGTTTACTAAGAATAAGAATTTATACAATTTAAAAATTAAAGAAATATTGCTAAAGAAATTTTACGTCAGTCGTATGGTCTAAAGCACACTGTTTTTTTTAAATAAATTTTATGTCTATACAGATTAGATACACAACAATATTATAACAACAAATTTTGACAATATTGTTATTATATCTCTAAAACAATTGAAATGAATTTTCATACTTCAAAAGCAAGAAACGTATAGTAGGCCAGTCAATAAAGCATTTAACCTCGCACTAAATTTCCGATCCAATTTTAGTTTTTTTTTAGGTTAAGGGTCACTTGCTGACCATAAAAAAATAAAATGCTGACAGATCCAGGTGGAGCTTCGATCGCAATCTTAAAGAAAAGTTTTTGGCCGATATCTCGAAAACTATCAACTTTAGGGCAAAACTTATTTTACTCTTTTTTGTAGACAATAAAATTTCGCATCTTTTATTTCCTGTAAACTTTTTTGTAAAACTTACCGTTTACGATTTATGGCCCATTTAATGAACCCGTTTTTTATTTTTGGCCAATAACTCTTCAAATATTGGATTAATCAATAAAATGCATCTATCCATTTTTTAAGATCACTTTATTCTCTACAACTTTTGTTTAAAACTTTTTTTTCTAATGTCCATACTTTTTGAGTTATAAAACGTTTAATGTTGGACTACCGGGCGTAAAGTCGAAAATTTGAAGGTACGCATAGAATATAATGGTACAAATTCAACAAACAAATTTAAAAAAAAATAACCCGCTTATTTATGTACTTAAAAATTGATAGTACATTTCCTTACCTGCAAAAGTAATTTCTTTTATATATTTTTTTTTATTATATTTCGTACAACTAACTGCCGCGTCACCCGCCGAGCGCCGGCATTTCTAAATTAAACATTTTATAACTCAAAAAGTATGGACATTAGAAAAAAACGTTTTAAACAAAAGTTGTAGAGAATAAAGTGATCTTAAAAAATGGATATATGCATTTTATTGATTAATCCAATATTTGAAGAGTTATTGGCCATAAATGAAAAATGGGTTCATTAAATGGGCCATAAATCGTAAACGGTAAGTTTTACAAAAAAGTTTACAGGAAATAAAAGATGCGAAATTTTATTGTCTACAAAAAAGATTTAAATAACTTTTGCCGTAAAGTTGATAGTTTTCGAGATATCGGCCAAAAACTTTTCTTTAAGATTGCGATCGAAGCTCCACCTGGATCTGTCAGCATTTTATGTTTTTATGGTCAGCAAGTGACCCTTAACCTAATAAAAAACTAAAATTGGATCGGAAATTTAGTGCGAGGTTGACCAAAAAAAACGTCTATTTTTACTAGCCTATAGTTAGTTCAAGTCATCTTTGCGCGGGGCTCTATGTGTGCGTGCGCTTGTAATTATAACACTTTGCGCGCACTAGTGACTTTTGTTTAAAGAATTTATTGTCACGGTGACAAAAGTCACTAGTGCGCGCTTAGCCTTAATTTGTGTAGCAGTGACGCGACCGCCGTCATTCGAAATTTCAAAAAACACGTCTTCTTATTGGTCACTTTTCCACCGGTATAGTCGTTAAAGAAAATGTCTAGTTCTTCAAGGATTTTTTTTTAAGGAGTCAGGTAAATATTTTCGATGTGCTAATTTCGATATTATTAATATTTATTATGATTAAATAATGTATAGGTACCTACATTACTAACTTACTTTAAAAACTATATTATTTTTAAAGTGAACGTATTATGATTGTTTTAGACTCGTGAAACTATTGCCAAGGTGTTCGAATTTCTAAAAAAGGAAAACATAGTTATATTGCAGCTAGTATAAGTGATCCAATTTGCAGTGCAAGTCCAAATTAATATCAAAATTGAATGAATATTTAAACAGTGTGCGAAAGAGAACAGCAATGGCAGTGGGGGTATCAGAGAACAATAATAAATATATGGGCTGAAGGAAAAAAAACTGACTTCAAATTTAAATCTCCGTATAAAGACCGCAAAACAGAAATGCATAGATGGTTGACAGAAAAAAACATTACTTATAATGCACATATAAAAAAAAAATTAAAATGTATGACTTGATAAAAAAAGAAGACCATATTTGTCATAAGCTTGATGACATACTTCAGCCATATGACATAAAAGTTCTTCGACTACCGCCGTATTATCCTGAACTAAACCCGATAGAAAATGTATGGGGAATTTTAAAAAATTATATTGCTCCGCATAATATCGAACAAAGTGTGACTGGAATAACGAAATTAATAAATGATCGTTTTAGTCAAATTAATGAAGAGATGTGGCGTAATACTTGTCAACACTTAAAAAAAGAAGAAGAATTTTTGATATGGAATCTGAAATAATAATTAAACTTGGTGAAAGCAACGAATCCGAAAATTCAGCATTTTATTCTTCTAGTAGCGATACAGATTAATATGTTCAATAAACATGTATTAACAAACTATTATTTTTTTTTTTTAAATCCATATAGTTACTATTCCAAGTTTAGTATTAAAGAATATGCAACGAGTAATGAATGTTGATGAAGCGTTTTCGCTCAGGTTTGTCAGGATCGTGGCAAGTGTCATTTTCTTGTCTCTGCCTACCCCTCCGGGATACAGGCGTGTGTTTATGTATGTATGTATACTATTTTTCACCGAGATATAATTTTTTATTTTAAATCTTTTTAAATAACTTTATTTATATTTTTCACTTCACTGTACCCCTTGTCACGCAACAAAGTCACTGTATATATACAAGGTTTACCTACACATAGAGCCGCGCGCAAAGATGAGTTGAACTTACTATAACAAGATATGACTGCTATCACATACAGAAGTAATCTGTTCATAACTTCATTAAAATTATACATAATAAGTACCTCGATAAAACAGCGTTCAAATGACATTCACAAATTAACGTGACAATGAAATTATTTCATTTAAATGTACACAAAAAGCAGAAATTTTGTTAATTCGTTCGGTATATATTTGATTTAAAGTGTACATCGGAATATAGACTCTATACATAAGTGTTAAAGTTGAAAATTATTTTAACGTTATAATCTGAGGGTAGAACGATTTCAATAAATTCAACATTCGATAAAGACATAATATACAATAGATACAATTATCTTTTTTGGCTTGTTTTCCAATTAACTGCGTATGAAAGAATCGTTGATATTATATGTTTTTTTAGTAAAATGACTCAGCCGATTTCTAGTTAAATGAACCGGCAAATTTTTAGTAAAATAATGCTGGATTTTTTAAAGAAAATGTACTGTGATAATCGATCACGATCACGATTCAGCCTGTAATATCCTACTGTTTGGCATAGGCCTCTTCCCAATGTAGGAGAAGGATCGGAGCTTAATCCTCCACGCTGCTCCAATGCGGGTTGGCGGATATATTCCCTACTATGAGTAACGATCGCTATCATGTGTACATGATAACAACCGGTACCGACGGCTTAACGTGCTCTCCGAGGCACGGTGGGGAGACCCACAAGGGCTGCACAAACACCCAGACCACGGCAAACATCTGTATGGCCAATACAAATGCTGTCGTGTGCGGGGATCGAACCCGCAACCGCCTGCTCACAGTAGTAAAGTAACTCACTTACGATGCTTCTGGTGTTACAGGCATCAATAACGGTAATTGCTTACCATCGGGTGACCCGTACGCTTGTTAGTCGACCTAGTTGTATAAAAAAAATGCTATAAAATACGTGCTAATACCATTACGATTAAATCCACAGTCGGAGCTAAAATCAGTGTCTAAACTGTGACATCTAAAGACAATTGGGAATTTCCGATAAAAGCATTTACATATTAATATCCTCAAACTGTTTTTGGACTTTTGTCTATTTGAAGATAAACTAATACTGTCAGTTCGCCAACACTGAGGTGGATTAGTTAGAAAAGTAAATAAAGACGGTAAATCAGGGAAAATCGTAAATTGTATTATGAGATTATTGTGACGTTATTCTTTCTAAGATTATGAGGATAACAAATACTTAACTGTACAAAAGTAACTCATATACGTTTACTGTTGGCAGTATACTATCCTACTCATACAATAGATGGGTTGGATTTATAGTACCTACCAGCTTAGCCACGCGTTTTTACCCGCGTTTATTTGAAAAAACAAGGTACTAAAATATTATATAGCCTATAAACTTCCTTGGGAAAAGGATTATTCAAGTAAAAAAATTTCAAGTACGAAAAATGTTTTTCGAACCATCAGTTCTTGAGATTAGAGTGTTCAGATTAATAAACTTTTCGTCTTTATAATATTAACTAGCGACCCGCCCCGGCTACGCATGGATGCAATGCTGATACTAAATGTAAAATAGGTATAAAATAAATATTTGCAATGTAAGCACAAAAAAAAATGTGTTTATTTACGACATCACATTAGAAACCTCTAAAACTGTCGATTTTCCTCTACTATATTATGCGTGTATTATACATATAAACATTTCTCTGGAATCACTCTATTTACTAAAGAAAACGGCATTAAAATGTGTTGCGTAGTTTTAAAGATCTAAGCATATAGATAGCAGGAAGCGACTTTGTTACACAGTTTTTATTAGCTTCACCTGTATGTTTGTTAATATGTTTGTAAGTTTGTAACCGACTCCCTTGGACTTCAATTGACCCACTTCTAACGTTCAGATTTCATTTCAACTTGATAGACTTATCGAAGACCGATGACAATATATGAATATACAAATTTGATAAAATTATTCAATTATCCTAACGGCTTGGCACAATAATCAAGGCTTTTCTCGCTATCCTTTGGACTTTTCTAACGTTCAGATTCTCTACTTTTAAGTTTGGTTTATTTATAAAAGCATGTTTTTTTAGTTTCTTTTAACTAAGTATTATTATTATTTTATACTATGTAATGATATAGATTATTAAAGACTAAATCATAATTTCGCAAACGCAGTGTCGTTACTTTAAACCATTCTTCTCCAATCCGTTACAAAGTACAAGTTATTCAGACAGGTAAAATTAAAAACAGATAAGACGTATGACATAGGGAACAATCCATTCCCAGTCTATTGATGCTGACAGCCTATTACAATGATAACGCCTATAGTAGGGTAGTTCCCGATGTCCAAGCATCAGGTGGCTCATTTGCTCGAATAGCTTTCTAGTATACAAAATAATAGCTTACGCTTGCAAGCTCCGTTGCATTGATTTTGATTTACCAAGGCTTCATAGCTTCACATTATACCATACCAGGTTCATATAGGTACAATACTAAACTCGTATTTTTGATTGAAAATTTATACAAAATCAGAATAAATAAATAAACTCTTCACACTCAACTGCCCCCAGTAGGACTTTCTCCTGTTTCGGGGGTCCAGAAACACAATGCACAAGCACAAACGCCCAGACCACGACAATCATCGTCGTGTCGTGAGTGGGGATCGAATCCGCGACCGCCAGCGCAATAGCTAAGGCCGTGACCGCTGTGCCAACCTGTCGTACTTTTACGAACTTTTGTATGCTATTTCTAGTATGGTTCATACTCAAAAAATCTTTGACTTTATTCTTTGATTTGAATTTGCTACGTTTTTGATTTGCATACTTACTAAGTTTCTCGCTTATTATAATAAGTTTCCTTCCTTCCTTCCTAAGGTCGGCTGGTAGAAAATATAATTTGTCATATAAAAATAGCGTTTTTCAAAACAACACAATTTCCTATTCCAAGGAAATAACCAAAATGCGAAATTGAAAAAAAAACTACGTTGGTGTCCGTGTATTCTTTGTGAGTCTCCCCACCGTGCCTCGGAGAGCACGTTAAGCCGTCGATCCCGGTTGTTATCATGTAAACCTGATAGCGATCGTTACTCATAGTAGGGAATATATCCGCCAACCCGCATTGGGGCAGCGTAGTGGATTAAGCTCTGATCCTTCTCCTACACGGGGCAAAGACATATGCCCAGTAGTGGGATTTTACAGGCTGACGCTTAATCTTTACATATAATAAAAAGATAGGAAAGTCAATGTACCTATGTCCGGGATAAACTCAAAAAGTACTGCATGGATTTACTTTTAATTTGGCACGAATATTATTAAGAAGTTGGGTCAGAACATAGGCTACATATTATCACGCTATCACCTACGGGGAAATAGCAGTGAACGCACGCAGACGACGTCGCGGGCAGCAGCTAGTCCCAAATACGCACGTTCAAACAGAGAAATTCTTTGTAACATAAGTATGTATGGATAAAGATAGGATTGGAAATTCCAAATCATATTAAATAACGTACAAAGGGTACATTATAAAACGATGCCTTATTTGATTTGTAAGTCGAGCGAAACAAAGTCAAAGTTCAATATTTTTAAGACTTTGTCCTTAAGCTAACAAAGAGTTTCGGCTTACCATAACCTGTCTTTGTATTCGAAAAGGCTTAATCTCCAACTGATAATATTATCATTTCTACGCCCTTTGTTAAAGAGAACACGGCTCGTTTTTCATTCTAATTTAATTTTAATACAGCCTCGATTTAATTTTAATAAAACCTTTTTTCTCTTTTTTTAAGAAAGTGATGTGACAAATCGGTTGGCATTTTTTTATAAACGTCCACAACTACGAAGTCGAAAGTTTAATTTTAATAACGTATAATAAAGAAATAAATAAATGATCGCGTGCGTACAAAGTACACATGTCAGAAGTGAAACTTCTTTGGCAATTCAATTAATTTAATTGAAAAAAATAAAAAACTAAATTTCCGTTCCAACGTCGTCTAGTTATTAGTTTGCAATGTAATACTATCGATATCAATTTAACAATCTTTGTACTTTCTTTAATACACGCTTGGTGGCTCTGTTTTGTCGAGCTGTGAACGTTGTATATAATATCTCTATATATGTAAAAATGAATCGCTGAATGTGTTGCTAAGCACAAATATCGAGAGCAGCTGAACCGATTTCGCTAATTCTTTTTTTATAATATTCCTTGAAGTACGAGGATGGTTGTTACGGAGAGAAAAATTTAAAAAATTCCCTGAAGTCTAAAAACAACACTTTTCTATTCCCATACAAAAGATTCGTAATAATACTTAAGTCAATTTGAACTTTAATACCATACCATAAAGTTTAAGTGCTATAGGAGGGGTTCCGGGAAGGATAAGTATTTTAAAGAATCGACTGTTAGGCGGTACGAAGTTTGCCGGGTCAGCTAGTTTATTTATAAATATAATTTTATAGGTCGTTTTCAGTAAGTTGTAAAAAAGTCCTTTAATGTTTCATTTTTTTGTATGTTATGAAATAATAAATTATCCTCAAGAACATGATGTATTTTGTTAAATTATGTTAGATTATAGACTACATTTCGTATTTCGAATTTCTTTAATAACTCACACTTTCACTCTAAGTATCTATTCTAATTAAAATTGAGTTTTATAATGTAATCTATTATTTTTTATGTTAAGCTATTTTAAATGAAATTGTAAAAACGCCAACAAGATATAAATGAAAAAAAAAAACCCACGGTCGAAATCATGACGTCTAGTTTAATCTAAATGGAAACATTTTCCATTTCATAGATCCATAGAGGTAATCATATCGTAAATATTATTTTGTACAGATTTATATTCTGAATTTTAATATTTGCAACATATTTGAACTGGACTGTAGCCATCAATGTATGAAATGAAATAAGTTTAGGTACAGGAGTTATTTCTGATTTGAATCAAAGTTATTTTCGATTGAATCGAACTTTCATATGATTTCAATTTTCGTCAAACTAGCACATTGAAATGAAACAACTTTTACGGATTTTATCGCGGTTTATTAAGTTTTTTAATTTCTCGACGTTTCGGATACTTTACAGCAACCTTGGTCACGGAAGGACTCGCCATTCTTCGCTATCCTTTCATTTTTTCGACGCCATTTCTTCCAGACTACCCAAACCCCCCTTTTACTCTATCACGCCGCCATTATTTAATGGCTTAGGCGTGATAGCGTAAAATCCATTCGGATTTTAATACATTTTGGTACAATAGGAGGTATGGAAAGCAGGGCCGGTTCTACCATATGGCTTTTTGGGCTTCAGCCCAGGGCCCCGTGGATTCAAGGGGCCCCCAGAAAATTCTTTCATATGAAACGACTGACTTTCAAAATAAAGATTCGAAAAATATATTATATTCAGCTTCGTTAAAATAAAACAAGGAACAACCTTCTTTTTCCGCCTTTTTAATTTTTCAAATATAAACATGGTAATGTTTAAATTACATCATTAGTATAATTGTAAACAACCAATGATTTATTTCAGTTCATTAAACGCATTTGTAACTCATATTTAAATTTTAACGTAATCAGTTCTTCAGCACATAAACTTTGACCACTAACTCTTGTTTAAGCGTCATTAAGGGTCTCCCATTACGTTTAAAATGTAAAGTACAAGAGAATTTATTTGTTTATTTTGTACAATAAAATAAAGGTAAACAGTCAAATATTCGTTAAAATTTTAATTCATTGTTGATTCATTTGGAAAGGAATAATTTATTGTAAATATGTTTTTGTTTAGTAAATATACATAAATTATGTAGGGCAATCGGATTATTTTTGACGTTAGTGGTTTACAAAGTAGGTATAAATTGTGAACTATTTCTTTGTATCAAGAATATTTAGCTGACCCTAGTATTTATGTATTCTTTATTAATCCATGTAGATTATTAAGTGAAGATGTTGGAAACAAAATGGTAAGAATGGTAAGAAGAGAAACTTGAAGATTATTATCGAGTTTTGTAGCTCATCACTCATCATCACCATCACCATCAATACTCAAATGTAGAACAGCAATACATTATTTTAAAATTTATAAGTTCATTTAGATATCTTGCATACAAGCTAAGGTTAGTAAAATCTTCCGTGCACTATGTGTTGATATAATATAATCAATTTACGTATATATAATATGAGCATCGATGATCCAAAACATGTTTTGTCTTGTTTCGCATATATTTAATCTTATTAAAAATTCATTCCATAACACTAATAACGAACTCAAATATAACCATCCATTGTCAAACAAAGTGCAATAAGTAGTTTAACAAACAGAGTAAAAATCCCAAGTGTGACATTCACTCTCCCATCTGTTATCGACACCGAGTAAGCCTCAAAGCAAATCTTCAACATCACGGATCATATCAACAACATGCCAAGAGGCTTTTGTTTTAAATCGAACGAAAAGATTTTTTCTTTCACGAAATTTATATATTCCCACGATGTCAACGCTTGTTTGTAAGACATTTGTTGGGTCTAATTCTATCATTTCCAGGCATATCTCATGTCAGAACGAATTCGTAAGATTCGGCGCGAGTGATGTAAGATCGTATTGGAGATGCGTCAAGGAACATATATTTACATATGAACGTATGTAAATGTCTTAGAGCATTTTTGTTTCTAAATTTAGTTTTTTTACATATTATTTTAGAAAATATTTTGCTGATCCCGGATCTTAGACCATATCGAAAATTACATTCGCAGTATTTGAACTTTAATAGTGACATGATCAGTAACCTCAGTCAGTCAGAAACCTGGCTGCAGGGAATATAGCATAGCAATCATAGAGATGGGTGCCTTCTACAGTTAGGTATATAATATAAAATATTGACAGTTTTAGCTTACTACAGCGTTGGCGCAGCGGTGACAGCACTGGATTGCGATTGGCTGTTGCGCGGGCGGTTGCGAGTTCGATTCCCGCACACGACAACATTTGTATTGGCCATACAGATGTTTGACGTGGTCTGGATGTTTGTGCAGTCCTTGTGGGTCTCCCCACCGTGCCTCGGAGAGCACGTTAAGCCGTCGGTCCCGGTTGTTATCATGTACACCTGAGTCCTGATAGCGATCGTTACTTATAGTAGGGAATATATCCGCCAACCCGCATTGGAGCAGCGTGGTGGATTAAGCTCCGATCCTTCTCCTACATGGACGAGAAGAGGCCTATGCACAACAGTGGAATATTACAGGCTGAATCGATCGATCGATCGACATGTAATAAACATGAGAGGGAAAAGATAATTTTTTTTAAAGTATTATTAATTGCAGCAGGCTTAATATGGTGGCAGAGGTTGTTTTTATAAATTCACAATATTGAAATGAGACTATAAAAATGGTTTCGTCCAATTAACAGATGAGGGAATATTTTGCTAATCCCGGATCCTAGACCAATAGTTTTGACACTTTGGTATAATGTAAAGGTACGTGATTAAGGTTGATATGATGTAAGTTGGTTGATTAAGAGTTTAAATTCACTCTATTAAAAACTTGCTAAATTTGACGTTTTATGTGATGTAGATTTTCAAAGACAATAAATTTATTAATTTTATTATAATCATAAATAATAAATATCAAACTATCTACGGTCTCTAGAATCACAACCCTGCGTTAAATATTCAAAAAAAAAAAAAAAAACTGCGCCATACGTCTACCACAAAGAAATATATTATAATTTTATTATTTCAGTACAATTCCTGTGTTTCTAAACCATACAATTCCAAATCCTAATATTACAGATATTATAATTAAATTGAAATAAGCTGACAATATAGTTTTCGTACTGACTTATTTCATAGCACTATATCTTACAGTCGTTAAGCAGTAGCTACCGAATTTAGTGGCTATTCCAGAACATTCTAGGGTACATACAACCGATATAGAAGCAATTAGTATCCTAATGAGGCACTTAATCTACTAAAATATTCCAAGCATGCTAGCTGATGCAGTTATACTGCGGCCCCAAAATTCGGACCACTGATATTACAGAACGAACGCGTTAATTACGTTTTATTAATAATGTGGGTAATGCCTATACGTACGTACGTATCATCCTAAAATTACGATAAATATTATATTAATTGACAATGGCTATTAAAGGTTTTATAGCTTTAGGTACAAATCATTTTGGCTATAGGCATTATATGGCATTGGGTTCTACTATATCCGCATTAATTTTGTATTTGTAATAAGTCAAGTGTGATTTTATGGCTACAATATTTATGTCAAATATTTAATTAATTAAATTATTTATTTTCAAATTTCAACAAGCCTCAAATTTTATTATCTATACTAATATAATAAAGCTGAAGAGTTTGTTTGTTTGATTGTTTGTTTGTTTGTTTGTTTGAACGCGCTAATCTCAGGATCTACTGGTCCGATTTGAAAAATTCTTTCAGTGTTAGATAGCCCATTTATCGAGGAAGGCTATAGGCTATATATCATCACGCTAAGACCAATAGGAGCGGAGTCCACGCCGACGAAGTCGTGCGCAGAAGCTAGTTTTTTTTATATATGTGCCTGTGGAATCATTATGATCATGGAAAGCATGGAAACTGTAGGATTTGTTTTTTAAATAAATTTAAAAAATATATAAATTCAGTCTACGAGTAGGTACACGTTTATAAAATACTAGCTTCTGCGCGCGACTTCGTCGGCGTGGACTCCGCTCCTATTGGTCTTAGCGTGATGATATATAGCCTATAGCCTTCCTCGATAAATGGGCTATCTAACACTGAAAGAATTTTTCAAATCGGACCAGTAGATCCTGAGATTAGCGCGTTCAAACAAACAAACAAACAAACAAACAAACAAACAAACAATCAAACAAACTCTTCAGCTTTATTATATTAGTATAGATAATAACATCTTTTTTCATTTGAATTTTGCTCCTTAAAAATTCCATTTTGAATCGATGGTACCTTTACTACACACTTAAAACTAAAAATATCTTGTAAAATGACTATTCCAAAGTACTTCAAGAGCCCACTCGATTGAAGTATGTTTTGAATTTGTATTTGAATATGTCCTTCAAACTGTGAATAGGACAATCCGCGTAACTAACGGCGAGGGTGAAAATCTGAGCTAGCTCTACTGATATTTTCAAACTTTACCGCATATATATTGTTGCGTGTTAGGGTTCGAACGATTTGGAGAGAAAGACCTTCTGACTCTTTTAGAGACTTTATTCACTAGCACTAGGTCCGACACAAGCACTAGGTACAACACTACGCACTAAGTACAAACACTAATCACTAGGTACACACAGTAAGCACTAACAATGTCCGAGGTCGTAGCCAATGTCGTAGGTTTCCGCTGGTATCACTTCTTGATCACTAGTATTCACTTCGAAGTCGCTTCGTCGTTAGCTCAAACTGAACTGACTCCGCTCGGCCTCAATCGGCCTTTTTATACCGGGCCGAGCCTACACCCAGACAGTTCTAGAACCTTCGTGCGTGTACTCGATCCTGAGTTCATTCACCTATATGTCCTCTAGCGCCATCTAGTATTTAGTGGATGTTTCACGTTGTCTTTGTAACAAAGTGGTTTGTACAGCACACAACGTGGTTCCTTCGCTCCCCGCTAGATGGCGCAAGCTCCTTTTTTGTGTACTCGTAACACTACTCCCCTCTTAGAGATGCTCGTCCCGAGCATCGTTGTTACTGCCATGGTAACGCGCCAGACGGTCTATGTGTACCACTTTGAATGTCCCTCTTGGTTGCTTTTGAATTCTATAAGTCACATCATTCATTCGGGTAACCACTTTGTATGGACCGTCCCACTTGGTCTGCAACTTTGGAGATTTCCCTTTACGGCGGGTTGGGTTATGCAGCCACACTAGTGACCCTTCTTCGAAGCCTCTTGTGTTCGATTTCCGGTCGTTAATAGTCCCCTGTGTCGTAAGACTATTCCCGCTGCATGCCTGGAGGATAACAGTTTTCAGGGTTTCCACCGCGTCAGCCAGAACTCGTCTCTTAGTTCTAGCTTTTGTTCGTTTCCCTTGATCCCGGGCAGGGAACGAAGCCCTTTGCTTTTTCAGCTCCTCTATTTGTTCCTCGATCCTTTTCATCCTTGCCCTCTGGGTCTTCTTCTGCGGGCAATTGAGCTGAAGATGACCCCTCTCGCCGCACTTGTAGCACATGACTCCAGAACGTTTCTTCGTAGGAGCCTTAACCTCCTTCTGCGGGCAGTTGAGCTGAAGATGGCCTCTCTCGCCGCACTTGTAGCACATGACTCCAGAACATTTCTTCATAGGAGCCTTAACCTCCTTCTGCGGGCAGTTGAGCTGAAGATGGCCCCTCTCGCCACACTTGTAGCACATGACTCCATAACTTCTCTTCGTAGGAGCCTTAACCACCTTGACTACCTCAGAGACCTCACGGATCTTATGGGTCTGCCGTACGTCATGGCGAACAGCCTCGACCTCCAAAGCATGCGCCAATGCTTCCTTTAGCGAGGTATGGTGACGAAGCCTCACTGCAGCTCTGACCTCCAGGTCTTTGATTCCGTCCACAAATGCTTGAACAATATTCGTATCCACCATCTTGGTGTCGGCTCCTGGGTGTGCCTTCCTGACGAGTTTTTCAATTTCCAACGCCCATTGTTGTAGTCCTTCTCCTGAGCGTTGGACTCTGTCACGCAGTTGGGCACGGAACACGTGCTCCAGGTGTCGCTCCCCGTATCTGGACTCAAGTGCCTCCATCAGGTCTTGGAACCCATGTTCTGTATGTGGTAGTGCTTCCAAGACAGACAAAGCTTGCCCTCTGAGCGCAACAGTGAGCGCGGTCAGGCATTGTTCTTCCGTCCATCCGTTGGCAGTAGCAACAGTCTGGAATTGCAGACGATAGGCGTTCCACGAAGTAGTGCCGTCGTATGGCGGCACTTTCACCCTTGGTCCTTGCGCAACTCCGGTAGTTCCACTAGACATCGCAACTCCCGTGGTTTCAAGGCGCGCTACTCTCTTCTGTAGTTCAGCGAGGACGGTTTTCACATTTTCGACATCCAATCCTAACCCGGTAACTCGTTCTTGCACTTCGTCGAACTCTTTTCGGAGCTTACCCACCGTGTCACTAACATCTTTTATAGCCCAAAGCGCTTTTTCCTGTGATTCTTGCAAAGCGCTGAACTTGCGTTCTTGTGATTCTTGCATTGCCTCTTGTGATTCCTTCATTGCCTTTTGTGATTCATGCAAAGCGCTGAACTTGCGATCTTGTGATTCTTGCATTGCCTTCATTAATTCAAATAAACTTCCTAATTGAAGTGCCACTTGAGGGTCGTTAGAAGCTACGGTGCCGCTGGTGGGCGTGGCCTGTCCGGTGGGCGTGGCAAGGTGGGTGGAGCCAGTGGGCGGGGCTTGAGCCAAAGTGGGCGGAGCCTGGGGGGCGTGGTCAGTGGGCGGGGCCTGGTGGGCGGGGCCAGTGGGCGGGGCTTGGCCCACAGTGGGCGGAGCTTGGCCCCCAGTGGCATCCGCAGTTCGTTGTGCCCTCGTCCTGACCCCCTCCTTGGGGTTCTCTCTCGGAGTCAATGGCATCTCCAAATCCCACTTCTGACACCAGTTGTTGCGTGTTAGGGTTCGAACGATTTGGAGAGAAAGACCTGCTGACTCTTTTAGAGACTTTATTCACTAGCACTAGGTCCGACACAAGCACTAGGTACAACACTACGCACTAAGTACAAACACTAATCACTAGGTACACACAGTAAGCACTAACAATGTCCGAGGTCGTAGCCAATGTCGTAGGTTTCCGCTGGTATCACTTCTTGATCACTAGTATTCACTTCGAAGTCGCTTCGTCGTTAGCTCAAACTGAACTGACTCCGCTCGGCCTCAATCGGCCTTTTTATACCGGGCCGAGCCTACACCCAGACAGTTCTAGAACCTTCGTGCGTGTACTCGATCCTGAGTTCAATCAATTATATGTCCTCTAGCGCCATCTAGTATTTAGTGGATGTTTCACGTTGTCTTTGTAACAAAGTGGTTTGTACAGCACACAAGGTGGTTCCTTCGCTCCCCGCTAGATGGCGCAAGCTCCTTTTTTTGTGTACTCGTAACAATATGTATATTTATACTAGCTTCTGCGCGCGACTACGTCGGCGTGGACTCCGCTCCTATTGGTCTTAGCGTGATGATACATAGCCTATAGCCTTCCTCGATAAATGGGCTATCTAACACTGAAAGAATTTTTCAAATCGGCCCAGTAGTTCCAGAGATTACCGCGTTCAAACAAACACACAAACAAAGAAACAAACAACCAAACAAACAAACTCTTCAGCTTTATTATATTAGCATAGATAGTATATATTATCCTCATGCGTCGCATGTAACTCGTTCAAATAGGCGTCCATTTAGATGGATTTCATTTAACAATGGAATAAAATTATATGTCTAGTTTTTGATAGAGTTATGACAAAATTTTTAAAGTGTCAAATGTTTCTCATATCACTAGTTTTGTTTGATAATGAAAAGGCGTATACAAGTGCTTTTTTAAGGGAAACTTCCTTAAAATCGTTATGATTTGAAACTTGATGAAACAAAAATGCGTCACAATAAAGAAACAAACACATGAATGTATAAATAAGATAGAATACATTATACATTATTCATTTTTAATAATTATTTTATTATTTTATTTTATTTTTACTGTAACAGTACTGTACTTAAAGCAGTGTATGTGTCTCAAATAAATGTCTTAATTAGTTACATAATTACTTACATTACACATTAAAAAAATCTGTCGTATGCTACTTTTCAGAAATTTCACTTCTTCTATGTGTGAATTGCATGTTCGTTCCGTGTGTGAAAACACATTTTTTTTTAACTTACAAGTTTTTTTTTGTTTGGTTGACAAATATCGATAACAAAATACATTAAAGACGTCTGTTTGTAAAGCCTAATATCTATCCCCACCAATTATTTGATGTGTACAAGTAAGACTGTAAGACAATTTACCAAGAATATATATCAAGTTTACACCTCATTGTGCCCTAGAGGACCGTGTTAAACTTCGATTTGATCTGACAGCTACCTTATTTAAATTAGAATAGTACCATTAAAATTTAAAAAATAGACCTTTTTCCTTCTCGAAGTAAATAAAAATAAAAAAGTATTTTTTACGGTCTACGTCACAAAACAATAATTAATATATTAACAAATACCAACGATCTCCCGTCGTTGATGAAGTGGTCGGCGGTCGAGAATGCGGTCGACTGATTTTAAATTACGTTCAACCACTAAATTTACTGATGGTGGAGCTTGGATATAATTAAAACGCCATTAGCGAAACGGTCACGGCACTGTCTTATAGCTGATGTGCTGGCGGTCGCGGATCCGACCCCCACGGATATAAGAAGAACCCCGGAGATATTAGAAGAGGCTGGACCATACAAAACAACTGTGTTGTAAATAATTAAGAAAAAAAATATCAAAAATTTAAGAAGAAGTGCGTAAATAAATTAGGTAAATTAGTTCTCCTGGAATTTGTTTCGTGCATATTTTGCTACATATACTTTATACGTTTTTCTGATGTAATTTGTGTAAGACAGAAGCTCGATTTCCGCTGGGAGCATATATTTGTATTCGTATATGTAAAAATATTTGTTTCTATATGTTCTGGTTGGTCTTCCTACTGTACTGTTGTGTACTCGAATAGCACGTAAAGCAGACTATTGTCAAGATATATAATACTAGCTTCTGCGCGCGACTTCGTCGGCGTGGACTCCGCTCCTATTGGTCTTAGCGTGATAATACATAGCCTATAGCCTTCCTCGATAAATGGGCTATCTAACACTGAAAGAATTTTTCAAATCGGCCCAGTAGAACCAGATATTACCGCGTTCAAACAAACAAACAAACAAACAAACAAACAAACAAACAATCAAACAAACAAACTCTTCAGCTTTATATATTAGTATAGATAAGTATAAATAATATAATAATAACAAAAATAAATAAACAGTATCTATTAATAATAATATAAGTATAAATATAAGTATCCCAGCAGTGGGTTGTTCATAGAGTGTAATTAGGCACAGCTCATATTTGATTTAATTAAAACATTTGCAAAAAAATTATTGAAAAAATTTAGTCTATTTTGGATTACGAGGCGTACAGCCTGTGACAGACAAAAGTGTCAGAAGAATGGTTCCGTTGCTACGGTTCGTGAATGAAAGAACACTTAATTTAATATATACATGGGCGTCTGAACTCTTCAGTTACGCTACAAACTAACAGTCATAATTATTATAATGAACAGTACGATATAATTTTGACACATATCAACAGTTCGCTCAAACGTGTTAAATTAATAGAGTTTCCACGCCCGTATGGAGATCAAGAGAGGCATCCTATCTTTGTACTTAGATATCAAAGAGCTGATATGATAAGGAATAACGCTTATAGTCTTGTTAGAAACAAAGATGCTAACTGTATATAGAATTATATATACCACGTGACGCAGCTAGTGATTTATATGTTAAACGGGATATTTTCCACGTTTGATATTATTTAAAAGAGTAACTTCGGAGTTTCTTTTAGATTCTTCTCTGATTTTTTTTCAAACTTATATCATCTTGCATTTTACTTCTATTATCGTATCTTTGCTGATAATTTATTAAATATATTTCTAATGTGTAAAATAACTATTCAATTAAGCTTCTAAAGACTACTTGAGCAAAGTGTAAGTGTAAATAACAGAGGTAGGGCAATAGGGATATAAATGAGGTGGGGAAATCCATATCCAATCCAATACCTGGAGCGGCCGACTGGGGAAGTACCTCGACCTTACAAAAGATCACAGCTAAACAATACTGCTTTCAAGCAGTGTTGTGTTTCTGTTGTGAGTAAGGTGATCAGAACTCCTGGTGGGATTGTGGGTAGGTTCAGCAACACTCTTACGATGATTCTAGTATTACAGGTTTCTATAAACTACAGTAATCGCTTACCATCAGGGAAGCCGTACGCTTGTTTGTCGACCTAGTTATAAAATAAGTGTATTTGTAAAAGTTATTTTTGATTTTGATTAGTAACTTTAATTTTCCGACACTTAAGCACAACACGATTTATCCTGTAACATCCCATTGCTGGGCATAGGTCTCTTTCTCCATGTAGGAGAAGGATTAGAGCTTAACCCACCACGCTGCTCCACTGCGGGTTGGCGGATATGTTCTCTACTATGAGTAACGATCGCTATCAGATATTTATGATAACAACCGGCACTGGCAGCTTAACGTACTCTCCGAGGCAAGGTGGGGAGACCCACAAGGACAGACATCCAACCGAAAAGAAATATTTGTACAAATACAAACATCCATCCCGAGCGGGAATCGAACCCGCAAACCGTTAGTTTTTTACACCAGAGCGTTAGTTAACTTAAGCACTATTGTAGCGATTTAGAAATATGACTAACAACAAACATGATATTAATCATGTTAGAGTTTGACAACAATAGATATAAGAGTAAAAATGTTGATAAAATTTCGTAATATGCCTATTTTTTTATTTATAACTATTTAGTTATCCTAAAACGAACTATTTAGTTATAAATAAAAAAAATAGGCATATTACGAAATTTTATCAACATTTTTATATCTATTGTTGTCAAACTCTAGTCACTTTCATTTTAAGCTCTGTCTGTTTTTTTAGTTTTTATTATATTTAATTTACTTATAAATGAAAATCACTCAATCTTTATAGTATTTTGTTCTATAATTATGTATTGTGTACTTCCAATGTGGTAGCACTTTGCTGCTATGCTGGAAAAAACAAATAGATTTGACTCGAAATTAAAAATACAACAAAGTTGTAAAAAAAATTGTAGACGATTGCATGCTTTACTGACATTATGATCGCGATTCGATCGCGTTGAAAATAATAACCACATTAAATGATAAAAATCAACCAAACGAAAAAAAAAACAAAAACAATAAAAAAGTAACCACAAAGCTAAATAAAGTGACTCAAAAAGAATTTTATTCATTTGTTTTTCTGTACTAATTTTGGTAATAATAGTAGGTATATTTGGTCAACTTGGAGGATTGTGCGTCAGACCCTTAACCACAGACTCAAAAGATCGCGTGGATCTAATTGCAATCATTGACACAAGATATAGGCTGTGAGCTTATTAATATGTAGTGGCTCTTTCAGAATTTTGGCTAGACTTGTATTATTTCTTTCTAAAGGGAATTTAATTATTTTTTTAAATATTTATGTCCTACAGTAAGCAGTGATATGAAATTAATCAGGATACTTTATCAACTCAAAGTAAATAGTAATTTCTTTTTGTTCAAAAATAAATTTAGATTTTTTTATACAATTTTATTCATAAGGATTTTCATATAACATACGAAATTTTACACATATCAAGAAAGTTATTGTTCAAAATTTACGGTTCAGTATATTTTAGCCAGAAATTCGGGACGGAATTTCGCTAATTTAGCCGTACTTTATTAGAGCATGTATGTTTCAATGATACGTTAAATTTATTACAGCAAGGCGTATGAAAGGTCGAATTTGGAACATTTAGCATACATTACCGGATTTAAAATTGAATTATACGGCGATATCTGGACAAAAAAATGCTTGGACACTAATCCTATGAATAAATCGTTATGGATATGCTTTATAAATATTTTTATTTAAATTTTCATGCAAGTTTTTGTGGTTTTTTTTTTTAATTGGTTTTCATGGTTTCATGGATAAGAAAATAATTTACAAGATTTTTTTAATAGTGTCCTTGTGTTACTAATTGGGATACATCAATTTTGAAGTATTTCTGTGTTATCTTAGAGATGTTATAAATGTGAAAGTTACGATGAGATGTTTGTCCTTTATTCACGGCCAGAACGACTAAATGAAAATAAAAATAGAGAGATATATTAATTATTATTATATAATAATTATTATATATTTAATAATTAAATAATAATTATTAAATATCGACAATCGAAAGAAAACAATCGATTGTTCGATTAATCGATTTCGATGTAACAACAATACTCTCCAACCGGTATAGACGGTTAAGACGGTTGTCTTACGAATTTTCGATCATTCCACGTGTCCTGACGCGAGTTTCACAGTTTTTACCCATCCCACAAAAGTGCTCAACGCCGCTAAAGAAGTTTTCACTTCAAAAAATTAGAGATCCAGAATGATGCATTACTTTTTATCCCTGATTCACCTAAGGACACGAGGGGTGATATCGAGCGAAACAACGGAACAGCAGTGAGTTTTAGCTGTTTATACGTATACCAGCATTTTTTGTAACCAAGCGGCCTGTGTCTTTATACCAAGCTGCATTTAATATTTTGATTTTAGAGTTTTATTATTTTAATTTATTTCATTAATTTAATTGAACATTATAATTATTAAATATCACCATTTATCGTTTTTATAGAGAAAAATCCAGTCGCATATTGAAGCTACAAACTTTTTGAAGTGAAACTTCTTTAGGCGCATGAGGGGTAAAATTTGAGCGACCGCTAATGCGGCAACACGTGCAACACTGCGTGATGGTGGCTTTTGGTTTTTTTTTAAATTATTTTTTTGTATTTTCAATTAGTTTGTCAAAAAAGTTTCACTTCTGATATGTGTACCTAATTTGTACGCACGCAATTTTTTTTTTTTACCCTTCTGCTTCTATAATAAAAGATTTTAACTAACTATGGTTCGTAGTTTAAAAAAAACAGTAGTTTAAAAAAAACAGTCAAAAACAAAGATGCAGTTAATTAAAATACTAAAACACATGCACGCACACACACATACAAATACACAGACACACACGTACACACACACTCACACACACAACTACTCACTCAATTAGATTCTCAACTTTTTGCAAACGCTCTAAGATATAATTATGTCTTCTAGTTTGTAAAATAATATATTTAAGAACAAACAGTGTAATCCTATTTTGGTTTTTAGTATTTGTTAAATTATTATATTTTAAGTAAATAAGTTGTGTATCTAAACTGTTGGATTATCTAATAAATAAATAAATAGTACTTGTTCAGTTCGGTTCCGTATTTACACATATAAGTTAGACACTACTTACCGGTACACGTACACCTGTCAAGAAGGACTAAAATACTCGGTTCGACGGCAACCGGAGGTTTTTTAAAGTGCCCGTCTTGGTGAAGTGCTACGTAAACTTGATTTATGGTGAAACTGTCTGCGTATGGAAAGCAAGATGGATCGTGAATGGTTTTTGATGGCGATGTTTTAGCGGAATATACTCTATAGAATTATAGAATATAAATGTAATGCACTTAAAGACGCGTTAGAAAAACAAACCCGTCTTTTTCCATTTAGAATGTCACTTTACTATTTTTTCCTATATTATCTACTAGCTGCCTGGATAGACTTCGTTCTGTCGTTTTTTTTTTTATTATAAAAACCTTCCGTGGGATTTTAAAGGAACAAACAAAAATATTAGCCAAATCGGTCGAGCCATTCTCGACTTATGCCCTTAGCAACATTCATTTTTATAATATAGATATGTACCTACTTTATTGAAATATATTCTAATTCGCACATCAATTATTTGTTCACTTCCTAACTTCAGTTTCTGTTTCATGTCCTATACCCAAAGGTTGTCTGGAAGAGATTACTCTTTCAGCGATAAGACCGCTTTTGTACATCTTTCATTTTATGTTATTATTTTGTTGTTTCTTTTAATGTTGTACAATAAAGAATATTATTATTATTTACAATCTGAAGTAAGCATGTATCTACCAATAAATCTATACTAATATTATAAAGCTGAAGAGTTTGTTTGTTTATTTGTTTGTTTGTTTGTTTGAACGCGCTAATCTCAGGATCTACTGGTCCGATTTGAAAAATTCTTTCAGTGTTAGATAGCCCATTTATCGAGGAAGGCTATAGGCTATATATATCAACACGCTAAGACCAATAGGAACGTAGCACCAATGAAGAATGTTTCAAAATCGGGGTTTTTTTCCTTTTGAGAGCTTCCGCTGCGTAAACGGTTAAAGTTTCGCACAAATCATGTATTATAACAGAATTGATCCTATTCACCGCGCACAAAGTCGCGCGCAGAAGCTAGTAAGAAATAAATGCCTCCTACTCGACGGCCTCCGCTAGAATTTTCTATTGTGCTGGAATCCCGAACACACAGAATTGTACACTCTGTGTAGTACAAACATCTTGACCATAGCAGACAACGCGTATATCAAATAAATTCTTAAAGCTTTCTCAAATACAAAATATTCATCCCGAGCGGAAAACGCACCCGCAAACTACCGGTTGTTAGGTGCATACATGGCACATGCACCATTACACCAGAGGTTTTTATATTTTTACTAGCTTCTGCGCGCGACTTCGTCCGCGTGGAATAGGACCAATTCTGTCAAACATGATTTGAGCGAAACTTTAACTGTTTACGCCGCGGAAGCTCTCAAAAGGAAAAAAAACCTGATTATAAAACACTTTTCATTTGTGCTACGCTCCTATTGGTCTTAGCATGATGATATATAGCCTATTATAGCCTTCCTCGATAAATGGGCTAAAAAATTTTCAAATAGGACCAGTAGATCCTGAGATTAGCGCATTCAAACAAACAATCAAATAAACTCTTCAGCTTTATTATATTAGTATAGATATAGATTACATACAATTATCTAATCAGTAACTTAAAACAGCAAAAATATCATAGTAACGTGTTTAAATAAATAAATCTTATACTATTAAACGAGCAATTCTTGTATATATAATTATATAGAATCTCGGAATCGGCTCCAACGAGTTTCGTGAAATTTAGTATGCAGGGGATTTCAGGGGCGAAAAATTGATCTAGCTAGGATTCATTTAAAAAAAATGTCGTTTTATCCCTGTTTTTAGGCAATGAAAAAATATCATTAGAATAAGAAGCTTAATTTCACCGTTGTCATTATAGCTGTAATGGCGTAATTAGGAAGTCGGCGGGTGTCGAATCGTGTTGACCCGGGTTCCAATCTCAGTCTCCAGATCATTTTTTTTTTTAATTTCACTCGTGATTTATTATTTAAATAACATTAAAATATAAAAATACCGAGCAAAAAAAAAACAAAAAAAAAGAAAATACCGAGCTAGGGTCGGTCACCCAGGTACTATAATCCTTAATAGATAAGCACTACACACTAAGCAGCTTCCTAAACGCACAATACCCCATCTACATGCAATCATCATTATCTCCGCATCATCTATTCCAAGTATCTGGGATGAATACGTCTAGTTCGAGATGATATGAGATGTAAAATTCACCTCACGAGATGCCCTGAACGTAAGCTTCTTACACATAATTGCACGTATGGATTTAAGGCTGTTCACATACATTACGATTGATACAAAGTTGTCATTTTTACCGGACTTCAAAATCGGTCCGGTTGTAATTTTTTTTATGTGCTTGTAACTTTTTACTGGGTTGTACCTATTTTGATATTATTATTTTTTTGGAACGAAGTCCCTTATTGGTGGCGGTTCGGGAGGGTACCCTAGTCGGCAAAAAACGTCCGTACCGTAAATAAAAGCGTAAGATTCTTATGTATATTCTATGTATGATGGCTATACAGTGTCTAATGTATAGTCCACGTGATGACTGTTATTATTATTGCAGTTTGCAATTATTATTACATCATTCGATGATTATTACATATTTTTATAAATCATTGTAAATAAAATATAGGCGTTAAGATAATTTTGAAAAGTAGTTTTTTGATTGTTATCGATAGGAAGAAAATAATATGAAAATAATATAAAAAAAAATGTATACCCGCATAATTATTTTCTTTACATCTCGAATAAAACTTGAAATTAGTATTTTATAATAAGCACCTTCGTTCCTATCTGGTGTTCCACGATACCACACGGTTTTTAATCGAAAGCTGATACATTTCGTATAGTCTAATTTAAATTTGATCAATAATTATGACGAGTACTCTTTCAATTACTCCTAATAATGCGTATTGAATTAGATAATTTTTCGACTACCTACGTTGTATTACCTGTCAATGTACATTAAAGTCAGCACCTCAATTTTTTCCAGAAAATACATTCTTCATATTTTGTTTAACTTTCTTTTATATATCCTAATAATAACTTAACACAAAAAGAAAAGAATCCTATTTGATGAAATCGTTAATATACGCGTAATTACGTTGCTGAGATTAATTTTTATTTACATGTATAGATTTATTTTATGACGATTGTATACATTATTGAGCATAGTGAACCATTATTAGAAACATAATTTTTAAAATATGTATTTTTAAATGAATTATTCTTATGAACGTAAGATTGCACCTGTCTCCCCACCGTGCCTCGGAGAGCACGTTAAGCTAACGGTCCCGATTGTTATCATTTACACCTGATAGCGATCGTTACTCATAGTAGGGAATATATGCGCCAACCCGCATTGAAGTAGCGTGATGGATTAAGCTCCAATCCTACATGTCTACATACTCCTACATGGGGAAAGAGGCCTTTGCCCAGCAGTGAGATGTTACAGGCTGAAGCAAAACGTAATCTGATTATTTTTATCTCCTGAAAATCATCTGACAATTCTTAAGATACCTACTGTTTGCATTTACTTACTGTTAGCTTTATATTTGTTTCCGTTTTCTAACAGTAAGTTCTCTTTGATAGTTTGTACCATATTTTGAACAAGCAATTCGTACTGAGAAATAAAAGAAGTATAAACATAAGAAAACTAACATGAAAAGTTGCATAGTTCGTGATCACCCTAACGGTATCGAGTACATCAGCGGAGTGTATCTTCCACGACCGCCGCCACCGTGAGACAATTTGGGCTAATTGCTATGAAACACTGGCAAGTTTTAGAACTGAATACTAAGTCACCTTGCTTGTTGAAGACGACAGCTAAATTTTGTCGGATACTTAATATTGAAGTTATGTTGCGCATGTAAGTCAATTTATTGCATTAACTGCATAATATGAAAATACACTCCGATTTACATTCTAAATTGGACAAAGCTATCTGAAAGGTCCTAAGAGTTATGCTTCTAGATAAAGACCTCTTGTACATACAAAAGTGCTACAGCACAATTGATTACAAGTATTAAAAAAGGAAGAAAACGAAGAATTGAACTAGATTTACACGGAGAGACCTCGTGTTGACTTGTAACTGGACCAGTCACATTTTTATATCGACTGTCAAATTAAGGTTATGTAAGCTTAATGTAAGCGGTTTCGTCAAATTTAAGAGGCTCATATACGAATCTAAATTGGCACCTAGTATTTTGGGGTTTGCTTAGTACGAGTACCTGTACAAACTATAAACACGCGAAGTGGGACCGCTCAACTCGATGCACCTCTCGGACCCTCGTAAGATAACATTTGCAGAATTAAACTTCATTAATTTGAAGTGGACTTCCATCTGTTTCTAATTACTATTATGTACTCGTATTTTATTATTCACGTCTTTGCATATTGTTAGCTATCAACACATTTAACCATTTTTTTTCTTTTCTTTAATTGTATTTTCTGTAAAGCTTAGTTTGTTTCGTCTTATAACTTTCTATTAGGTATGAGTGTGTTAAGGAAGAGTGACTCCTTCTAGCAAAGGAGCTTATTGCACTCAAAAGAAGAAGCCGACATTTGTATTATTATTATTGTAATGTGTTGGTTATTGATGAAATAAACATTTTATTTAATATTATTATTTAATTTTATATATTATACTGTTCTCAGGTAGAGTTGAGTGTTGAAAGCTGCTGGAGATAGTCAAAGGTAGAATGGGCTACGTGCTTGCAATACTCATGATGTTGCAGGCATCACGCTTTTTTATATCGCGAAAAAATATTCATATGTAAATATACAACTGTCGACTGTTACCTCAAACACAGTCATTGAGACACTGATGTTCTATGTATGTGTAAAAAAGTGACTGGAATTCAAAAAGCGTTTGTATATCATAAATAGTTTAACTACTAAACTAAACTGTTTTTCTATGCTTTCACCAGTCTTTTGATTGGCTAGTACAGATATCATTTAAAACTATCGTGTCACAGAGTAATAAAGGTAGTCGATATCGAGTAAATGGGTAAGCTTTTAACGGTATATCACAGCCGTGACCGCGTCACGGGCCGTTGGTTTTGACTAACATCGAACGGATGTACAGCAGCCATCGAGTTACCGTACTGAACTATAGAAATCCCTACAGTTTTTCGGCAAAATCTATACTTAATATAATAAAGCTGAAGAGTTTGTTTGTTTGATTGTTTGTTTGTTTGTTTGTTTGTTTGTTTGTTTGAACGCGCTAATCTCAGGATCTAGTAGTCCGATTTGAAAAATTCTTTCAGTGTTAGATAGCCCATTTATCGAGGAAGGCTATAGGCTATGTATCATCACGCTAAGACCAATAGGAGTGGAGTCCACGCCGACGTAGTCGTTTAAATATACAAAGAACCTGCATTCTCATTTATGATTATTATATCATCTAATATTGTCTAAAACTTTTCACAATAAACTACACTGTATAATATTTAATCTTCAACTTAAAATCTTGACTTCAAGATACTCGATCAAATTTTACATTTTTCAATTATGTACGCGCACTATTAGAGAATTTCTTGCGTACAGTTAAGCCCAGAATTCTCACTACTTATGTCGATAAAACGACTAAGTACGCAATCTAGTGCGAGTTACCCTCAGCTAACGGATATACGCTATGTACGTTTGTTTGCTACACTTTCCTCTTGAGTGTTTTGTTTCCTTTTGATGTATATACGATAGAGATATCGCTTTTCGTCTCCTCTTTTTTTTGTAGTACAGATATATACAGTGGTTTATGTACTACTATATAGTTCATAAATCTTATTTTTTCAAATAAATTTTGCCTAAGTCGTCTGTTCCTTAAGTAAACAACTTAATGCTTGTGTTATAGGTAACAGCCGACTGGTATAGCTACATATATTTTTTTATAAATATACAATAATAAAACATATATAAATACAAATATTAGACCGAACCCGCGACCCGTGAAACAGAAAATAGTGCGACTACAAACTGCGCCAACGGGCTAGTAAATTTAAATAAATTAATAGCAATATAAAAAAAAAAAAACTCACCTACACTTGCCAGTACGTGCGAGAACGCTCAAAATAAAACCTCCTTTTTCGGACAGACTTGTAAATATAACATTAAAAAAAAATAGAAGGTGCCACATAAAATAGCGGTATATTTAAATACTTGCTATAAAAGTGGACAGTTTGATCCCAATACGAGACGATGAATATCTACCTAAATTGAGGGACTCGACTGAAAGGGGTCGGGTAGCCGAAATAAATGCTTAATAAAGTTTCATACACCTATTATAATGAAGTAGGCATGCCTTGCGACTTTCCTACATTTTCAATAGTTGGTAGAGCTCATGAATATGATGTTTTGTATATCTGTATTATATAAAAAATGGCAAAGAAAAACGAGTATGTTTTAGATTACACGACTGAAGTAAAACTTCTTTAGCAGTAGGCCTGCACTGTGTCTAAAGGGGGTGATAGACGTACGAACTTAAAGTACGCGGTTTTTAAGCTCGCGAATTTACTCGGCTCGACGTCGGTGACACACGTGGAGCTTACTCATTCTGTATTGCGATGTCGTCGACAGCAGAAGCTTTGTGTTATTGAGAAATTGTATCGTATTACATTTTAAAACATTCATTTTGAGAGATTTCTCAATCAAAATTAACAAAAACTACAAATACCTACGCTACAAGCGTTGCGCGTCCACTGACTGGCGAAACAAAATTGTGTTTTTTCGCAAACGAAAAAAAAAAACGACTTCAATTACATCGACAAATAACACATAGACGAAAAAATACTCGTAGTCAAGTTAATACGCGTTATCAAAGTTCACTTTAAAAAAGTACTTATTATATCTCGATCATATTTAAATGGGACCACATGACAACTTTACTACTGCATTAGCTTTTGATTTATACAACAAACATCAAAATCGGTGCACCCAGCAAAGAGTTATAAGGTATAATACAACGTAGGGTGATGAAAACACAGTCAAGTAAAACGCATTATTGGATAAAACTTAAAAAGTACATGTAAAATCTCGATTAAATTTAAATGGAACCACATGACAAACATAATATTTTGACTAAAATAAGAATCATTAAAGTCGGTACACCCTGAAAAGTGCATAACTTTTAGTTTAAGACAACGTAAGTCGACGAAAAAATAGTCAAGTAAATACGCATTATTAGATACAACTTGAAAAGTACTTGTTAGATATAAATTAAATCTCAATGAGACCACATGACACGTATCATCTTTCGATTAAATTAAAAAATATCAAAATCGATCCACCCAGTCAAAAGTTCTGAGTTAACATAGGTACATAAAAATAAAAAATAAAATAAAATACAATCGAATTGAGAACTTCCTCCTTCTTTGGAAGTCGGTCAAAAATGGCGGCTCGCGGCTCGAAGTGCTGCCACACGTACGAGCGGAGGCGGGTTACGAGCAAAATTTCAAACTTGTCGGATCGCCAACGAACTTACTCGGCGGTTTTAAAGTACGCGTACTTAGGGTGACACACAGGCGAAAAAGCTCGTCGAGCCACAAGTTCGCGTACTTACTCGCACGTCTATCACCCCTTTTATAGACGTTCGAGTAAGTACGCGAACTTGTGGCTCGACGAGCTTTTTCGCCTGTGTGTCACCCTAAGTACGCGTACTTTAAAACCGCCGAGTAAGTTCGTTGGCGATCCGACAAGTTTGAAATTTTGCTCGTAACCCGCCTCCGCTCGTACGTGTGGCAGCACTGCGAGCCGCGAGCCGCCATTTTTGACCGACTTCCAAAAAAGGAGGAGGTTCTCAATTCGATTGTATTTTATATAATTTTTTATTTTTATGTATGTTAACTCAGAACTTTTGACTGGGTGAATCGATTTTGATATTTTTTAATTTAATCGAAAGATGGTACGTGTCATGTGTTCTCATTTAGATTTAATTTATATCTTACAAGTACTTTTCAAGTTGTATCTAATAATGCGTATTTACTTGACTATTTTTTCGTCGAATTACGTTGTCTTATACTAAAAGTTATGCACTTTTCAGGGTGTACGACTTTAATGATTCTTATTTTAGTCAAAATATTATGCTTGTCATGTAATTCCGTTTAAATTTAATCGAGATTTTACAAGTAGGTACTTTTTGCGTTATATCTAATAATGCGTTTTACTTGACTGTGATTTCGTCACCCTACGTTGTATTATACCTTATAACTCTTTGCTGGGTGCACCGATTTTGATGTTTGTTGTATAAATCAAAAGCTAATGGAGTATTCAAGTTTTCATGTGGTCCCATTTAAATATGATCGAGATATAATAAGTACTTTTTTTAAGTGAACTTTGATAACGCGTATCAACTTGACTACGAGTATTTTTTCGTCTATGTGTTACTTGTCGATGTAATTGAAGTCGGTTTTTTTTTCGTTTGCGAGAAAACACAATTTAGTTTCGCCAGTCAGTGAACGCGCAACGCTTGTAGCGTAGATATTTGTAGTTTTTGTTAATTTTGATTGAGAAAGACATTGTAACATAACCTCAATTTTACAAAACGTCTAATAACTCCGCTCTCAGATAGCCAAAATATACAGAATTTTCAGCGAGGGATCAACAAGCGTAAATACATTAATTGGTACCATTTTCATAACGTTATATTTTACGTTACATTTTAGCCCAAGAATGTATGGAATCGTATCCGTCTCCTTTCTCAAAATGAATGTTTTTAAAATGTAATACGATACAATTTCTAAATAACACAAAGCTTCTGCTGTCGACGACATCGCAATACAGAATGAGTAAGCTTCACGTGTGTCACCGACGTCGAGCCGAGTAAGTTCGCGATCTTAAAAACCGCGTACTTTAAGTTCGTACGTCTATCACCCCCTTAAGGGGTGATAGACGTGCGAGTAAGTACGCGAACTTGTGGCTCGACGAGCTTTTTCGCCCGTGTGTCACCCTAAGTACGCGTACTTTAAAACCGCCGAGTAAGTTCGTTGGCGATCCAACAAGTTTGAAATTTTGCTCGTAACCCGCCTCCGCTCGTACGTGTGGCAGCACTGCGAGCCGCGAGCCGCCATTTTTGACCGACTTTCAAAAAAGGAGGAGGTTCTCAATTCGATTGTATTTTATTTTATTTTTTATTTTTATGTTTGTTAACTCAGAACTTTTGACTGGGTGGATCGATTTTGATATTTTTTAATTTAATCGAAAGATGGTACGTGTCATGTGGTCTCATTTGGATTTAATTTATATCTAACAAGTACTTTTCAAGTTGTATCTAATAATGCGTATTTACTTGACTATTTTTTCGTCGCCTTACGTTGTCTTATACTAAAAGTTATGCACTTTTCAGGGTGTACCGACTTTAATGATTCTTATTTTAGTCAAAATATTATGCTTGTCATGTGGTTCCGTTTAGATTTAATTGAGATTGTAACGATACTATATTGGATAGTCCGATGACTAACCATCATGCTTATGATAATCCTGGTCACGGCACCAAATTGTAATGATATACTATGCCATGGGGTGTGATGAGAAAGACCCCAACATATATAAATTTATAACATCCTGGTCACGGCACCATTTTGTAACGATACTATATTGGATAGTCCGATGACTAACCATCATGCTTATGATAATCCTGGTCACGGCACCATTTTGTAATGATCTCCTATGGATACACATAGATATCCTTATCATCACGGCAGCAATTGTAACTATACCTAAGGATGACCTAAGACCCATTATCATATCCTGGTCACGGCACCAATTTGTAATGATCTTTGTACCGATACTATACTATATTATACTATGGGGTGTGCTGAAAAAGACCCCAACATATATAAATTTATAACATCCTGGTCATGTGGACCAATTTGTAACACTATCATGGTAGTGGCGTTACAAGCTAATATTAAGCTTAAGAGGATATCAATTATCTTTGGCCTTATAATTGTGATCGTCTAGTATAATGAAGGACTCTACGTTGTGTTTGATTTTTGTTTCAGAGTAACTTCAGTTCTTTCTATGGTATGCCGAAGGAAAGACATAGTATATGTTATTAGAAGCCTTGATTTCTATATAATCTCTAACTAACATCCTACCTAGCCATTAATTTAAAATAAAATCTCTGCACAATGACATTAATTACTGAATTTAATTTATCCTAAAATTTAATTGAAAGATATTTTCACTTACCAGTGATATAAATACTATAGATAACTAACTCCTGGAATACTATTAAAAGGAAAGAAAGATATTAAACTTTATAACACCTTATTAGTAAATTAATTAGGAATTAATAAAATTTAGTAAATTAGAACCGTTAAGAATAAATAGTAATAGACTTATTTATTTAGAAATAACTATCACCTACTGTTTAACTAAATATCTGACGTCTCCTTAAGAATGTGTAAATTATAATTGCTAATATTTTTAGTGAATCTAGATAGCTAAAATAGAAATAAAGTTAAATAATTATATATAGGATATTCTATAATGACATTGATTAATTGAATAGTGTCTAAGTTTCTTTTACATGTATTTTTAGTTCAAACCTGATATAATAGATAGATTCTAATAACTCTAAACAAATGAAATAAATAAAAATATATAAGTAAATGAAATAATGATTAAATACATATTATATAGTTATTAATTATCTTGAAATAATTTATTCAGTTAATAAATTATCTCAGATAATTGTGAAAAATAATGTGTAGTGTTTATTTGTATGTGTTAATCTGTTAGGATAGGGTTTATAGGTATTAAGGAATTAAAAGGCCGAGTTCAACTGAACCCGGGGGGTCGCAACCACCATTCCCCTCCGACCCCAATCCAATCCACACCGTGCTGAAGGCTCTAAATTAAATTAGGCACAACGTTGGTGCTATCAAATCAAAAGAAAGGTAGCAGGTAGGAAATGAGATCACCCAATTCTTTACAGTAAGTTAGACGGAAATATATCCTGTCTAACAAATGCTTGCTTCATACCGTTGCAGCACAATCATGCAATGACAGTATTTGAGTAATCCCTTGGGACGTCATATAGACATAGCCAGTGAATTACTAGAGTTGATGTAATTACCAAGCTGTAATCAGACATGGTATTAAGATGTGTTCCACGTGAACAAAAGGAGATCGTGTCTACTGATCTTTTCATTGTGTGCTTACTAGCCCATACGGGAACTTCGGTCACACAACTACTTTGAAATTCGATCACGAAACCTACTACTTTTGCCACAATTGGATTGTGTAGTGTAATTTCCCATAGGAAAGACCTACTGAGTTACGGGTCTATAGTCAGCTATATTGTCAAGCCTCGCCACCATTGTGAGATGGGTCGTCGGCGACTAGCGACTGGCGACAGCGTAACCTTTCGAGTGTCCTATAAGGAAAATAAGAATAATTAAAGGTATAAGACCAACATGTAGAGTAGATGTATTGTGTAGGTTTGTCTTTGCATGACTTACAGCATTCACATGAAACAGCATTCATTAACCAGAATAGGTTGTTCAATTGAAACATTGAACCAGTAATTAAGTTGTTAAACATTTGAATATATCAGGCTCTCTTAGGAACTGAATGGATTTATCAAAGGACATAGTAGTGTCGAGAGATAAATAAAACAACTAAATATAACATATTCATTTACTCAATCAGAATCTCTGAGAGTATCTCATTTTCACAAGGAAGAGAGAATGTATATTTAATAGGTTTTATGATCCATCAATGTTTGTATGTTTGAAAACACAAGAGGACTTGATTAAGGCTTGGCTTAAATCTCAGTAAATCCGCCTTAGGACTTAACAGAGACTGTCCACAAAAATTAGCAATAAATTAATTGGAAAAGTGAATATGTTTCTCTATTAGTCTAAAATAGAACTTCATACCACTGTCCAAATCTAAATTACTAACCTTTGTTGCAGTTCAAACATCGACCATACACTAGGTGTTTGGTGGAGTTTGTCCAATGTCTCTCATCAAAGATGAGGAATTCTTATCAAAGATAAGCAAACATACGTATAGTATTTACCAAGAACATAGTTCAGTTAGGCAAACACAAACGCAGAGGTTGGTAGGAAGTACTCGCAACTTTCTTTACTAGATAGACCTAGATTAGGAACTACCTAGCATCGATGACGCGAAGAACTGTGGCTTAGACAGGCCTTGCCTTATAGGGGAAACCTATAATAAAACACTGGCGAATACAAACATTTATGGATTCACCTTAACATAGTTTATATAGTTCAATGAAAGTCATCGTGAAATTGAGACACTCCAGTCTACCAGATACCTCGTTTTGACACTTATTTAAGAACATAAGTTCTTAGATCAATGTTCAAAACTACAATAGTTGTGTAATGTCATAGTTCAGTGTGTAATTACCTCATCTTAGAATGTATTCAAGAGCTAAAAGTATCCTTGAACTCATTCAAGACTACAAACCACCTGTGTTACCTCGCTCCAACATATATTTAAGATCTACAAATTTTTAAATTAATGTTTGAACTACAAAGTTTGTGTAATGTCAAAATGAAGTCAAATACACACATATATATATATATATATACATATATACATATACATACAATAGAAGCATATTTATATGTAGAGAATATTCAATAAGATACGACAACTAATCATTAGTTTGTTTATAGGTCATATTTTCCTAGAATTATTCACCACTCTATTTACTTCCAAAGTAATGACATAGTAAAATCTCATTTCATTATTTAAATACACCCTAACGAAAATCTATTTAACCCTTAATATCTAATATGATAGTTTTAACCAAGAATCATTCAATTTATATATGTACTTTAAAGTATAACGGATGTAATTTCATTTTATTCTAACAACATCATATTGTGGTTATGTACTTAAGTTAGATTTTATTTTATTAGTTAAATTCAATATAATTATGGTCATAAGGCTTATTTCATAATAATTCCATTCATTAATCAATCAATAATTAATATTATCAATGTAACCTTTTCATAATAATTTCATTCAGTAATTAATCAATAGTTAATATCAATGTAAACCTAGATAATAATAATAATTAATCAATAATTAATAGTTTCGACGTAAACCTAACTAATAATTCATTAAATATCTTTTATTAAAAATCTCCGTAAAAGTTATAAAAATTAGTAACAGATCCACAACATGCAGAAAACAAACATGCGTCAAAGTGTATCAAAATTGTAAATTATTACACATGCGTATATATATAAAAAATTAATGCATTCGAACCAATCAGGAGCTCTTGACTGCAGACTCTTTACAGGTTTCACTGAATTTAATTAGCGGAATACAATTAAAATTTTATAATAAAGAATTGCACTTAATAATAATCAGTAAAAAATAAATTAAAACTAATTCGCGATCTACACTGAAGCTACATAGCCACTTGGCCAGCTTACGCTAATGAAATCCCTAAATCAGATCTAAAAAATACTTTTTAGGTATTTCTATCTTTAATCTAATTCAGGAATTCCATAGCTTAGCCAGCCAAGGGCCTCGACGGCCGCGGAGGCCTACCGCTTCGAACTCCGAATTCAAATTTGAATGTCAAACTGACTGCCCCGAATTCAAACTCCCCATCGTATATATTGAAATCTCGCGTCTGTTTTTCCCCCACCCTAACACGTCCACCAATGCGCTCTGCAGTGATACCATACTCACAGCAATTCCCGTGTTTTACGGAAATTCGGTGATCCCCGCGGTACATTTCCGTATTCAAAAAAAAATACGGCAATCCCATGTGTAATTGTTCTTTCCCGATAGTTTATAAGTCATTATAGTGCAACACAAAACAAGAACAAGAAATAAAATTATTACAAAAACAAGGAATAAAGTTATTACTTCCTCAATAATTTGAACTTTACTGGCTGTGAGCACTTTTATCCGATCCAAAGGAAATTGCGTAAATCAATTAAACAAAACACAATAAAAGATAAACAATAAAAGGGAAAAACAAATACACATTGAATAAAGCTGAAGAAAAAAAAATTGTTAGTTACGATAAATTTGTATGACGGTTGTGGAGAATAATGTATTATTCAACCGATTTCGAAAGGGAAATTATTTAACCGATCATTGTCATTTTTAACCTTACGTGTTAATGTAAAGTAAATACACGTCAATTTTGTAGTTTTTAATCCAAACAAGGTAACTTAAAACTTTGTGTTGGCAACTCTGGTGTCCTGTAATTACAGCAAAAAAACCCACTCATACGCCGGGTCGAACCCTTAGGCCCGGGTTCCACCGCTTAACAGAATTATGCTTTGCTTAATCGAATTTATAGTTCGATTCTAATCTTGCTTTCGTTTAATTATTATTACGAATCATTTGTATGAGAACATAGCAAAGTGCTATTTTAAGACTTTTTCAGGCAACCCCTTTAAAATTCCTCTCCGTAACAAACATCCTCATACTTCAAGGAACACAAAAAAAAGAATTAGTGCAATCGGTTCAGCCGTTATTCTCTAACTGCGTTTAGTTTATGTTAGTGAAATGCAATTTCCAGCTCTAAACTTTGTTAAATGCGTAAACCGACTTTACGTCGAACTAATCGCGATTATATCAATCAGTGGAAACTGGCCCTTAGAACGTTCCCTTATCATCGTTTTATCGAATCTGTCAACACAAAATTTTAAGCCTGTCTCGAATATAAAATTTATAACTCTAATATTTTAACAACTAGCTAAAAACTGTTTGAGTTCCCAGCCAATAAATTTCTATTCAAGTACAACTTAAAATCCGAGTCCCTAATGGATTTGAACCACTTTCGTTCATTGAGTTGACTGTTTTATGTTTATATGTCAACTCACATTTCAATTTATGCGTTTGTAATCTTAAGTATAACTAAAATTTATGGCACCAATAACTTAAAACTGAACTGTGTTTACGTGTTACGTTACAAGATTTTACAAGTACTTTTTGAGTTATATCTAATAATGCGTTTTACTTGACTGTGTTTTCATTACCCTACGTTGTATTATACCTAACTCTTTGCTGGGTGCACCGATTTTGATTTTTGTTGTTTAAATTAAAAGCTAATGGAGTAGTAAAGTTGTCATGTGGTCTCATTTAAATACGATCGAGATCTAATGACTACTTTTTTAAGTAAACTTTGATAACTTGACTACGAGTATTTTTTCGTCTATGTGTTACTTGTCGATTTAATTGAAGTCGTTTTTTTTTCGTTTGCGAGAAAACACAGGTATTGCTATTTGGTACGTCTAATACAGTATCCATCCATAGTCTATACAGTATCGGTCCATAAATAACACAAAGCTTCTGCTGTCGACGACATCGCAATACAGAATGAGTAAGCTCCACGTGTGTCACCGACGTCGAGCCGAGTAAGTTCGCGAGCTTAAAAACCGCGTACTTTAAGTTCGTACGTCTATCACCCCCTTAACACCCCTTTCAGTACGCGTACTTTAAAACCGCCGAGTAAAGTTCGTTGGCGATCTGACAAGTTTGAAATTTTGCTCGTAACCCGCCTCGGCTCGTACGTGTGGCAGCACTGTGAGCCGCGAGCCGCCATTTTTGACCGACTTCCAAAAAAGGAGGAGGTTCTCAATTCGATTGTATTTTATATAATTTTTTATTTTTATGTATGTTAACTCAGAACTTTTGACTGGGTGAATCGATTTTGATATTTTGTAATTTAATCGAAAGATGGTACGTGTCATGTGTTCTCATTTAGATTTAATTTATATCTTACAAGTACTTTTCAAGTTGTATCTAATAATGGGTATTTACTTGACTATTTTTTCGTCGAATTACGTTGCCTTAACTAAAAGTTATGCACTTTTCAGGGTGTACGACTTTAATGATTCTTATTTTAGTCAAAATATTATGCTTGTCATGTTTTTTTAAGTAAACTTTGATAACGCGTAGTAACTTGACTACGAGTATTTTTTCGTCTATGTGTTAAGTACTTGTCGATATAATTGAAGTCGGTTTTTTTTCGTTTGCGAGAAAACACAATTATGTTTCGCCAGTCAGTGAACGCGCAACGCTTGTAGCGTTATCTACGCTTTGTAGTTTTTGTTAATTTTGATTGAGAAATTTCTCAAAATGAATGTTTTTAAAATGTAATACGATACAATTTCTAAATAACACAAAGCTTCTTCTGTCGACGACATCGCAATACAGAATGAGTAAGCTTCACGTGTGTCACCGACGTCGAGCCGAGTAAGTTCGCGAGCTTAAAAACCGCGTACTTTAAGTTCGTACGTCTATCACCCCCTTTAGATATACGAAACGAGCTATGAGAGAAATAGAGAGAGAAAAGGTGTGCTCGCACCTCTCTCTCTCTTACTCCGTTCACCTCGCCAGATCACACTTTTCATAACGCTTTCGTCACGCATTTACCAGCTTACTCCCCAAGTCAAGAGTGTGTAAAGAAGTTCTACTTCAAAAATACGTTTGAGATGTTCGCTTTTTACAGTTATTTCATATATTTTCTCCTAGATTAGTTAATACAGAATTATTTTGTGCTCATATAGCCTGGAGTTCTTCAAACCTACTTAAATATCTATATTTATTCAAACTTGCGGAGTATTGTAAAGAAAAGTTTGCAAATCAAAGCGACAGCGATAGCAGGAATTCTACGATATTGCGATTGGATCGCAATAGTCAGGCAAGCGATAAGCCTAAGTATATTAAGAAATTATTTACAATGACTTCAACACAATCTATACTAATATTACAAAGAGGTAAAGTTTTTAACTTTGTTTGTTTGTAGGGGGTAATCTTAGCAAATACTGATCCGATGATGAAGACTCTTTCACTAACAGAAAGCTACATTATTCAGGAGTGATATAGGCTATATTTTATTGTTATTGAACAAATAATTCAGTAATCATGTAAATCAAGTTGGAGATGTGCGAGCGAGATGAAACTTAACTGTATACATATTTTATATTTGCATCACAAAAATAATAATTAAAGCCCAACGAAATGAGCACGGGTCGGCTAGTATTAAATATAACCACTAAATTCTATATTAGGTTTTAGTTTACAATTAAAATTAACAAATTATTACCAATAGATAATTCAAACAATATTTTATTTTAATTTCTACGTTATAATCGACTGTACAATTGATTGTGCGATGTACGTACGATTATCGCAAAATGTTTAACTAACTTTTAAATTAAGCACATTCAAACTAACATAATCCTCAATATTATATTATAGATATCTAAGTGTAATAACAGATAAATGCCTTACAAAATGTCCATCGAAAATTCCTAACACGTAGTAATCGAACAGTTTCTAAGATATATGCGTCCGCTACCGATATTCAGTGTACGGTGAATACCGAAGTTATATTGTGGAAGTAAAAAATTATACTGAATCGTTTTGGTCAATGCTCCTGTGGAATATTAATGTTTTAACTTTTTTGGGATAAAGGTAGAAGTTATGACATTTATATACATCTATAAGGTATAGTGTAAACAAATTTACTGGCACACTGGCACAGTGAAAAAATACTAGTATGTAGGTACTCTGTTAAGCTGTTACTTAAAACTACATGAATTCGTCTATCTTAGGCAAAGTTGAGAATGTATGTATGTTACATGTATGACTTTCCCTTTAGTGCAGTTGGTAGTGCCCATACTTTTTAGTAGTAAGGGGGTTTCAATGCCGCCATTATTTGTACATATATGTACTACTTATATCCGGCAACCCGCATTGGAGCAGCGTGGTGGATTAAGCTCTGATCCTTCTCCTACATGGGGAAAGAGGCCTATGGGAATAGCAGTGGGACATTACAAGCTGAAGACATTACAGTACTACATGTACTCTATTTATTGCAAAAAAAAAAGATTTTATCAACGATAGCAGGCTTAGGTAACCTAAAACGTAAGAACATACACACAGTATGTATAATAAACACTGAAATATTCAATTACAGTTACAAAAAAAACAATTTTTTATTTAATTCAAAGTGTTGGCAAAGAAAGCTAAAAATTAAAAGAGAGTTAAAAGCGTTACTTTCTGTAACTCAAATAAAATGTAGTTGTCGTATAACGGCTCAGCACAATACATTTAACACTGAGAAAGAATTATACAGCGAAAAAAAGATAGTCAACTTCTGTGGGAAGATAAAAAACTTTATTAAACTTCGTATCGTCTTTGTGAGTTCGCAGACAACGCGCATATTGCCCGTTGGCATTTCATTTTTGTAGACCATTGCTGTTGTATTACTATACAACAAGATGATTAAATTGTTGAATGGAAGCAATGGAATTATAAAATGTATTAATTTACGAGACAAAGTTTATGATGTTTTGTCATTGGTCTAGATTTCCCTAGTAACTTTCGATAACCTGTATTTTTACATGTTTCGGCTATTTTGTATAATACTTTAATTATTTACTTTAATTTTGAAGTTTTTTTTTGTAACGAAATTATGCCGATAAACGGTCCAATTTTGAAGTTAGATAGGTTAGGGTTTTTTTTTGTAACGAAATTATGCCGATAAACGGTTTACGGGTCTTAATTTTTTTTGTTATGTTATGTTAGTAATGTAAAAACTTACCAAATTAACTATATTTAAAATGAAGATTCCACTTCCAAAAATATATTCAGCATAGACGAAAGCGAAACAGCTAGCACCTCAACAGTTGTAAAATACTAATTTTTTTTTAAATTTTGCATAAAAAATCACGATTCAGCCTCTAATATCCCACTGTTGGGCATAGGCCTCTTCTCCATATAGGAGAAGGATCAAGCATAAAAAATACTTTAAATCAATTAATAAATAAAAAGACATTACACATTTCCATGTATTTGACACACACACGCATAGTATATTCTTGTTTAATGTTCAAACTTATAATTTAAATTAATAAAAAAAATACATTAAAGAAATATTTCTGGTCAAACCACAGGGCATCTACTAGTAAAGTATTACAAAATAAGCTAATAAAACTTCCCAAAACAGAAAAAAAAACCTTATCAAATTTCCTCATAAATCATTGACGTGAAAATTCATCATAACTTCTGCTATCTAAACGCCAAGCCCACATTAATATACGAAACAATATTTCGGGTACATTAATATCAATTTTCAAGTACATTCCCGATTCGCTTGATATTGCTGTACCCTTTTGTTTGTAACTAATCATGGCGTAAATTGTATTTGCATCTAATTTGTGATGTGTAGTGGTGATCTATTCGATAATGGTTTTAGATTATACAGTTGTAATGATTTACGTATTACTTACGTTTTAATAACTTGATTGAATTTATTTTGGTTCACGGCATACCGATTTTGATCGTTATTAATGTTCTAATTATGAAAAGTGGCGTCATTAAATTAGTATGGATTGCTTCTGCCTTTATTTATTTTTATTTTTTACATTTTTATTTAACGTATGAAAATGTATGAGTTAATTGTTCATGCATATCCATTAAAATCCATACTTATATACACCCTTATCACACCCCCTTATCGCTTAAATAATTGATTCTTGGCAATCTTACAGTAGTATGTTTAATTATTTTTTTGTAGTTTAATACATAAAGGTGTCGGGAAGTTTAATATAGGTGTCGGGAGAAGCGCACAATAGAGCTGGAAAGTAAAATCATATCTTATTACGATTTATAAATATATGTATAAAATAAATATAATAAATATAGTACCTATATAAATAGATATTTTTTAATCTCTGTCCTCGACTTACACCAAATGTTATATGCATTGTATATTCAAAGGTAGGTATTGATCTACTTAAGTTGGTTTTCTTCAAATTCAATAAAGCATTTTAAAGCGCTAAAGCGTTTTGAAATTCTGCTGCGCTATTGCGAATTTAAACTCGTAATCGAGATTCACAATCTTCCTTTTCATCTATAAAACAATATCTATTAAATTCTTATAAGAGTTATTTTTTCTTTTATTGTCTTCATTATTAATTACAAAAATAAAAAATAAAAAAATAAACAAATTATTTAAATAGGTTTCAAAAGCACTTTTAATCGTCATAATTATACTCGGTATTATTAATTAATTATAGTTAAGAGCGTGCATAATGCAAAATTACCAATCTTCTATTTGTTTTGACATGAAAAGTTCCAGACCAAATCTTAAAATAAAAATATATGACAAACTACGTGATATTTGCAAGGGTTGACCCATATCAAAAACATAAAATAAGAAAATTTCCTCGATAAAATATAATCACGAAGTAACCTCTGATTTTAATATTTTTTCTATTTATACTCGATATGGTTATGACCATTAAGACAAAAATTTGATAATTAATTACATTTAAATATGAGTAAAGGCTATGCCAAGGCATTTAATGTAATTACTTTTAGTTTCGGAATTATATACAAAATAACATATTTGTCGTTTTTTACATTCGTAATGCGCTCAAAACTATATCGTCTATCGCACTCTGACACGAGGTTTTGTGTATATTTTGTTTCATCGGGCGCGCGGGTGAAATCTGATTTTTTGCTCGCCTTATGCGCCCTCTTAACGTGAATATTAGTAGGTACACCACGCTGCTCCACTGAGTGTTTGCTACTATTAGTAAGGACCGCTATCTATGATAATAACACAGATCGACAGCTTGATGTGTTCTCCGAGTAACGATGGTAATACCCACAAGGACAAACAAATAGGGCAAAAAAATATATAAATATCTATCCTGAGCAGGAATCAAAATCGCAAACCCCGATTAAGCTCCGACCCGTCTCCTACACAGAGAAAGAGGTCTGTACACCCAGTAAAATGTTACAAACTGAATAAAATAAATCAATCAATTTGTAGCTACACCTATTTCACTGAGAAGGTTCGGTAAAAAACTCGGCAGTTACTCTTTAAAAAGTACACATGTCAAAAGTGAAATTTTCTTTGGCAAACTAATTCAAAAAAAAATCATTAAAAAAAAAGTCAACGTCACGCAGTGTTCCCAGGTGGTCACCCATCCAAGTACTGACCGTCATGACGCGGCCGCGTTACTGGTCACTCAAATTTTACCCCTCATGCGCCTGAAGAATTTTCACTTTAAAAAATAAATTAGTATTAAACTATGTAGAAGGGTTTTCAAAAGCAATGTATAAACAGCTTAATAAATAACGAATGGGACGCTAAGCCGTGCGTGCTGGTAAAGCTAATACAACGGAAATTGTAAATTTACAATTTAGCCAAAGGTATTTATTGAAAGCCGGAAATGTTGCATAATTGATGCTATTGGTCCTCTAAGCCGGATACTGGGATAAGTGTAGAGATGTGGTATTAGGTATGATTTTATTATTTTCTCACAGTTATAAAAGATAAGTGGATGGAGTTTGTAGAACGTAAAATAGGTTTAAGACACATCAGCTTTAAGAGTAAGAAGCAGAAATATTAAAAAGTTATTTATGTCCATCAATTCAGCGAATTCAAAGCCAAATGAGTATAATTCCAGATATTTTATGAGCTATTGAAAAATGATAGACTTACTCTCATCGGTTTGTAGTTAGGCTTTTATCTTGTGTTTGGTCTTTAGTATTATTAGGTACAAACATAAATGGTGATATAGGTACATTTGTATGGTTATTTACTAATTTAAATCATCTGATGTCATAATTAATCTATTTACGCGTAAATTAAAACTATAAGAAACATTATTTTAGATTAACATGTTTACTTCTATTAAGAAAATTATTCGAAAACATGGTAAATATCTCGTTTTCAAATAATAATTTTCGTATAAGAAACAACCTACAAAGTACTTAAGCTATGAAACCTCACTTATAATCTCCCAAACTACACAAACAATTTAATTATTTACCTACTCCGAAGTAACGTTTTCTATGATATGCCCATGTAGTCAGAATTTTGACGCAATTTCACCCGCTTTCATCTCATATCATCATCAATCTGTATAGATTTTATAAATATTAACAAAAAAAAAGTGTCTGTGTACTTATGTACGCACGTAAGAAATTATACATCACTAGGGCTACGTGAAATAGGAACAATTCTGTCTTACATGATTTTTGCGAAACTTTAACTGTTTACGCAGCGCACGCAGCGGAAGCTCTCAAAAGAAAAAATAAACCCTGATTTTGAAACATTCTTCATTGGTGCTCCGCTCCTGTTGGTTTTAGCCTGATGATATATAGCCTATAGCCTTCCTCGAAAAATGGTCTATCTAACACTGAAATAATTTTTCATATCAGACCAGTAGTTTCTGAGATTAAAGCGTTCAAATAAACAAACAAACAAGCAAACTCTTCAGCTTTATAATATTAGTATCTATAGATTTGCTAGGATAAGGAATAGAAAAATAATTGAGCGAGAAAAAGGCCTATGCCTAACAGTGAGATGTTATGTATGATGGCTGATTTTATGACGGCTGAATGCAATGGTTACGAAATAGTAAATTTTTACGAAATGTATTAATAATGTCACATCTCTATTGATTCTAATCTATGACACGAAACTTATACGTAGAATCAATGGCACATTCAAATCTCTGAACAGCGCCACAGGATCGAATAGTAAATTTGGTGAATTGTTTACTGTTTAGATAAAAGCTAATCGACTGTGGCTTCACAAGCTAAATACAAATATAATTATTATAGGAACCAAACAAAGATATGAGAAAATAGCTGATTTAAATAGAAGTTCAGTATTGTCATCTGACAATTGGATGTTAAATCAGCCAATGAGCGAAGAGATTACTCAAATTTTTGTAATAATAAGAAAGTCTTAAAGTAAAATTTCTTTATTCTTGCTTGACTTGGGGAGTAAGCTGGTGATTGTGTGACGAGAGTGTTATTATTTTTACGTAACTAGATCGGCAAACAAGCGTACGGCTCGCCTGGTAGTAAGCAACTACTATAGCTTATAGGCTGCAACACCAGAAACATCGCAAGCGCGTTGCCAACCCCATCCCCAGTTCCCATTAGGAGCTCTGGTCATCTTACTCACCAGCAGGAACACAACACTGCTTGAAAACAGTGTTATTTACCTGTGATCTTCTTTCTGTACGGTCGAGGTATTACATCAGTCGGGCTGCTCCATATTTTGAGTAGGAAATTCCCCACTATGTCCTTACTCAGTTAAATAAGTCAATAGAAAAAGCATTACAAATTAAATATTTAGAAAAGTATTTACAAAACAACTGTCTAATCAAAAAGGTTAACTTTAGAAAACTAAAAACACAAAATGGCCTTGATTCAAATCTTTGGCAACAACGAAAACTTTTACGAAAAAACTCGACACCGTGTATGACAAGTTTTAGAATACAGAAGCTAAGTTCGCAAATACGCGAATTTGACGAAACTTCGCTCGAAGCATTTACCCCCTTCGTGGGCAAAGTTAAAGGAAAACTTGTGCGATGCTTGTAGGATGTGACTTCGCAATCCTTAAAGTTCTTGCTTTGAAAACTATTTGACTTTGCTTTCTCTTTGCTTTTTCAAAAATAATAAAAATGTTGTATATAGGTTCGATCAAGTAGATGTCATGATAGTAAGAATAACATTAATGATGATGATGTTGATTCCTCGTTGGAACAAATGTTGCGTTTGTAAAAATAATTATTCTGGTCTGTCTGTTTGTTTTTATGTGTCTATCGACAATTTTTCAAAGAGCGCATAAAACCAGTCATCATAATCTCTTTATTATGACTCTATAGTTATTATGAATAATGTGCAAATTTCGTGTCAGGGCGAGACAAAGGAGTCACAACGTGGAGTATATCAAGCATGGATCGTAACATTGACTGTAAAATACTTTACTGTTTATGGGCAAATTTTCTGATATCGCAATTAATTGGCATGACAAAAAAAGATGATTTTGACAAACGTGAAGTATATCAAGCATGGATCGTAACATTGACTGTAAAATACTTTACTGTTTATGGGCAAATTTTCTGATATCGCAATTAAGTGGCATGACAAAAAAAGATGATTTTGACATCGAGACGTTTTAGAACAACACTAAAAAAAAGGACATAAAAAAGAAAAAAAAGGAAAGGACATATATAATTTGTATTGAGTCGCCATTGTCACAAACTCTCATAACAAATATTTCTTTCACTTGAACATACGAGTATATTCAAATAATTTACTGTAGTAACGATTGCTGGCACTATGCTATTTATATATATGTATTATGAGACAAATGAAATAACTTGCAGATTTTGTTCTGCGAAAGTTGTTTACTTATAGCATATTTTCTTCAAATTTTTTTACAAACCTAGAAAATTTTATCTTTATACGAAATTAAAAATCTTTTCCAAGTAACAAAAGTCATTTCAGTTAAATTTATCTAAAGGAAATATTGAAGATTGTCGCAAGCTAACAATTAAAATATTATAATTCTTGACATCATTTATTTAAACGTCTTCTGCAAGTGAAAATGCAGTTGTGAGCGCACTTTTCTTACATTTTAGATGAAAGGATGGGGTGTTTTATAATTATTTTTCTTCTTATTTCAATGTTTTTGCTTTCTTATACTTTAAGATATTGTGTTTATTTTGAGATTTGGTTTGTTTAAAACTAGTCCTTTATGAATATAATTTCATGAGTGAGGATATGTTATTTATTGGGCTCGTGGTATGAAAATAATCATGTGAAACAACTGACAACCCTTTGGTACGCTGAGAGTAACTTTTAACAGTTTTTTAGTGATAGAATAGCAAGCGTAAATTTATATTTTGATGTTATAGTTTTATTATAGGGGACAGCAAGAAATATTCTGCTCAAAATCTAGAACAGCCCGACTGGGGAAGTACCTCGACTTTGTAGGAGATCACAGCTAAATAATACTGCTTTCAAGCAGTGTTGTGCTCCTGAGGTGAGTAAGGTTACAGAGCTCCTGGAGGTGATTGGGGGTAGGGTTGTCAACGCGCTTGCGATGCTTCTGGTGTTGCAGACGTCTATAAGCTACGATAACCGCTTACCATCAGGTGAGCCGTACGCTTGTTTGTCAACCTAGTTATGTAAAAAAATCACTTAAAAATAACAAGGTAATCGTCTTAAAGAGTAAAATTTAATTAGGTATCGGAGCTGACACTTGTTTCAGTCTATCGCAGTCCACTGCTGGACATAGGCCTCCCCAAGTTAGCGCCAGACATCCCGGTTTTCCGTAATCCTCGTCCACAGCAGCGGTAATCTTACGAAGATCATCGGTCCAACAAATCGGAGGGCGTTTACTAGCACCCGGTATCCACTCCAGGACACTGAGCTGCTCAAAAGCTGACAAACACACACTTATATTATTATTATTTTTATTAACGAATTTTAAACTTATGGCTTGACATACATTTAGTAAATACAGTGATTTGAAATATACATAATTAGTCGTCAGCCTTCTGGTCAGAGTGTTCTATTGTCAAACACAATAGCATTATGGTAATTACTGATCTCCATTAATTTATAGGCGGTTCAATTATTACATTCACAGCTAATGATACATTTAATAACTTGCATATTCGATTAACTGCTGTGATTAAGCTAATTTCATATAAAATTATATGAAGATAAATGCTACCTTTCTAACCGACTTAAAAAAAGAAGGCGGTTCTCAATTCGGCTGTATTTTTATGTATGTTACCTCAGGACTTTTTACTATGTGGACCGACTTCGATGATTTGTTTTATTAAATCGAAAGCTGATGTTTGTTTCGTGGTCCCATTCTGTCCCGAGATCTGACTACTTTTTAAGTAATCTTTAATAACTCGCATTTACTTAACTATTTTTTCGTCTATTTACGTTATTACTTGTCGATGTAATTGAAGTCGGTTTTTTTTTCTTTTACACAATTATTTTATAAAGACACCTTTAAAATATTGCTAAATCATATTTCCAAAAAACATTGTTGTTATATTTAAAAAAAAGAACAACCAGAATTGGATCGTAAAAACTGAAGCCCATCAGGAACAGATAAAGTCAGAACAGTTGATTTCGTAAATAACTTCGTAACAAGTCAGAACTCTATTCGACTCAAAATTTTATATGGAACAGCTTCCACCCTACGACGTACTGTATGGAAATTGTTATTGAAATATTTCGTATAACTATTTTGGCTATTGTAAACTTACACTTACACACACACACTTAGACAAGTGTAACACACACACTTAGATATGTGTAAATTCACGTGACGAACAAAACGTAATTAAGTGAAAGTTTATTGGATGTCGCTGTGTGCGTTAAGGAATTCCTATAAACCCATTCATCATAAACTTGTGTATTGATAAACTATTTGCATTGAATGTTGATAAAGATGTGCTACAGGGCTCACAGAGAGATAATGTACCTACTCATGTGTTACGTTACTGACACGTGTATATACGTACCTACTATATTTTACTATGTTTGTGTTTGTTTGTTCTTAAAAATATTAATTGTAGTAGTAGGAGCACAAAAGATTTAACAAAACCTAGTATTTGACGCCGCGCCGCGTTGGCGCAACGGTCACAGGACTGGTTTGTGCCTGTTGCCTTGGCGGTTGCGTGTTCAATCCCCGCACATGACAAACATTTTGTATTGGCCATACAGATGTTTGCCGTGGTCAGGGTGTTTGTGTAGTTATTGTGGGTCTCCCCACCATGTTGTGCTTAGTGATAAAAGCCACAAACCAGATATATGATACCACCATGAACCAGATGTATGATAAGATAGAGATAGGTACATACAATAAGAAGACCAAATTTTGAACGTACAAATTATGACCTCATCTAACTAGCACAACTCTTCAGGCTTTTGTTTGGTTAACAGACTTTATTTATCTATTTTAGATAATTTAAGCAAACGTTATGGAAAAGTCGAATTTGAAACATATTTGACTCCATTAAGCTATTATAAGTACTTGAAAATTGAAATCGAGAGAAAACTATTTTAACTTAATTATCTTTAATAAATTAAAATGTTTACGTTACGTAAAATAAAAACGCTTTGAATACAACTTACAAATCCATACTAATATTATAAATGCGAAAGTAACTCTGTCTGTCTGTCTGTCTGTCTGTCCGGCAATCACGCCAAAACTACTGAACAGATTTAAATGAAATTTGGTATATAGATATTTTAGAGTCTGAGAAAGGACATAGGCTACTTTTTAATGCGGAAAAAAGGGTGTAAGGGGTTGAAAGGTGGAAATGAAAATTTGTATGGAAGTGTGTTCGCGTTTTGTAACTGTCAAACATTTCATGTTCATCCCGTGGATATCGTAAACTCTACCCTAAAATTAAAGAACGTATTAAAATACACCTTTCGAATCGACAACATATATCCACAATACACGGATAGTGGCGTATTTTATATTTTAAAAATGTATAATAATGTCAGTAATGAAAACGGATTGACATAATTTATATTGGTTGTCAAATATATGCGTGCGTTCAGAAATTTATTAAGCGTAAACTAAGGAAAATATAATATCAAGCTACTATAAAAGCTATAAAATATTTTTTATATACCTAATGTATTGACTTTAACTGGGTTGACAGAGTAATCTGGAATGTTTCAATGAGACCAATCAATTGAACGGTTTTTTTTTGTATTTAATTCATTTCACATTTATCGTTTATTGTATATTTAAGTAGCTTGATATATTTTTCTTAGTTTACTCTAAATAAATTTCTGAACGCCCCGCACGCATAAATATTTGACAACCAATATTTATTATGTCAATCCGTTTTCATTACTGATATTATTCTACATTTTTAAAATTATAAAATACGCCACTATCTGTATATTGTGGATATATGTTGTCGATTCAAAACCTTTATTTAAATACGTTCTTTAATTTTAGGGGAGATATTACCATATCGATGGGATGAACATGAAATGTTTGACAGTTACGAAACACGAACGTTATACAATCATAATTCCATTATTTTATAATTTTCCTATGGCAGGACTACTGGAAGAGATTACATCATGCGATAAGTAGTGCCTTTGTATCAGCATTGTTTATAAGTGCTATTTCCTATTGTTTTCCAATGTACATAAATTGTTAAATAAATAAATACAAATTTTCATTACAACCATACAACCCCTTACCTACACCTTTTTTCACATTAAAAAGTAACCTAGGTCCTTTCTCAGACTCTAGAATATATGTATACCAAATTTCATTTAAATCTGTTCAGTAGTTTTGGCGTGATTCCGAGACAGACAGACAGACAAAGGTACTTTCGCATTTATAATGGAATGGAATTTTTAGTATGGATAGTATGGATTATAAACCTGAAAATTGGTTTGTTTAAACGCGCTAAACTCAAGAACTGCTGATTCGAATTGAAAAATTCCTCCGAGGTGGATAGCCTATTTAAAGAGAAAGGTTATGCTTTAAGAAGAAGGAAGCTATTTTTTCCCTCAAATCAACGCGGGTGAAACCGCGGGCACAGCTAGTAAGTTATAATTAAAAATAATTTTATTTTATTTGCTGGCATAAAACATTAAATAAAAAAAATGTATTGTATAGAATTTGTTCTGCTTTAAATGGATTACAAGCACCATCTTTAAGGTAAAAAAAATTCGTCAAAATCGAAAGGCATTAAAATTGAGCTTAGGAGGTGATTGGCCCCTTGGATCGGTCTGTCTTCTTGTAAAAGATTTAAAAATAGTTGTCTGGTAGACATATATAGAAATGGAGCATCAGAATTTACGTGAAGTTAAGTAATTATTTATTTTGGGAGCTTTAAAGCGTCTGCAAAGCAGTACGGCCGACGGAAAGTGTCTGGGAGTATTGGCAACCTATTTTTAAGGATATTGCCTAAAACATGCGTAAAAATCAGCTTGGAGAATTTACGTGAGGTAAGTAATGTTTATGTACCTTTATTACCTACCACTACAGCCTATCACAGTCCACTGTTGGACATAGGCCTCCACAAGTTCGCGCCCGAAATTACGACGCGAACTCATGTGTTTTGCCCATAGTCACCACGCTGGGCAGGCGGGTTGGTGACCGCAGGGCTGGCTTTGTCGCACCGAAGACGCTGCTGCCCATCTTTGGCCTGTGTATTTCAAAGCCAGCATGGATGGTTATCCCGCCATCCGTCGGCCTTTTAAGTTCCAGGGTAGTAGTGGAACTGTGTTATCCCTTAGTCGCCTCTTACGACACCCACGGGAAGAGAGGGGGTGGCTACATTCTTTAGTGCCGTAACCACACAGCACGCCGTAACCACACAGCACACCTTTATTACCTGATTCCTGAAAATTAGCCGTCCGAGCAAGTTAGCGGATAGGCATGCGTTCTTAGTACATACTAACACTACTCAATCGTCCACATTTACTTCGTCAGCAAATACGTGACGTCTGGTGGCCCTGGGATCTTGCTCTATAATACTAATCTACTGCTTAAAAGCAGTTTTATTTAGCTGTGATCTTATGTAAGGTCGAGATACTTCCCAGTCGGGCTGCTCCATATTTTGAGCAGGACATTTCTTGCTGCACCCTACCTCAGTTTAATCTATACTAATACTATAAAGCTTAAGAGCTTGTTTGTTTGTTAGTTTGAACGCGCTAATCTCAGGATCTACATGTTCGATTCGAAAAATTCTTTCAGTGTTAGATAGCCCATTTATCGAGGAAGGTTATACGCTATTGGTCCTCTTGGTCTTAGCGTGATAATATAATTATAATTATCACGCTAAGACCAATAGGAAAGGAGCACCAATGAAGAATGTTTCAAAATTGGGGTTTTTTCCCTTTTGAGAGCTTCCACTGCGTACTCTGCTAAACAGTAAAATTTTCGCGAAATTCATGTATGACAGAATTGTTCCTATCCCACGCGGACGAAGTCGCGAGCAGAAGCTAGTTAATTATAACTGTTGTGAAAACAATAAAAATTTATCATTTACCCTTTTTATTTGTCGTTAAATATCTAAGTCAAAGCATATCATAATTTAATAAAGATAGCGCTTAATTAAACTTACCTATAAAATAGTGGCACGTGCGTCAGCCTGTTACGACATTTTATGCGATACTTGGCCTTTGGTAACGAGTGTAGGGGATATTAGATTTTCATATTCCCTTAAATTATAATTTATTGGGACATTGTCATACAAAGAGCGTTTTGAAAACTAACCACTTTACCTGATTTTGGACTATTGAAACTAATTAAAAAGAAATGAAATGTACTTAACAAAAAAATTAGGATAAGGGCAATTCTACCGAATTATAAAATACATTTTACAAAATACTTTATACAAAAGTAATAGTTTTTTATATATATAAAACTTAGTAAACAATAAAAATAAAAATAATTAAAAACTGTTTGGCAAAACGGATAACTCTTTGCTTCATTCTGACGCTGACTAGCTATTGTAGAATTTATTTAATTTTTTATTACACAAATTATTCACACGTAAATTGTTCAAAAGATAATAATTGCTATACGAATCATGTCGACGTGGAACTGTGACATGAATGCTAACAACACTTTCCTGCTGTAACGATTTTTCAGGGCAAAATGAACCTCTCTTACGTTGGTTGTGATTTAGATGCTTCATTTGTTAGGGCAATATTTAACAATATTATAAACTAGCTGCTGCACGCGACGTCGTCTGCGTGCGTTTACTGCTCGTTCCCCGTAGGTGATAGCGTGATAATATGTAGCATATATTCTGACCCGACTTCTTAGTAATATTCGTGCCAAATTTGAAGTAGGTAAATCCATGCAGTACTTTTTGAGTTTATCCCGGACATACATTGACTTTCCTATCATTTTATTACATGTATAGATATCACTTCAGCCTGTAATATCCCATTGCTGGGTATATGCCTTTTTCCCCATGTAGGAGAAGGATCAGAGCCTAAGCTACCACGCTGCTCAAATCAAATCAGTCAGTTCAGCGTATTAAAGTCCACTGCTGGACATAGGTCTCCCCAAGTTCGCGCCAGACATCCCGGTTTTCTGCAATCTTCATCCAGCCTAGACCGGCAATCTTACGTAGATCGTCGGTGGAGCGGACCGGATGACGTCTTACACTGCATTTGCCAAAACGCGGTCTTCATTCCAGGACACGTCTGCTACAACGGCCATCGGTCCTGCGACACAGATGACCAGCCCACTGCCACTTCAACTTGCTAATTCTATGGTCTATGTCGGTTACATTCGTTCTCGGGGTGTATATATTTTGGTTCATAAAGGGATATAGATATAATCATGTCCAGAGAGTGGGACCACTAGATATCTATCGGATAACTGGTTGGAACCGCTACGGGTACGCGACCCCAGACTGTTCTAGCTGCTAGTGACACACACCCTTCCCCGTAATCCGTGGCACTAGTATCCTTAATCCCAGATCCTTGTCTCACATAAATCCTTCTCACCTATCTTTGTTCTTAGCCAAGAATTCCTAAGGAGGGTTGATGTCAGGCAGGCGGCCGGTCGTAAAATATACCATGCCAAATCTTTAACAACATGAGTTCCATGACTCATGTAGTGGGATAAGGGCAGGGAGATGAAAGGGATATAGATATAAACTTGATTGCTTTGATTTATTATGTTATTATGTTAAAATACCTATGTAGTTTAAAAAATCGTGTCAAAATATTTCCCAAAATATATTCATCGACCTAACTAAATAATATATCATTAATAAATTACCTTTCATATCATCACACTTAGCTCATAAAGTAGCTTTACAACATCATGACGTAACACCCTCCTGGGAAATCTACAGGGAAGCCAAAAATTGAATTCTAAATCAACCATTATCATTATACTTTTATTTTGTTACGACGTGTGAATTAGATTGTTTTCCTGTGGGTGTGTTTTTGAAATTAGGAATGCAATTTCGACAACCAAAATATTAGAACAGATTTAATTGTTTCCAAATAGTATCTTGTTACTATTTTAACATCGTAGTATTGTTTGAATTATATGTTAACTAGCTGACCCCGCAAACGTTGTTTTGCCAAATATGTCATTAACCCCCGCAACCCCCTCTTTTGGGTGGAATTTCGTAAAATCCGTTCTTAGTTGACCTATACTCGGCGAAAGGAATATTCCTACCAAATTTCAAGTCTCTACGCCTTATGGTTCCAGAGATATCGTGATGAGTAATGGGTGGAAATCACTTTTATATCTACATATATATTTAAACCATGCTCCAAACAAAAAATCAATAGATTAAAACTGAAAAAACTTTAAGATAAAAGATTGATATCGAACCTTATTTTAGTTATATCATACCTAATTACCTAATTTTAATTTTAAACATTGAAGGGAACTCGTACACTCGCTAATCTGCGCTTCCTTTTTGTAAAATTTTTGCTATCTGTGCTTGCCTATAAATTCTTATACTATATTCATTTTCTATATAGTTTCGATTTTTTTTTCATTTGTGATCCTTTAAAATTAATAAATAAGTTATTCAATTCTTAAGCAATTTTAATTAGGCTTACAATAAGCTGCTCAATCTGTTTTCCAAAATTCCAGACAATTTCTTTTAAAAAACGACAAACTAAATTCTAAAAAAATCACATCAATACTATTCCCCGTGTCAACAAAAGATCAGTGCGTAACGTCGGTAACGAAGCAGGATGAATAAATATTTGATCCTTGTTAGCGAGCCTTAGTAGAAATATAAAAAAAAAAATCCGCAAAACGCTGATAGTAAACAAATAATGAAAAATGTTGAAGGTTTCGTGATATATGGAAATGGTATGAATCGTGGATTAAGGAACATTTGACTTGCTAAAAAGTATTTTGGTCTTTTGTAGATTTTTACGTAATATTAAATGAAAACTGTATTGAATACAGAGTAGAAATCTAGGCATTTATGACTTTTACATATACATACATATAATCACGCCTCTTTCCCGTAGGGGTAGGCAGAGACCACTTCTTTCCACTTGCTACGATCCTTACATACTTGTTTCGCTTCGTCCACTTTCATTATTCCTTTCATACATGCTCTTCGGTTTAGGGTACTCTTGACCTGGCCTTTTTTCAAGACGTCACCGATTTGGTCTTGAAATGTCCGCCTAGGTCTACCCCTTCCAACACTCCCATTCACACTTGCCTTATACACTTTTTTCGTCAATCGACTTTTACGAATACCAAGATAAAACATTTTTGATAGCCTAATCCACGTAAAATGAAAAAGACGACGTCGACTAAACGTATACTGAATTAGGTTTTTCAAACAGTAGATTTTTGTTCGACCTTTGAAGATGAATAACAAAACATTATTTTAACATAGTGAGAACTTACTTAAATTTTATTGAGTAAGGGCGTACCAGAAAATATCTTGCAGTATTTATCTTGTTAAGATTTACTGCTGCCCAACAGGGTAATACTAGTAAAGCTAGTCACTAGGCAGTCACATCAATATCTTACAGTATAAATATTATGACTGTACAACAAACGTCCGATCGGGGGTAAATGGACCCCTCACCCTGTTTTATTTTTTATCTGTACATTTTAATTTATTTTTTTTTCGTATAGCCTAGCACTATGTGTTTATACTGTATTGTGCATAGAAGCCAGAACTCTAGAAGACCGAAGGCAGTTTTGGCAGCACGCTTGGGATGCACCTGGTGTTGTAGCCGTTTATAGTAAAATTTGATTGTCAATTCAGTTGCAAAAATATTAGCTACTGTATATATTAGTGTAATAATAAGAAATGTAAAAGTACTTTGACTATAAAATAATAAAATATTAAATTAAAGAAAATTTGGGACTGGACTCTATTTAGTTGATTAGAAATATGATGATATACCTATACAAAATATTCACGTAGTTCTATTATTATATAATGAAATGATACCATTAGCGTTGTAAGAGACTATTTATCGCAGTTAATTTATTACGCTTTTTATAGCTAAAACATTCACTTGGATCTTTAGCGAAAGGCCGTGATTCAAATCCAATCCGACGCCGCTGAATTTTCAAATATTTTTGATTAAAAATTCATTTCTCGTTCCGGATTCTGAGATCTGAGGTCTCGAAAGAAATTCTTAAACGCGTATTTTTGGCGAGTTGCAATAGACAAAGCCATAAACTTTAATCGGTGATTAGCATGTCTGTTTCCGTAATTAAAACATTTACATGCTGTTATTTTATGTAGTAAGTAGATATTTAATTTACAGAAGATCGCAGCTAAATAATACTGTCTTCAAGCAGGAATATGGGATAGGGTCGGCAAAGCGCTTGCGATTCTTTTGGTGTTGCAGACGTCTATAAGCTACGGTGATCGCTTACCATTAGGTGAGCCGTACGCTTGTTTGCCGGCTTAATTATATAAAAAAATTAATTTTAACATACATACACGTATACATCGTTTATTCCTGAAATGATTAACTTAATGCTTAAAAAATTAAAGAGAGGTTGGTATCAAATTGTAATACTTGTAATAATTCTTTCTCTTATATTGTTTTCAAATGCGAAAAACAAAGTTTCTTCTTCATTTACTAGGTCAACTTATACAGCGGAACTTATAGGATACTTCCCGTTGACCTAGAATCTTGAAATTTGGCACGGAGTTTGGTCGGAGAAGATATAAAGAAAAAAATGTGGAAATCAATATAGATTCCAAAGGAATTAGAAAAATTCAGTATAAGATGGTCTATACTTGGGTTAATTATACGTTTTCACTTAGCTCTTTTTACACTGGATATCTTGATGTGCATTTAATTTTATAAGAAAAATATGTTCTTATCGTTTTCACCATTTCCCATATTAACAGATAAATTTGATTAGTTATAAATCAATTATCATAAACTGGAATTCCTTTTTTAAGCCAGTTTACTTTCGGAATGACTGTACAACAGTATATACTGATATATATATATATATATACTATACTGTACAGCATCTATACAAATTAATTCAGTTTTCAGTAAAAAGTAAATAAAAAATGTGCTTTGAATTCCTATTTTTTCTGGCAATCTGTCAGCCTTATTCCAATCCCGTTTGAATATCTGGACACAGAAGAATTTATTTCATTCTAGATCTCAAGCTACCCATTTATCAAGATTCATTACAGTTAATTTGGTAGATATTGCGTGAAAAAGAAAAAAAAAAAAACATCAAGAATATACTCAAAAACTTTCGCGTTTATAATACATACACACAATTATATCTGTAACTCTCCGAAATGAGCAATATTTTTTTTAATTCCACGCGGATGAAGTTGCGGGCACATCTAGTATTTAATATACAAACAACTGACCGATATAATTATTTACGTAAGTAATATTTTAGATAAAAATTAGTGTTATATACATTATCAGAAAAATAACATCATTCAGAAAAATACAAAAATACATACCTAAAACATTTTGCGTTGAAATATTAAAATTTAATTTACATTTACGGGCGGGTGCTCTGTGAATAATTTCGAGACTAACTCTCGGTATAATGGTTAACATATATGGGAAATTGAATAACTTATTAGTATGGGAATAGGGTTCAAAATGAAACATTATTTATTTTCGGCTATTATGCGAACCCTGAATAAATGATGTTTTTGGTCAGGTACCCTTTATTCTGATAATTAATCTACTTTTAGGTAATACCTCATGGCTAGCAAGATCGTATTAAATTACTCTGTAACCAAAGCGGTTTTAAAAGTTTAAAAATAGTTTTGTATTTTTGGAGAATCGATTTTCATATAAGGCCCCCGATATGAAAAAAATATGAGGAGTAAAATCTACTGAACGAATGACCTCGTTACGTTTCTCGTAACGCCATCTATCGAAACTGAATAGGGTTCCGATGACGTTTTCTAATAACGCCATTTATCGCCGTTAGATGGCCTTATTTGATTCTTTTATTTACCATTTGATATGATATTTATCTTATTCTTAGACTAATACCTAAGCCGTTCTTGTGCCTATTTAGACACTTTCTTTTTGTTCAAAAGTGATCAGGACTAGCTCGATGGCGCATTTTGTTGTTGCCTTGCTTTCTGCTTTACGGGTTAGCGATTGCCGCCTGAGTCTGGGTTTAACATTTGTTTATGTATTTATATATGTACAATTTCTATGTATAATATATTTCTATGTATATTATATGTAACTGAGGTAGGGCACAGCAGGAAATTTCCTGCTCAAAATATGGAGCAGCCTGACTGAAGTAGTACCTCGACCTTACAGAAGACCACAGCTAAATAATACTGTTTTCAAGGAGTATTGTGTTTCTGTTGGTGAGTAAGGTGACCCCTGGGGGGGATTGGGGATAGGGTTGGCAACGCGCTTGCGATGCTTCTGGTGTTGCAGGCGTCTATAGGCTACGGTCTTACCATCAGGTGAGCCGTACGCTTGTTTGCCAACCTAGTTACATAAAAAAAAATGTGTAGCTATATCAGTCGGCTTCTTAGTTGCTTACCTTAGGAACAGACGACCGTGAGTGTATGTTATAAGATTTAAAATAAAAAGGTCAGTACTCTGATGACATTGTAATGACTAGTCGCTTTAACGTCGGCAGTTTAATTCGGACTCTGGATAGTTTAGATTGTATATCCTTGTGGTTCTCTCCAAAGTGCCTTGGAGAACATCTAAACCTCTTGTTTCAGGTTGTTTTCATGGATACCTGATAGCAATTGTCACTCGTCTAATTATGATCTTTCACCTAAACGAAGAAGGAAGCATATCCTAGCACAAGGACGTCACAGATTTACAGATCGAACAATCAATATATTATTGCTAGTCAGTAACATAAATTTATCTCATCTAAAACTTTAGATCTCAATTTAATAAGATTTACGATTCCTTTTATATTCTTTAACACATATTTCTGAAAGTATTTGTGTCAATAAAAACTTTTCTACGTAGCAAATAACATTAACGTGGTAAGAGACACATTTTTTCTATTAGATCAACTTTATATAACAAATCTTCGAAAGTCCAATAAAGAATCCGAAACACGAAATTGGCGACATTCGCCGCCATGATATTGCTATAAAAGTTATGTTATCTCGGACGAAGTATTCATAAAGTAAAACCATTACACGAAAGTAAACAAGACAGCAAAACTATGAATAACATACGTTTGCAAAATTTTTAAAAATTTCGTTCTACAAATATCGCCCGCGAGCCGTTCGAAACTTTCCGGGTAATATAAAACTTTTCTCCATGTCATAAGCGGCAGATATTGGCCAGTCCGAAATACGAGAGGCAATATGTGCGGAATATTACCTAGACATTTAATGTTTACAAGATTTCGTATACGCAATAAAGTTAAGATAAATATATTCTCTTTAAGCGCAAGATTTTCAAAGTTTATTTTTCTTTTGACGTAAATTACAGTCTTAGTAGCCTCGGAGTCAATGTCCTCCATCTTAGAAAATGCAGTCTTCTATAGAGAAAGTTTTGAAGATTCATTTATAACGCTTTAGGTAAAATGGTTCATTTATCTCGTCCACTATGAAATAATTTTTCTTTTGAAATTTCTTAGCAGTAAATCAGTTTTTTGAACGTGATCATAAATGTGTATTAATATACAGACAAATAACTTTCAGATCACTTAATGGCTACTATTTTGATGACGTATATGTTGTCTTATATATTGTTTAGCAATACAAAAATTAGTAAGGAGGAGATTAATATAGGATGTGATTTGAAATTATAGTTCAAGCGACACCTTACCTGGCCTGACCTACTTAAGTTTAAGGTGTCAGCTCATTCATGCTATAATCAAAATGGCTGGCTACTTTGTGTTGTTTCGGAGTCCCTTATTCAGATGTTTGCAGGCATAATATATATGTATATTATTTCTACTTTATATAGGAGTAAATATAAGTACTTTAAATTTATTATTTAAATAATTGAAAAAATCATTATTATCGTATAATTTCTTGTCGTTTTTGGAACGAAGTTCCTAATGGGGCATTGTGGAGGGGTACCATAGCCGGCAAAAAACGTCCGTAACGTTATATAAAGCGTAAGATTTTTATATATAGTCTATGTATGATGGCTATTCAGTGTCTAATGTATAGTCTACGTGATGACTGTTATTATTATTGCAGTTTGCTATTATTATTATATCATTCGATAATTATTAGGTATTTTAAATTGTTGTAAATAAAATAAAAGTGTTAAGATAATTTTGTGAAGTAGTTTTCTTATCAATTAAAAATCATAATAAAAAATGTATACCCGAGTAATTATATTCTTTATACCTCGAATAGAACTTGAAATTAATATCTAATAATAATTAACTTCGTTCCTATCTGGTGTCCCACGACACCAAACGGTTTTTTTTTTGTAGTTCATAGTGTCTTTCAATTGATATAATAGTTATGTGCTTATGTAAAGTTGTTTTGTAATTTTATGTCATACAAAATCAGATATTTGAATCTCCTATAAGCATAATCAATTTCAATACTATGATGACAGTTTTGAAGAACAACTAACAAACTTTGATATTTAACCTTAAATGATGATTTAATATACAGTACAGCAGTCAAATGAGTCTATTGTATATATAAAAACCATTCAACAAAAAAACCGTATTCAATAAATAAAACGTATTGATAAGAAATATAAATAATATTTACAACACAGAACTGGAAGGTCAATGATTTATTCAGACACATAAAATATTCGAAGCCTGAAACAGCGCCGGTTTGCTTCTAAATATCTTACATTTACCTTTAGTCGTTTCCAGCTGTCGAATTGTATATTAAATTTAAGATACATAAGATAGCACTAGCATCGTAAAATGACCTGGAAATAAAAGCATAAGTTAGTTATGTAATGGAAAATACAGATTTGGGTCACAGACGAATTTTACCGACCATTTATTAATGCGAATATAAATTGTGGATTATTCCATTTACGAAAAATGCGGTATGAAATTGGATTTGTATTATAAGAGTTTCAGCCTCAAACACTAGATACAGTAATGTACAATACAAACAATCACCCAAAGCTGACAAACACTTATAATATGGCCTTTGGAAACATTAGACAAAAGGGTATATCAAATGCAAGATAAATATTTCCAAACTCCAGTGAGCTAAGCGCTTACAAAAACCAATTGACAAGAAGACTCTTCTTCTTCTTCTTTAATTTATGGCATGTCGGCGTCACAACAGTCTGTTGTGCAACATTCTGCCAGTGTCAAGTATGAGATTATGCAAATTACGGAGGAAACTAGTTTTTGATGCAACGAAAAACACGATTGTTTGGGTTTTGTTACCTGCAGACAAATATAACAAAGATTTTAGTAATTATCAGGGAGTTATACATCTAGGGAAGGGTCTAAACATCATTCTACTCCACGCTACATATAACTTATAACTATGTAATATAATATAATTATTTATTTATTTAAATAAATAAGTAGCATAAAGCCTGCCTCGCATACATAAAAATTATAATTTAATGTTATTAATATTAATAAATTTAGATAGAAGAAATGTCAGTTCGGGGTTGTTATAAAAGTTTAGTAACGAGGAAACATTTGTAGGAAGAGGGATGTTCAGTTTAGGAAGAAGATTGTATATACAGAATGTGTTGTTAGGACAGGCAAAGAAGATGTGGTCGAGCGACCCCTCTTCAAAACCGCACTCGCACAAAGAGGAGTCCCTTATTCTGATTTTATTAAGAAAAACTGGGGTACAGCAATGGCCTAAACGAATTCTACTTAAAATAGAGACAGACTTTTTATTTAATTTTTTATACTTTGAGAACCATGGTTTTCTTGGGACGAGGGCTTGTATTGAGGCGTAAGACCTTCCTTTTATTTTGCTGGTCTTATCCCAGTCTTCCTGCCAAGATTGATGTGCTTGTCTCTGGGGAAGATTGAGGATGTCGTAAGTTTGATACCTGTAGTGTTTATTGTCCACCTGTTGTGAAGTAGCCTGCTTCGCCAAGGAATCCACTACCTCATTACCTCTAATGCCTGAGTGACCTGGGATCCAAACTAGAGTAATGTTTAGGCCTTTACTTGAACTATTAAATAGGGAGTTTCTAATATTTAAAATGATATCACTGTTTAATTTATTATAAATAGGGTTGATACTAATGGATTCCAGGGCACTTTTTGAGTCAGAAAAAATTACAGCGTTAGATATATTATGGCTCTCAATAAATAGACAAGCCTCTAATATACCCACGCACTCACCAGTGAATACAGATGAATGGGGGGGACACTGAAATAGTAGAGCAATTCTCGAATTTTGATAATAGACAGCTACGCCTGTTTTTCCTAATTCTGTCAATTTGGATGCATCGGTAAAAAATAAGTGGCTGTTATTCCATCTAGTTGTTACCTCTGAGGTAAAAAGAATGTTATTCTGGGGGGATTCTTTGGCGAAGCCAAGGTTGACTATCACATTAGGTGAATATGTTATCACCTCATATGGAAATTCATGCCAACACAGTTTTGGAATGGTTTGAATAGGAGAATCCTGTTCAACGTCGCGCAGTTTTTTAAAAACTATTAATTAAAGGAGGAGTCTGTTTATGATGCCAATAAGATGAGGTAAGGCAGAGGTTATCCAGACACTCAAGTTTCTTCTTAAGTGGATGATCGGAGCGAGCATTAACACGGAGCAAAAAACGATCAGACAAAAACTGAAAACGGATAAAGAGAGGTGGGTCAACGCACTCTACTTGCAGAGCATTCATGAGGGTCGATCTCATACACCCGAGGACACAGCGAAGAGCCCTAGACTGTAAGGTGTCCAAGGCCTTAAGGGAGGATTTATTAGATGGTTTGAGGAGGAAGGTGCCGTAGTCCAGGACACTTCTGACTATGGCATGATATAAAATTTTTTGAGTAAATGGATGAGAACCCCAGGAGACTCCAGATAGCGCCTTTATTATGTTTAAGTTACGTTCTGCTTTTTTAATTATGTGTTCTATGTGTTTGATCCCAGTTAGTTTAGAATCTAAAATTAAACCCAAAAATTTCACCGAATCACAAACTGGGATATATGAACCTTCAATCTTCAGACTTACTAGTGGTATATTTCTCTTCCTGCTGAATGTTACTACAGTACTCTTTGAAGCAGACAACTGAAGACCCCTCTCTTCCAGCCAGAGTGAGAGTGAGTCGAGGGAGATTTGTAATGATGATGAAGCTTGGGAGATTGAGGGCGAAGAAATGTACAAAACTAGATCATCTGCATATTGTAATATTTGACAGTCAGGGTTAAGCGAAAGATGGAGTGAAGAAGTATAAAGATTGTACAGAATAGGACTGAGTACACATCCCTGAGGGATGCCTTTCCATACAAGACGTGTGCCGAGATTCTGACCCGGGACCCGAAGCAAGACCTCTCTGCACATTAAAATACTGCATAGTACCCGTATTATCTTTTCTGGGATACTCAGCTGTTGTAGCTTGTACCTGAGTACAGAAAGAATCACGTTGTCGTATGCAGCCGTAATGTCAAGGAAAGCGGCCAACACAGATTCGTTTCTGGAGAAAGCTATTCTGAGGTCAGTAACAAAAATGCCTAAACTGTCTACAGTACATAGTCCTTTACGAAAACCAAACTGGGAGGAAGGAAGTAAACTGTTTTTTTCTACAAACCATTCCAGACGGTTTTTTAAAAGATGCTCGAATATTTTGGAGAAAGTAGACGAGAGAGCTATGGGGCGGTAGCTATCACTTACCTCAGGTGGTTTTCCGTGCTTTAGAATGGGGATTATTATTTGAGTTTTCCATTCCTTAGGAATGTAATTGAAATCAAAAAAGGCATTAATTAAATTTAGGAAATATTTTAAAACAATTTTGCCGGCCTTTATCAGAAAAGAGTAAGGGAAACCGTCAACTCTCGGAGCTGAATATTTGACACTAGAGAGGACAGATAGGAGCTCAAACATGGTGAAAGGGTGATCTATGGCATGCGTTGATATTAAAAAGGTATGATCTGAATAAGGGAGATCAATGAGATTTGGAACAAATGGAGGAGCTATTTTATCAAAAATGTTTCCTGCTACAATTTCAAAAATGCTGGGTGAATTTCGATGAGAGAGACCGCGCCTAAATCTATTAATTTGATTCCAAACTATACTGGAGCTGGTGTCTGGTGAGAGGGATGCACAGAATTGACGCCAACTGCTGGTCTTTTTCCGTCGGAAAACTCGTCTCGTCTTAGCTGCTATTCTCTGGTAGTTTATTAAATTGCTATCAGTCATGTTTTGTTTATAATCCTTTTCTGCTTTTTTCCTAGATTTTATCATCTCTGTGCACTCCCTATCCCACCAGGGGGGAGATGCTATTTTACCGGACGCTGAATTTTTCAGAGGAATATTTAAGTCGGCCGAATCTGAAACAGCCTTACAAAACTCCTTGTAGCACGCATTAAGATTTTCTGCAGTGATTTGAGGTAGTGATTGAACTTTATTTTCCAACAGTTTTTTATAATTCTCCCAGTTGGCGTCAGACAACCTATATTTTAGTAGGGGTGGAGGTGGATGTTGAGGGTAACATCTTAACGGGTAAAAAGTAATAATAGGATAGTGATCACTACCAATTGTACTATCTAGGACGT